>CM045988.1:45081285-45694747 GCA_025175895.1 Wurfbainia villosa | reverse complement strand
AAAACAAAACATGTATGTGCTTACTAAAAACCCTAGATCTACATTAGATCTAAGAGGTGAGATCATTACCCTCGATGCGATGCCCTTCGCAAATCCGCTCGTCAAAATGTTCGCGAACTCGAGAGTGTTAAGTGCACACTCCTCTATTGGTATCCACACAAGCAATAGGTGGAGAAAAAGACAATCTTGAGTGTGCTAGCACTCCTAGAAGGTCTCGGCAAAGGAGGTTGGGAGAGGTAGAGAGCTTGAGAGAAAAATTCCAAGGAAGAAGATGATGTTGTGTGTAACTCACCAAATGAATTTCACCATCATAACCCCTAAAGTGGCCGGCCACATTATGGAGAGGGCGTTTCATGCATGCATGTAACTCCCATGACCCTTGGTCTCCTTCATGATGTGGCACCAATTGACAAAGTCAATGATGATGTGGAGCATCATCATTGGCCGGCCATGCCAAGTCATCATCATGACATGGCATTTGGTCAAGTAAAACTTGACCTTTCATCTTCCCTCTCAAGTCAAGTCAAACTTGACCTCTTATCTCTCATGGTTGATCAAATCTAACCACTTGACTCAAGTAAATTTAATTTAATGAATCTCTATTCATTAATTTAAATTGATTTGATGAATCAAATATAAATTAGACTCATTCAACACTTGAATCAACTTGAGTCTAACTCAATTAGTCTAATTTGGATTACTCTTAATCCAATTTGGTTCATCCCATGAATCTAATCCTCATGGTTCATCATATGAACCTAATCTCCATCTAATTGCTCTTATGTGTGTGACCCTATAGGTTCTTGTAACGTTGGCAATGTCCCTAAACCGATTTAGGAACATAAGCAATGAGCGGTATCTAGCAACACTTCATTTCTACCTAAGTTACAAGAATGTTGAACTCCAACATCACCTTTGTGACTACTAATTGTGACTCTCATAATATGTGACAATGTCCCTCTATCCTTGACATCTAGATTGACCAATCGAGGCATAGACCATGTCATCCTCGGCACAATCTATATCTTGAACTCCAAGTAGACTCACTCTATTCAAATGAGCTCAATATCTCATATTGACTCATTTGGGCATGGCCATGCACTTCGTGGTCTCACTCTATCAAAAATATCGATGTCACCCCCGTCATATAGGAGGGATAGATCTCATCTACATCACTCACATCCCTCCACATAATTTGTTACATACCCAGTAATCGCCTTTATAGCCCACCCATTTACGGGTGACGTTTGACGAAGCCAAAGTATGCAACTCCTTATGTAGGGAACCATGGTGACTTCAGGTCTAAGGACTAATAGTCATACTAATAGCCACATGAGAAAGTATATGACACTCATATAACGATCCATGATACTTTCTCATGGCGGGTCATTCAGTATACATTCTCCAATGCACACCCATGTGTCAACTTGATATCTCATATCCATGACTTGTGAGATCAAGTTATCTTGTTGACCTACATGCTAGTCTCTACGCATTAACATTGACCCTGAATGTTAATACTCGACTAGGAATGATTAAGAGTAGTGTTCTCTATATCATCTCATTATCGATTCAACCAATCGATTGATATAGATAAGAACCTACTACTCAAGGACATTATTATATTTAGTTATTTGGCACCAATACAAGTAAATATAATAACCATGCCTTTATAAATAGGAATGTGATACAATAAAGCTCATACAACAATCATCACATGATTGGCTCTAGGGCTTTCACTAACATTTGTTTCCCTAACATACTATCATCTCGCCGCATCCTGATATTATGTTGTCAAGAGTTGACTAACTATTTGGCCTATCTAGCTATTCTAAAAATTAAAATAAAATAACTAATCATGCAATGGTTTTGCTAAGGAAGCGGATATACTATTTTAGTGTTAGCCCCCCCTGGACCATTGAACCAATATGGTCTATCCACAAAGTGGATTTGATCTTGGGGAATCCAATACATATTAGTCCTTATATGTTAGTTCAATAAAACCTTTGGGACCCATGCTTGGACTCTTTGATGACTGCGATTCACAATAGACATGTAAGATCTATTTGTAGTCATTGACCTAAATTCGAGTCTGGCTTTGTTGTACACATCTCTTTGGGTTCCAAGTAGCCGGTTAAGATTCTTAGATTCCAACATGAACCTTTCCAACCTAGCCTCGACCTCTTGAACTCGGTCTTTCAAGAGAGAATTCTCCTCCTCAAGTTTTTCAACTTGGGTTGAGTTTCCCTCTTGAACTTGACTAGTTGAAGACGTTAGAGTAGCCTCTTGCTTGAGGGTTTCAACCTCCTCAAGTAACGACTCAACTCTAGACTCGGACTTAGTTAATTTCCTATTTAGAAACTTAATTACATGATATAAATTTGCAATTAATGAACGACTTACCTTGACCTTTTCTTTTGCACGGGCTTTGAGTCTTGATTCGATTCATCTTCGGAGTCGGAGTCAGAGTTGGATTTGTAGTCGGCTTCGGACTCGGACTCGGACTCAGACTCTACCGGTTTAGCCATGAATGCCAAGTTGTTATTTTGATCTTTTCCCTCCTCCCACGTTGCGTGAAATGCTTGCTTGGATTGAGATGGCTTGTTCTTGAGTCTTAGGCACTTCGACTTGTAATGGCCCTTCTTGTTGCACCCATAGCATGTGTATGTTTGTGGAGGTTTCTTGCTCTTCAATTACTCCCTTTTCTTTTTGATGATCCTCCGAACTAGATTGACTAGTTCGGCCTCCATCTCCTCTTCGGATTCCGATTCGGATTCTTCTTCCTCGGTGCTCTTTGCTTTTCGTCTTTGTCCTACAAACAACGCTACACCTTTCTCGACCAAGACCACATTAGTTTGTTCATGTAACTCAAATTCTGAAAAGAATTCATCTAACCTAATCTTAGATAAATATTTAGATACCTTGTATACATCAACCATGGATGCCCACAAGGTAGTCCTAGGAAATGCATTGAGTGGGTACCTTATTATGTCCCGATTGTCTACCTTTTGTTTTATGGCATGTAGACCATTCAAGATGTCTTGGATCTGTGCATGGAGTTGTGAAGCAGTCTCATGATCCTGCATATTTAGATTATACAGTTTATTTAAAAGTAAATCTCTTTTACATATCATAGAATCGGATTTCCCTTCATGTAGATCAATTAATTTGTCCCAGAGGTCTTTAGCACTAATGAATAGTCCAATTCGGTTGAGCTCATCCTTGGACTAGCTGCATTGCAACATTTGGGTTGCTTTTGCATCGACTTCAATTTGCCTCTTGGTTGCATTGGTCCACTTGTTGAAATCCAAGGGCTCCCCTTGATCATTGGTGGGTAGAGCAAAGTCGGTTTGGATTATTATCCAATTGTTAGTAATATATGAGAGGTGTCCTAAGACAATCGTCTTATGTTTGAACCATTTATATAATAAATAAAGATTCACTATTTGAGTATACATGTTTTCATGTATTTGATAAGACCTTAAACTCATTTACTGAATGTCCATGATACAATTCACAACAAGAGAGAATTTGTGATTGGATCACAACTAGTGAGTATCTCTACATGTGTAATTGTGATATTTTGGAATTATCCCTAGTCGATGAATTGATGGATTTGGACACCATCAATTCTGTCAAGACTAGCATGAGGTATACTCCTTGGTGTATCCAAGCAGCTGATTCTCACTGGTTGGAGAAATTGTGATGTCCGAAGTTAATCGTGGATGCTAGTTATGGTAACTAGATCATTTGAGTGATCAGCTATAAGACTTCATATGGTTCTCTGCATATATAGATATATCAATGAAGTTCTTACTGCAGCTTAAGTGCGATGTTCCTTTGACTTGCGGTATTCAAGTCATCTTGATCATGAAGACTTATGCTTTGACATCTTAAGCAAGCATCTCTGAGGAGATGTGGATCCAGGATGATTGGATATAAGTCGAAGTGATCGAATCCGTGGGACGAGAAAATGATACTTGGGCTAGGTGTGACATAGTCAACTTAGTGGGGACTAACACTATAGACCATGTCCTGAACCAAGTGGGTGTAGGGTGGATGCTTCGGAGGCTCATTGGCTCCCATGTCCCCGAATTAAAATTTTCACTAATGAAAGGATTAATCCGGATGGGATGAGCTTCCTTAACAACACCATTTCGTCGTCGTGCTAACAACTTGAGTGGTCGCTTGAACAAACTAGTTGTTCAAGCAACACAACTCTTCTAGTTGGTTAGCCGCGGAAGAGACGACGGATGGATCGCCGGTTTTTGTGTTTGTCTTCGGGGTCCATGATTATACAATATATATTCATACACACACATGCATAATCAAAACAAATAAGAACATGCTCAGATCTGTACATAAAGTTAAAATAACTTTATACCTCACGATCTTCTCTAGTATGTCCTATCCTTCTCGTGGGACGACGTGTGGACGAAGTTCCTCCACGAGTAGAAGCCTTCTAGATCGCTTTCTTCTCTACCTTGTCCGCTGCGAACAAAGAGAAGAACTCGCAAATACCTTTCCTATCTAGAACCGGCCACCAAATTAGGGAATTTGATGCAATCGTCGGCCAAGGAGCAATGGATGATGCACCGGCCAACTTCAAGAAGAGTTGCCGCCGGCCACTTTGGAGAATAGGGAGGAGGAAGAGAACCGGCCACCAATGGGAGGAGAACCGCCGGCCAAGGAAGAAGGGAAAGACCTTAAGGTTGGGCGCCGGCCAAGAACAACTAGAAGGAAGAAGATAGTTGCCGCCCAACCCTAGCTCCAAACCCTAGCCGCCCACCTCCAAAAGCCAAACCCTAAATCTTTTAATTCACCCTTGCCGCCCAACCTAAGCCTCTATTTATATAATTAGGCTTAAGCCTCCTTTAATCTCCACCGTCGGATCTAGGTATTTAATCTCCACCGTCGGATCTAGGGTTTTATCCCAACCTTCGGATCTAGGGTTTAATCCCAACCGTCGGATCTAGGATTTCATCCCAACCGTCGGATCTAAGGTTTCATCCCAACCGTCGGATCTAGGGTTTTATCCCAACCGTCGGATCTAGGGATTTAATTCCTACCGTCGATTCTAGGATTTCATCCTAACCATCGGATCTAGGGATTTAATCCCAACCGTTGGTTCTAGGGTTTCATCCAACCATCGGATCTAGGGATTTAATCCCAACCGTTGGTTCTAGGTTTTGTTTTACATTCTTGGATCTAGACTTCACAAGGATTATATTAGGCTACGATAGGGACCATAAGGAGGAGTTGGGTCTTGGCCACCCGATGGATCGGAACCACACAAACTTGATCCATCAATGATGTTCCATTCCACTAGAGGATCATCATTGAACTACCTCACCAACCCCATAAATCAATATGGGCTCCATATATTATTTGTACATTAATCTCCCGTGTTTAAGATATCGAATGTCCGATTAATTGATTTACTGACCATCAATTAATTAACATCTAATTCCTCGAGTAGTACCACTCAACCTTATCATCATGTTGACTAAGTCAACCAGCTGGGTTTACATGATGAACCTTATGAGCTCCTCAAGGGGACATCATCAACCTAATATATAGGACACGGTTTCCTCCTATAATCAACGGCACACCATGTAAATAATATTATTTCCCAACTTAAGCATATTGATTTAATCCATCTAAATCTCACCCGTAAATTAAAGAAATAAATACTAAGTACATGTGCCCGTTATTATATCGGGATTAAGAGCATGTACAACATAATATCCGAGGTCCGATTCAATTGTGTAGTCAGTACTAAATTGAATCACCTCTATGTCGGTCCTACTCAATACACCTAAGTGTACTAGTGTAACTCTATATTCAAGATAAAACAATACCAAGCTACACTACAACCATGCCAATGGTTTGTCCAAAACCATCTTGGTTGTGAGCCTCTACTTATATTTTACAAGGGACTGATAACATGATCTTCTGTGCCACACCAAGCACCATGTTATCTACAATGTAGAATATTAGACAATATGCACACATATATAATGAATATATAAAATGCAAACAATGATCATGTGATTCTTATTTCAAAATAAAATGTTCATACAGAAAAGAGCTAGGCTTTCAGTATACATTCTAACAATCGCCCACTTATACTAAAAGACTATGTTGTCATCACTCTTCCATACATCTGATCCCCATGTCCTCCACTTGCCTATCAAACGCTTTCGCTGGAAGGGCCTTAGTGAATGGATCTGCCAGGTTATCCTCTGATGCAATCTTGGCGACAGCAACTTCTCCTCGCTTTACGATCTCTCATATGAGGTGGTACTTGTGCTTTATGTGTTTACTCGCCTTATGGGCTCGTGGTTCCTTCGAGTTTGCAACTGCACCACTGTTATCACAATAAATTGTGATAGTTTTGGGAAAACCAGGAATCACATCCAAGTCCATCAAGAAGTTCCTGAGCCATACAGCTTCCTTGGCTGCCTCAGAGGCTGCCACATACTCAGCTTCCATGGTAGAGTCCGCCACGCATTTCTGCTTGACACTCCTCCATGCTATGGCTCCACCTCCAAAAGTAAACACAAACCCCGAGGTAGACTTACTCTTGTCCCTATCTGATTGGAAATCCGAATCCGTGTAACCCACAGGGACTAATTGATCTGCCCGGTAAACCAGCATATAATCCCTAGTCCTTCTCAGGTACTTCAATATATGCTTTCTGCACGATCCAATGTCCTCTGTCAGATTACTCTGATATCTGCTAACCATGCCCACGGCAAAGCAGATATCCGGTCTCGTACATAGCATAGCATACATAAGGCTTCCTACTGCCGAAGCATAAGGAACCGCCTTCATGTCCTCTATCTCTCTTGATGTTTTGGGACACATCTCTTTAGATAAAGGAACTCTATGCCTAAAAGGTAGAAAACCTTTCTTGGAGTTCTGCATGCTAAAACGAGCAAGGATAGTGTCAATATATGAAGATTGAGATAAGCACAACATCCTTTTCTATCTATCCCTTATAACTTTGATCCCAAGGATGTGTCCTACTTCTCCCAAGTCCTTCATATCAAACTGTTTGGACAACCATACCCTTACGTCTGATAACACTTTGATATTGTTTCCAACTAACAAAATGTCATCTACGTATAGTACAAGAAACACCACTACGTTTCTGTCACATCTCTTGTATACACAAGGCTCATCCGGACTTTGAATAAATCCATACGACTGGATTACCTCATCAAAGCGGATGTTCCAAGATCTAAAAGCTTGCTTCAATCCATAAATGGACCGATTAAGCTTACATACAAGATGCTCTTTGCCTTTAGCAATGAATCCCTCTGGTTGCCGCATATAGATGTTTTCCTCAAGACTTCCGTTAAGGAAAGCTGTCTTGACATCCATCTGCCAAATCTCATAATCCATATGAGCAACTATAGATAAGAGAATCCGGATAGACTTAAGCATAGCTACCGGCGAAAAGGTCTCCTCATAATCGATACCCTCTTTCTGAGTATACCCTTTCGCAACAAGCCTAGCTTTGAAGGTTTCAACCTTCCCGTCTACTCCTCTCTTTCTCTTGTAGATCCACTTGCATCCAATGGTTTTTACACCATCGGGTGGCTCTACTAGCTCCCAAACCTGATTAGAATCCATAGATTCTATCTCTGAATTCATCGCACTTTGCCAAGATACCGCATCTCTATCTTGGATTACCTCATCATATGTCAAGGGATCAGTTCATGTTCACAGGACTAAGTCCGAAGACTCTCCCAAAAACATGAATCTGTCGGGTTGTCTAACAACCCTCCCACTCTGACGAGGTGCCTCCTTGTATGCTCTGTGATATGCGGTCGATGACTTGTGATGTCTCCTCTTGTACTGCGGTGATGCTGAGTCGGGAATTCCCCTGTCATCTCCTCAAGAACAATCCTACTCGTGGGCTTGTGGTTCATCACATAGTCTTCCTCGAGAAATCTGGCATTCGTACTCACGATCACCTTCTGATCTCTAGGACTATAGAATAAACCACCCTTCGTTCCCTTAGGGTAGCCAACAAACAAGCGCACTTCTGTACGAGATTCCAACTTACCAGCATCTCCTTGACATGTCTTTGGACTACCCCCAATCAGAATATGTCTTAGACTAGGCTTTCGATCCACAACTCTGGAGTAGAGGGTCGGCTTAGATGGAACCAAGTTGAATGTGTCGCTGTTTCGAGCAAACCCCCGAGCGAATCGGGTAACTCGAATAACTCATCATAGATCGACCATCTCCATAAGAGTCCTATTCCTTCGCTCCGCCACACCATTCTGCTGGGGTGTGCCAGGTGCAGACAATTGGGATTGAATCCCAGCCTCTGATAAGTAACTCCTAAACTCTCCCAAGAGGTACTCGTCACCACGATCAGATCGTAATGTCTTGATACTTTTACCTTGACGGTTCTCTACATCAGCCTTGAATTCTTTGAACTTGTCAAAGCATTCAGACTTGCGGCGCATCAAGTAAATGTATCCATACCTTGAATAATCATCTATAAAAGAGACGAAGTATTCAAAGCCACCTCTTTCCTGGATAGACATAGGACCGCACAAATCAGAATGAACCAATTCTAACACATCTTTGGCTCTATACCCCTTGGCCTTAAAAGGCCTCTTGGTCATTTTACCTTCCAAGCAAGATTCGCAGGTTGGGAGATCCTCCACCACTAATGAACCTAAAGGTCCATTAGCTATCAACCTTTGAATTCTACTTAGGTTAATATGACCAAGCCTTAGATGCCAAAGATATGTTTGGTTCATTTGCGAAGGTTCTTTTCTCTTATTAGATTTAGAAGATGAGTTATTTACTTCTATTTGCATCGTGGGAGTTTTTGGTTCAATAGTATATAAATTGCCAACCAATGTACCAGAACAGATAATCTCCCTATTCCTTTTTATAACCACCTTGTCATTAAAAGAAACAGAATATCCATCCAAAAACAATTTAGAAATTGAAATTAAATTCTTTCTAAAAGTAGGTACATAAAGACAATTTCTCAAAACCAAAAATTTATTCCTATCAAAAGATAAATAAACGTCTCCCACTGCAATAGCCGCCACCTTTGAAGCATTGCCCATGAAGACAGTAATCTCTCCCTCAGCTAGTCGTCGGGTTTCCTGGAACCCCTGCAAAGTATTGCAGACATGATCAGTGGCTCCTGTATATACACACCAGGCACTGGTAGATAACACCGCTAAACATGTTTCAACAACTAAACAAGAAGATATACCTTTGTTCTTTCGGCGAGGACAGTCCGCCTTCCAATGTCCAGTCTGCTTGCAAGTGAAGCACTTGCCTTTCGGCTTCTTCACTCCTGCTTGAGGCCCCACTGCCACCTTCTTCGCTCCACCTTGCTTCTTCTTCTTCTTACCTTTCGGTTTGGAGGAAGAAACCTTCTGAGCGACCATGGCTTGAGAACTCTGACGAAAAAGCCCCTCTCGCTGGAGTTACATCGGAAGCTCACGCCCGAATACAACCTCTTGTTCATGTTGTAGTTGGAGGCGCTCAAAACTCCTAGGCGGCGGAGAATGATATCGACCTGGGTTTCCCCATCGATCTCAGCTCCGAGGACTTCCATCTCATTAAGATGAGCCATCATCTTGAGAACATGATCCCTAACGGGTGTTCCCTCGACCATGGTGGTCGTCATCAAGTTTCTCATTGCCTCCTGCCTAGCCGCCCTACTCTGATGTCCGAAAAGTTCCTTGAGATTGAACATCATGTCATAAGCAGTGGCTATGGCCTGATGCTGATGTTGCAGCACATTTGACATAGATGCCAAAATGTAACACCGCGCCATCTCATTTGCCTTAACCCATTTCTTATAATGTTCTTTCTCCTTTTCATCAGAGTCATCGGAGGGCTTAGGAGGACAGACCTCGAAGAGTACAAATTTGTACTCCCCAGATAGGACAATATCCAGGTTTCTTTTCCAATCAATGTAGTTTGGACCAGTAAGTTTGTTTTCTTTTAAAATCACAGCAAGTGGGTTGAAAGCCATTTAAAAATCCTAAAAATCACAATGATCAAAATATTAGATTTCAAATATTATTGATTCCTCAAAACAATAAAATCCTGAAATCAACCAACACCTCAAAACACCGAGAATATCGCATGCCACGATAGTGTGGACGTATACGAATTCTTCATTTGTAAGAGGAGGTTTTACCCATTAATTTTATTATCTTGTCAACCTTACTTTTTGACAAATAAAATTAATAGTTGGTTCCTCTTTAGCCCTACAAATAAAAGCAGTGACTCCGATGGGGAGGATACCTTTATTTGTATCTAAGTGTGCACCATTACACGATACTAAGGGAATTATTTCGGATTATGTGCCTTCTGGGTGCACGCTCCTAAATAATTTCCTATAACCATTATTTGACCTAGTGATCCGCAAACAAACCCATCCGATGGGGAGGAAGGCACTCAAAGCCAACGCGCAAGTTTGTTGCATCACACGTCAAATTGTAATGGAGGCCACGGGAATTAATTAAAATATCCCTCTCCCACTTTTGTCCTCCAATATGCATCCCGAGTCGCCATTTTCCAAACATACACAACATGCATATAAAACAATAAGCAATAAATATATTTTATTTACATCCATCGATCCTATACTCCACGAAGGAGTGTACAAATAATCTAGATCGAAAGTAAACTAAAATGATCGGCTAAACAATGCCGTATTTAATTACAAAAATTAAATACTAATCTAGCCTCGTCAACCCCGAGGATTCAAATAATAAATTTTTTTACACACATCCATTCACATATACACACATGGCCATAATAGTCGGATCTTATGCCTGCAACCAAAAAGTTAAACTACACATATCCTACTATTATCCGGCACATATAATATATGAAAAATGCATAAAAAAATTAACCGAATCCAAAACACACAAAACCGGAAACCGTGGCTCTGATACCATTTGTAGGGTGGATGCTTCGGAGGCTCATTGGCTCCCATGTCCCCGGATTAAAATTTTCACTAATGAAAGGATTAATCCGGATGGGATGAGCTTCCTTAACAACACCATTTCGTCATCGTGCTAACAACTTGAGTGGTCGCTTGAACAAACTAGTTGTTCAAGCAACACAACTCTTCTAGTTGGTTAGCCGCGGAAGAGACGACGGATGGATCGCCGGTTTTTGTGTTTGTCTTCGGGGTCCATGATTATACAATATATATTCATACACACACATGCATAATCAAAACAAATAAGAACATGCTCAGATCTGTACATAAAGTTAAAATAACTTTATACCTCACGATCTTCTACCGTATGTCCTATCCTTCTCGTGGACGACGTGTGGACGAAGTTCCTCCATGAGTAGAAGCCTTCTAGATCGCTTTCTTCTCTACCTTGTCCGCTGTGAACAAAGAGAAGAACTCACAAATACCTTTCCTATCTAGAACCGGCCACCAAATTAGGGAATTTGGTGCAACCGCCGGCCAAGGAGCAATGGATGATGCGCCGGCCAACTTCAAGAAGAGTTGTCGCCGGCCACTTTGGAGAATAGGGAGGAGGAAGAGAACCGGCCACCAATGGGAGGAGAACCGCCGGCCAAGGAAGAAAGGAAAGACCTTAAGGTTGGGTGCCGGCAACAACTAGAAGGAAGAAGATAGTTGCCGCCCAACCCTAGCTCCAAACCCTAGCCGTCCACCTCCAAAAGCCAAACCCTAAATCTTTTAATTCACCCTTGCCGCCCAACCTAAGCCTCTATTTATATAATTAGGCTTAAGCCTCCTTTAATCTCCACCGTCGGATCTAGGGATTTAATCTCCACCGTCGGATCTAGGGTTTTATCCCAACCGTCGGATCTAGGGTTTAATCCCAACCGTCGGATCTAGGATTTCATCCCAACCGTCGGATCTAAGGTTTCATCCCAACCGTCGGATCTAGGGTTTTATCCCAACCGTCGGATCTAGGGATTTAATTCCTACCGTCGATTCTAGGATTTCATCCTAACCATCGGATCTAGGGATTTAATACCAACCGTTGGTTCTAGGGTTTCATCCAACCATCGGATCTAGGGATTTAATCCCAACCGTTGGTTCTAGGTTTTGTTTTACATTCTTGGATCTAGACTTCACAAGGATTATATTAGGCTATGATAGGGACCATAAGGAGGAGTTGGGTCTTGGCCACCCGATGGATCGGAACCACACAAACTTGATCCATCAATGATGTTCCATTCCACTAGAGGATCATCATTGAACTACCTCACCAACCCCCATAAATCAATATGGGCTCCATATATTATTTGTACATTAATCTCCCCGTGTTTAAGATATCGAATGTCCGTCAATTAATTGATTTACTAACCATCAATTAATTAACATCTAATTCCTCGAGTAGTACCACTCAACCTTATCATCATGTTGACTAAGTCAACCAGCTGGGTTTACATGATGAACCTTATGAGCTCCTCAAGGGGACATCATCAACCTAATATATAGGACATGGTTTCCTCCTATAATCAACGGCACACCATGTAAATAATATTATTTCCCAACTTACATATTGATTTAATCCATCTAAATCTCACCTTTAGTAAATTAAAGAAATAAATACTAAGTACATGTGCCCGTTATTATATCGGGATTAAGAGCATGTACAACATAATATCCGAGGTCCAATTCAATTGTGTAGCCAGTACTAAATTGAATCACCTCTATGTCGGTCCTACTCAATACACCTAAGTGTACTAGTGTAACTCTATGTTCAAGATAAAACAATACCAAGCTACACTACAACCATGCCAATGGTTTGTCCAAAACCATCTTGGTTGTGAGCCTCTACTTATATTTTACAAGGGACTGATAACATGATCTTCTGTGCCACACCAAGCACCATGTTATCTACAATGTAGAATATTAGACAATATGCACACATATATAATGAATATATAAAATGCAAACAATGATCATGTGATTCTTATTTCAAAATAAAATGTTCATACAGAAAAGAGCTAGGCTTTCAGTATACATTCTAACAGTGGGTATAAGATGCATGAAGGGAATGGGTCACGATTCATTGTAGCTGCTGAAGGGTTTCAGAAATAGTTTGGGATCAACCGTTGATCTTTCAATTAATTGGGGATCATGATGTACTACTAGGTGTCACTCATGATCGTTCTATAATTAATGGTTAATTATAGACGACCAACATAAACTGAGAACCTATTTGGTCACACGCACAACGAGCATAATCCGAATGATTTAAAACGAGCTTGAGAATGAGATTCTCAGATCAAGAGAAACTAGGTTTGGTTAGACCAAACAAGGAGCGAGCATGAAATCATTTCAGTCGTAATGGAAGCTTGGATGGGTTTGTGTCTTATGAAGACATGATGGATGAACCAAATTGGTTTGGTTCTAATACAATGGTGAAGAATAAACCAAAGGGGTTTGGTTTGTTTTAAACGAATGAACCAAAGTTGGTTCGGTTCATTTTAACTTAAAATAGACCAACTCGATTCGGTTTATTTTAACTTAAGTTATTGGAGTGGGTTAATGGGTTTTGGTTATGAACCAATAACTCTAAGGAGAAGTTTTCTTAATGGTTAAGAAACACGGGCTCTATAAAAACGCGGTTAGGTTTTTGGAGGGCCCTAAGTTTTATTTTGGGAAATAAACTTCTCCTCTCCTCTCTCTCTCGTCTCCTTGCCGCCGCCCAAGCTCTCCACGCCGCCAGCCCTTGTGCCGCCATCCACCTTGCTGTCGGCATCCAAGCTTCTACCGGCCATCCTCCGGCGACCCTCCGGTGACTTCCCTTGGCTCCGGTGACCAAGGTTCAGCCGGCCATCCTCCTTTGGGTCGGTGCAACTCCTCCACCAAGCTGTCCAGTTTTATGGATAGCTTCTTTCTTTTGTGTTGGAGCATCATTTGGACGAAGTTTGGAGCTCCGACAGTGGCTACCTTGCCGGGGATTTGATCTCTGGTAATCCTCATAGGTGGAGGAAGAAGAATGTAGGGGATCGAACGGCCGGCTAGAAGGGGGGGGGTGAATAGCCCTCGAACGTTGGATGTCGGTATTTGCTCATCTACAAAGAGATTAGCGCAACAAAAACAATAAAGCAATACAAGCAAATAGAAATACTAGAAAACAAATGCTAACAAGATGGTATAACGTGGTTCATGGCTACGCCGCTAATCCATGGTCCCCGATTCGTCCTCGGTGAATCACTCCGCCAAAACCAATCCACTAATGGTCTCTCCTTTGCACCAAGCTAGGTGGAGGTAACCTTTACAACCAAGATCACTCTTCTTACAATAAGATTGAAGTAAAGACAAGTAAGAAGAGTTTAAAGCTTGTGGGGCACTAGGAAGATCACTTAGAGCATAAGCATTAGCCTCTCAAAGGCTCACACCCTCTCTTTTTATAGAGAGGGCTGATTTCTTCCCGTTGGCCGCCACCAGTCGACTGCTGCCCTTGGTAGTCGACTGCCGTCACTACAACGGCCTCCGAACACATCGGATCCCGACCGTTGTAGTCCAACGGAACACTTGGCAGTCGACTGCTGCCTCCGTAGTCGGCTACGAGCGGTTCTGTGCCCGCGACATCCTCTGGCAGTCGACTGCCATTCCATGGCAGTCGACTGCTGGGCATAAACCCATCAGTCGGATACCAGTCGAACCCACTCGACTCAGAGCAGTCGACTGCCATTACATGGCAGTCGACTGGTGCCGTGTGAAACTCAAACTTAACATAAGTTTGAGCTTCCGGCGGTCGGGTAAACCTTAACCCTTGCGGTCAAGTCTCCGACACTCAGCCATTTGGCCAAGTTCACCTAATGAGCTACTTACATTTCACTCATTCTCTCATCTCACTCGAAGTCCCTCGCCGAAGCTCTCTTCGTTCGCGGCCACGTCCCTCGGCAGCATCAGGCGCACGGCTCTGCAATGCTCCTTCGCGTCTCTTGCCTCCGAAGTCTGCTTCCTTGGCTTCACTTCAAGTCATCTCGTCCGGCGGTCCCTCGGCAGCATCAAGCGCACGGCTCTGCAATGCTCCTTCTCCGACTCAGGCACGAGGTTGTGAGGGTGAACCCGCCAAGGCTCCATGTGCGAATTACTAAGTCCTGCAAGACTCCAACGCACATATCAAATAACAATACCAACCTAACTTAAACCCTTTGCCACACACATCAAAACCTTATCATGGCAAGAGATTGCCCTAACAAAGGATTCGTCAATCGATTGACGAATACCTCTCCGAAGAAGCGAGTTTTGGGGATCATTTTCGAATTCGAATTTTGATTCGGATTGTGATCTTCTCTCGATCACATCATCTTTGACACGAGGCTAGTGACTCTTACGAAGACGAGGCTTATAACTTGGTGAAGCTATCCCGACGATACTCGGCATGGATACGGATAGAGGCAATTCTAGAGAGAGTTGCTCCAGTTGATGCCTTTCCCGTTGCACGTGATACATCAGGTATAACTAGCGTAATTTCCTTTATTGCAAAATTTAAAATTTCGATTATGTATACACATGTTGTACTATACATGTGTGTGGTGTGTGTGTTGTAATAAATTAGATTTATTGCTTTTTAATTCTTTCGTTGTGAACATGTTTACGAAATATGTTCGAACACACACTCGCCACGGTGCCGAAAACCCAACAGTAGTATCAAAGCCCAGGTTGTGTTTCGACATAATCGTAAAATTGTTTTGCGATAGTCGTAATTGTATTTATGGAAATTTTCTACTTTTGGAAAGTTTAGAAAGATTTATGGAAATTTTTTAATTTTGGAAAGTCTAGAAGTATTTATGGAAATCTTCTACTTTTGGAAAGTTTAGAAGTATTCATGGAAATTAACAATTTCCATAAATAAAATATTTGATTAGATTTAGAAATTTGTTTCCTAATTTAATCATGATTTGATTTGGAGAATCAAATCTAAAATATATTTTATTTCCATAAATAGTTTTGACAATTTAGGAAATTTGTTTCCTAAATTAAATTTGACTTTCTTAACACTTTCCATAAATAAAATATGTGATTAGATTTGGAAATTTGTTTCCTAATTTAATCATGGTTTAATTTGGAGTATCAAATCTCAAACATATTTTATTTCCATAAATAGTTATGACATATAAGGAAATTTTTGTACATGTCATAATTGTATGCCATGTAATTGCATTAGATGCATCATTATGTCATGTGTGTCGTGATGTAGATGTATGCCATGTATGACATGTCATGTAGATAATAGTTATTTGCATGCAAAGAGGATGAGACATAAAAACTCTTACTCAATATTAAATTCTACACCTTCCATTAATATGCTTAGAACCAGAGTTCTGTTTCTTGTTTGGGTTGTTAGACTCTCTCCAAGCCCGGCTCGAACCCGAACATGTTCAACCCATGGAATAGTTTAATACTAATATGGTAAGAGTCAGAGGTCAATCATTAGCTTTGGTTGTTGAACTCTCTCCAAGCTGGGCTAATTGGTTGAATGCACTCTAACCATGTTAAAACTATTTCTTGATTAATGGGTTGGCTTTAACCTAGAGCATCGGCTTATTGGACTCTCTCTAAGGTCGATATGAAGGGAGGTGAAGTTGGGTGCTATGCATATGATGCATACTTGTTAATGAGTTAACAACCCGATGTATGTGTGAACATTCAATTAGTTGATAGCACATTGTGATAGTTGCATATATGTGATATGCAATCGGTATATTTGATACCTACCATCGTAGCTATGAATGGCTTGTTGGACTCTCTCCAAGGTTGTTCATATATATGTTGGATATCAGCTCATTCGGAGATGGACCTACGAACTTCTGAAGTGATTTTGGGGTTTTTGAAATTTGAAAAATGAATGGGATTAATAGATGTATGTTGATACATTTTAAATCATCTTTCTCATATATGCTCGATTTGTATTTCTAGGTTAATTGATTGATCATGATGTCTTTGAATTTGCGCTCTATTTTGAATTTGAATAAATTGACTGCACCGAACTTCTTGGACTGACTTAGAAAATTGAGAATTGTTCTCAAGGCAGATAAGCTTGTGTATGTCCTCGAAGAGCCTCTTCCCGCCCGTCCTAGTGATGATGCAACTTTGGACCAATTGTTGGCCTATCAGAAATATGTGAGTGATTCTGAACTAGTGAGTTGCATCATGCTAGTCGTGATGGTACTTGAGCTGCGGAAGCAGTATGAGCATATGGATGCTCATACCATAGTCTTTCATCTTTATGAGTTATTTGATGAGCAAGTGAGATTCGAATGGTTCGAAGTCTCTAAGCTCCTCTTCACCTCTAAGAAACAAGAAGGTTCATCTATGGTACTGCTCAACATGTTGAAGACTGTGGAGCCTTCTGTGAAGCATGAGTAGGGGACGGTGTTGTTAGTTGATTCCTCGAAGAAAGGTTCTGAGAGGAAGTCAAAAGAACAGCAGAAGAGGAAGAAGAAAAAGGCTAAAAATATAGAACCAGCTCAAAAGGGCACTTGCCATCATTATGGCAAGGAGGGTAATTAGCGAAGAAACTGTAAGATTTATCTTGAGACCATGAAGAAGAATAAGGCATCAGATGCTCCATCTTCTTCATATATCTTTGTTATTGATTGTCATTCTATTTCCTCAGACACTTGGGTATTGGATACTGGGTGTGACTCAATATATGTAATGACATACATGGGCTAAGAAATAGAAGAAGACTCATCAAGGAAGAGTCAAATTTACGTGTTGGGAATGGAGCAAAGGCTGCTGCACTCGCCATCAGAACGTATTTATTGAAACTCCCTATAGGACTTTTCTTAGAACTGGACAATCACTTTTATGTTCCTTCGTTGATAAAGAACATCATTTCTATTTCTTGTTTGAATAGAAATGGGTACCATTTAACTTTTAGTAACAATTGTTGTTACATAACTTTGAATGGTGTTCTTTATGGGAATGGAACTTTAAGCAATAGTATTATACGTTGGACGTATCCAGTGACATTTTCAATATCGAAGCGAGTAACAAGCGTGCTCGAAAGGATAATCAATTAGACTCCTACATGTGGCATTGTCGTCTTGGCCATGCAAGCAATAAACGCATGTCCGAATTACACCGATGTGAAATTATGGAATCGTTTGAATCTGATTCATTCGATACATGTGAATCATGCTTAAAAGGCAAGATGACCAAGTTACCTTTTACTGGAAAAGGTGAACCATTGGAGAGTTACTTGGTCTAATATGTACGGATGTATGCGGACCTATGACAACTCATGCTCTATGAGGCTATAGCTATTTCATTACCTTCACTGATGATCACTCACGGTTTAGGTATGTGTTCTTGATGAAACACAAGTCTGAAGCCTTTGAAAGGTTCAAAGAATTCAGAAATGAAGTAGAGAAACAACTTAGCAAGAGTATTAAAATACTTCGATCGGATCGAGGTGGTGAATACTTGAGTCAAGAGTTTCTAGATTATCTAAGAGACAATGGTATATTGTCTCAATGGACTCCGCCAGCTCAACTATCATGTTGTATAATCTATTAGTAAATACCTTGGGTTTTTCTGAAACTAAAGCAGTTACCTTCTTTTGATTACCTTCATCAATAACACCGCAGCATAATGGTGTATCTGAGAGGCGTAATCGGACCTTGTTGGACATGGTCAGGTCAATGATGAATCATGCAAATCTTCCCGAGTCCTTTTGGGGCTATGCACTTCAGACAGTTATTTACTTACTAAACAGAATGCCAACCAAGGTAGTCACCACTACTCCATATGAGATATGGAATAGTAAGAAACCTCATGTATCTTACTTGACTGCTTATGTGAAGCGGACTGTATCAGACAAATTGGATGTTAAGTCTGATAAATGTCTATTTATTGGATACCCTAAGGAAACAAGGGATTACCAATTCTATCATCCTGTGGAACAAAAGGTGTTTGTTTCAAGGCATGTTGTATTTCTAGAGAAAAAGCTTCTCTTGCAAGAAAATAGTGGGAGTGTCATTGAGCTTGAGGAGGCACGAGAGACTCAAATAGATATTGATGAGATACCTGGTGAAGCACCACAACTAATAACTCATAGTGATTAGCCATCGACTAGATCTATTGTGACACCACATCTTCGTAAATCTGGTAGAACACGCAACATTCCTAAGAGATATGGATTTCTCATAAGTGAATCGAATGACGTGTTACTCATTAATAATGAGGAGCCTACCGGTTATGAAGAAGTTCTGAAAAGTTCAGAAAGGGATAAGTGGCTTAACGCCATGAAGTCAGAAATGGATTCCATGTATGAAAATCCAGTTTGGAACTTGGTTGACCCACCTGAAGGCATAAAGCCTATAGGGTGCAAGTGTGTTTTCAAGTAGAAAATCGACATGGATGGTAATGTGATTACCTATAAGGATAGATTGGTGATGAAAGGGTGTCGTCAAAAGCAAGGTGTTGATTATAATGAGACCTATTCACCTGTTGCTATGCTTAAATCCATTCGGATGCTCCTGGCCATAGTGGCTCATTACAATTATGAGATATGGCAGATGGATGTGAAAATAGCTTTCCTTAATGGAAACCTACTCGAGGACGTATATATGATACAACCTGAGGATTTCACATCGGTTGATAAAACCAAGGTATGCAAACTGCGACAATCTATATATGAACTGAAGCAAGCATCCAGGAGCTGAAATATCCATTTTAATGAGACAATCAAAAAGTTTGATTTCTCACAAAATCTGGACGAACCTTGTGTGTACAAGAAGGTTAGTGGTAGTGCAGTCGTGTTCCTAGTATTATATGTCAATGACATATTACTAATAGGAAATGATGTTTCTATCTTACAGTTGGTTAAAATTTGATTGTCCAAGATATTCTCCATGAAAGACTTGGGAGAAGCAACCTACATCCTCGGGATTAAGATCTATAGGGAAAGATCGAAACAGTTTCTTAGTCTTTCACAGTCTACATATATAGACCGAGTGCTAAAGAGGTTTAGCATGTCAGAATCCAAGAAAGGTTTCCTACCCATCAGGCATGGGATACACCTTTCGAAGTCTATGTGTCTGCGTACAGAAGACGAGAGGATTTGCATGAATAAGATTCTTTATGCATCTGCAATAGGATCTATGATGTATGCTATGTTATGTACGAGGCCCGACGTATCATATGCTCTTAGTGTCATGAGCAGATACCAGTCTGATCTAGGAATGGATCATTGGGTGGTTGTATAGACGATCCTTAAGTAATTAAGAAGAATTAAGGATGTGTTTCTAATATATGGAGAAGGGGACATGGTGATATGCGGGTATACGGATGCCAGCTTCCAGACAGACAAGGATGATTCCATGTCTCAGTCTGGGTACGTGTTCACTTTGAATGGGGGTGCAGTGAATTGGAAAAGTTCCAAACAAGACACTATAGTAGATTCTACCACAGAGGCAGAATACATTGTAGCTTTGAAAGGAACAAAAGAAGCGGTTTGGATCAAGAAGTTCATTTATGAACTTGGTGTGGTTCCAGCCATTGTTGAAGCAATACCGGTTTACTGTGACAACAATGGAGCAATTGCATAGGAGAAAGAGCCAAGGTCTCATCAACGATCCAAACATGTGCTTCACCGCTATCATTTGATCAGAGAGATCATAAGTAGGAAGGAAATACAAATCGAGAAGATTCCCACTGAAAGGAACTTAGCGAATCCTTTAACTAAGGCATTACCTCAAAGTAAGTTTGAGGGTCATGTTAGAGCTTATGGTATTGGATACCATAGCGATTGGCATTAGGCCAAGTGGGAGTTTGTTAGTAATATATAAGAGGTATCCTAAGGCAATCGCCTTATGTTTGAACCATTTATATGATAAATGAAGATTCACTATTTGAGTATACATGTTTTCATGTATCTGATTAGATCTTAAATTTATTTACTGAATGTCCACGATACGATTCACAGCATGAGAGAATTTATGATTGGATCACAACTAGTGAGTATCTCTACATGTGTAATTGTGATGTATCGGAATTATCCCTAGTCGATGAATTAATGGATTTTGACACCATCAATTTTGTCGAGACTAGCACGAGGTATACTCCTTAGTGTATCCAAGCAGCTGATTCTCACTGGCTGGAGACATTGTGATGTCTGGAGTTAATCGTAGATTCTAGTTATGGTAACTAGTTCATTGGAGTGATCAGCTGTAAGACTTCATATGGTTCTCTGCATATATAGATATGTCAATGAAGTTCTTACTGCAGCTTAAGTGTGATGTTGCTTTGACTTGCAGTATTCAAGTTATCTTGGTCATGAAGACTTATGCTTTGACATCTTAAGCAAGCATCTTTGAGGAGATGTGGACCCAGGATAATTGGGTATAAGTCGAAGTGACCGAAGATGTTTGAATAGACTATAAAGGATTCACCACTCCTTGCGAGGAGATGTATACCCATGGCCTCTCGTCGGATTGTTACTAAAGTCTTTGGCCAAAGTATTATATATTTAGAGTAAGGTACTCTTGGATACATGTGCAGTAACTAGAATCTGTGGGACAAGAAAATGATACTTGGGCTAGGTGTGACATAGTCAACCTAGTGGGGACTAACACTATAGACCATGTCCTGAACCAAGTGGGTATAAGATACATGAAGGGAATGGGGCACGATTTATTGTAGCTGCTGAAGGGTTTCAGAAATAGTTTTGGATCAACCATTGATCTTTCGGTTAATTGGGGATCATGATATACTACTAGGTGCCACCCATGATCGTTCTATAATTAATGGTTAATTATAGACGACTAACATAAACCGAGAACCTATTTTGTCACACGCACAACGAGCGTAATCCGAAGGATTTAAAACGAGCTTGAGAATGAGATTCTCATATCGAGGGAAACTAGGTTTGGTTGGACCAAACAAGGAGCGGGCATGAAATTGTTTCAGTTGCAATGGAAGCTTGGATGGGTCGTGTCTTATGAAGACATGATGGATGAACCAAATTGGTTTGGTTCGAAGCCAATGGTGAAGAATAAACCAAAGGGGGTTGGTTTATTTTAAACGAATGAACCAAAGTTGGTTCAGTTTGTTTTAACTTAAAATAGACCAACTCGATTCGGTTTATTTTAACTTAAGTTATTGGAGCGGGTTAACGGGTTTTAGTTATGAACCAATAACTCTAAGGAGAAGTTTTCTTAATGGTTAAGAAACACGGGCTCTATAAAAATGCGGTTAGGTTTTTTTGAGAGCCCTAAGTTTTATTTTGGGAAATAAACTTCTCCTCTCCTCTCCCTCTCTTCTCCTTATCGCCGCCCAAGCTCTCCACGCCGCCAGCCCTTGTGCCGCCATCCACCTGGCCGTCGGCGTCCAAGCTTTTGCCAACCATCCTCCGGCAACCCTCCGGCGACTTCCCTTGGCTCCGGTGACCAAGGTGCAGCCGGCCATCCTCCTTTGGCCCGGTGCAACTCCTCCACCAAACTATCCAGTTTTCTGGACAGCTTCTTTCTTTCGTGTTGGAGCATCGTTTGGATGATGTTTGAAGCTCCGACAGCGGCTACCTTACCGGGGATTCGATCTCCGGTAATTCTCATAGGTGGAGGACGAAGGATTCGTCAATCGGTTGACGAATATCTCTTCGGAGAAGCGAGTTTTGGGGACTCATTTTTGAATCCAAATTTTGATTTGGATTGTGATCTTCTCTCGATCACATTGTCTTCGACACAAGGCTAGTGACTCTTATGAAGACGAGGCTTGTAGCTTGGTGAAGCTATCCCGACGATACTCGACGTGGATATGGATAGAGGCAATTCTAGCGAGAGTTACTCCGGTTGATGTCTTTCCCACTGCACGTGATACGTTAGGTATAATTAGTGTAATTTCCTTTATTGCAAAATTTGAAATTATGATTATGTCTACACATATTGTACTATGCATGCGTGTGGTGTGGGTGTTGTAATAAATTAGATTTATTATTTTTTAATTCTTCCACTGTGTACATGTTTACGAAACATGTTCGAACACAAACTCACCACGGTGCTGAAAACCCAACAGTCTCGACTTGTGTTTTCAAGAAACACTCTATCCGACCTTTCCAATAACGGAAATCATTTCCGTTAAAGAACGAAGGTCGGGTGGTGTTATACCCCTCAATGTGAGTCATTAATTATCTTGCAAAACATGAATAAAAACCAAAAGGAATTCCAAGACTTGGTCTTGGATTAGTAATGCTGGAAATAATAATAAATAAACATAAATAAATAAATAAAAATAAGAAACTAAACAAAAACTAGAAACTTACGACCTTCAATGTCCCCGAAAGGGTACTAAATGTTGGTTTTTGGGAATGAAGACAGCTTATTATGAGGGTTAACCCTCATAATAATGTATATCTTTCAGAAAGTTTCGATTTGGTAGGTAAAACGTTTCGTTGGTCCACTTGTACGAAAAGTTATGGCCGTTTTACCGTCGGCTACTCAAAAAGCGAATACTTGCAAACACAACCAAAAGAAGAGTACCAAGACTTCATCTTGGATTAGTAGTGCAGGAGAAAGAAAACCTAAAAAAAACACAAATCGAAAAATACGAAAAGAAAGTCAAAAAGTGCTAGATTAGTGGTTTCACCAAATCTTAGCGCCCCCGCTCTAATACCAATTGTTGGATTTAGAAGCGTCGCTAGAGGGAGGTGAATAGCGAGCATAAAACATTTCGTCTTTTCGTTCAATTAAACTTAAATGCAGCAGAAAGTAAAAGAACAAAAAATAAATAGACACTTTATTTTTACTTGGTTCACAACCCAGCGGTTGCTACTCCAAGGCCCCACGATCCTTGACCACATATGAAGGGGCAATCCACTATATATAAAGTCTCCTCCTCGTTGGAGGTAGGAGACAACGATCACAAAAACGAAAGCACGAGGATGAGGCAACAAGCCTACCTCACGTCATTACGATTAAAATAATGAATACAAAAAATAAAAATAATACTTGCTGCCAACGGAGAAATTTTAAACTTAGCATTGCGTCGGTATTACGACGTTTAGAGCTTTGGCATTGCGGGAGCACTTTGAGAGCAAGATGATGATCTTTGGGTTGGAGTCCTCCCTTCCTTTTATAGATTTTTGCCTTGGAATAAGTCTTGATAGAAATCTTCAACTTTTGGAACTGATCATGAGGTGGCACCTTATCTTATCACGAAGAGGTCACGTTAAACATTATCCATTTTGACCTAGCGCAAAAGGCTGATTCGTCGCCATCAGTCGACTGCCCAATGACCAAGATCAATCACACGGCTGGCCACTTCCCTACAGTAAGAGGTTAGCACAGAAAATGATAAATATGATGGTTCCTTACCGTCTGATCTCAACCTAGACCTTCCACTGGAAGTCGTAGTCGGATCACTGCCTACGGTCATCCCCGTACAGAGGACATGACCTTACCATCTCTCACTCACGAGATTACCTCAACCTTTACCTTTAAAGCTTCACTTTCGGTCTTCACTGAGTTCTTGACTCCTCGAAGTCCTCCCAAAGTGTCGCCCGACCACCACAGTTCCCTCCGAGTGTCGCTGACCTTCAGCTTAGCTTTTCATTCCTACACACTTGATTCAACTCGTGAGATAACAATATGACCTTAACTTTGGATATTTTTCATAATCAAAACCTAGGTTCGATTATCTAGTGCCCCTGCACCAACATTTCGGACCTTTAAAGTACCTCAAAGCAACCAAATCATCTAGCAATCAAAAGCGCTCTTGTAAAGTGGTTTTTATTTTGTATTTCATTCTTACTTTGTATTTGATTGTTTCTTCTTGTAAGCTCCTTATTGTAAGAGATTTCTCCACCTCCCGATTGTTTTCGAGAAAGAGAAGGATTAGTGGTGGTGTGCATCACTAGAGCTCGCTAGGGCTCGACCGTGGAGTAGGAACTAGGGTTCCGAACCATGTAAAATCCATGTGTTGTGTGTGTGTTGTGTTTTATGCTTGTATTTGTATTAGTATTTATATTTTTGCTGTGTACTAATGATTGTAGACAAGTACAACAAATCCAAGTGAGGAAATCGACAAATTGCTATTCACCCCCCCCCCTTTAGCAACACCAACGGTCCTACATCAAGGGCGTAAAGTGGTTTGGAGTTAAAGAAAAGTTAGCACCTAGATTTATTGGGACCTTTTCAGATTCTGGAATGGGTGGGCCCAGTGGCTTACAGGCTTGCTCTACCACCTTCAATAGCATAAGTACATAATATGTTTCATGTGTTGATACTAAGAAAATATATTCTAGATCCATCCCATGTGCTTGAGAGTTAGATAACACCTTTATATCCCGATGCTACTTCTAAGGAATATCAAACTCGTATATTGGAATACAAAGAATATCAACATCGAAAAAAGAAAATACATCTAGTAAAAGTGGCATGGCAACATCACTCTGATCAATAAGCCACTTAGGAGCATGAAGAAGACGTGCAAGAATGATTTTCTCATCTCTTCTCTTCAAGTAACTACTTAAATTTGGAGAACCAAATTTATTTTTAGAGGGATAGGATGTTATATCATTGGGAAAAAAACTCAAAGGGCCTATTCATAAATTCTTAAACTTTTTGGACCTTTTTATAAAAGTGTCAAAAAAATTTATTAAACCCCATGGCAAAATCCCTATTCATTGGATTTTATTTCTTCTTTTTCTTCTGCTGCCGATTCTTTCTTCCTCTATTCTATCTCTCTAACCCTAAAATCTCGCTAACCCATCTCCCTACAAATCTTTTCATCATTGTCATTGCCAGTTTCATCTTCATTTTGGTCGTTGTAGTTGCCATTAGTGTTGCCCCTTCCACAATCACAAGCTACTACCAACACCCCTATTCTTCCTACCCATTGCTGGTAAAGTCGATCAATTGAGGTGAAATTTTCTTGCTTGTTTTCACTCAAATGATATTGGGCATGATTAAATTTATCACAAAAAATTTAGGAGGACTTAAGAAGTAGATTAAGGTTCTCAATCCGGTAATATTATTTTTGTACTACCAATATCAATAGTTATCCTTCCTTTAGGACATCTTCGATGACAATTAATTAAATTTTGTGAAAGAATCAGTATTTTTTTTTTTCTTTTCCTTTCCATATGACTCGTATTGATTCAGACCTATTGTGTGGATGGTGGGATCATTAATTGTTGCTTGTTTCTTTGTTCATGCTAATTTATCATTTTGATTTAGAGATGCATAATCCGTAAGTACCCCTTTGTACGAAAACCAAACTCTCTAACTAAGAAATCTTGGATTTGAAATATACTAATTGTTGCTCAATCGGATATTTATTTACAAATATTTAAGATCATATTTGTCATGAAACTCAAAATTGATTTGATACTTTTATGATCATGTTTTTTTTGTTGTTCACATAATAATCTCATTCTTTTATATTTACTCAATTATTTATAATTTTTATTGTTTATCAAACTGTACTACCTTATGAAAATCTCAACTGAATTACAAAAGAAACAAATGTAATCTTTGTGCTACAGAACTTTGTTTTATAATCAATAAAGATGATCAAAATATTAAATTTGAGTAACTAAGTAATGCTCTATCAATATAGAGATTTTTATTTCGTGCTTTAAAGAAATATATAACTTACCTCACGGGGTGAATAGTGAGTCGTTCATCCTATTTTTATATGAGGTACATCACGGAACGGATTGCAGGTCATTCATCCTATTTTTTTCATGTGGGGCATTTCGGGTGGATTGTATGTCGTTCACCCCATATTTATGTATGTATATATGCATACATAAGATGTATTTCGTATTAGATGGATTGCAAGTCGTTCATCCTATGTATATAGGATACAACTCTACTAGGTGGGTTGTGGGTTGCTCACTCTCATCTTATATTTATATAGGATGTATTTTATATTAGGTGGATTGGAGGTCGTTCACCTATTAAATGTTTATATTTGAGTTATATATATTTATATAAGAGTAATATGTGTTTAGTGTTGAAATGAGAAATTGAGAAAAATCGATGGAATTAATTAAAGGAGTAAGAGTTGAATTAACGAGAACGGAGTAATAATCAATGGGGTACCAAATCTGAAAATATAAATACTCTTTTTTATTGTTGACCTCTTGAATCATATATATTTATACACATCTTTTTTTATTCTACTTTGCACATGGTGCTCACTCTCTATTTTTTTGACCTCCAGATCCGCAGATTTGAGTCAATTACCAAATTTCTTGGCATGTAAAGTTCAAGTTTTGGGTACTTGGCATGGAAAGTCCTAGGGTAGGTCTTGGCGGCATAAAGTCCAAGCATGGGTCTTGGCAACGTAAGTTCAAACGGATCTTGGTAAATGGAAAGTCCAAGGCGGTAGGTTTGGCAGTGTAAAGTCCAAGCATGGGTCTTGACGACATTAGTCCAAATGAACCTTGGCAAAAAAAACTCGGTTAGCATGACACAGCCGATGGAAGTACCTGAAGTCTAACACAAAAGATGAAGAGTCACAGACTCGAGGGATCCGAGAGGTATGAGATTGATGGAGGTGGCTAGAAGACTTAGGTCTAGGCTATGGGTGATTATCAAATATGCTGGGATCATACTTGGATTAAACCTCATGTTTGAGATTTACCAGTAACCTAGGGTATTAGACTAGTCGATTGGTCGAGTGTTTGACACTCAGAAGCCTAATTGACTCGTAGCAGTTGACTGGGTAGGTAGTCAACTATGGCTCGACTCGATCTGGCTCTAACATGATCGCTAGAGTTGAGATCAACCAATGTCACAATAGTCGATCGTCCACAACAATGATCGGAATTAAGCATGATGTAATAGAATATTGAGCAATGATCGCTAGTCCATGGCAATCGATCACGGCTATGTCCGATCACAATTTTCTTCCATGGATTAAGTCATTATAAGGCAACGGCTAAGGGTCCAATCGACTGAGAGGCGGAGAATCAGCTTGAGTTGAGTTATAAAAGGAGCTCGATGGGAGGATTTGGAGCTGCTAATTCTTGAGCTTTATGGAAGGGTTTTGTTGATACATTCCAGACCATCCAAGGCGTTCAAAGCAACCAACAAGCATTCAATGCAAAAGCACACTTGTAAAGTAGTTTTTGTTAAGTATTTCATTTGTATCTTGTATTTATTTGTTTGTGTTGTTGTTTACTATTGTAAGCTTATTGTACGAGGTTTCTCCACCTCCAAATTATTTTTCAAGAAGGAGATGAGATTTAGTGGAGTAGACACTAAAACCCAACCGTGGAGTTGGAACCATAGGTTCCGAACCACGTAAAATAGTGGTGTTGTGCTTGTGTTATTTTCGTTTGTGTTTATTTTGTATATTCTACTGCGCTAAGGAATTGTAGACAAGCACGTGATTGAGATCGAACTGAGATATTGCGAAGATGCTATTCACCCCCCTCTAGCGTGAGCATCGATCTCTTTACATAAGTATCAAGTATGAGGGGATCATACTTAGGTTACACCTCATACTTGAGATTTACTAGTCGACTGGTGGTATTGACCAGTCGACTGGTCAAGTGCACGGTACTCGAGAGGCCTAATTGACTCAGGCAGTCGATTAGGATTATGACTCAGTCGATTGGTAGAGTAATCGATTGAGGCTCAACTACTGACTTATGGCTCTAGCAGTCGACTAGTGGCTTCAACCAGTCGACTGCCCACTAGTAGTCGATTGCTATTGATAAGCAATCGATTATCCTTAAGTGAACATGGCACAAAAGGTCTCATGGTCGACTATGTTAGTGCAATCGACCCAGACTAGACTCGAATGGGATTCGAGTAGTGTTTTGATGTTTGACAATATAGTTGACTATATGGGTTTGACCATATGTTGATCATATGACAAATGGATGTTTTTGACATCCAATGTCATATGGGGGAGTTTGTTTAAGGGGGAGATTGTTGGAGCAATTAAACCTTAGTTCAAGATTGACCAGACTCAAGGGGAAGTCCAAGTTTAGATTCTTGACATAGAAAGTCCAAGAATGGTCTTAGAATGGAATGTCTGAGTTTGGATACTGGCATGGAAAGTCCAGAATAGTCTTGGCATGGAAAGTCCAGAATAGTCTTGGCATGGAAAGTCCAAGCATGGTCCTGACATGGAAGTCCAAGTTTGGATACTTGGCATGGAAAGTTTAAGAATGGTCTTGTCATGGAAAGTCAAAGTTTGAAGTCTTGGCCACATAAGTCCAAGTGTATAGTCTTGGCGGTGAAAGTCCAAGCATTGAGGCTTAGCAATTGGAAAGCCCAAGGGCGAGGTTTTTGGTAGCATAAAGTTCAAACATGTAGTCTTGATGGCATAAGTCTAAATGAACCATGGAAAAGGAGACCCGAAGACATTACATAGCCGATGGAAGCACATGAAGGTTAGTGCGAAGGGTGAACGAGTCGTGGAGGAATCAGACGGACCCTATGGAGGTGTGAGGCTGATGGATGTGGCTAGAAGGCTTAAGTCTAGGCTAAGGATGGTCGATTAAGTATCAAGGAATCATACTTAGACTAAACCTCATGGTTAAGATTTATCAGTCGATTGAGACTTTGGGTTAGTTGACTGGTCGAGTGTTCAAGAATCGAGAGCCTAGTCAACTCGGAGCAGTCGACTAGTTGTGTAGTCGACTAAGGCTCGACTGTCAACTAAGTGCTCTGACAACCAGTTGGTGGCTTGCACCAGTCAACTGGTCCACGACAATCGACTACTAATGGTGGACAATCGACTGGTGGTAGTGGACACGGGCACAAAATGTCTGGTAGTCGACTGGTCAATCGACTATTAGCTTGGTAGTAAACTACTAGTAAGGGTAGTCAATTGCTAGGGTATCCGTTGAAGTAATCCAACATGGATTAAGCCATTGTGAGACAACGATACTGTGATCAATAGACTGCTAGGCAAGAGCAGTCGACTAAATGACGAAAAATTAGCCCGAGCTCAGCTTTATAAGGAGACTTCGTAGATGATTTGGAGCAGTGGATTCTTGGTGATCTTGAAGGGGATAAGTTAATGCTTTCCAGACCTTCCAAGCTATCCAAAGCAACCAAAGTGTGATCAAGCAATTAAGGCTCATTTGTAAAGTGTTTTTACTTCATTTCGATTTGTTTAGTGTATATGGTTGTATTTATTATTGTTGTAAGAACTTGTACGAGGTTTCTAACCTCCAGTGTCATACCGAGAAAGAAAGATTCATAGTGAGGGTATATCACTATAGCACCGTCATAGAGTAAGAACCCTAGTTCTGAACCACATAAAATATCATGTTGTGATTGTGTTGTCTTTGTATTTATCTGTACTTGTATATTTTATATTCCACTGCATATTAATGTTTTGTAGATAAGAAATCACGATCGAAGTACAAAAATGAAGAAATGCTATTCACCCCCTCTAATACATGTCAAATCAGTCCCTACAAACTAATGGCTTGGTAGTCGACTGTTTAAGTGTCCGTTGGTAAAAAGTCAATGTGGATTAGTCCATTATGAGATAATAGATAGGTGGATAGTCAACCGAGGGAAAGCCCAGTCGACTGCCAGACAAAAAATCAGCCCGTGTACAAGTTATAAAAGGAGAACAATGGGAGATTTTGAGCTTTCAATTTCTAAGGGTTTGAAGGGGAGTTGCTGTTGTGATTCCAAACCTTCAAAGTATCCGAAAGCAACCAAACTAGTAAGCGATCAAAAGCTCTCATTTGTAAAGTGTTATATTTATTCTTATATTTGCTTTTGTATTTGTTATATTTGGTTATTGTAATTCATATTGTAAAAGGTTTCTCCACCTCGGGTGTATTACTGAGAAGAAGACAAGGTTTAGTGATGTAGACACTAAAATCTAATGTGGAGTATGAACCATAGATTTCGAACCACATAAAATCCCTTGTGTCATGTTTGTATTGTGTTTTATGTTTGTATTTGTATTTGCATTCCACTGCGTACTAACACTTGTAGACAAGCACGAACGTGAACAAATGACGAAATCGACGAATATTCACCCCTCCCCTCTCGGGCGTAAATAATCTCAATAATTAATATTTACAGTATTAAAATTAGCATTATTAAATGATATAGAATTTTTTTTTTAAATTTAATCTTTATTTTTTAAAAATTAAACATAATAATTAGAGATGTTATAAGAAGTAGTTAAAAAAACTCGATATATTAATTAATAATTTTGATTTGTGCAGGAGGTATCAATCTAATGGTAAATTAAATGAATTTATCAATGATCATTTCAATTTATTTTTTTTCTTATATTACTAATTTTTAAATTGTGGAGTAAATATAGTTTAGGGAATATGTTGAGCCAATGGATTTGATTCTCGATAAAAAAATTTTAAAATGCATTCAGATCCAAAATTAAAAGATAAATATTCTACAGAAATAAAATTAGTTCATAATTCTCTTAATTTAATATCAGAGTATTTAAATAAACATGAATCATAAAAATTTATGTTTGAAAACATTCGAGTCTAAACTTTTTTAAGTTCTTTAAAATTTATGTTTGAAAGTGTTCTACTCTAAATTTGATCAGGTTCTTTATTTTGATATGTCACTTAAATGATATATAACTAATGTCCGATTAGAATTTATTGAAGACTTTATAATATTTACATTTTGAATGCATTTCTCCTAATGGAAGATTGATTTTCTCAAAGTAATTAATAAAAATAGATGATTTTAAATATACAATACCCCTAACATTAGATGTTCAAGTACTTGTGTTTTAGCTATAGGAAGTTATTTTGGTTCATCATCGATAAAATTGAACATCGTCAAGATTTACATCTGAAATTGAGATTTTCTTGTCCTTCCATGACCAAGATGAATATCCTTCCATTATAATTGGAGAATTAGCATTGAAAGCGATCGAAATTTTAGAATTTAAAGAGAAGAGTAGAAAAGATGACGTAAAAATGATGAAATGAATATATTATATTATTATTATAATATTTAAAGAATAATGATCATCAAATCGTACATAAATGACCCATCTTCAAATGGACCGATTATAATTTCGAACCGTGTAATGGATAATCGGTCCACCTGGACTGGATCTGGTTTAGACTCGGGGTGGGTCGAGCTTGAGCATAATAACAAGAGAGATTTGAGAGGTCTCTTGTTCCAATTTCCATTTTTAAGCCCGAGTCATTCTCCGTTTGTAGGGGTGACTACGGTTCCAAAATTGTCGGTTTTGATTTTGGAATCGTCGATTCTGATTTGTCATTCAATGGAACCGAAATCGAACCGTTCATCAATGGTTTCAGTTTTGGTTTCAGAATCACCGGTTCTGATTCCTTACAGTTCGATTTTGATTTCCGAACTGTCGGTTGTTGGATCGAGAAGCGTTGCTAGAGGGGGGGTGAATAGCGAGCGTAAATCTTTTCGTTCGTTCGTTCGTTCGATACCCGAGTAAGCACAGAGGAAAATAAAGAGACACATTTATTTTACTTGGTTCACAACCCAGCGGTTGCTACTTCAAGGCCCTATCGGTCCTAGACCGCGTACGGAGGGCAAAGCACTATAACGTCTCCTCCTCATTGGAGGTAGGAGACAACGATCACAAAACCGAATGTACGAGGATGAGGCAACAAGCCTACCTCACCTCGTTATGAATAAAAATAAAGAATACAATAGAATATGTTTACTTTTTGTTGCTGCCGACGAAGAGGATGAGAACTTGTCGTTGCATCGGCGTTATGACAATGTTGGAGCGTTAGCGTTGTAGGAGCACTTGAGAATAAACTTGATGATCTTTAGAGTTGGAATCCTCCCCTCCTTTTATAGATTTTGGCCTCTAAATTTTTCTCCTCATCTTTTGGAACAGATCACGAAGTTGTACAAATTTTATCACGAAGTGGTCGCGTCAAACCTTATCCATTTTGACCTAGCGCAAAGGTTGATTCATCGCCATCAATCGACTAATGCCTCCCATCAGTCGACTGATGAGCATCAGTCGACTGCCCAATGTCCAGCAGTCGACTGCCAGCCTGGTCACTTCATTACAGTAAGAGGTTAGCTCGGAAAATGATAAATGCGACGGTTTCTAACTGTCCGATCTCGACCTAGACCTTCCACAAGAAGTCTTAGTCAGATCGCCGCCTACGGTCGTTCCCGTACACAGGACACGACCTTACCATCTCTCACTCACACGAGCTTACCTCGATACTTACTTTGTAGCTCTCGCTTCCGACCTTCCACTCGATTCCTTCGGCTCCCTCCGAAGTCACTCGAGTGTCGCCCGACCACCGCGGCTTCCTCCGGGTGTCGCTAGCCTTCAGCTCCAGCTTTAGCACTTTTCTGCACACTCGATTTAGCTCGTGAGATAACGATGTAAACTTAACTTTGTGTCTTTTCCATAATCAAAACACAGGTTTGATTATCTAGTGCTCCTGCACCAACAATCTCCCCCTTTTTGATCTATGGGAAACCAACACAAAGTTAAGGGAAATCAAAGCATAAAACAAGTATAGTAGATGATGAATGTCATTCCCAAAAACTCCCCCTTAACCCTAGGTGAGTTTTGAAAGAGATACTTTAGTTTTCAAAATCAAATTTTGTGTTACTCCCCCTTAACTTTCGCTCTTCTCAAAATCAAATTTTGTGTTACTCCCCCTTAACTTTTGCTCTTCTCCCCCTTTTACCATAAATCAAAAAAAAAATTGGGGTTTTTGTATAAAATAGGGGTTTAAAAATAATATCATTTATGCATGCATCTAGATAAATCAAATATGAGTCCAAGCATGCGTCTAGCAGTAGTTAGATAGATTGGTTAAAGGTGTGTCCCTCTGCACCAATAATCTAAAGGTTTGTAATATAATCCTTAGGGTTAGTTTGCTCTCCCCCTTAGTCAAATATATGAAGTATAAGAGATGTAGGGGGCGCTAAACTTAGGCCTAAGAGTTGTTAAGTACAATAGTTGAGAAAATAAGTAGTATTTTGAAGAGGTTATATTTCAATTATCCTTAATATCTCACCCATTCTATGTGTCTCAGAAGTTGTTCACCTTATATGTTTTGTGAGATGATTTGAAATTGATTAAAGATAGTCAACCTGTGGTTAGATTCGGATTTAACCTATAGACTGTTAAGTAACTTTTTGAGAAACTGGCTTCCAGGTCGTGGCGAGGCACAGGGGTCTTCTTTGATCGGAACAATGACCACTTCCTTAGACAAAGCCAAATTCAAGAAAATATCACTTAAGTCACTTAGGGTTACTTTCTTGGCTAACTAGTTTAGGATACGGCGAGGTAGCTTCAGCTAGTTCCACTCGGTCAAGTGCACCAAGCTAGATACGCCTTATTTAGCTCGAATACATGAGACTTTACTTCCCTAGCATACTATCATCTTGCCACGTCCTGATACTATGTTGTCAAGAGTTGACTAACTATTTTTCCTATCTAGACATTCTAAAAATTAAAGTAAAATATTCAATGATTTTGCTAAGTAAGCGGGTATACTATTTTAGTGTTAGCTCCCCCTGGACCATTGAACCAATATGGTCTATTCAAATAATGAACTTGATCCTGGGGAATCCAAAACTTATTAGTCCTTATATGTGAGTTCAATAAAACCTTTGGGACCCATGCTTGGACTCTTTGATGACTACGATTTACGATAGACATATAAGACCTATTCGTAGTCTTTAACTTAAATCCGAGTCCGACTTTGTTGTACACGGCTCTTTGAGTTCCAAGTAGTCGATTAAGGTTCTTAGATCCCAACGTGAACCTTTCCAACCTAGCCTCAACCTCTTGAACTCGGTCTTTCAAGAGAGAATTCTCCTCCTCAAGTTTTTTAATTTGGGTTGAGTTTCCCTCTTGAACTTGACTAGTTGAAGAGGTTAGAGTAGCCTCTAGCTTGAGGGTTTCAACCTCCTCAAGTAACGACTCAACCCTAGACTCGGACTTAGTTAATTTCCTAGTAAGCACTTTAATTGTATTGTAAAACGTATGAATTAGTGAGCGACTAACCTTAATTTTCTCTTTGAGTTGCTTCTCGAAATAGTCCTCGAGTTCGGAGTCGGTGTTGTAATTTGATTCGGATTCGGACTCTGACTCGGACTCTTCGGGTCTTGCCATGCATGCTATACCGACGCCTTCTTCGTTGTCCCATGTTGCACGAAAAGCCTTCTTTTGATTTGATTTGAATTGTGCCCTCTTTTGGTTCTTTAGTAGCCTCCTTTCCCTCCGAACGATCTTTCGCACTACATTCACTATTGCTTCCACCTCTTCCGATTCGGACTCTGATTCATCTTCAGGTTCGAGTTCATCTACTTACCTAGTAGGTGGCTTGCTTCTTTGTCCTGCAAGTAGAGCAATACCTCTCTCGGCCCGAACTACGTTAGTTTGCTCGTGAAGTTCAAACTCGAAAAATAATTCGTCTAACCTAAGCTTCGAAAGGTCCTTAGAGACCTTGTAGACATCGACCATGGATTCCCACAAGGTAGTCCTAGGGAAAGCATTTAAAATGTACCTTATAAGGTCCCGGTTCTCTACGACTTGCCCGATCGAGTGAAGACCGTTGACGATATCTTAGATCCGCGCATGTAGTTGGGTGATGGTCTCGCGATCCTGCATCTTTAGATTGTACAGTTTATTTAAAAGTAAATCTCTTTTACATACCTTAGCATCGGAGCGTCCCTTCGTGTAGATCAATCAATTTGTTCCAGAGGTCTTTGGCGCTAATGAATGGTCCGATGCGGTTGAGTTCCTCCTTGGACAAGCCGCATTGCAATATTTGGGTTGCTCTTGCATCGACTTCGATTTGCCTCTTGGTTGCATTTGTCCACTTGTTAAAATCCAAGGGCTCCCCTTGATCATTGGTGGGTAGAGCAAAGCCGGTTTGGATTATTATCCAAGTCTCGACTTGTGTTTTCAAGAAACACTCCATCCGACCTTTCCAATAATGGAAATCATTTCCGTTAAAGAACGGAGGTCGGGTGGTGCTATACCCCTCAATGTGAGCCATTAAGTCTCTTGCAAAACACGAAGAAAAACCAAAGAGAATTCCAAGACTCGGTATTGGATTATTAGTGTGGGAAATAATAGGAAATAAACAGAAATAAATAAGAATAATAAGAAACTAACAAAAGCTAGAAACTTACAACCTTCGATGTCCCCGAAAGGGTACTAAACGTTGGATTTTGGGGTTGGAAACAGCTTGTTACAAGGGTAAACGCTAGTAATAAATGTAGATCTCTCAGACAGCTTCGATTTGGTAGGTAGATCGTTTTGAGAGTCCTCTTGTGCGAAAAGATATGGTCATTTTACCGTCGACTACTCCAAAATAGAATACTTGCAAATACACAACCAAAAGAAGCGTACCAAGACTTCGTCTTGGATTAGTAGTGCGGGAGGAAAAGAAAACCAAAAAAAATGCGACTCAAAAAATACGAAAAGAAAACCAAAAAGTGCTAGATTGGTGGTTTCACCAAATCTTAGCACCCCCGCTCTGATACCAATTGTTGGATCGAGAAGCGTCGCTAGAGGGGGGGATGAATAGCGAGCGTAAATATTTTCGTTCGTTCATTTGATACCCGAGTAAGCACAGAGGAAAATAAAGAGACATGTTTATTTTACTTGGTTCACAACCCAGCGGTTGCTACTCCAAGGCCCTATCGGTCCTAGACCACATACGAAGGGCAAAACACTATAACGTCTCCTCCTCGTTGGAGGTAGGAGACAACGATCACAAAACTGAATGTACAAGGATGAGGCAACAAGCCTACCTCACCTCGTTATGAATAAAAACAAAGAATACAATAGAATATGTTTACTTGTTGCTGCTGTCGACGAAGAGGATGAGAACTTGTCGTTGCGTCGGCGTTATGATGATATCGGAGCATTGGCGTTGTAGGAGCACTTGAGAATAAACTTGATGATCTTTGGAGTTGGAATCCTCCTCTCCTTTTATAGATTTTGGCCTCTGAATTTGTCTCCTCATCTTTCGGAACAGATCACGAAGTTGTACAAATTTTATTGCGAAGTGGTCGCGTCAAACCTTATCCATTTTGACCTAGTGCAAAGGCTGATTCGTCGCCATCAGTCGACTGATGCCTCCATCAGTCGACTGATGAGCATCAGTCGACTGCCCAATGTCCAGCAATCGACTACCAGCCTGGCCACTTCCCTATAATAAGAGGTTAGCTCGAAAAATGATATGCGACGGTTTCTAACCGTTCGATCTCGACCTAGACCTTCCACAGGAAGTCTTAGTCGGATCGCCGCCTATGGTCGTCCCCGTACAGAGGACACGACCTTACCATCTCTCACTCACACGAGCTTACCTCGATACTTACTTTGTAGCTCTCGCTTCCGGCCTTCCACTCGATTCCTTCGGCTCCCTCCGAAGTCACTCAAGTGTCGCCCGACCACCGCGGCTTCCTCCGGGTGTCGCTAGCCTTCAGCTCCAGCTTTAGCACTTTTCTGCACACTCGATTTAGCTCGTGAGATAATGATGTAAACTTAACTTTGTGTCTTTGCCATAATCAAAACACAAGTTCGATTATCTAGCGCCCCTGCACCAACATCGGTTTCGATTCATCATCCACCAGAACGAAACCGAACCATTAATCGATGATATCGATTCCTTACAATTCAATTTTAGTTCGAACCATTTAGAATCGAAATTTAAATTATTTAATTTTAAGTCTCTCATTTCTTTAAAAGGAAATTTAAATATATTATTTTTCAATTCATTAATTCAGTCGATTTATTTTAATTTAAATTTAAATTTTATACGTGAAAATTTAACTTACGTTGATTTATTTATTTTATATAACTCTTTAAATCAAATATATATATATATTAAAAAAAAAGCTTAAATTTAATTTATATAAAGGAATCAAAACCCTCATAGTTCATTTACCATTTAAATATGACCCTCTTATCTTAATTTAATCTGAAATATTATCAGAGATAACGGTTGATATATCTTTGGTTGTAAGATCATATAAGTCTTTATTATTCTTCTTCATTATCTCTTGTTATTTAAGATTTACTTTACACAATCATTTAAACAGGTTTATGCTTAAAGTGTTTCTAGAGTTATCCATGATCTTTTGTATAGTTTTTAAATTATGATTGTATATATTTTTTATTATGATTATGATGTACTAATGAAAATTTTAATTGAATTTTAAATGATTTTGATTTTTTAAATATTTTTTATTATAATTGTGATACAACAATAAAAATTTTAAATTTTAAATATTTTATTTTTTTTGCACGTTGATTATTTAAATTTTAAATATTTAAATTTTATTTTTTATATATATTTATTATTATAATTGTGACACAATAATAAAAATTTAAATTTTGATTGAATTTAATTTTTTTAAAAATAGATATTAAATTATTTTTAAAAAATCAATTCCGATTTTAATAAAAAAGACTCAGTATCGATTTTGATACCGTGCTGGTTCCGTTTGATTTCGATTCCAATTTCGATTTCCATTTCGATATCAATTCTGATTTTATTTCGATTTTGATTCGGTTCGATTTTAAAAATTGAAGAACTGAAATCAAATCATATATCTTCAATTTCAATTTCAATTTCGGAACAATAATCGAAAAAATAGTTTAGATTCGATTTTTGCGTTATCGGTTCCTCAAGCACCGTTATTGCCAGCACCATAATTCTTCGAAGCTCCCCATCCATGACCTTCATCACAGCTTAAGTTGCTTCCTTGGCTATATGAGAAATCTACTCAACAGAGCGGGCAACGCAGCTCTTTCCACTTACCTTCATTGGCCATTTCCGGCCTGCCGTGCTCTTGCTACCGCCACGGCTGCGGTGCCGCAGCTGCGGAGCTGCTGGCATCGCCTGGACATGCGCCCGAGCTCATATCGCCCTGGAAGCCTCTGTGTTCAGGACAATGGCGATGGGACGAAGGAGAAAGTGGTGGTGGTCATGGGCGCTACCGGCACGGGGAAGTCAAAGCTGGCCGTGGAGCTTGCCACTAAGTTCGCCGGCGAGGTCGTGAACTCGGATAAGATTCAGGTCTATCGAGGGCTCGACATCGCCACCAACAAGATGCCCATGGAGGAGCGGCGCGGCGTGGCACACCATTTGCTGGGAGAGCTTCATCCAGAGGAGGGCGAACTCTCGTCCGCAGCATACAGGGAGTTTGCGGCGCGCGCCATCGTCGGTATCGCCTGCCGAGACCGGCTACCGGTGATGGCGGGCGGGTCGAACTCCTTCATACACGCGGCCTTGGCCGGGAGCTTTGACCCCCAGTGGAGTCCTTTCGAGGCGGACTGGGGGCGGAGGACGAGGAGAGGGGCGGCCCTCCGGTACTGCTGCTGCTTCCTGTGGGTCGACGTGGAGGCGGCCGCGCTGGCGGAGCAGCTTGACCGGCGTGTGGACGAGATGCTGGCGGCGGGGATGGTGGAGGAGCTGGGTCGGTACTTCGAAGAAGAATCGGCGTCGGAGGCTGCCGAGTCGAGGCATCCAGGGTTAGGCAAGGCGATCGGGGTGCCAGAGTTCCGGGAGTACTTCCAGGGAAAGGGTCGGGGAACAACAGCGGCGTACGAGGCGGCCGTGGCAGCCATTAAGGCCGACACGCGGCGGCTGGCGGAGGAGCAGGTGCGGAAGATCGAGCGACTGGGGGAGATGGGGTGGCCGCTGCGGAAGCTCGACGCTACCGCAGCGGTGTCGGCTCGACTGCAGGGATCCATGACGGAGGCAGAGGTGGCGTGGGAGAGGGACGTAGCGGAGCCCGGCGCCGCAGCCGTGGAGCAGTTCCTGAACGAGGCGGCAGAGGTCCAGCAGGGAAAAGAAAAGAAGAAAAGAACAAAAAATACTTGTGATTTTGTTTGTTTTTTGTAACTTCAAAATTGTTCTTTAGTGGGGAATTTAGAGAGATAAAAGATAAGATTAGAGGAAGCGATGATGGGTACGAAGAAAGACGAGGAAGGAGCAAGGAGCAAGGAGCAAGGCGACCAATTTTGAGATAGGGCGCTTCTGACAACTGATGATTGTGCAGAGCAGAACAGAAACAAATTGAAACAAGAGGAAAGAAGGGAATGTGATCGACATTCTTCGATCTTTGCTTTCTGGCTGCATTATTTGCGTCTTGCGAGTGTTAGAGCGACCGATTTTTAAGAAACTGTTTCTATTCGACTTCATAGTGTCAAAACAACTGTACAGTATTGCTACAATGAATCACTAGAACATCATTTGCTGTAATGTTGCTCGTTTGGTTCCCAACTATCATTTACTTCACAGAATGTTTTAAAGGTGTTCAAAGAAATATTCATAGAAGCTCTGATAGAATTGCCGATTTCCATTCACATTGATTCATTTGCAAAAAACACAAAGATTGTTGGCGTTAGATAAAACTATTCTAGTTCTTCATTTTCAGATCCTGATTGCGAATAAGATCGATTTATTTCTGATGCATTGCCTGGAAACTAGATTTGGTCGCCATGCTCTGCTCAAAATTCATTTGTTTAAATTAAATGACTTGCAAACAAGTTTGACTTCCTAACATTTTTTTAAAACCAAGTAATTTGAATTAGTTGAATAGAGAATTATTTGGGTCGCTTAATTACCCAAGAATGATTGCATATTTTCAATGATTATTTGCATATATAAGTTTCGTTAGTGTCTTGTACCCAGATGACATAAGATTCTCATACACGTATCTTACTTAGAACTGCAAGACACAAAAAATAAAAGAAAAAAAAAAAGAAAATCGTGTGCGTTTCTGTGCTTCGGTTCTCAGAACTGCCTTTTGCTGAATCATTCCATTAATGATAGAATGAGGTGTGACTAGATTATAATGGTAATATGCATCTAAAATTGAAGAAATATTAATATATTTAATGATAGCAAAAAAGAGGTGTGGTTTTTTTTTTTTTTTTATAGATGAGCGAGTACATTGAGAAATATTTAGTATAACAACATAGATAATATTCAAGTACGCATGGACACCCTTTCGGCAGAGTTCCAAGTTTCAAAAAGAACAAATATAATATTAAATGTATATGTCTTGATAATGCTCATTTGACGCTGAAATTAAAGAAATTGACAGTTAATAAAAAAACATTAAACGATGTTAATTTTACCTATGGCCTTCACTCCTTAGCTTATCTGCTAAATAATATGAGTTAAAATTATGGAATTTGTAATTAACTTAACCACTAAAGGAAACAATACCTAGGTCAATGAGAAAACTAATAAGTTAATTGCCTTTAATAAAATAAACCAATATTGAGGTAGCAAATGATACTTTAATAGCATGTTTATCGTTTGGAGGCAGTTTTAAGTAGAGGATAATAGTGGATTCGAAATAAGAATGTCTATTTGCCTTTTTTCGACTAATCTATGAACTTGTCGAGTTTAACTATTAATTCAAAATACTTAAAATCCATCACCTCCATGAAGTCATTATACAATTGGATTACATTGTATGTTTTAAGTGTAACCTACATTAATCTAGACATCGCTTCTTTTCATGCATGTTTCATATGTGGTTATTATGACATTCTTTCCCTTATTAATTATTTTTGTTTACTTCATTTGTGATGGATATTCTTTCTCTAGTTTAAAACATTTGCTATATTTAGACAAATATTTGATATGTGTTTGGTTAGTTGTTTGCTGTTTTCAGATGAATTCAGTCGATGTATTAATGTGGATTGATTGTTTGATGTAATTAAGGATTTTGTTTCCTTTTGAATTTTATATATGGAGTTTTGTATCTACTTTCGAATTTATATAAGACCTTTTAAAACCAACCTTCAAGTTTATGTATCCATCATCCGATCCTCGAACCCTAGGAGATCATGGGTGCTCATGGGTGTTCACGGATGATAAATAATACAGATGCTCATAGGTACTCACGGATGAGTTGTGTAGCATAATACAGTGCGTAAGCGATCGGACAGGGGATAATAGAGGTGCTTACAAATAAATTGTGTAGGATAACATTTCTCTCTCTTTATATATAAATTTTTATTACGCTGAGCGCCTCTCGCTATGAGGTTCGTGCGCGATAATAAGGAATGTACAATAACTTCGTCGCACTCTGTCTCACCCAAGCACCCAGTTTTCCCACGTCCGAATGCGACTTCCACTTGACGCCCGAGCACTCCACGCGACGCCCAACCACCATTTGTTGCTCGGCATCGCCGCCAAGCAGTCGAATTTCGATCACGATTCGATCAGAATTCGATTGCGATTCGATCGACATCGGAGTCAAATCGAACCCTGATTAAATTATGATGGGATAATCGGGCCAAATCAACCGCGATTCAACCAAACTCTGGTGTTGGTCGGATCATGGTCGGATTCTAGCCTGATTGCAGTCGTGGCACTAGTGTCCGTAATTCGCTCAATTCTAGTCTCAATCCGGCCACGGTCCGATCGACATTGGAGTTCGGGAAGATCGCGGCTGAATTCTAGCCAGATTGTTACTAGAATTCGATTGCAGTTCAATCGATCGGTCAGTCGGGCAGCAACGACGATGACGGCGACGATGGCGGTGACCCCGATGAGTTCAGGTGGTTAGTCATAGTGCTCATCAGAGAAGAACGTTGATACCGTCATTACCTCTTCTCTATGAACTAGATAGGAGGGCTCACAGGCAAGGCGTTACTCGAACCAATTAGCGGGTTCAGCGGAGAAAAAAGAGAGGAACAGTTCGGGCGCAAGCGCCTGAAATAATTGGCATGGAAAAACGAAGGCGGGAGGAGGCACTTCGTTGGGAAATAAGCCAGAATTGGTTTGGCCCGATAAGCCTAGAGGCAGACGGGACGGATAAGAATCGGTTCGGTTCGATAAGCCTAGAGGTAGACAGGATGGATAAGAATCGGTTCGGCCCGATAAGCCTAGAGGCAGACGGGACGGATAAGAATCGGTTCGGTTCGATAAGCCTAGAGGCAGACGGGACGGATAAGAATCGGCTCGGCCTAGGCAATCCAGAGGTCGTTCGGTGAGAGAAGAAGGAGAGTGGGTTCGGGCTGGTGGGGAGCCCGAAGGCTATACCATCCGTGAGCTATGAACCTAAGTTAGTTTCACCAAAAGTGGATGGTTGAGGGGGACAAGCTAACCTAGTTTCCTAAAATATAGATGAGGAGGTGTTATGTAACAGAAGGAGAGGTCCCCACATAATATTCCGAGGAGCCTTCGCCCTTCGCATCTGTAACAGAATTATTCTCTAAGTGGACGTGGTGGCCACGTGTATGATGGGGATAGCCCGCGAGGTAGCGATGGATCAGAGAAGAAGGATAAAAGGGAAGAGGAGGACATAAAGAAGGGGATCTGTATTATTCCAATAGGCAAGAAGCGAAGACATAGGAGGAGGAGAGCTACCACTACCTCGTCGGAGAAGGAGAGTAGCGACCTTCGCTGTCACATTGCGTGTACTCTTTTTTGTATTGGGATTAAAACTGTAAGAGGCTTCTCCTCCGCCTCGGGAAGTCTCCTTTCCGGAAAGGAGGACGTTCATAGTGGAAAGTGCTTGGACATTGTCCCCGGTGAGAGAGCTCACCTCCGTGGAGTAGGAATACTTATTCCGAACCACGTTACATCCTATGTTATAGTTTTCATTGTCTGTGTTGGTTTTGCGTTTCTTTGCTTCGTCTTCTCATCCTTTACTATTGCGGCCTGTGAGAAACTCCCACCCCCAAAGCTCCCTTCGCGCTTCGTCGCATCGAAAGGAGGTAAACGAATTTTCCTCGCCGCATCAGTTGGTGTCGTCTGTGGGAAACATTTGAGCTGGACGTCGAGATGCAGCCGGAAGAGATACAACAGCCAGTTGCCTCCGCAATGGAGGAAAACCCCATTACCATTTTACCATCACAGTTGAGGGCTCTGGTGGGGCTATCGAGGCTGCCCTCGCTAGAGAAAGAAGAAGGACCGGATATCTTCATCCTCATTTCGGTGAACCTTCTTCTCGAGGCCCACCCCCAGAAATGCCTCCTTCATCTTGTGAAACCATTAATGTTGAAGTAGTGTCTGGAGAAGGACTTGGGGGGAGAGCACCTCAGAATACTATACCCTTAACCGGACTTGTGGGAAGAATGTGAAAGTCGGTCGACCAGGCCTCCAGAGGTTTATGAGCCCAGTCCTTTTACCATGGGCATCCTCTCTGAAATCCCCCCATCCTACTTCCGTTATCCCCAGGTAGATAAGTATGATGGATCGACGGATCCCGAAGAGCATCTCTCACAGTTCGATGGAGCGGCCTCGCTCCACTGTTATACCGATACCCTCAAATGCCGAGTCTTCCGGACCACCTTAACCGGTTCGGCACAAAAATGATTTAATACTCTGTCCCCGGGATCCATCACTTGTTTCGCTGATTTTCAAGGGATGTTCAGCCGGGAGTTCGCCAACTGCAAGGTGTATAAGCATTATGCCTCTATCTTAATGCACATCACGCAGGGGCCCTCAGAATCACTCAGAGGGTATCTTCACCGGTTCACCTCTGCAGCTAAGGGTATTCCTTCTGCCAGATTAGAATCTTTCAAAGTTGCTATTCCTCATGGGCTAAATGAAGGCCCCTTCCTCAGTTCCCTTTTAAGACAACCTGGTAACATCTATGAGGAGCTGCTAAGTCGTGCGGAACAATTCATCCGTGAGGAGGAAGGACTGAAAGTGCGGAGAGTTGAATGCGCTGCCACAGTAACCCTAGCCGAAAGAACTCGCCCCATTGCCCCTCAAGTACCCCCTCGTTGAGGATATGCGCGACCCCTTCGACTGGAGGCTCCTAGGCCTCGGTTATTGTTACAGGGCGCTCGCCCTGCGTCGCCATTGCAAATTATGGACGTCGATGCACCCCCTCCTGCGAGGACTTGGAGGGAGCGAGAGATGAAATTCTATGATCAACAGGGTCTACTGCAGCGACCCTTAGGAGATAGGGGGATACCACATAACCCCCCCCCCCTGCCCCATTTTTCTGTCAATATCATATGGAGTATGGTCACGCTAGTGGCCGATGTTTCAAGCTACAGGAGGAGCTAGAGCGCCTCCGAACCGCATACCCACAATTGCGGTTTCAGACAGGAGGGCCAACACGGCGAGGGCAATGACCCAATATGGCCTGCCCAGGGCCGTATAACCAACAACCGCAAGTTACTTTCTCCCAAACGCTGTCCCAGGAGGTTGTTTCTCAAGAAGATACATCAGGTGAGGGTCCCTCATCCAATCTAAATAATGCTCCCACACGGGGGGTTATTCATGTCATAGCCGGAGGACCCATTGACGGGGACTCTAACCGGGCGCGAAAGTCATACGCCCATCTCATGGAGAGTCTGACCATCATCACCGACCAGACTATTCAAACTGCACCGCCCGTTTCATTCGGGCCAAAGGATCTCCAAGGTGTCCTACTTCCCCACACGGACGCTTTAGTTATTCGAATATCCCTGGCCAATTACGGCGGCTGTGTGCCGGTCGACGGAAGCTCACAATATCCTCTTCCAGAAGCTTTTGGACACCTGAAATGCCCACCTAGAAGATGTGGCCACGCCCCTCTTTGGGTTCGCAGGGCATGTGGTCCACCCCATAGGGCAAATTTCACTGCCCCTGACTCTGGGTATAAAGCCCAGCCAAAAAACCAGTATAATCCCTTTCCTCATCGTGGACGCTCCGTCCACTTATAATACCATTCTTGGTCATCCTTTCCTTACTATTTTTCAGGCGGTGGCTTCCTCGTATCACCAGAAGTTGAAATTCCCAGTTGGACAGTTGGTGGGGGAAGTCCGAGGGGAACAGAAGGCCGTCAGAAGCTGTTATGTGCAGATGGTTCGGGATGACCAGAAGAAGGCCCGAACCGATGATCTCAAAGGGAAAGCTATCATCATTTCCGATGTCTGCATTCTGGAAGAATCCCCCCCCCCAAAGCAGACAAAATAGAGGAAGGAGAGCTGGTGGAGATAGCTCCGGGAAAAACCACATGGGTGGCACAGCAGCTGGAGGCCAAGGAGGAGCTGGTGGCCTGCTTAAAGAAGAACGAAGGCATCTTTGCTGGAGATGTGCATGATCTCATGGGGATTAACCCCCGTGTGGCTGAACACCATCTCAACATAACCAGGGGAGTCCGACCCGTCCAACAGAAGCGGAGACACTTTAGACCTGAGAAGGATAAGGTCATAGCTGAAGAAGTGGACAAATTGTTAAAGGCGGGTCATGTGAAGGAAATCCAATTTCCCAATTGGGTTTCCAATGTAGTCTTGGTCCCCAAGCCTTCTAGGCAGTGGAGGATGTGTATTGATTTTCGTGATTTGAATAAAGCGTGCCCTAAAGACTGCTACCCCTTGCCTCGTATTGATCAGTTAGTAGATTCTACGGTAGGGTATGAAGTGGTGTCCTTGATGGATGCATACCAAGGATACCATCAAATACCCTTGGCTAAAGAAGATCAGAAGAGGGTTAGCTTTGTGACGGCAGGAGGGTTATACGCCTATGTGGTAATGCCCTTCGGCTTAAAGAACACAGGGGCTACCTATTAGTGACTCATGGACAAGATTTTTGCGGAGCAGAAAGGAAAAAATGTGGAGGTTTACGTGGATGACATCCTAGTCAAATCAAAAACCACTCGGGATTTGGTCAAGGATTTAACTGAAACCTTCGCTACATTGAGACGCTATAATATGAAGCTGAATCCTAAAAAATGCCTGTTCGGGGTAAAAAGCGGTAAATTCTTAGGGTACATAGTAACTGAGAAAGGGTTGCAGGCTAACCCTGAGAAGGTGCAAGCGCTGTGCAATATGAAGTCACCCACTAATTTGTGAAAGACTCAAAAGTTGGTGGGCAGGATTGTTTCCTTATCCCGATTTATAGCCAGATCGGCGGACAAAGGGTTACCTTTCTTCAAGATGCTGCGTAAAGCTACCAAATTTCAGTGGGATGATCAATGCGAGCATGCTTTCCAGGAATTGAAGAAATATTTGGCTAGGCTCCCACTGTTAGCCAAACCAGCAGCTGGAGAACCATTGTGGATGTATTTGGCTGTTTCGGAGGGAGCTATCAGTTCGGTTTTGCTGAAATAGGAAGGTTCTCACCAGCAGCCTATTTATTATACGACCATATCTCAAGGAGATGAATCCCGTTATACAGAGCTAGAGAAGCTGGCATATATTCTAGTTCTGACCGCCCGCAAATTGAGGTCGTACTTTCTGGCTCATCCCATCACTGTTCTAACTCACAGTGAACTGGGTAAGGTCGTTACTAAGCCCAACCTCTCTAAAAGATTGGCCAAATGGGTTGTAGAATTAAGTGAATATGATATTCACTACCAACCCCGAACTGTTATCAAGGCCCAGGCGCTCACGGATTTTCTGGCGGAGGTACCTTTTGGCTCGGAAGATGGCTCGTCAACAAAAGAGGAAAGATCAGATGCCTGGAACATATTTGTAGACGGTTCTTCAGGATCTACGGGTAGCGGTGTTGGTCTTTTGTTAATTTCCCCTGATAAAGAGGAAACTCGCATAGTTGTACGCCTGGGGTATCGGGCATCCAATAATGAGGCGGAGTATGAAGTCATTCTAGCGGGATTACAGGCTGCCAAGGCTGTAGGGGCTTCTTCAATTATAATCCATTCGGATTCCCAACTGGTGATATCAAAACTTCAAGGTTCTTTCGCGGTTCGGGAAGAAAGGTTGCATAAGTATTTGAAAGCTTTCGAGAAAGAAAAAGCTCATTTTCAGCAAGTCCTCTTGAAGAAAATTCCAAGGGAGAATAACGGGAAAGCAGATGAATTGGCTCGGGTGGCTAGCGCTATGAAAGGAGTGAAATCATTGGAAACGGTCCATGTGAAAATCCCTACCTCCCTAGAAATATGCAATATGGAGGAAGTGGCGCCCGAATCAGACCTAATCCCTGATTGGAGGACCGATATCATAGCTTATTTATAGCATGGAAAGGTCCCTGAAGAAAAAGGAGCGGCATCTGCTTTAATGTGCAGAGCCAGACGATTCACCCTCTTAAACGGAGACTTATACAAGATGTCTTTCAGACGACCCTTATTGAAATGTTTAGGAAGTGAGGATGCTGAATGGGTACTCCGGGAGATTCATGAAGGTTGTTGTAGTAATCATCTAGGGGGGAGAGCTTTAGCAAGGAAGGCCCTGTTAGCAGGATATTTTTGGCCTATCCTCCAACAAGATGCCGCTCGGATAGTGCAAACTTTCCCTTCTTGTCAAAAGCATAGCAATCGGTCCGAGCGGCCGGCTGAATTAATGAAAGTTGTGGTCGCTTCATGTCCTTTTGATCAATGGGGAATGGATATAGTGGGTCTGATGCCCATGACACCTTTGCAGAAGAAATTTTTATTGGTGGCCGTAGATTACTTCTCCAAGTGGGTGGAAGCAGAGCCTCTTGCCAACATTACCGAGAATGCTGTAATCCAATTCCTATGGAAGAATATTGTTTGTTGATATGGTATTCCTCGGAGGATAGTTAGTGATAATGGACGTCAGTTCCAGGGCAAAAAGATTAAAGAATGGTGCCAGAGTCTCAATATTCAGCAAGCCTTCACTTCGGTAGCTCACCCTCAAGCTAATGGGCAAGTTGAAGTCACTAATAGGATTCTCATTCAAGGGTTGAAGACTAAATTGGGGGTTTAGAGGGGAAACTAGGTGGAAGAATTGTCCAGAATCCTGTGGGCCTATCGAACCACGCCAAAAACTGCAATGGGAGAGACTCCTTTCAGTTTAGTATATGGGATGGAAGTTGTTATTCCGGTCGAAGCTCTTTTAAGCAGCGCCCGAATAGAAATGTACGAGCCGGAGCAGAACCAAATAATTCGAAGCACCGAGTTGGACTTGGTGGAAGAAAGGCAGGAGACGACACAGAGGCAAGCGAAGTTTTACAAGCGGAGGGTGCAGCAAGCCTTTAATAAGAAGGTGACGCCTCGAAGATTTCAGGAGGGGGATTTGGTTCTGCGTAAAGTTAATCCCGCTGGAGATCCTGGAAAGTTAGCTCCAAACTAGGAAGGACCCTATGAAATAACGCGTCGTGTAGCGGGATCAACATATTATTTGAAAGATAACCAGGGCAAAGAATTTCCGTGACCTTGGAACGCCATTCATTTGAGACCTTTTCACACTATATAAGAAGTGGTGGATAGAAGAAAAGGAGTTGTGAGGCTCCCGAAGGAATGTACTTCATAACTAGTTGTATTAATTAGCTGTGTAGCAAACCCAAGTGTGATTGATGAGCCATTTACAGTCGTGTTACAGTACCTATAATAAACTATGAAAAAGAAAAAAGGATGAAAAAGGGGGTCCTATTCTGGAGCCATACATCAAGTTATAATTTGAACCGGTCGGGAGGATAGCGTCGAAAGCCGGCTTCCCAATTTAAAGAAAAAGTAGGGTAGCTTGCGGGAGGAAGTCCTTGATCAGCATATTGCCGAACCGCTTCGTTAAACCCGTCTTGATATGTGGCGCGCAGCAAGATGGTTAACCGCTCCTGCCGATTTGGGCGGTCATGACTCTGGTCCCAGTGGAGTCTGTGGCATTTTTCTTGTTGCTCCCGGAGAGCTCAGCTCATGTCGCTATAACGCCTGGATACTTCCATAATGGCGTCTGCTAAGACTGAAATATCGTCGGCTCGGGAAGTTTGGTTCTGCTGGATAAGGCGTGTCATCTCCATTATGTTCTGACGCATCGAAGCTGAAATTCCATCTACCGCTTCGGAATAGGATTTGGTGCAGACAAGCTCAGTGCTCAGCCTCTGAAGGGAGGTTTCTTGCATGCGTAGACGGGCGTGAGCATGCACCCTAGAATTTATGAGGGAAGAGTTTTCTTGTACCTCTTTGTACAGGCGAGTGCGGAGGTCCCCTATTTTATCCTCCGCCTTCTGGTGCTGAACCCGAAGACGGGCGATGGTGTCCGAATCTCGTTGCTTCTCCTGAAGGAGCTCCGCCACCTGATCCCGAAGATTTATCAACTCTTGAGAGGAAGACTCTGATCGGGACGTCTTGCATGAATATCCGCGAAGTAAGGAGGGTTCCGTGCCACTCTCTGTTCTGTCTAATGCCGCTATAGTATCGGCATCTTGTTGAAGTTGGTGGCGAGCTTACGCGATTGCTTCGACATTGTTGTAGTTGTTGCGATAGAAGATATTCTCGATGTTGGCGACCACCAAATCCTCCCGTTCTTTGTTGTTCCAACTTTAGAGATCGAGCTCGATATTGTTAGAGGAGCGATCTAACTCTTGATAGTTAATTCAGGCTTATGCGCTGATTGTTGAAAGGAAATTATACTGATGAAAAGTTAAAGAAGTTGATTGAAGAAACATATCAATTCGAGCATGGTGCAAGCCTTCCATCAGGGAGCAGTTCTTCTAAATTCAATATTCAAGACTCAGGGAAAGGGAAGAAGAAGGGACAATGTTGAAGGTGGGGTTCAGATAAGAGGAGGAATAGGGGGTGGTAGCCATGGTTTGAAGCGGGGGTTCGAAGGGGAGAGAAGGAGGAGCATTGGCCAGAAGGTTCACTGGGGATGAGGTCGGGGGTAAAGAATCGGGAGCAGGAGGGGGAAAGTGTGCTGCGGCTGGCGGTGAGGTGGGCACATCAGAAGTTGCGAAAGGGAATTGATTTGGCGATGAATCCGGAGAGGATGATATGATGAGCATAGGGTTGGAGGAGCCTTCGTTGGGAAGGCGAGAAGTAGAAGGAGGTGGGCTAGCGCCCATAGGAGGTGAAAGACTCTTCAGGCGAAGGACGGAAGGGGAAATAGGTCGTGGGGGAATGTCGATTACCATGGGTTCAAAGATGGAAGCGTGTTCCGGGGAAAAAGAAGGCAAGGATGCACAAGTATCTGCTGTTGATGGACATGGATGCACGATCTCTCTAGAACCATCCTCAGGTTGTGATGAGGGAGGAGGCGACGCCTGCATACCCGAAGCGGAATGGAAGGAAAGGGGAGAGTTAGGGTTTGTCGGTTGCACCGGGGAGGAGGATGGGATGATTATTGCAGTTTCGCATGGGGTGGATCTAGCAGGGGTTTCAGACGGAGGTGGAGGAGAAAGTAGAGATGTGATAAGGGGGACGGTGGTAGACGGGGGCGAAGGCGAAGATGAAGCTGGCGGCTGACCATCACCCCATTTGACCCGTGGGTAACGGCTTGCTATTTCGAGAAAGAAAGAGAAATGCATCCTGTCCGTGGGAGAAGGAAGGAAAAGGCTAAAGGGGATGATTGGGGGCCCTGGAAGATGGCGGCGGAAAGAAGAACAGATGTAGAAAAGGGAGACGAGAAGGCGGAAGGGATGAAGATAACTAAAGAGAGGAAGATGAAGCATCCCCTATAAAAGGAGAAAGAAATGGGCTGATAATGGCTATTGGACTTCTAATTAGTAGAAAAGGAGGCCCTAAGCAGAAGAGTAACGAAGATTTATTTCTTTGATGGCCCGCTATATAATAAAACCCCTGTTTTCAATAGAGGGGATGGATGAGGGTGTACTCTTTGGGACGAAAGAAGGAAGAGTAGCGGTGGAGGAGCAGCTCACTTTTTATGCTGAAGGCCTTTGGGCAAATATATATTATTTTATCCCCGTTTGATGGCAGAACGGAAGAACTGAGGTCTCCTCAGTTATATATCATTTTTATCCCCGCGAAGCGGAAGAAGTTGAATTCATTATTCAACTATATATTATTTTATCTCCGTGTGGCGGCGGAACGGAAGAACCGAGGTCTCCTCAGTTATATATCATTTTTATCCCCGCGAAGCGGAAGAAGTTGAATTCATTGTTCAACTATATATTATTTTATCCCCGTGTGGTGGCGGAACGGAAGAACTGAGATCTCCTCAGTTATATATCATTTTTATCCCCGCGAAGCGGAAGAAGTTGAATTCATTATTCAACTATATATTATTTTATCCCCGTGTGGTGGCGGAACGGAAGAACTGAGGTCTCCTCAGTTATATATCATTTTTATCCCCGCGAAGCGGAAGAAGTTGAATTCATTGTTCAACTATATATTATTTTATCCCCGTGTGGTGGCGGAACGGAAGAACTGAGGTCTCCTCAGTTATATATCATTTTTATCCCCGCGAAGCGGAAGAAGTTGAATTCATTATTCAACTATATATTATTTTATCCCCGTGTGGTGGCGGAACGGAAGAACCGATGTCTCCTCAGTTATATATCATTTTTATCCCCGCGAAGTGGAAGAAGTTGAATTCGTTATTCAACTATATATTATTTTATCCCCGTGTGGTGGCGGAACGGAAGAACTGAGGTCTCCTCAGTTATATATCATTTTTATCCCCGCGAAGCGGAAGAAGTTGAATTCATTATTCAACTATATATTATTTTATCCTCGTGTGGTGGTGGAACGGAAGAACTGAGGTCTCCTCAGTTATATATCATTTTTATCCCCGCGAAGCAGAAGAAGTTAAATTCATTGTTCAACTATATATTATTTTATCCCCGTGTGGTGGCAGAACGGAAGAACTGAGGTCTCCTCAGTTATATATCATTTTTATCCCCGCGAAGCAGAAGAAGTTGAATTTATTATTCAACTATATATTATTTTATCCCCGTGTGGTGGCGAAATGGAAGAACTAAGGTCTCCTCAGTTATATATCATTTTTATCCCTGCGAAGCGGAAGAAGTTGAATTCATTATTCAACTATATATTATTTTATCCCCGTGTGGTGGCGGAATGGAAGAACTGAGGTCTCCTCAGTTATATATCATTTTTATCCCCACGAAGCGGAAGAAGTTGAATTCATTATTCAACTATATATTATTTTATCCCCGTGTGGTGGTGGAACGGAAGAACCGAGGTCTCCTCAGTTATATATCATTTTTATCCCCGCGAAGCGGAAGAAGTTGAATTCATTATTCAACTATATATTATTTTATCCCTGTGTGGTGGCGGAACCGAAGAACTGAGGTCTCCTCAGTTATATATCATTTTTATCCCCGCGAAGCGGAAGAAGTTTAATTCATTATTCAACTATATATTATTTTATCCCCGTATGGTGGCGAAATGGAAGAACTGAGGTCTCCTCAGTTATATATCATTTTTATCCCCGCGAAGCGGAAGAAGTTGAATTCATTATTCAACTATATATTATTTTATCCCCGTGTGGTGGCGGAACGGAAGAATCGAGGTCTCCTCAGTTATATATCATTTCTATCCCCGCGAAACGGAAGAAGTTGAATTTATTATTCAACTATATATTATTTTATCCCCGTGTGGCGGTAGAGCAGCAGAGTCGGGTCATTTGGCGACTCTATATTATTATGTTCCTAGTAGGGTAAAGGGGTAGAAGAGTCGAAGTATGCCTCAGATATGTGTCATTCTATTGTGGTACGAGGAAAGTAAAATGGGGCGTAACTTAAGAAATGCTAGAAGAAGAAGACAAGCGGGGAAAGTTCATTGCTTTAGAAAAATTATACATTCTAGTTCTTTTTATAAGAAGAAAAATAAGAGACCCTTATATATATAGGGTATTACAGTTCTTTATTAGGAGGGGTTGACGGAGTTTCTTTGTGCAGCGGAGGTTGGCACATTAGTTGCCGAAAGTAAGATTGCTACAGGAAGATCTACTTAGATAGTTCCTTCTGCGACCCTGCTAGCTGTTGGCGCAAAGAGCAGTTGCTGGCAGAAACCTCCCCCAACCTCTGCTGCAAATACCTCACTTGTTCTTCCAGGTTAGCAATATAGCGTTGCTCATTCACATTTTCTTCAGCCAGAAAGGAACTGCTGCTTTGCTCAGACATTTTGTCCATGGCTGGGGGAAAAGAAAAAGGAAGGAAGGATAATGAATGCTAGTAAAGAAGGGAAAACGTAACGACAGTAGATGAAAAGTCGCTGGTACAGTAATTGTAAGGAAAAAGGGTCCGAATCCCCTAGAGATGGCAAAAGGAAGTATGTTCAGGTGAGATTATAGTCTTTCTGATGACAAAAACCCTACATCCACAAGAAAACGACAAAAACAAACACCAATTCCCTCCTTCATTTTTATTAACATACTTGAAATGATTACATTGTTTAATCTATGAAGGTTTTCTATGATTGCTCTTCACAGAAGAAGTGGGAGAAGGCTTCTCGGGAGGGGAAGAGGCCAAGATGACCCTATAGAGCTCGCTTTGAGCAGAAGGAATGACTGGTGGACCTTCATCGAAGGGAGGCGGACGGATCCTCGCCGGGGAGACTGGAATGAAGGCCAGGGCTGGTGGAAGCGGGGGAAGTTCAGCAGAGGCCTGGGGATCTCCCACCGTGCACTCCCATGTTAAAGGAGGGTTCCACACCCGATTGCGGAAAGAAGGGAAGGGTGCTCGATAAGTCCTCCCCGTGGGAGGGGAGGGAGCTGTGGTGTGGGGCGGAAAAGGAAGGGGGCGGAAAGATGAGGTCGTCGTCGAGTGGGTTTCAGAATCTTCAGCGTCTCTGGAAAGTCAGTCCCACAACTCGAAAGACTCGGAGTCCGAAGAAATCTCAATGGGGTGTCCCGCTGAAGCCATGAGAGTAAGGTGGAAGGACGAAGACATGGAGGGTGATAATTTATAGTTGAGGGAAAGGAACTGCAGTAGTTCTTGGGAAGGGGAAGAAGGTGAAGAGACTGATATCGTAATGGCAGCAGCATAGGTACTTATCAAGATATCATTTCCGAAGCGGTAAGAGACACAGTGAAGATCAACAGGCGAAAGTCATTTAATTTTTGGCCAAGCCAAAATTGGGTTGGATATGAACAGAACCCTCCGAGACTTTCTGAGTAAGTCCCCGAACCAACGAGGTGATTGCGCCATGCGACGCGAGGAAAGAAACGTCAGCGTAAAAAGAGAAAAGCACAAAATTGGTTCAGAATTCCCAAGTAGGCATACAAAGAGAGCCACAAAAATCTATGTTAATATAATTACTTTTTAGCACTAAGAAAAAGGTCATTACAAGGAATAGGATGTTGGAAGTTATAATTCAAACAACTCAGGGGGACACTTGGATAAGGCATCTACGGGATTTAAATAGTTGGTGTCTGTGCCTGGAGGCGGATACCCCCGTTCAGCATTTAGAGCCGAAGACCCATCGAAGCCCAGGATGAACAGGTCCACCCCCTTCTTGACATATCATCCTTTTAGATCAGCCTCCTGTTCTGCGGTGGGTAGCAATAGTTAGTTGAGCGACAATTGCTTGCTGGGTTTGGCTTTCAGTTAGCTGGGCCGCTAAGGCATCCTTCTCAGTGGCTGCTTGTATGTCTTGCTGTCCCAGAGTTGAAAGGGCTTCGGAGTATTCTTTATAAAGGGCAGACTGTTGCCGAGCCGCTGCTGACAGAGCTTGAGGAAGAGCAGCCACCATGGAGGAGAGTTCTTGGCACTTCTCTAAGCAAGATTTCCTAGTGGCTTCCCAGGCTTGGCGTTCCAGTCGAAGCAGTCAGGATTCTTGCTGGAGCTATTCGATAGCAGTCGAAGAATCGGCGGCTTTAATAATGGCATCCCCGAGCTGCCCCTTATACTCTTTTAGTTCATGGGCGAGGATATCCACCTGCTGCAATTCGCTAGACTAGAGGAAAACTTGTTGTTTGAGGTCTTCATTCCTTCACTGAAGCTCCTCCTTTTCACTTTGGACCAGGGCCAATCGTGTCATAGCATCTTCACATTGGCCCCTCAGGTCAGATTCTTTCTCTTCTCTCTCGCTCAAGCTAGAGCGAGTTGCTTACATTTGCGCTAGAGGCAGTGGCATGCCTCTGTTGGTGAAATTGAGCCAGGTGAACTACCATTTTGCTATGCTGGGTTGAGGCCTAGAGGAAAAAAAGCACTATCAGTATATGTTGACACACAGAGATACGTACAGTAAAGAGGAGAAGGGGACAGTAGGTACCTCAGTCAGCAATTTGCTTCTTTGTTCACAAGGACCTTGCACGCCTGATTGGTTGAAAAATTTTACCTCCGAAGGGTGGCAAATCTGCAACAAAGGCCCCAATGTAGCCCTTGAGGGGGTCGGAAGGGGAAGATCCTCTCCTTCGGAGGGAAGCGTGGGTCCGACGCGCTGAAGAGGGGTGGGAGAAGTAAGTGTGTCGGAGGGGATAGGAGCAGAGATGGACTCGGTTCGGGAAGGCAAAGGAGAATCATGCGAAGGGGGGGGGGAATTGGGAGAATGGGAAGGAGAGTCCCCTCCTTGCGGAGATGAAGAGGGGACAGATAAGGTAGTATCTTTTCTCCTCGGTTCGTAGATGGTTAAGGATCATGAACCATGATGACCGGAAGAGGGAGGGGGAAGAGCAGATGAACTTGGGGCTCCTTTCTTAACGAGCCGCAGTTTTTTCCGAGGAGAAGAAGGAGCTGCCACCGATTTACCCCTCTTTGTTGAGGCTTTCTTCTTCTTGGCAGCCTCAATCTCTTCTCCTTTTACCAAAGCGTCCTGCATTAGATTATTTGCAAAATATATTGGTGAGAAAGATGAACAATGTAGAGAGAAAGTTATATAGAAAGGTAAGTGTCATCCTACCTATAGCAACTGAGGTCGTTGAAGGGAGGGGGGATAGTCTGAAGTGGCTCAGAAGGGGAGTTTTTATTAGGTGATTCGAACAATAATGCGACTCTCCCAAGACTCTATAAACTTCCGAGAAAGGCCATTGGGTCCTCATTTCTCGGAAGGAAGACAGTTCGGGAAGTTCTAACTTCCAGGTATCCGAGTAGGGTAAAGGTGCTGGAAGCTATACAAAGAAGTACAATTCTTCCCATCCCTTATGGGAAGTAGGCATATTCACTAGGAATTGGCAGTTTGGACGGCTGGACAGATAAAAAAGGCCTGCCTTGGAAGATTTCAATTGAAAGAAGCAATGGAATATTTCAGGGGTTAAAGAGAGGTTTAGATGTTGAAACACTATAGAGGCCCCCGACAGAATCCGAAAGGAATTAGGGGTGAATTGGTTCAAGGGTAGTCCATAAATGTCTAAAATGTCTAAATAGATGGGTGCTGGTAGGGACAGGCCATTGAGAAACTGTTTGGAGAAGAAACAAGTTAGACCAGGAGGAGGACAATTTGGTCGGTGCATCTTGGTCGTAAAATAGCATTTTAGGGAAGGGTCTATAAACTTGTCCTTAAGGTTAAAGAAATAATGGTCGCGGTCTAGTTGGGTTATGGTATGCTCATACCACGCAGGTGAGAGAATGGTCTTAGGGGCCATAGGTATAAAGCAGGACAGAGTACTTACTTGGGGGATTAGAAGAAGAACGTATAAGAAGGAGAGGGTTGGGTCGCTGAAACGCCGCCGGTGAAAATCGCAGGAAAGAAGAAGTGGAAGGGACGGTATTGTTGGGCACACTAAGTAATACCTAAAAGAAAAAGGCGGAGGTTTATATAGGGTTTTTGTGACGGTTCGATTATAGGGGAGAAAAGGAGAAGCGGGGCCCATGGGCCCATTAGGCCGCCTCAAGTATATGCGGTAAAGCTGTAAGAGAGGAGTAAATTTGAATTAATAAGCCAAGGATAGAGTAGGAACCGTATATAGTTGGAAAGTCAAGCTTATAACTTCTCTTGACTATTTTTTGGGGTTGACTAATGATACCGCCGTTACCTCTTCTCTATGAACTAGATAGGAGGGCTCACAGGCAAGGTGTTACCCGAACCAATTAGCGGGTTCAGCGGAGAAAAAAGAGAGGAGCAGTTGCAAGCGCTGAAATAATTGGCATGACAAAGCGAAGCGGGAGGAGGCGCCGTTGGGAAATAAGCGACTGGTTCGCCCGATAAGCCTAGAGGCGAGCGGGGACGGATAAGAATCGGTTGATTCGATAAGCCTAGAGGTAGATGGGACGGATAAGAATCGGTTCGACCCGATAAGCCTAGAGGCAGACGGGACGGATAAGAATCGGTTCGGTTCGATAAGCCTAGAGGCAGACGGGACGGATAAGAATCGGCTCGGCCTAGGCAATCCAGAGGTCGTTCGGTGAGAGAAGAAGGAGAGTGGGTTCGGGCTGGTGGGGAGCCCGAAGGCTATACCATCCGTGAGCTATGGACCTAAGTTAGTTTCACCAAAAGTGGATGGTTGAGGGGCACAGGCTAACCTAGTTTCCTGAAATATTGATGAGGAGGTGTTATGTAATAGAAGGAGAGGTCCCCACATAATATTCCGAGGAGCCTTTGCCCCTCGCATCTGTAACAAAATTATTCTCCAGGTGGATGTGGTGGCCACGTGTATAATGGGGATAGCCCACGAGATAGCGATGGATCAGAGAAGAAGGATAAAAGGGAAGAGGAGGACAGAAAGAAGGGGATCCGCATTATTCCAACAGGCAAGAAACGAAGACGCAGGAGGAGGAGAGCTACCACTACCTCGCCGGAGAAGGAGAGTAGCGACCTTCGCTGTCACATTGCGTATACTCTTTTTTGTATTGGGATTAAAACTGTAAGAGGCTTTCTCCTCCGCCTCGGGAAGTCTCCTTTCCGGAAAGGAGGACGTTCATAGTGGAAAGTGCTTAGGCATTGTCCCCGGTGAGAGAGCTCACCTCCGTGGAGTAGGAATACTTATTCCGAACCACGTTACATCCTGTGTTCTAGTTTTCATTGCCTGTGTTGGTTTTGCGTTTCTTTGCTTCGTCTTCTCATCCTTTACTGTTGCGGCCTGTGAGAAACTCCCACCCCCAAAGCTCCCTTCGCGCTTCGTTGCATCGAAAGGAGGTAAACGAATTTTCCTCGCCGCATCAAACGTTATATGCGAAAGCACTGTGCATTCCAATTTACTGTGCAATCTCATGAATTGGACGGAGATCGGATGACTTACAACGCGTCATGCACAGGCGCACACTGATTGTCTCCCAAGATAACTGCCCTCTCTCTCTATATATATAGAAATGTTATCCTACATAACTCATCCATGACCACCCCCGTGAGCATCTCCATTATCCACTTTTCGATCCTTTAGAGTTCAAAGATTGGACTACAGTGTGTAAGCGATCGGAGAGTGAAAAATGAAGGTGCTCACAAATGAGCTGTGCATGATAGCATTTCTCTCTCTTTCTATATACACAATGCTTCTACTGTCCACGATCTTCTTCTCTGATAAGCACTATAGTCTATTCCTTAAACCCATCGAAATCACCGTTGTAAACTCTCCAACCGACTCTGATCGAACCGTGATCGGATTGCGGTCGGAATTCATCCAAATTGCGATCGTTAACACTGCGACCACTGGCGGCATCAATGGAGGTGGATTTCAATCGCGATCCGATCAAAATTAGGTCGAATTGTGACCTCCAATGTTGTGGTCGCTAACGGCCATAATCACATTGCATTTCGGTCGCGATTTAGTCGGAATCCGATCGAGCTCAAAGTTTGGTCAGATTGCGATCGAATTTTTATCATATTACGGTCAAATTTAGGTTGGATCGTGGCCGAAATTCAACCGCTCGATGATGATGTTGAGCGGCAGCGAGTGCTTGAGAGTCGATCGTGGAAAGTGGGTGCTCGGGCTTGGGAAGTGGATGCTCGAGCGACAGAGTTACTGTGCATTCCCCATTACCTATTATCATACATGAGGTATGAACCATTAGATGCTATATATATATATATACACTACATCACTCATCCGTGATCACCCAGGAATACCTCTTTTATCTGTCGCCTGATCACGTGCGCACTATAAGTCAATCCTTGAACCCTATCGGATGGTGGATAATAAAAGTACTCACGAATGCTCACAAATGAGTTATATATATATATATATATATATATATATATATAATCAAGTATTCAGGTTTTAAATCTGATTAACTTTGCGATGATCAATTTTGTCTTACGGAAATTTTCTACCGGTCACTAAAATATAACGGGAAGCGCTCATGTGGACAGTCTTAACAATTGCAACGTCCTTGATTTGTCATTTTATTTAAAAAAAATCTTACAAATATATCATATTTAAGAATCGAATCATAAATACCGAAAAATCAAATTGAATATTTTACTCTTGCCCGCAAAGAGCTCAATATCACCACCATATATTGCCTGAGCCATGAGTGCTACAAGCCATCTATTTGATTTTTTTTTTTAAATAAACATATTTAAAAATATTTATTTTTATTTTAAGTATTCATACTTGGCTCATTACACAGAACTTAATAATCCAAAGACGGCATCATGCTTGGCTTAGCCCAGCACTCGGCCCAACCTAACGTTGGCGCTGCCACAAGAGCTGCGCCTCCATATTATCCAAGCCAAACTACCAAATGCCAGCAGTGAAACAAGAGAATTACTATTAGAAACTCTGAGCTAAACATGGGAACTATGGGCTGAAAACAATACAAAAAGCTTAAGATTTTTCTCCTCCCTCCTTTCTTGGCTTCTCTCTTTCTACTCGTCGTCAACATCGTGGACGTAACCACTGTAATTGGCAAACTGTTGAACATGGCCTTTGTTATTTGTCTAAGCTGGTCTTCTTGTTCTGTTCTATTTCAGAAGAGCTCAAACATCCCAGTTAAATCTGTCTTATCGTGCTAGAAAATTTAAGATGGATGGATCAATCAAGCGGTTTGGAGAAAATCATACCTCGTGATAGTTCTTTTTATTTATGTTCTTCTAAATAAACCACATGGCAGCTGTAATAGATAGAAGGCTTCATTTCAGTCGTTTGAACCTTACAGAGAAACTACTTCCTCTAAGTAGTCTTCCATACATCTAATCGTAAGAAAATTTCAAACCTCTAACCTCCATTAGCTTCCTGATCATGACATAGAGCATGATCTAAAGAAGCCTCTAATCCTTAATAGCAAGTCATTCTTCAAAAAATATCCTGCGGTTGAACAAAAAATTTCACATTAAAGTCATCGAGCTAGAGCCTCTTATGCCTACTAGACTATTTAGAAAACCCCAGACTTCCTCCATCGAGAAGTCCTTTCTTAATCCTTCAACATGGACCCAAAGAAAGAACATACCACCCAATCCAAGCCATGTTTTGAATAAGATCAAAATTAGCATAATCAACACACTACAATTTCTCAAGTAAATGACCTAGCAAATGCATCGCAGATATATTTAATACTCCTAACAATATTAGATAGCTTAGTGCACAAAGCTCTGCTAATACAGGATCTCAAAGAAGAATCAAATCATATTCAAAGCTCTTAATAATCCTTTTGGTTTTAACTTTTATAAATACCTAATAGTTATATCATACTTTGATATTTATTAAAAGATACATCTATTTCTTTTTTAAATATTTAAAATATTCCTGTATCTAATCCCATCTGACCTTTGTTCTTGAAATTTGCAGATTAAATTGAACAAAACGATGTAATATTAAAATGAATACTTAAATCCAGAGTCATCGCTATCGTTTATCGTTGCTAGAGCAATTTGAAGATTGAAATGCAAAATAGCACAGTGGATGAATCTTTCATAGGAGTTAGGGCGACGATAGCTGTAATCTCTCTTTGATGAAGTGAAAAGAGATGCCAATCATCATCATCTAACTCTTGGAGGACCAAACCATTATACACCTTAGGCACGTTAGGTTAACAACCTATCAATATTAACTATACACATAATCCATATCCATTAATTGTACCCATAATTAAAACATCAATTAGATCACTTTAATGGACATATCCATATTGGGAATTTCATATGTCAAAAATTTAACATGTAAGTCCACTAAATGAAAAAATAACTTTCAATAATCTCTCACTTGGACTACATATGATTATATACATAATACATAGTCAAATTCCTTAGTTGAATTCAACAATACCACTAGATAGTAAAAATATCTCTTAAAATAATTTGGTTTATTAATTTCATTGGTCTAGGACTAAAAGGGTCATTGTTATCATACTCGTAATACTAACATTATTAATAAAATGTATTTGATGTGAGTGTGTAGCATAAACATCACATAAAAGGAGATTTGTACATGCCTATTTTTATGACTCAAAAGAGTCAAGTCTTATATTTATAAACACTATAAACTAAACTACACAGTTCCACTTGATGATTTAAAAGGACCGATATCATATTTACAAGTACCACATGTTGAACATCAATAGTAAATCATAATATCTTTATTTCAGAGTTATCAAAAATGAAAACATACACATGTAAATTAAACTTTAGTACATATAATAAATTAAAGGTACATGTTTCAATCACCATGAAGCATAAAATATCAAATACAAATTCTTATTAAATGAGTACTTCATCCAAAAGAAGAACCTTCATATTCTCCGCATACTTAGCAACTCCTTAGCGAGTGAATTTGTTATCATGGAATTTTTCTTAATATGCTCAATAGAAATTTGATCACTCTGAACTTTAAATTCTTTAATTGTGAAGAACTTGATGTCGATATGTTTGGATTTCAACGAGTTATGATTGTTTTTGGAATATAGCTCAGCGACTTTATTATCATAGTTGATCTGATCCTTAATGATCTCTCAATACTATCAACAATCTACAACCCTATGATAAAGGTTTTCAGTCTTATTCTCCGTTATAGTAGACTATAAATTTTACCTCCATTGTAGAAATAGCTATGAGTGTTTGTTTGATACTTTTTCATGAGAAAGCTATTCCAGTAAATATGGAAATAGAGCTTGAAGTGGATCTCTTGCTATCCAAGCACCCGATAAAATCAATGTCTGAAAATGCAATCATCACCAAGGCACCAGATCTTTGATACATGGGCATGAAATCCTTAGTTCTTTGTAAATATCGCATAATCCTCTTTACGAATTTTCAATGATCCAATACAGAGTTACTCAAATATCTGCTTAATATTCCAACTATGTAAGATATATCCAGACATGTGCATACTTAAGCATACATGAAACTCCCTATAGTTGAATCATAAGAGAGTTTCTACATTTCTTTTAAGTTCATGTTTTAAAAATTATTGCAAGCTAACTTTGTTACCTTTTATCACAAGTGTGTTACTGGATACACAATTCTACATGCTATACTGCTAAGCACCTTTTCAATGTAGCCATTTTATGAAAGTCCAAGTATTCCTCTTGAATGATCATGATTAATTTGTATGTCCAACACAAAAGATTCTTCATTTCAAAATGACTTGATAGGAATCACTTGATTTTATGTAGTAAAACATTATTGTTTCTTGTTAGTAAAATATCATCCACATAGAGAATAAGTATGATAAACTTGCTCTCACTGAATTTGATATATATACATTGATCAATAGTGTTCTCCTTAAAATCGAGTAAAATAACCACTTGATCAAACTTTTGATACCATTAACAAGATGTCTACTTTAGATCACAAATGAACTTCTTTAGTCTATATATTAATTGCTCTGATTCCTAAGACTCAAAATTCTCCAATTGTACTATGTATATAGTCTCATCAATTTCTCCATTGAGAAAAATAATTTTTATATCCATTTGGTATAGTTCCAAATCATAATGAGCTACAAGTGTCATGATTATCCTAAAGGAGTCTTTTGTTGAAATAATTGAGATAGTCTCCTTGTAATCAATATCCATCTTATGAGTGAAAACTTTGACAATGAGGATAGCTTTATACTTTTCTATATTGCCTTTCAAATCTTGTTTAGTTTTGAAAATTCATTTGTAAGCTATATATTTCTCTTTTTCTTCATGGCTTCTATTCACCTTTCTAGATTAGAGAATTGTTTGACTTATTGAAAAGAGATAAGTGTTGGTGCAGTGACACCAGATAATCGAACCTGAGTTTTGATTAAGACAAAGGTTCAAAGTTAAGTTATTATTGTTATCTCATGAGCTGAACTAAGTGTGCAGGAAGTGTTTAAGCTAAGCTGAAGGTCAAGGACACCCGGAGAATCTTGAGTCGAGAAACCACGATGGTCGAGCAACACCAGGAGAACCTCGTGGAGTTGAGGAACTTAGTGGAAGACCAGAAGCTAAGCGGCAGGTCAGAAAGGACCAGAGGTAAGCACGAGTGTGGAGCGATGGTAAGGTCGTGTCCTCCGTACTGGGACAACCCTAGGCGGCGATCCGACTAAGACTTCCAATGGAAGGTCTAGGTCGAGATCGGACGGTAAGAAACCGTCGCATTTAATATTTTCCGTGCTAACTCTTTGCTGTAGGGAAGTGACCAGGTTGGCAGTCGACTGATGTCAGTCGACTGATGAAGTGCATTAGTCGACTGATGGCGAAAAATCAGCTAAATAGACAAGGTCCAAGAGATAGCGTTTGACATTGCCACTTCACGATAAGATAAGGTGTCACCTCGTGATAAGATCCATGAATTGTGGATCTGGATCTGGACTAATTCCAAGGTACGAGTCTATAAAAGGAGGGGAGGACTCGAACCCTACATCATCAATTCTTTGCTCCCAAGTGCTCCAACAACTCTATGCTTCGACAACGACACTACGATACCAACATGCCAGCGACAAGATCTTCATCTCAGATTCATATTCATCGATAGTATTAGTTTATTTCTTATTCAATTTAATTTGTAATCGGAGTTTTCATCGTAACAAGGTGAGGTAGGCTTGTTGCCTCATCCTCGAATTTTTGTCTCTCGATTTTTGTGATCGCTGTCTCCTATCTCCAACGAGGAGGAGACTCTATAGTGGATTGCTCCTTCGTACGCGATCAAGGATCGTGGGACCTTGGAGTAGCAACCATTGGATTGTGAACCAAGTAAAAATAAAATGTATATTTATTTTCTATTATTTTACTTTATGCTGCACTGCTCGTATTTTGAAACGAAAAGAAAGTTGTTAAAGCTCGCTATTCACCCCCTCTAGCGACGCTTCTCGATCCAATAATTGGTATCAGAGCGGGGGCGCTAAGATTTAGTGTAACCACCAATCTAGCAAATTTTTGATTTTCTTTTCATTTTGTTTTTTGGGCTTTTGGTTAATTCTTCTCCCGCACTGCTAATCCAAGACGAAGTCTTGGCAATTTATGTTTTTGTTTTCTTGTTTTCGTGCAAGGTTTTTTATGGCCCATCTCGAAGGGTTTAGCACTGCCCAACCTCTGTTTTACAATGGATATGACTTCCATTACTAGAAGGGTTGGATGGAGTGCTACTTGAAAACCCAAGTAAAGATGTGGATTGTGATCCAGACAGGGTTCTGAAGGGAGTTGCTTCGGAGGCTCATTGGCTCCCATATCCCCGGATTAAAATTTTCACTAATGAAAGAACTAATCCGGGTGGGATGAGTTTCCTTAGCACAACCAATTCGTCGTCGTGCTAACAACTTGAGTGATCGCTTGAACAAACTAGTTGTTCAAGCAACACAACTCTTCTAGTTGGTTAGCCGCGGAAAAGACGACGGACGGATCGCTGGTTTTTTGTGTTTGTCTTCGGGGTCCATGATTATACAAAATATATACAAATGCACACTTGTATAATCAACACATAAAAGAACATGCTAAGATCAGAAAATAAAGTTGTAAAACTTTTATACCTCACGATCTTCTACCGTATGTCCTATCCTCCTCGTGGACGACGTGTGAGCGAAGATCCTCCACGAGTAGAAGGCTTCTAGATCGCGTCCTTCCCTTCCTTGTTCGCTGCGAACAAAGAGAAGAACCAACAAAACTTTTCCTTTCTAGAACCGGCCACCAAGCAAGGGAGTTTGATGTAACCGCCGGCCAAGGAATGAATGGATGGAGCGCCGGCCACCAATGTATGGAGAACCGCTGGCCACCTTGGAGAGAATGGAGGAATGAACGCCGGCCAACCTTGAAGAGAGGTTGCCGCCGGCCAAGGAATGAGAGAGGGAACAAAGAGGATGGGCGCCGACCACAATTTGTTGGAAGAAGATGGGCGCCGGCTTCTTGTCCAAGAGTTGCCGCCCAAGCCAAAGCTTCCAAACCCTAGCCGCCCAACCTAAAACCCTAACTCCAATTGAACCATCCTTGCCGCCCAACCTAAGCCTTCTATTTATAGAATTGGGCTTAAGCCTCCTTTAATCTCCACCGTCGGATCTAGGGATTTAATCTCCACCGTCGGATCTAGGGTTTTATCCCAACCGTCGGATCTAGGGTTTCATCCCAACCGTCGGATCTAGGATTTCATCCCAACCGTCGGATCTAGGGTTTCATCCCAACCGTCGGATCTAGGGATTTAATCCCAACCGTCGATTCTAGGGTTTCATCCCAACCATCGGATCTAGGGATTTAATCCCAACCGTTGGTTCAAGGGTTTCATCCTAACCATCGGATCTAGAGATTTAATCCCAACCGTTGATTCTAGAGTTTTGTTTTATATTCTTGGATCTAGACTTCATGAGGATTATATTTGGCTACGATAGGGACCATAAGGAGGAGTTGGATCTTGGCCACTTGATGGATCGGAACCACACAAACTTGATCCATCAATGATGTTCCATTCCACTAGAAAATCATCATTGAACTACCTCACCAACCCCCATAAATTAATATGGGCTCCATATATTATTTGTACATCTATCTCCCCGTATTTAAGATATCGAATGTCCGTCAATTAATTGATTTACTGACCATCAATTAATTAACATCTAACTCCTCGAGTAGTACCACTCAACCTTATCATCATGTTGACTAAGTCAACTAGTTGGGTTTACATGATGAACCTTATGAGCTCCTCAAGGGGACATCATCAACCTAATATATAGGACACGGTTTCCTCCTATAATCAACGACACACCATGTAAATAATATTATTTCCCAACTTACCGGGCATATTGATTTAATCCATCTAAATCTCACCCTATGGTAAATCAAAGAAATAAATACTAAGTACATGTGCCCATTATTATATTGGGATTAAGAGCATGTACAACATAATATCCGAGGTCCGATTCAATTATGTAGTCGAATAAATTGAATCACCTCTATATCGGCCCGCTTCAATACACCTAAGTGTACTAGTGTAACTCTATGTTCAAGACAAAACAATACCAAGCTACACTACAACCATGCCAATGGTTTGTCCAAAACCATCTTGGTTGTGAGCCTCTACTTATATTCTACAAGGACCGATAACATGATCTTCGTACTACACCAAATACCATGTTATCTACAATGTAAAATATTAGACAATATGCACACATATAATAAATATATAAAGTGCAAACAATGATCATGTGATTCTTATTTCAAAATAAAATGTTCATACAAAAAGAGCTAGGCTTTCAGTATACATTCCAACAATCTCCCACTTATACTAAAAGACTATGCCGTCATCACACTGCCATACATCTGATCCCCATGTCCTCCACATGCCTATCAAACGCTTTCGCTGGAAGGGCCTTAGTGAATGGATCCTCCAGGTTATCTTCTGATGTAATCTTGGCGACAGCAACTTCTCCTCGCTTTACGATCTCTCGTATAAGGTGGTACTTGCGCTCTATGTGTTTACTCGCCTTATGGGCTCGTGGTTCCTTCGAGTTTGCAACTGCACCACTATTATCACAATAAATTGTGATAGTTCTGGGCAAACCAGGAATCACATCCAAGTCCATCAAGAAGTTCCTGAGCCATACAGCTTCCTTGGCTGCCTCAGAGGCTGCCACATACTCAGCTTCCATGGTAGAGTCCGCCACGCATTTCTGCTTGACACTCCTCCATACTATGGCTCCACCTCCAAAAGTAAACACAAACCCCGAGGTAGACTTACTCTTGTCCCTATCTGATTGGAAATCCGAATCCGTGTAACTCACAGGGACTAATTGATCTGCCCGGTAAACCAGCATATAATCCCTAGTCCTTCTCAGGTACTTCAATATATGCTTTACCGCAGTCCAATGTCCCTGTCCAGGATTACTCTGATATCTGCTAACCATGCCCACGGCAAAGCAGATATCCGGTCTCGTACATAGCATACCATACATAAGGCTTCCTACTGCCGAAGCATAAGGAACCGCCTTCATGTCCTCTATCTCCTTTGATGTTTTGGGACACATCTCTTTAGATAAAGGAACTCCATGCCTAAAAGGTAGAAAACCTTTCTTGGAGTTCTGCATGCTAAAACGAGCAATGATAGTGTCAATGTATGAAGCTTGAGATAAGCACAACATCCTTTTCTTGTGATCCCTTATAACTTTGATCTCAAGGATGTGTCCCACTTCTTTCAAGTCCTTCATGTCAAACTGTTTGAACAACTATACCCTTACATCTGATAACACTTTGATATTGTTGCCAACTAACAAAATATCATCTACGTATAGTACAAGAAATACCACTACGTTTCCGTCACATCTCTTGTATACACAAGGCTCATCCGGACTTTGAATAAATCCATATGACTGGATTACCTCATCAAAGCGGATGTTCTAAGATCTAGAAGCTTGCTTCAATCCATAAATGGACCGATTAAGCTTACATACAAGATGCTCTTTACCTTTAGCAATGAATCCCTCTGGTTGCCGCATATAGATGTTCTCCTCAAGACTTCCGTTAAGGAAAGCTGTCTTGACATCCATCTGCCAAATCTCATAATCCATATGAGCAGCTATAGATAAGAGAATCCGGATAGACTTAAGCATAGCTACCGGCGAAAAGGTCTCCTCATAATCGATACCCTCTTTCTGAGTATACCCTTTCGCAACAAGCCTAGCTTTGAAGGTTTCAACCTTCCCGTCCACTCCTCTCTTTCTCTTGTAGATCCACTTGCATCCAATGACTTTTACACCATCGGGTGGCTCTACTAGCTCCCAGAATTGATTAGAATCCATAGATTCTATCTCTGAATTCATCGCTCTTTGCCAAGATACTGCATCTCTATCTTGGAGTGCCTTGTCATATGTCCAGGGATCAGGTTCATGTTCACCAGGGACTAAGTCCGAAGACTCTCTCAAAAACATGAATCTCTCGGGTTGTCTAATAACCCTCCCACTACGACGAGGTGCCTCCTGTGTATGCTCTGTGACACGCGGTGCAGTGACTTGTGGTATCTCCTCTTGTACCGGTGGTACTGAAGTCGGGACTTCCCCTGTCAACTCCTCAAGAACAATCCTACTCTTGGGCTTGTGGTTCATTACATAATCCTTCTCTAGAAATTTGGCGTTCGTGCTAACGATCACCCTCTGATCTCTAGGATTATAAAACAAACCACCTTTCGTTCCCTTAGGGTAGCCAACAAACATGCACACTTGCATTTAGAGGTTCCAACTTACCAAAGATCACCTTCAAAGACATGTGCCGACTCCCATATCCGAATATGTCTTAGACTAGGCTTTCGCCTAGTCCACAATTCTACAGGGGTAGAAGGTACTGATTTGGATGGAACCAAGTTCAGAGTATACATTGCCGTATCCAAAGGCATACCCCGTAAGCTAAACAGGTAACTCAGAATAACTCATCATCGATCTGACCATCTCCATAAGAGTCCTATTCCTTCGCTCCGCTACACCATTCTGCTAGGGTGTGCCAGGTGAAGACAATTGGGATTGAATCCCAGCCTCTGATAAGTAATTCCTAAACTCTCCCAAGAGGTAATCGCCACCACGATCAGATCGTAATGTCTTGATACTTTTACCTTGACGGTTCTCTACATCAGCCTTGAATTCTTTGAACCTGTCAAAGCATTCAGACTTGCGGCGCATCAAGTAAATGTTTCCATATCTTGAATAATCGTCTATAAAAGAGACGAAATATTCAAAACCACCTCTTGCCTGGATAGACATAGGACCGCACAAATCAGAATGAATCAATTCTAACACATCTTTGGCTCTATACTCCTTTGCCTTGAAAGGCCTCTTTGTCATTTTACCTTCCAAGCAAGATTTGCAGGTTGGGAGATCCTCCACCACTAATGAACCCAAAGGTCCATCAACTATCAACCTTTGAATTCTGCTTAGGTTAATATGACCAAGCCTTAGATGCCAAAGATATGTTTGGTTCATTTGCGAAGGTTCTTTTCTCTTATTAGACTTAGAAGATGAGTTATTGATTTCTATATGCATCGTGGGAGTTTTCGGTTCAAGAGTATATAAATTGCCAACCAATGTACCAGAACAGATAATCTCCCTATTCCTTTTTATAACCACTTTGTCATTAAAAGAAACAGAATATCCATCCATAAACAATTTAGAAACTGAAATTAAATTCTTTCTAAAAGTAGGTACATAAAGACAATTTCTCGAAACCAAAACTTTATTCCTATCAAAAGACAAATAAACGTCTCCCACTGCAATAGCCGCCACCTTTGAAGCATTGCCCATGAAGATGATAATCTCTCCCTCAGCTAGTCGTCGGGTTTCCTGGAACCCCTGCAAAGTATTGCAGACATGATCAGTGGCTCCTGTATCTACACACCAGGCACTGGTAGATAACACCGCTAAACATGTTTCAACAACTAAACAAGAAGATATACCTTTGTTCTTTTGGCGAGGATAGTCCACCTTCCAATGTCCAGTCTACTTGCAAGTGAAGCACTTGCCTTTCGGCTTCTTCACTCCTGCCTGAGGTCCCACTGCCACTTTCTTCGCTCCACCTTGCTTCTTCTTCTTCTTACCTTTCGGTTTAGAAGAAGAAACCTTCTGAGCGACCATGGCTTGAGCGCTTTGACAAAAAAGCCCCTCTGCCGCCTGGAGTTCTGTCAAAAGCTCCGCCAACGAATACAACCTCTTGTTCATGTTGTAATTGAGGCAGAAATGCTCAAAACTCTTAGGCAGAGACTGGAGAATGATATCAACCTGGGTTTCCCCATCGATCTCAGCTCCGAGGACTTCCATCTCATTGAGATGAGCCATCATCTTGATAACATGATCCCTAACGGGTGTTCCCTCAATCATGGTGGTCGTCATCAAGTTTCTCATCGCCTCCTGTCTAGCCGCCCTACTCTGATGTCCGAAAAGTTCCTTGAGATTGAACATCATGTCATAAGCTGTGGCCATGGCCTGATGCTGATGTTGCAGCACATTTGACATAGATGCCAAAATGTAACACCGCGCCATCTCATCTGCCTTGATCCATTTCCTATAACGTTCTTTCTACTTTTCATCAGAGTCATCGGTGGGCTTAGGAGGACAGACCTCGAAGAGTACAAATTTGTATTCCTCCATAGTTAAGACAATATCCAGATTTCTTTTCCAATCAATATAGTTTGGTCCAGTAAGTTTATTTTCTTTTAATATCACAGCAAGTGGGTTGAAAACCATTTGAAAATCCTAAAAATCACAATGATCAAAACATTAGATTTCAAATATTTTTGATTCCTCAAAATAATAAAATTCTGAAATCAACCAACACCTCAAATCACCGAGAATATCGCATGCCACGCTGTGTGGACGTATACGAATTCTACATTTGTAAGAGGAGGGTTTACCCATTAATTTTATTATCTTGTCAACCTTACTTTTTGACAAATAAAATTAATAGTTGGTTCCTCTTTGGCCCTACAAATAAAAGCAGTGACTCCGATGGGGAGGATACTTTTATTTGCATCTAAGTGTGCACCATTACACAATACTAAGGGAATTATTTCGGATTATATGCCTTACCGCTGTGGAAGTACACATGCTCCTAGATAATTTCCTATAACCATTATTTGACCTAGTGATCCGCAAACAAACCCGTTCGCAGGGAGGAAGACACTCAGAGCCGACACACAAGTTTGTTGCATCACACGTCAAATTGTAATGGAGGCCGCGGAAATTAATTAAAATATCCCTCTCCCACTTAGTAAATTGAAAATGAGGAATTTTAAAGCATACACAACATGCATATAAAACAAATAAGCAATAAATATGGAAAAAATAGAATTTTTTCAACTATTATGGCATTGTTCTCCAATACGCATCCCGTCGTGTCGCCACCTCGTCCGCTCCACCTTTTCCCGTGCGCAAGTCACCAAAGAGATCCGAGCCGAGATATATCATTTTAATTTACATCCATCGATCCTATACTCCATGAAGGAGTGTACAAATAATCTAGATCGAAAGTAAACTAAAATGAGCGGCTAAACAATGTCGTATTTAATTACAAAAATTAAATACTAATCTAGCCTTGTCAACCCCGAGGATTCAAATAATATACATACAATCACACACAAAACAATCACATACAACCAAATAGCCATAATAGTCGGATCTTATGCCTGCAACCAAAAAGTTAGCCTACGCACATCCTACTATTATCCGGCATACTCAATATATGATATGTGCATGAAAGTAACCGAATCCAAAACACACAAAACCAGAAACTGTGGCTCTGATACCACTTGAAGGGAGTTGCTTCGGAGGCTCATTGGCTCCCATATCCCCGGATTAAAATTTTCACTAATGAAAGAACTAATCCGGATGGGATGAGTTTCATGACTGCACAACCAACTCGTGCCGTGCTAACAACTTGAGTGATCACTTGAACAAACTAGTTGTTCAAGCAACAGGTTCACCCTTCCAACAAATGAAGACGGTGAATACTTGGACTGTGACAAGTGGACGAATGCCATGAAGCGCCAAGTGGAGGTCGATGCAAAGGAAACCCAAATCCTATAATGCGGTCTATCCAAGGAGGAGCTCAATCGCATTGGCTCGTTCATAGGCATGAAGGAATGACCGATACGAAGGTATGTAAGCGTTACTTACTATTAAATAAATTATTTAATTTAAAAATGTAGGAACACGAAACCGCTATGCAACTACACGCAAGGATTTAAAATATTATGAATGGGCTACATTCGATCGGATAAAAGGTAGAAAACAGAGATGTTATCACGTATGTGCTAAACGCTTTTCCTAGGATAACTTTGTTGGGCATCTATGGTTGATGCCTACAAAGTTTCTAGTGATTTATCTAAAATTAGTTTAGATGAGCTTTTCTTTGAGTTTGAATTACATGAGCAGTCTAACTCGGCTCCGGCCGAGAAAAGTGTTGCCTTACTTACAGGTCCGAAGAAAAAAGCGAAGAGCAAGCTACCTCCCGAAGAAGAAGAGTACAAATCGGAGGTGGACAATGAGATGGAGTCCGAACTAGTGAATCTAGTTCGGAAATTGATCAAGAGTAGAAGATGTCTGATCAAGCAATCCAAGGAAAACAGACCCAAGCCAAATTCCAACTACAGATGCTACGAGTGCAACAAGATGGGTCACATCAAATCAAAGTGCCCAAGACTCAAGAACAAGTCATCTCAATCCAAGAAGGCGCTTAACGCAACGTGGGAGGAATCATCGGAGGGGGAAGACGAGCTTAACAATCTCGCCTTCATGGCCAAGCCAATTGAACCCAAAGATGAGTTTGACTCTGAATCCAACAATGAGTTTCAATTCAAGACAAACTACGAATCCAGATTCAATCAAGGTGAGTCGGTCGTTAATTGATACACTTTACAATGAAATTAAGTATTTAACTAAAAAATTAGCTAAGTCTGAGTCCAAGGTCGAGACCTTAGTTGAGGAGGTTAAACTCCTTAAACACAAGATCTTCTTAACCTCTTCAACTAGTCAAGTTCGAGAGGAGAACTCAACTCGAGTTGAAAAACTCGAAGATGAAAACTCTCTCTTGAAAGGACAAGTCCAAGACCTTAGGAAAATGCTGAAAAGGTTCACTTTAGGATCCAAGGGGCTTGACCTACTACTTGGATCACAAAGGGCCGTGTACAACAAGGTCGGACTATGATTTAGATCAACCACAACTACTAAATCATACATGTCAATCATGAATCGAAATAGAAAACAAGTCCAAGCATGGGTCCCTAAGACCGCTTTAATTTCACAATTAGGATCTAATAAGTATTGGGTTTCCAAGAACCAAATCCACTACGTGTATAGACTGAATTGATTCAATGGTCCAAGGGGAGCTAGTACTAAATTTGTTTATTCCATTACATGAAATTAGTCTTTGCATGCTTAGTTATTTTGTTTTAATTTTTAGAATGGGTAGATAGGGTCAATAACTCGTCAATCTTGACAACATAGTACTAGGATGGGCGAGATGATAGTACGTTAGGGAAACAAAGTCCTGTGTGTCCAAGTTAGATAAGACGTATCTAGCTTGGTGCACTCGACTAAGTTGTACTAGCTAAAGCTACCTCATCGTATCATTAACTAGTTAGACCAGAAAGTAATCTTAAGTGACTCAAGTAATCGATTTCTTGAATTTGGCTTTGTCTAAGGAAGTGGTCATTGTTCCGATCAAAGAAGGCCTTATGTATGAACCATTTATATGATAAATGAAGATTCACTTTTTGAGTATACATGTTCCATGTATTTGATTGGATCTTAAACTCATTTACTGAATGTCCACGATACGATTCACAGCATGAGAGAATTTGTGATTGGATCACAACTAGTGAGTATCTCTACATGTGTAATTGTGATGTATCAAAATTATCCCTAGTCGATGAATTGATGGATTTGGACACCATCGATTTTGTTGAGACTAGCACGAGGTATACTCCTTGGTGTATCCAAGCAGCTGATTCTCACTGGCTGGAGACATTGTGATGTCCGGAGTTGATCGTGGATGCTAGTTATGGTAACTAGTTCATTGGAGTGACCAGCCGTAAGACTTCATATGGTTCTCTGCATATATAGATATGTCAATGAAGTTCTTACTGTAGCTTAAGTGCGATGTTCCTTTGACTTGCGGTATTCAAGTCATCTTGATCATGGAGACTTATGCTTTGACATCTTAAGCAAGCATCTCTAAGGAGATGTGGACCCGGGATGATTGGGTATAAGTCGAAGTGATCGAAGGTGTTTGAATAGCCTATAAAGGATTCACCACTCCTTGCGAGGAGATGTATACCCATGGCCTCTCGTCGGATTGTTACTAAAGTCTTTGGCTAAAGCATTACATGTTTAGAGTAAAGTACTCTTCGATACATGTGGAGTAACTAGAATCCGTAGGACGAGGAAATGATACTTGGGCTAGGTGTGACGTAGTCAGCCTAGTGGGGACTGACACAATAGACCATGTCCTGAACTAAGTGGGTATAAGATGAGTGAAGGGAATGGGGCACGATTCATTCGAGCTACTGAAGGGTTTCAGAAATAGTTCTGGATCAACCGTTGATCTTTTCGGTTAATTGGGGATCATGATGTACTACTAGGTGCCACTCATGATCATTCTATAATTAATGGTTAATTATAGATGGGCAATATAAACCGAGAACCTATTTGGTCACACGCACAACGAGCGTAATCCGAAGGATTTAAAACGAGCTTGAGAATGGGATTCTCAGACCGAGAGAAACTAGGTTTGGTTGGACCAAACAAGAAGCGAGCATGAAATCGTTTCAGTCACAATGGAAGCGTGGATGGGCCGTGTCTTATGAAGACATAATGGATGAACCAACATGGTTTGGTTCTAATCCAATGGAGGAGAATAAACCAAAGGGTTTGGTTTATTTTAAACGAATGAACCAAAAGTTGGTTCGGTTCGTTTTAACTTAAAATAAACCATCATGGTTTGGTTTATTTTAACTTATATTAATGGAGCGGGTTAACGGGCCTCATGGTTATGATCCAATAACCATTAAGAGAATTAGTTCTCTATAAAAGAGGGTTTAAGGGATTGTTAAGCCCTAATCCAAAAATCCTAGCTTGTGGTTGCCGCCCACCTCTCCATCCTCTCCTTGGATTTTCGGCGCCAACCCTAGGTTGCCGCCCAGCCCCTTGTGCCGCCGTCCAACTCCTTGTCGGAGTCCAAGCTTCAGCCGATCATCCTCCGGCGACCCTTCGGTGATCTTCCTAGGCTTTGGCGATAAGGTGAGCACTTGGCTTCCCTTGGTTGGCCGGTGCCTATTCCTCCACCAAAGCTGTCCAGTTTTCTGGACAGCTTGTTCTCCTCTCATCGGAGTGTCGTTTGGACGACGGTTAGAGCTCCGACAGTGCCTAACTTACCGGGGATTCGATCTCCGGTAATCCTCTGAGGTGGAGGATGAAGGATTCGTCAAACGGTTGACGAATACCTCTCCGGAGAAGCGAGTTTTGAGGACTCATCTTTGGGTCCGAATTTGGATTCGGATCGTGATCATCTCTCGATCACGTCGTCTTCAACACGAGGCTAGTAACCCGTACGAAGAAGAAGCTCATGGCTTAGCGAAGTCATCCTAAGGATACTCAGCGTGGATAGAATAGAGATGATTCTAGCAAGGATCGTTCCGGTTGATGCCGTTCCTGCTACACGTGATACGAAAGGTATACGTAGTTAAATTTCCTTTATTGCAAAATTTAAATTTACGGTTATGTCTACACATATTGTACTATGCATGCGTGTGATGTGTGTGTTGTAATAAATATAGATTTATTATTTTTATTATTTCCACTGTGCACATGTTTACGAAACATGTTCGAACACACACTCGCCGCGGTGCCGGAAACCCAACAGTGGTATCAGAGCCCAGGTTGTGTTTCGACATAATCGTAAAATGGTTTTGCGATAGTCATAATGTTATTTCTGGAAATTTTCTAATTTTGGAAATTTAGAAGTATTTATGGAAATTTTTCAATTTTGGAAAGTCTAGAAGTATTTATGGAAATCTTCCACTTTTGGAAAGTTGGAAGTATTTATGGAAATTGATATTTTCCATAAATAAAATATTTGATTAGATTTTAGAAATTTGTTTCCTAATTTAATCTTGATTTGATTTGGGAAATCAAATCTTAAAATATTTGATTTCCATAAGTAGTTTTGATGATTTAGGAAATTGGTTTCCTAAATTGACTTTCTTTAATCAACTATTTCCATAAGTAAAATATGTGATTACATTTGAAAATTTGTTTCCTAATTTAATCATGATTTGATTTGGAGAATCAAATCTTAAATATATTTTATTTCCATAAATTGTTATGACATATAAGGAAATTATTTACATGACATAATTGTATGCCATGTAATTGCATTAGATGCATATCATTATGCCATGCGTGTCGAGACATGTAGATGTATGCCATGTATGCCATGCCATGTAGATAATAGTTATTTGCATGCAAAGAGGATGAGACATAAAAACCTTTAAACAATATTAAAGCCTACACCTTCCATTAATATGGTTAGAACCAGAGTTCCGCTTTCTTGTTTGGGTTGTTGGACTCTCTCCAAGCCCTACAACCGAACATGTTCAAACCATGAAATAGTTTAATACTAATATGGTAAGAGTCAGAGGTCAATCGTTAGCTTTGGTTGTTGGACTCTCTCCAAGCTGGGCTAATTGGTTGAATGCGCTCTAACCATATTAAAACTATTTCTCGATTAATGGGTTGGCTTTAACCTCGAGCATCGCTTGTTGGACTCTTCCAAGGTCGATGTAAAGGAGGTGAAGTTGGGTGCTATGCATATGATGCATACTTGTTAATGTGTTAACAACCCGATGTATGTGTGAACATTCAATTAGTTGATAGCACATTGTGATAGTTGCATATACGTGATATGCAATCGGTATAGTTGATACCTACCGTCGTAGTTATGAATGGCTTGTTGGACTCTCTCCAAGGTTGTTCATAACTATGATGGATATCAGCCCATTCGGAGATGGACCTACGATCTCCCGAAGTGATTTTGGGGTTTTTTGAAATTCGAAAAATGAATGGGATTTATAAATGTATATTGATGCATTTTAAAATCATTTTCTCATATATGCTCATTTTGTATTTCTAGGTCAATAAATTGATCATGACGTCTTTGAATTTGCGCACTATTTTGGATTCGAACAAACTGACTGGGCCTAACTTCCTGGACTGGCTTAGAAACCTGAGAATTGTTCTCAAGGCGAAAAAGCTTGCATATGTCCTTGAAGAGCCTCTTCCTGACCGTCCTAAGGACGATGCAACTCCAGACCAAATGTTGGTCTATCAGAAGCATGTGGCAGATCGGTGGCGAGTTGCATCATGCTAGCGGCGATGCGAGTACCGAGCAAAGATGAGCATATGGATGCTAATACTATGGTCTTTCATCTTCATGAGTTGTTCGATGAGCAAGCGAGATCCGAAAGGTTCGAGGTCTCTAGGCTCCTCTTCACCATGAAGATGTAAGAAGGTTCGTCTATAGTACAGTTTGTGCTAAAGATGAACGGGTACATCGAGCGGCTAGCCACCCTCGGGTTTGTGATGGATCATGAGTTAAGTATTGACTTAATTCTGCATTGTTTGCCCAAGAGTTTCTCACAATTTGTGATGAACTATCGGATGAACAAATTGGAATCTACTATTCCTAAGCTCCTCAATATGCTGAAGACTGTGGAGCCTTCTGTAAAGCATGAGGAGAAGGCGGTTCTGTTAGTTGATTCCTCAAAGAAAGGTTCTAAGAGGAAGGCAAAAGAACAGAAGAAAGGGAAGAACAAAAAGGCGAAGAAGGCGTAACTATAAAAGGGCACTTGCCATCATTATGGCAAGGAAGGCCACTGGCGAAGAAACTGCAAGATTTATCTTGAGTCCATGAAGAAGAAGGCATCTGATGCCCCATCCTCTTCAGGTATCTTCGTTATTGATTGTCATTCTATTTCCTTAGACACTTGGGTATTGGATACTGGGTGTGGCTCACATATATGTAATGACATACAGGGGCTAAGGAATAGAAGAAGACTTGTCAGAGGGGAGTCAAATTTGCGAGTTGGCAATGGAGCAAAGGTTGCTGCGGTCGCTATCGAAACTTATTTGCTGAAACTCCCTAGTGGACTAGTCTTGGAACTGGACAATTGCTATTATGTTCCTTCTCTAATAAAGAACATTGTTTCTATTTCCTGTTTAAATAGAAATGGTTTCCATTTGACGTTTAGTAACAATTGTTGTTATATAACTTTGAATGGCGTACTTTATGGAACTAGAACTTTGAGTAATGGCATTTATACGTTGGGCGTATCCAGTGACATTTTCAATATCGAAGCGAGCAACACGCGTGCTCAAAAAGATAATCAATTAGACTCCTACATGTGACATTGTCATCTTGGCCATGTAAGCAAGAAACGCATGTCCGAATTACACAGACGTGGAATTCTAGAATCGTTTGAATTGGATTCATACGATACATGCGAATCATGCTTAAAAGGCAAGATGACTAAGTTACCTTTTACTGGAAAAGGTGAACGAGTGGGAGAGTTACTAGGTCTAGTACATACTGATGTATGTGGACCTATGTCAACTCAAGCTTTAGGAGGCTATAGCTACTTCATTACCTTCACCGATGATCACTCACGGTTTGGGTATATATTCTTGATAAAACACAAGTCTGAAGCCTTTGAAAGGTTCAAAGAATTCAGAAATGAAGTAGAGAAACAACATGACAAGAGTATTAAAATACTTCGATCAGATCGAGGTGGTGAATACTTAAGTCAAGAGTTTCTTGATTATCTAAGAGACAATGGCATATTGTCTCAATGGACTCCGCCATATACACCACAAAGATAATGGTGTATCCGAGAGGCGAATCGACCTTGTTGGACATGGTCGTCAATGATGAATCATGCGAATCTTCCCAAGTCCTTTGGGCTATGCACTTGCATAAATTTACTTGTTAAAATGTAATGCCAACTAAGGTAGTCTCTACTACTCCATATGAGATATGGAATAGTAAGAAACCTCATGTATCTTACTTGAAGATATGGGGTTGTCTCGCTTATGTGAAGTGATGATCGTACAAATTGGATGCTAAGTCCGATAAATGTCTATTTATTGGATACCCTAAGGAAACAAGGGGTTACTAATTCTATCATCCTGTGGAACAAAAGGTGTTTGTTTCAAGGCATGTTGTTTCTAGAGAAAGAGTTTCTCTTGCAAGAAAAGTGGGAGTGTCGCGAGCTTGAGGAGGCTCGAGAGACTCAAATAGACATTGATGAGATACTCGGTGAAGCACAACACCAACAACTCATAGTGATGAGCAATTGGTCGACCTATCAGAACACCACATCTTCGAGATCCGCAGAACATGCAATATTCCTGAGAGATATGGATTTCTCATAAGTGAATCGAATGACGTGTTACTCATTGATGATGAGGAGCCTACCAGTTATGAAGAAGTGCTGACAAGTTCAGAAAGGGATAAGTGGCTTGGTGCCATGAAGTCGGAAATGGATTTCATATATGAAAATCAAGTTTGGAACTTGGTTGACCCACATGAAGGCATAAAGCCTATAGGGTGCAAGTGGGTTTTCAAGAAGAAAACCGACATGGATGGTAATGTGATTACCTATAAGGCTAGATTGGTGGCGAAAGGATATCGTCAAAAGCAAGGTGTTGATTATGAAGAAACCTATTCGCCTATAGCTATGCTTAAATCCATTCGGATGCTCCTGGCCATATCGGCTCATTATGATTATGAGATATGACAGATAGATGTGAAAACAGCTTTCCTTAATGAAAACCTGCTCGAGGACATGTATATGATACAACCTGAGGGTTTCACATCGGTTGATAAAACCAAGGTATGCAAATTGCGATGGTCTATTTATGGATTGAAGCAAGCATCCAGGAGCTGGAATATCCGTTTTGATGAGACAATCAAAAGGTTTGATTTCTCACAAAATCCAGATGAACCTTGTGTGTACAAGAAGGTTAGTGGGAGTGCAGTCGTGTTCCTAGTATTGTATGTCGATGACATATTACTTATAGGAAATGATATGTCAATCTTACAGTCAGTTAAGGTTTGGTTATCCAAGACATTCTCCATGAAAGACCTAGGAGAAGCAACCTACATCCTCGGGATTAAGATCTATAGAGATAGATCGAAACGGTTGCTTGGACTTTCGCAGTCTACATATATAGACCGAGTGCTAAAGAGGTTTAGCATGTCAGAATCCAAGAAAGGTTTCCTTCCCATCAGGCATGGGGTACACCTTTCGAAGTCTATGTGTCCGCGCACAGAAGACGAGAGGATTTGCATGAGTAAGATTCCCTATGCATCCGCAATAGGATCTATCATGTATGCTATGTTATGTACGAGGCCCGATGTATCGTATGCTCCGAGTGTCATGAGAAGATACCACCGATCCAGAATGGATCATTGGGTGGCTGTCAAGACGATCCTTAAGTACTTAAGAAGAACTAAGGATGTGTTCCTAATATATGGAGAAGGGGACATGGTGATACGCGGGTATACGAATGCCAGCTTCCAGACAGACAAGGATGATTCCAGGTCTCAGTCCGGATACGTGTTCACTTTGAATGGGAGCGCAGTGAGTTGGAAAAATTCCAAACAAGAGATCAGAGCGGATTCTACCACCGAGGTAATACATTGCGCTTGAAGCAAAGAAGGAAGCGGTTTGGATCAAGAAGTTCATTTATGAACTTGGTGTGATTCTGCCATTGTTGAAGCAATACCGGCTCATGTGACAACAATGGAGGGATTGCAGCGAAAGAGCCAAGGTCTCATCAATGATCCAAACATGTGTCACGCTATCATCTTATCGAGAGATCATCGAGAGGAACGAAATACAAATCGAGAAAATTCCCACTAAAGGAACTTAGCGGATCCTTTGACTAAAGCATTACCTCAAAGTAAGTTTGAGGGTCATGTTAGTGCTTATGGTATTGATACCGTGAGCGATTGGCATTAGGCCAAGTGGGAGTCCGTTAGTAATATATGAGAGATGTCCTAAGGCAATCGCCTTATGTATGAACCATTTATATGATAAATGAAGATTCACTATTTGAGTATACATGTTTCATGTATTTGATTAGATCTAAAACTCATTTACTGAATGTCCACGATATGATTCACAGCATGAGAGAATTTGTGATTGGATCACAACTAGTGAGTATCTCTACATGTGTAATTGTGATGTATCAGAATTATCCCTAGTCGATGAATTGATGGATTTGGACACCATTGATTCTGTTGAGACTAGCACGAGGTATACTCCTTGGTGTATTCAAGCAGCTGATTCTCACTGGCTGGAGACATTGTGATGTCCGAAGTTGATCGTGGATGCTAGTTATGGTAACTAGTTCATTGGAGTGACCAGTCGTAAGACTTCATATGGTTCTCTGCATATATAGATATGTCAATGAAGTTCTTACTGTAGCTTAAGTGCGATGTTCCATTGACTTGTGGTATTCAAGTCATCTTGATCATGGAGACTTATGCTTTAACATCTTAAGCAAGCATCTCTAAGGAGATGTGGACCCGGGATGATTGGGTATAAGTCGAAGTGATCGAAGGTGTTTGAATAGCCTATAAAGGATTCACCACTCCTTGCGAGGAGATGTATACCCATGGCCTCTCGTCGGATTGTTACTAAAGTCTTTGGCCAAAGCATTACATGTTAAGAGTAAGGTACTCTTCGATACATGTACAGTAACTAGAATCCGTAGGACGAGGAAATGATACTTGGGATAGGTGTGACGTAGTCAACCTAGTGGGGACTGAAACTATAGACCATGTCCTGAACCAAGTGGGTATAAGATGAGTGAAGGGAATGGGGCACGATTCATTCGAGCTGCTGAAGGGTTTCAGAAATAGTTCTGGAACAACCGTTGATCTTTTCGGTTAATTGGGGATCATGATGTACTACTAGGTGCCACTCATGATCGTTCTATAATTAATGGTTAATTATAGACGACCAACATAAACCGAGAACCTATTTGGTCACACGCACAACGAGCGTAATCCGAAGGATTTAAAACGAGCTTGAGAATGTGATTCTCAGACCGAGAGAAACTAGGTTTGGTTGGACCAAACAAGAAGCGAGCATGAAATCGTTTCAATCGCAATGGAAGCGTGGATGGGCCGTGTCTTATGAAGACATAATGGATGAACCAAAATGGTTTGGTTCTAATCCAATAGAGAATAAACCAAAGGGTTTGGTTTATTTTAAACGAATGAACCAAAAGTTGGTTCGGTTCATTTTAACTTAAAATAAACCATCATGGTTTGGTTTATTTTAACTTATATTAATGGAGCGGGTTAACGGGCCTCATGGTTATGATCCAATAACCATTAAGAGAATTAGTTCTCTATAAAAGAGGGTTTAAGGGATTGTTAATCCCTAATCCAAAAACCCTAGCTTGTGGTTGCCGCCCACCTCTCCATCCTCTCCTTGGATTTTCGGCGCCAACCCTAGGTTGCCGCCCAACCCTTTGTGCCGCCGTCCAACTCCTTGCCGGCGTCCAAGCCTCAGTCGGTCATCCTCCGGCAACCCTCCGGTGATCTTCCTAGGCTTCGGCGATAAGGTGAGCACTTGGCTTCCCTTGGTTGGCCGGCGCCTACTCCTCCACCAAAGCTGTCCAGTTTTCTGGACAGCTTGTTCTCCTCTCGTCGGAGCATCGTTTGGACGACGGTTAGAGCTCCAACAGCGCCTAACTTACCGGGGATTTGATCTCCGGTAATCCTCTGAGGTGGAGGACGAAGGATTCGTCAAACGGTTGACGAATACCTCTCCGGAGAAGTGAGTTTTGAGGACTCATCTTTGGGTCCGAATTTGGATTCGGATCGTGATCATCTCTCAATCACGTCGTCTTCAACACGAGGCTAGTAACCCGTACGAAGATGAAGCTCGTGGCTTAGTGAAGTCATCCTAAGGATACTCGGCGTGGATACGGATAGAGACGATTCTAGCAAGGATCGTTCCGGTTGATGCCGTTCCCGCTACACGTGATACGAAAGGTATACGTAGTTAAATTTCCTTTATTGCAAAATTTAAATTTACGGTTATGTCTACACATGTTGTACTATGCATGCGTGTGATGTGTGTGTTGTAATAAATGTAGATTTATTATTTTTTTTTCTTCCGCTGTGCACATGTTTGCGAAACATGTTCGAACACACACTCGCCGCGGTGCCGAAAACCCAACACCTAAGACCGCTTTAATTTCACAATTAGGATCTAATAAGTATTGGGTTTCTAAGAACCAAATCCACTACGTGGATAGACTGAATCGATTCAATAGTCCAAGGGGAGCTAGTACTAAATTTGTTTGTTCCATTACATGAAATTAGTCTTTGCATGCTTAGTTATTTTGTTTTAATTTTTAGAATGGGTAGATAGGGTCAATAACTCGTCAATCTTGACAACATAGTACTAGGACGGGCGAGATGATAGTACGTTAGGGAAACAAAGTCCTGTGTGTCCAAGTTTGATAAGACGTATCTAGCTTGGTGCACTTGACTAAGTTGTACTAGCTAAAGCTACCTCATTGTATCATTAACTAGTTAGACCAGGAAGTAATCTTAAGTGACTCAAGTAATCGATTTCTTGAATTTGGCTTTGTCTAAGGAAGTGGTCATTGTTCCAATCAAAGAAGGCCTTTGTGCCTCGCCACGACCTGGAAGCCAATTTCTCGAAAAAGTTACTTGACGAGCTAAGGGTTAAATCCGAATCTAACCCAAGGTTGATTAGTTTCAATTCACTAAATCTAAACAAGTAAAATTGAAGTTATCTCACAGAACACATAAAGATAACACGCTTGATCATGTAGAAAGGGTGAGATGATTCCTAGGATTAGTAACTTTCAACCGACTCTTAATCCCAATATCCGATCCAACTACTATATGTGTAGGATCAATGGATGTTGAACAGTGGGTGCTCCCGACACATGACAGGAGACCGACTAAAATTTTCGAAGTTCAGATTCAAAAATCAAGGATCGGTAGCATTCAAAAATAACAGGAAGCTCAAAATCATCAGTTTAGGTGATATTGAACTAAACTCTAATTTTATAATTCACAATGTTCTTCTAGTTAAAAATTTTGATTTCAATTTACTTAGTGTAAGACAATTGTGTGATAACAACTATAAGGTTACATTCTTAGAAAATGAATGTTCAATTAAAACTAATGATACCTCTAAAACAATACTTAAAGGAACTAGGAATAACAACATATACACAATTAATTTACCCAACTTCTTATCCAAGTGTCTAATGACACAACAAGAGAAATCTTGGTTGTGGCACCGACGACTTGGATACTCTCATCCAAGACTTGTACACAAAATGAGTCAAAGTGGCCTAGTCAGAGGTTTACCGAACCTTAACAATTTAGACAATAAAATTTGTAATGTGCGTCAACAAGGTAAACAAACTAGGGCACAACATCAACTAACTAACCAAGAAGAACCAAAAGTGTACTTGAGCTCCTACACTTAGATCTATTTGATTCTCATGGAGCCAAGTCACTAAACGGAAGTCAATTCTACTTAGTCATAGTTGACGACTACTCTAGGTTTACCTAGGTTAGGTTCCTAAAACACAAAAGTGAAACCCTAGAACAACTGACCAACGTATGCAAGTTAATAAAAAATGAAAAGAACCTTAAGGTTAAGAGACTTAGAAGTGATCATGGGAGTGAATTCGAAAACCATAGGTTTACCAACTTTTGTAACCTAAATGAATACCACCATGAGTTCTCCTACCCTAGAACCCCACAACAAAATGGTCTAGTCGAGCGAAAGAATAGAACCCTACAAGAAGCCGCTAGAACCATGTTAAACGAGTACAACATTCCTAATAGGTTTTGGGCAGAAGCCATTAGTACGACGTGCTATGTCCAAAATCGAATCCTACTAGCCAAAAGACACCTTAAAACCTCATATGGAATCTATTAAGAAAAATTACCCAACATTAAATACTTTAGGATTTTTGGATGTAGGCTCACATATTAAATACTAAAGACTACTTAGGAAAATTTACTTCTAAAACAACCACCGGAATATTCCTAGGGTATTCAACCACAAGTAGAGCCTATAGGGTCTATAATAATGAAACTCTAAAAATCGAAGAAATGATTAATGTGGTATTTAAGGAATAAAATAAACCCACAAAACCCAAAGTAGAACAAGTTAGTGAACCAATTGATACTAGACCTGAGTCTGATCATGAAAATGAGTCAAGTATAAATCCTAACCCAAATCAGTCTAGGTTACAATCAAATCATTCCATTGATCAAGTAATAGGTGATCCCAACCTAGGGGTTTGAACTAGAGTGTCATATAGAAACCTTAGTTAAATCTCATTAATCTCGAAAATCGAACCCAAATCAATTGAACAAGCTCTTCTTGATCCCGATTGGATTATAGCTATGCAAGAAGAGCTAGCTCAATTCACTAGAAGTGAAGTCTGGGAATTAGTACCCCACCCAAAGACAAATCGATCATTGAAACAAGGTGGGTATTCCAGAACAAACTCGATGATAAAGGAGAAGTAGTTAGGAATAAGGCAAAATTAGTCGCTAAAGGATTTAGCCAAGTAGAAGGTTTAGATTATGATGAAACCTATGCACCCGTAGCTAGATTGGAATCAATTAGAATGTTATTAGCCTACGCTGCACATCGAGGATTCAAACTATTTCAAATGGATATTAAGTCAGCATTTTTGAGTGGATTCATTAAGCAAGAGGTTTATGTTAGCCAACCACCTGGATTTAAGAGTCTAGACATATCAGACCATGTGCTCAAACTTAGAAAAGCCTTATATGAACTAAAACAAGCTCCTAGAGCTTTGGTATGAAAGGCTTTCTATTTATCTTAAATCTAAAGGGTTTAGTCAAGGTTTGGTAGACCCAACTCTCTTTGTGAAATCCATAGGAAAAGAGATTTTCATTGTCCAAATATACGTAGATGACATAATCTTTGAAACAACCAATACAATATTACTAAATGAGTTCATTTCACTAATGGAAAGTGAATTCGAAATGAACTTAGTAGGGGAATTAACCTTCTTCTTAGGCTTACAAATAAAACAAACTAGGGAAGGAATTTACCTACACCAACATAAATACGCTAAGGAGTTAATTAATAGATTTGGAATGCAAAACACTAAAATAATCAATACACCAATGGCTACCAATGTTAATATAGGAGAGGACTTAGAAGGAAAACCAATAGATTTAAAATACTATAGGAGTACGATAGGTAGTCTCCTATACTTAACTGCAAGTTGACCCGATATACTCTTCGCAATAAGTATGTGTGCGAGATTTCAATCTTGTGCTAAGGAGTCACACCTAACATTAATCAAGTGTATTTTTAGATACCTAAAAGGCACACTAAACGTAGGAATTTGGTACCCTAGATCTAATGAGTTCAAACTAATTGACTACTTCGATTCAGATTATGTCTGTAGTAAACTCAATAGAAAAAACATGAGTGGGTGTTGCCAACTCCTCGGCTCGAGTCTAGTTAGTTGGTGTAGTAGAAAGCAACACTGTGTTGCCTTATCTACCACCGAAGTTGAATACATCACGATGGATGAGTGTGTAGCTCAGCTCCTTTGGATGAAGCACACTCTCAAAGACTTTAAATTAAATTTTAACAACACTAAAATTTATATCGATAATATTAGCTCTATTAATCTAACTAAGAACCCAATCTGTCACTCTAGAACTAAACATATAAAGGTCAAACACCACTTTATTCGAGAACATATGGAAAATGGAACCACACAACTTGAATACATGGAATCCAAATCAAACCTAGCAGACTTGTTTACCAAACCTCAAACCTTTACCCGAAGCAGAGTTTAGTCTGCTTAGACGAAGATTAGGTATGTGCGTAATAGAGTAGGACTTAAATCTTATATTTTTCTTATATACTTTATTTTTACTTTTCATTCTAAATGGAACTAGCTTAGGGTTTAGCTTAGAAAGCATGCACCTATAAATTTAAGGAGCCAACACATCTCACAACACATAGAATCAATGTGTTTGTGTACTTAGCCACGTAGATGGATATGAGATGTTAGGACCAACTCCTGGTTCAAGATGTAGATCTAGTACAACGATATGAACCATGGAGTATAATTATTTAAATTAACCAACTCTAATCAAGACTTGTTGATTCTTTTATATCAATTAAGTCCAAAAGAGTTGAACATACTATTAGTTGAACTTATTTTAAAACTATTATTTTCAAAATTTATAAGGACGTGCTTGGACTTAAAAAAATATCTAAATTTGTTTTTACACATCCCTATATTTTTTGATTTATAGCAAAAGGAGGAGAAGAAAGGCCAAAGTAAGGGATCAAAATTTTTTTTGATACATTAACTTAGTTAAACTTGTTTAAGTAGCAAACAATAAGGGGGTGTCATGCCCCGAGGGAGTCTCCACCAGATGAAAATCCGGCAGCATCTCCCCTGTACGGGTGACAATGCCAATCTTGCATACAAGGCCTACACGACCACTATATATCGGTCAACACGACCAGAATCCAAACAACATACGCAGGTGATAAATAGGCCTCAGGCCAACAATCATAGTAAATAAATGAAGTCTATTGTTAGGGCAATCTCTTGCCATGATAAGGTTTTGTTGTGTGTGGCAAAGGGTTTAAGTTAGGTTGTTATTATGATTTGATATGTGCATTGGAGTCTTGCAAGACTTAGTAATTCGCACATGGAGCCTTGGCGGGTTCACCACTCAGAACCTCGTTCTTGAGTCGGAGAAGGAGCATTGCAGAGCCGTGCGCTTGATGCTGCCGAGGGACCGCCGAACGAGATGACTTGAAGCGAAGCCAAGGAAACAGACTTCGGAGGCAAGAGACGTGAAGGAGCATTACAGAGCCATGCGCCTGATGCTGCTGAGGGATGTGGCCACAAACGAAGAGAGCTTCGGCGAGGGACTTCGAGTGAGATGAGAGAATGAGTGAATTGTAAGTAGCTCATTAGGTGAACTTGGCCGAATGGCTAAGTGTCGGATGAGTTTTCAGGACCGATCATTGCCATGAAATGGCGATCGCTAGTCGAATAGGTTCGACTGGTATCCGACTGAGTCATTTTGGGGCCAGCAATCGACTGCCATATGTGGGCAGTTGACTGCCAAGACCATCACCGATCGCTAAAGGCAACAATGATCGATTAAGAGGGTTTGCCAGAACCACTCGTGCCACGAAGGCGTCGACCGAGCGTGATCGATGGGATCCATCGATCACGATCGCTAAGTGTTCCGCTGACTACAACCGCCGGGATCCGATGTGTTCGAGGCCGCTGAAGTGGCGGCAATGATCGCCAAGGCGTGAATGACCGGGTGGTTGCCAACGGGAAGAAATCAGCCATCTCTATAAAAAGAGAGGGTGTGGGCTTTTGAATGACTAATGCTTATGCTCTAAGTAACCATCCAAGTACAAGATTCAAACTCCTTCTTCTAGATCTCTTTCACATCTATTGTAAAAGAAGGAATGTTCTTGAGTTGTAAGGGTTACCTCCACCTAGCTTAGTGCAAAGGAAAGACCGATAGTGATTTGGTTGCAGAGTGATCACCGAGGATGAATCGGGGACCGTGGATTAGCAGCATAGCCATGAACCACGTTATATTTCAGTGTTAGCATTGTTTGCATTCTTCATTGTTTATTTGCTTGTCTTTATTAGTATTCCTCTTGCGCTAACAATTGTGTAGACGAGCAAATTCCACCATCCAAAGACAAAGGGCTATTCACCTCCCTCTAGCCGGCCGATCGATCCCCAACAAGTGGTATCAGAGCCAAGGAAAGCTTGTCGAGGACTAACTGCCACAACAAGCACATTCAAGAATGGTCGGCTCTAACATTCATCCGCCGAAGTTTGAGGGGGAATTCTCTTAGTGGAAAAAGAGAATGGAGGTATTTTTCGAGACCGATTTCAAAATTCTCTTAATTATGGAAAACAGTTTCGAATTGCCTAGGAATGAAGATGGGGAGCCATTGGAGAAAGCAAGATGGAGTAAAAGACAAAGAGAGGAGTACTTGGCGAATTCAAAGGCCAAGCACCACCTCTACAATGTACTCCCCCAACAAGAAGTGAATAGGATAGGGGAGTGTGCTAGCACCAAGGAAATGTGAGAGAAACTAATAGAAATTCATGAAGGCACATCCGAGGCGAAACTAGCAAGGAGAGATGTCCTTCGCTCCCAATTATCCAACATCAAACTCGAAAAGGGAGAGAAGGTAAAATCCCTACACTCTAGATTTAAGAAAATTCTAACCGGTTTGACAAGTGTAGGTGAAAAGCTCTCCAATCGGGATATGGTAATGAAGGCCATAGATGCCTTTCCCCGGTCCTCAAGATGGAGCTCTATGGTGGACTCATTTTACATCTCCAAGAACTTAGAAGTGAGCACCTTGGAGGAGTTCTTCTCAACAATGGAGCTCCACGAAATGAGGCTTGAAAAAATAGAAGAAGAGCCAAAGTTTCAACCTTCAAGAGGAGTAGCCTTGATGGCACATAAGGGGAAGAAGAAGATAGAGATCCCCTCCTCCTCCAATGAAGCATCTTCCTCCTCCTCTATGGATAGCACGGAAGAAGCCTATATGGTAAGGAGGGTAAGGCGTGCATTAAAAGGTTTTAGATTTAATAAATCTAATGATAGGAATAGAAGACCAAGGGGGAAAATTATTTGCTACAATTGCCAAGGAGAGGGACACATAAGGGATAATTGTCCCCTCTTGAACAAAAGCAAGGAGGAGAAGAGAAAGAAGGAAGAAAAGAAGAAGAAGGGGAGCAAGAAGAAAAAGGAAGAAGAAAAGAAGGCCAAAGAAAAAGGAAAGGCAAAGGCATTCAAAGCAAAGACATGGGATGATCCTTCTTCCTCATCATCATCCGAAGAGGAAGAACATGTCTACTCCAACCTTGCACTAATGGCTTTTAATGACTTGGATTGCTCCTCCTCCGAAAATGAAGAAGCAAGCTCAAGTGAAGGGGGAGCCTCCTCTACATCCTCATCATCGGAAGAGGATTTGGTAAGTGAGGTAACGAATCTACCCCCTAAGCAAATAATGTCCATGATTTCTAGCCTCACTAAGGATTTATTTAGGGCAAAGAAAAGAAATAAATGCATGCTTGAGTAAATTAAAGATTTAGAACAAAAATTAGAAAAAGCATGTCTTAATGATGATGATGATGCATGCTCACATGATAATTATATGCCTTTGGATGTTAATGATGCATGCATAGAAGAAAATAGGGCTTTAAGGGAAAAGGTAGACTATTTGACCAAAGCCCTAGAAAAATTTACAATAGTCTCCAATACCCTTAACATGATAATTGGGAGCCAAAGGGCAAGTTTCAACAAGAAAGGCCTAGGTTACAAAGAAAAGAAAAATGAAAAGGCCTATAAATATCTAATTGCTAGGGGTCAAGATAAAAAGAAAGTAATAGCTAGAAAATGGATCCCTAAGGAATTTTTAGTGAACCCCATAGGCAAGAATTTATATTGGGTTCCAAAATCCATCCTTAAGGGTTAGGAAAACCCTAGGATAGTCAACCATATGGACTTTACCTATATCATATTTTTGGTTGACTTAGGATGGCGGGACAACATTTTTGAAATAGTGTTAGGTGATGATAATGCACCTATAAATAGATAAATCACACTTTAGGTGATATTTACTTTATTATCATGATATAATACCTAATGCATGATCACAATTTGATGAATACATTTGTTTCATGATCATAATGTGAAATTAATTCATATACATCTTTATGATCATGTGGAATGATAGGATGATACTTAACCTTGATAGAATTGCATGAAAATAATGGTTAAGTATATACAAATACCTTTAGGATACATCTCACACTCACTATAGGCTACTTTGATTGAAAACTTAGCATGAGTGAGATGTTAGGATGATACAAATGTCCACTAATGCCTATGGTATTTAGATGGTCATTTATGTTGGATCGAGAAGCGTCGCTAGAGGGGGGGGTGAATAGCGATCGTAAAACTTTCGTTTTCGTTCGTTCGATACGCAAAGTAAACGAGTAAACACAGCGGAAAATAAAATGACACGTTTATTTTACTTGGTTCACAACCCAGTGGTTGCTACTCCAAGGCCCTATCGGTCCTTGACCGCGTACGGAGGGCAAAGCACTATAACGTCTCCTCCTCGTTGGAGGTAGGAGACAACGATCACAAAATCCGGAAGTACGAGGATGAGGCAACAAGCCTACCTCACCTCGTTACAAAAAAAAACAACGAATACAATAATAAAAAGTATTACTAGATGCTGCTGCCGACGAAGAAGATCTGAGGTTGTCGTCGCGTCGGCGTTATGACGATGTTGAAGCGTTGGCGTTGTAGGAGCACTTGATGAATAATTGATGTGATTTGGAGTGGAATCCTCCCCTCCTTTTATAGACTTTGGCCTCTGAAATTGTCTCCTATTTCTTGGAACGGATCATGGATTCCAAATTTTATCGCTGGCGCGCCAAACGTTATCCTTTTGACCTAGCGCAAAGCGAGTCGCCGCCATCAATCGATCGATGACTCCCATCACCGATCGATGGGCATCACGATCGCTATGTGTCCAAAGAATGATCGCACTGGCCACTTCCCTGCAATAAGAGGTTAGCTCGGAAAATGATAAATACGACGGTTTCTAACCGTCCGATTCGACCTAGACCTTCCACGAAGTCTTAATCGACCGTCGCTACGGTCGTCCCGTAAAGAGGACACGACCTTACAATCTCTCACTCACACGAGCTTACCTCGATAGTAGCTCTCGCTCCGCCTTCCACTCGATTCCTTGGCTCCTCCGATTCACTCAAGTGTCGCCCGACCACCACGGCTTCCTCCGGTGTCGCTAGCCTTCACCCAGCTTTAGTACTTTTCTGCACACTTGATTTAGCTCGTGAGATAACAATATAAACTTAACTTTGTGTCTTTGCCATAATCAAAACACAGGTTCGATTATCTAGTGCCCCTGCACCAACAAACTCCCCCTTTTTGATCTATGGCAAACCAACACAAAGTTAAGGGAAATTAAAGCATAAAACACATATAGTAGATGATGAATGCCATTCCCAAAAACTCTCCCTTAACCAAAACTCCCCCTTAACCCTAGGTGAGTTTTGAAAGAGATACTTTAGTTTTCAAAAACAAATTTTGTGTTACTCCCCCTTAACTTTCGCTCCCCCTTAACTTTCGCTCTTCTCCCCCTTTTGCCATAAATCAAAAAAGAGTGTTGGGGTTTTTGTATAAAATAGGGGTTTAAAACAATGTCGTTTATGAATGCATCTAGATAAATCAAATATAAGTCCAAGCATGCGTCTAGCAATAGTTAGATGGATTGGTTCGAGGTGTGTCCCTCTGCACCAATAATCTAAAGATTTATAATATAACCCTTAAGATTAGTTTGCTCTCCCCCTTAGTCAAATATATGAAGTATAAGAGATGTAGGGGGCGCTAAACTTTGGCCTCAGAGTTGTTAAGTACAATAGTTGAGAAAATAAGTAGTATTTTGAAGGGATTGTTTCAAGTATATTTCAATTATCCTTAACATCTCACCCATTCTATGTGTCTCATAATTTGTTCACCTTATATGTTTTGTGAGATGATTTTAAATTGATTAAAGATAGTCAACCTTGGGTTAGATTCAGATTTAACCTTTAGATCGTTAAGTAACTTTTCGAGAAACTGGCTTCCAGGTCGTGGCGAGGCACAGGGGCCTTCTTTGATCGGAACAACGACCACTTCCTTAGACAAAGCCAAATTCAAGAAAATATCACTTAAGTCACTTAGGGTTACTTCCTAGTCTAACTATTTTAGGATACGGCGAGGTAGCTTCAGCTAGTTCCACTCGGTCAAGTGCACCAAGCTAGATACGCCTTATCTAGCTCGAATACACGAGACTTTGTCTCCCTAACGTACTATCATCTCGCCGCGTCCTGATACTATATTATCAAGAGTTGACTAACTAGTTATTTATGAAAAGAGGCTCCCCGAGGCTCAATCTTTTCGAAGGATTTTAGTTGGTTATGTACGTATTCTAAGTAAGTTCACAAGTTAACAGAAATTCTAAGCATGCAATGGTTTTGCTAAGTAAGCGGGTATACTATTTTAGTGTTAGCTCCCCCTAGACCATTGAACCAATAAGGTCTATTCAAATAATGAACTTGATCCTGAGGAATCCAATACTTATTAGTCCTAATATGTGAATTTAATAAAACCTTTGGGACCCATGCTTGGACTCTTTGATGACTACGATTTACGATAGACATATAAGACCTATTCGTAGTCTTTGACTTAAATCCGAGTCCGACTTTGTTGTACACGGCTCTTTGGGTTCCAAGTAGTCTTAAGGTTCTTAGATCCCAACGTGAACTTTTCCAACTAGCCTCGACCTCTTGTTCTTGGTCTTTCACGAGAGTATTCTCCTTATCAAGTTTTTCAATTTGGGTTGAGTTTCTATATTGAACTTGACTAGTTGAAGAGTTTAGAGTAGCCTCTTGCTTGAGGGTTTCAACCTCCTCAAGTAACGACTCAACCCTAGACTCGGACTTAGTTAATTTCCTATTAAGCAGTTTAATTGTACTGTAAAGTGTACTAATTAAAGAGAAATCAACCTTAACTTTCCCTTTTGGTCCGGCTTTGAGTTTTCTCTCGAAATAATCTTCGGTTTCTGAGTCGGAGTTGTAGTTGGACTCGGCGGATTGACTCGGACTCCTCCGTTCTTGCCATGTAAGCTATGTCTTCTCTGTTGTCCCAAGTTGCATGGAAGGCTTTCCTTGCTCCCTTTCTTTTGGTTCTCATTCTTCAATTTCCTTCTTTCTTGTCGAACTATTCTCCGCACAATATTGACTATTATGGCCTCCTCTTCGGATTCAGATTCGTCTTCGGGTTCGAGTTCATCTACTTGCCTAGTAGGTGGCTTGCTTCTTTGTCATGCAAGTAGAGCAATACCTCTCTCGGCCCGGATCACGTTAGTTTGCTCATGAAGTTCAAACTCGGAAAATAATTCATCTAACCTAAGCTTCGATAGGTCCTTAGAGACCTTGTAGGCATCGACCATGGATGCCCACAAGGTAGTCCTAGGAAATGAATTAAGAACGTACCTTAGTAGGTCACGGTTTCGACCTTGTGTCCGGTGTGTAGGCCGTTGACAATGTCTGGGCCAGCGGCGTGTAGTTGCGCCGCCTCGTGTTCCGCATCTTGAGGTTATACAACTTATTGAAAAGAAGGTCACGTTTACATACCTTAGCATCGGACGTTCCTTCGTAGCTCGATTAATTTATTCCATAGGTCCTTGGCACTAATGAATGGTCCGATGCGGTTGAGTTCCTCCTTGGACAAGCCACATTGCAATATTTGGGTTGCTCTTGCATCGGCTTCGATTTGCCTCTTGGTTGCATTTGTCCACTTGTTGAAATCCAAGGGTTCTCCTTGATCATTGGTGGGTAAAGCAAAGCCGGTTTGGATTATTATCCAAGTCTCGACTTGTGTTTTCAAGAAACACTCCATCCGACCTTTCCAATAACGGAAATCATCTCCGTTAAAGAACGGAGGTCGGGTGGTGCTATATCCCTCAATGTGAGCCATTAAGTATCTTGCAAAACACAAATAAAAACCTAAAGAGAATTTCCAAGACTTGGTCTTGGATTAGTAATGCGAAATAATAGAGAAAAAACAGAAATAAATAAGGAGGATAAGAATCTAACAAAAATTTGAAACTTACGACCTTCGATGTCCCCGAAAGGGTACTAAACGTTGGATTTTGGGGCTGAAAACAGCTTGGTACGGGGGTAAACCCACTATAAGAAGTGTAGATCTTTCAGAGAGCTTCGATTTGGTGGGTAGATCGTTTCGTGAGTCCACTTGTAGCAAAAGTTATGCTCGTTTTATCGTGAGTTACTCCGAATGAGATTAGTACTAGCAAAACACAACAAAAAACTATGTACCAAGACTTGGTCTTGGATTAGTAGTGCTGGAAACAAAAACCTAAGAAATATACGAATCGAAAAATACGAAAATAAAACCAAAACGTGCTAGATTGGTGGTTTCACCAAATCTTAGCGCCCCCGCTCTGATACCAATTGTTGGATCGAGAAGCGTCGCTAGAGGGGGGGGTGAATAGCGATCGTAAAACTTTCATTTTCGTTCGTTCGATACGCAGCAAACGAGCAAATACAGCGGAAAATAAAATGACACGCTTATTTTACTTGGTTCACAACCCGGTTGCTACTCCAAGGCCCTATCGGTCCTCGACCGCGCACGAGGGCAAAGACTATAACGCTCCTCCTCGTTGGAGGTAGGAGACAACGATCACAAAATCCGGCACGAGGATGAGGCAACAAGCCTACCTCACAAAAAAACAACGAATACAATAATAAAAAGTATTACTAGATGTCACTAAGAAGATCAGGTATGCCAGGCTTGTATGACGATGTTGAAGCGCTGGCGCCAGAGGAGCACTTGATGAATAATTGATGTGATTTGGAGGAATCCTCCTCCTTTTATAGACTTTAGCCTCTGAAATTATCTCCTATTTCTTTGGAACGGATCATGGATTTTTCCAAATTTTATCACGGGGCGTCACAAACGTTATCCGACCTAGCTAAAGTCGAGTCGTCGCCATCACGATCGATGATCATCACCGACCGATGGGCATCGGATCGCTATGTGTCCAGGAATGACCGCCGCTTGGCCACTTCCGCAATAAGAGGTTAGCTCGTAAATGATAAACGACGGCCGACCGTCCGATCTCGACCTAGACCTTCCACGGAAGTCTTAATCGATCCGCCACGGTCATCCCCTCGTAAAGAGGACACGACCTTACAATCTCTCACTACACGAGCTTACCTCGATAGTAGCTCTCGCGCCTTCCACTGATTCCTTCTCCTCCGACCACTCAAGTGTCGCCCGACCACCACGGCTTCCTCCGGTGTCGCTAGCCTTCACCCAAACTTTAGTACTTTTCTGCACACTTGATTTAGCTCGTGAGATAACAATATAAACTTAACTTTGTGTCTTTGCCATAATCAAAACACAGGTTCGATTATCTAGTGCCCCTGCACCAACAATCTCCCCCTTTTTGATCTATGGCAAACCAACACAAAGTTAAGGGAAATTAAAGCATAAAACACATATAGTAGATGATGAATGCCATTCCCAAAAACTCTCCCTTAACAAAAACCTAAGAAATATACGAATCGAAAAATACGAAAATAAAACCAAAACGTGCTAGATTGGTGGTTTCACCAAATCTTAGCGCCCCCGCTCTGATACCAATTGTTGGATCGAGAAGCGTCGCTAGAGGGGGGGGGTGAATAGCGATCGTAAAACTTTCGTTTTCGTTCGTTCGATACGCAAAGTAAACGAGTAAACACAGCGGAAAATAAAATGACACGTTTATTTTACTTGGTTCACAACCCAGTGGTTGCTACTCCAAGGCCCTATCGGTCCTTGACCGCGTATGGAGGGCAAAGCACTATAACGTCTCCTCCTCGTTGGAGGTAGGAGACAACGATCACAAAATCCGGAAGTACGAGGATGAGGCAACAAGCCTACCTCACCTCGTTACAAAAAAAAACAACGAATACAATAATAAAAAGTATTACTAGATGCTGCCACAAGCTAAGAAGATCCGAGGTTGCTCGCCGCTAGGCAAGATGTTGAAGCGTTGGCGTAGGAGCACTTGATGAATAATTGATGTGATTTGGAGGAATCCTCCTCCTTTTATAGACTTTGGCCTCTGAAATTGTCTCCTATTTCTTTGGAACGGATCATGGATTTTTCCAAATTTTATCGCTGAAGTGGCCGTCAAACGTTATCCTTGACCTAGCGCAAAGCCGAAGTCGCCGCCATCACGATCGATGACTCCCATCACGATGATGGCATCACGATCGCTATGTGTCCAAAATGACCGCCACTGGCTACTTGCAATAAGAGGTTAGCTCGTAAATGATAAATACGACGGTTTCGATCGTCCGATCTCGACCTAGACCTTCCACGGAAGTCTTAATCGATCGCCACGCTTACGGTCGTCCCCAGAAAGAGGACACGACCTACAATCTCTCACTCACACGAGCTTACTCGATAGTAGCTCTCGCTCCGCCTTCCACTGATTCCTTCTCCTCCGACCACTCAAGTGTCGCCCGACCACCACGGCTTCCTCCGGGTGTCGCTAGCCTTCAGCTCCAGCTTTAGTACTTTTCTGCACACTTGATTTAGCTCGTGAGATAACAATATAAACTTAACTTTGTGTCTTTGCCATAATCAAAACACAGGTTCGATTATCTAGTGCCCCTGCACCAACAATTTAAAGTATCAAAATAGCAATAATAGACCAATCATGGGGAAGACTTATGTTTAATTAATAGACATATTGCCCAAAGATCATGGTTGGATATTTCATATATTTTCAAAACAATTTCTTACTTTAAAATCTGTGTATTCATGTTTTGAAACAATTCAAAGCAAGACTAGGTGTTAAAATGGATACTAACATGATCAAAACCTAGTAGTTTTTAAAGCTTTTGGATTTTTGGCAAATAGGTGAAAATACAATGATTTTTCATGGAAAACTATTTTTCATTGATAGATATACTTACAAGAAATGTGTTCCCCAAATTTCACTATTTTTAGAATTTTCTAGAATTTATAGTGCATTTCTGAAATTCGTCCAGAAAATCAAAATTTCGGAATTTATTACGATCATTATCGAGCATAGAATGCACCGTCACTGATAATATGCCCAATAACCTTTTGTATCTGATTTTAAGGCTTTTATTTCTCTCTAGACTTGATGCCATGTTGTATAAACGTTGTTAATTATTTTTGATGGTGTCAAAGGGGGAGAAATGTATATGTTTAAGTAAGGGGGAATATATGTAGGGGGAGTTTCATGTATTAAGGGGGAGAGTTGCTAATCATGTTTACTTACATGCTTTCCTTTCTTAATATTTTATCAAATGTTTTTACCTAACATAAACGGATTTCCACACATCAAAAAGGGGGAGATTGTTAGGGCAATCTCTTGCCATGATAAGGTTTTAATGTGTGTGGCAAAGGGTTTAAGTTAGGTTGTTATTATGATTTGATATGTGCGTTGGAGTCTTGCAGGACATAGTAATTTGCACATGGAGCCTTGGCGGGTTCACCACTCAGAACCTCGTGCTTGAGTCGGAGAAGGAGCATTGCGTAGCCGCGCTTTGCCGCGAGGGACCGCGGACGAGATGACTTGAAGCGAAGACAAGGAAGCATTTCGAGGCAAGAGACGCAAGGAGCATTGCAGTCGCGGCGCTCGATGTCGCGAGGGACGTGGCCGAATGAAGAGAGCTTCACGAGGACTTTGAGTGAGATGAGAGAATGAGGAATTGTAAGTAGCTCATTAGGTGAACTTGGAAATGGCTAAGTGTCTGATGAGTTTTTCGACATCACGATCGCCATGAAATGGCAATGATCGCCCAGTCAAATAGGTTCGACTGGTATCCGACTGAGTCATTTTGGAGCCAACAGTCGACTTCCATATGTGGGCTCCATCGATTTTGTTGAGACTAGCACCGGCAATGATTACGGAGGTAGCCGATCGATGGGATCCATCACGATCGCTAAGTGTTCGCTGACTACAACGCCGATCCGATGTATTCGGGAGGCCTAAAGCTGATGCAAAGAATGACCGTGGTTGCTAACGGAAGAAATCAACCATCTCTATAAAAAGAGAGGGTGTGGGCTTTTGAATGACTAATGCTTATGCTCTAAGTAACCATCCAAGTGCTCTACAAGATTCAAACTCCTTCTAGATCTCTTTCACATCTATTGTAAAAGAAGGAATGTTCTTGAGTTGTAAGGGTTACCTCCACCTAGTTTAGTGCAAAGGAGAGACCGATAGTGATTTGGTTGCGGAGTGATTCACCGAGGACGAATCGGGGACCGTGGATTAGCGGTGTAGCCGTGAACCACGTTATATTTCGGTGTTAGCATTGTTTGCATTCTTCATTGTTTATTTGCTTGTCTTTATTAGTATTCCGCTTGCGCTAACAATTGTGTAGACGAGCAAATCCATCCAACGACAAAGGGCTATTCACCTCCCACCGATCGATCCCCAACATCTATCACATCTAAACCTACCCTTCTTCCATCCGCAGTGAATACGCAACCAAATCCAATCAAATAAAAATCCGAATAAAGGTCCATATGACATAAGGACATATATCCACGAGTAGTACATAAATCTAACTCCAGTCTTAAACATATCTTCTAATCAAAATATCCAAAACCATAAATCAAATAACCAATAAAACTATCACGATGAGGGGGTTTGGCAGTTGGACTCTCCTACCAACTTCATCCTGAAATAGATATAAAACAACGGGGTAAGTTCAAAGAACTCTGTGGATATAGTCGATATGCAAAGTAAGATATAGCTAACAATAACAATCATGCCAGTACAATCTCATATATAGGGTATGCAAGAAATAAATACAAAGGATCAGACTTACTTGAATCTCCTACCCGAGATAGGAGTGTGCCATACTAGAAGAAATAAAGTTGCTAGACCATATACAAATATGTATCTCAGATGCATGACAATCATATGCAACATCCAAGGCAAAGAATAAAAATGCAGCAAACACAATACAAATCCTATCCATGCAAAATGCATGCGGTGAAAATGACATGGTCACCCCTGACGCCAGTCAGCCGCCTCACACGCGATGGTGAAGCCGAGTGGGTAGGGCTATGACAACTGTGCACTCTGCTATCACTGCTCCTGAGTGACTGAGTGGATAGGAGGGATCCTTGCCCGCTACCATACTGACTCAACGCTACCCATGAGCAGACCAGCGGAGCTTGACAGAGCTACTGCACACACCCTCTTGATGTACCACTAACCCATGAGTGGCAGTGTATGCATACCGTGTAACTGGCTGCGGGCTCAACTACAAAGGAACCCCATCCAACCAGCATGCAATCATGCAAGATGGTGCATGATACTAAAGCATGTAATACCAACAAAAATACCTATCCGAATAATATGCACAACCAATATGTACATATCTATGATCCAAGTAAAATAGGAAAGGTATAACTATAATCTGATCAAATGCATGTATCAAGTAGGCACAATAACATACAAGGAAGATAAACATGAAAATTATTGCAAGCTATACTAACTAGCATATCAACATGACTATATCAAAAAGATAAGTCAAAATACCCGCCTGATAAAATGCTCGAGAAAAAAACGAAATCGTCACGACCGTGGACCTGCCTCGTGACCGAAACTTGCATACAACATAACTATTGTTAAGCACAGAAATGCAATTCACCGACAAATCGAATACTTAATCGATTTCTTACATAACCAATTAACCCAAAGGCTTAATAAAATCTCGATCACCTTCCACCTAATATAACTGTCTTTTCGTCCAATTACCCAAATATAATTTCACAACCCCTATCATCATGTGTACAACATCCAAACAAAACCTCACAACTCACTCACCCAAAATAGATCCATCCCACAGATCAAAACACATTCTGAACCATTCATCGCTCACTTAACATACCATTTATGGTCGTACAACCGACATCAACCCAAACTGCCATGAACAGAACACTCCAAGCTCAACCTCACAATTATAAAACCTTACCACCAAATTTTATCCCACACCTAACAAATAATCTTCCTGCATGAACAACCCCCAATTTACAACCTAAATCGACTACAACACCGACCACATCGATCATGTTTCGTAAACATGAGCACAGCGGAAGCAATTAAAATAATAAATACTCCTATTTATTACAACACACACAACACACGCATGCTATTACAACAAGTGTAGACATAACCGTAAATTAAAATTTGCAATAAAAGGAAATTAAACTACGTTATACCTTCCGTATGACGTGTAGCGGGAACGGCATCAACCGGAACGATCCTCGTAAGAATCGTCTCTATCCGTATCCACGCCGAGCTCCTCGGGATGACTTCGCCAAGCCACGAGCTTCGTCTTCGTACGGGTTACTAGCCTCGTGTTGAAGACGACGTGATCGAGAGATGATCACGATCCGAATCCAAATTCGGACCTAAAAATAAGTCCTCAAGACTTGCTTCTCCGGAGAGGTATTCGTCAACCGATTGACGAATCGCCGTCCTCCACCTCAGAGGATTACCGGAGATCAAATCCCGTATGTTAGCCGCTGTCGAGCACTAACCGTCGTCAAACGACGCTCCGACGAGAAGAAGCTGTCCAGAAAACTGGACAGCTTGGTGGAGGAGATAGGCGCCGGCCAAAACAAGGAGACAAAAGCTCACCTTGATGCCGAACCTTTTAGGATCACGGAGGGTCGCCGGAGGTTCACCGGCTGAGCTTGACGCCAGCAAGGGTCTTGACGGCAGCACAATCAAGGTGGGCGGCTATGAGCTTGGGCGGCACAACCTTGTTGGGCGGCAACTACTTGGAGGCTAGGGTTTTGATTTTGGATTAGGGTTTAACAATCCCTTAAGCCCACTTTTATAGAGAACTAATTCTCTTAATGGTTAATGGATCATATCCATAAAGCCCGTTAACCCGCTCCATTAAGATAAGTTAAAATAAACCAAACCATGATGGTTTATTTTAAGTTAAAACGAACCGAACCAACTTTTGGTTCATTCGTTTAAAATAAACCAAACCCTTTGGTTTATTCTTATCCATTGGATTAGAACCAAACCATTTTGGTCCATCCATTACGTCTTCATAAGACGCAGCCCATCCACGCTTCCATTGCGACTGAAACAATTTCATGCTCGCTTATGTTTGGTCCAACCAAACATAGTTTCTCTCGATCGAGAATCCCATTCTCAAGCTCGTTTTAAATCCTTTGGATTACACTCGTTGTCGTGTGACCAAATAGGTTCTCGGTTTATGTTGGCGTCTATAATTAACCATTAATTATAGAAGCGATCATGAGTGGCACCTAGTAGTACATCATGATCCCCAATTAACCAAAAGATCAACGGTTGATCGAACTATTTACGAAACCCTTGATGACTCGAATGAATCGTGCCCCATTCCCTTCACTCATCTTATACCCACTTGGTTCAGGACATGGTCTATTGTGTCAGTCCCCACTAGGCTGACTACGTCACACCTAGCCCAAGTATCATTTCCTCGTCCTACGGATTCTAGTTACTCCACATGTATCGAAGAGTACCTTACTCAAAACATGTAATGCTTCGGCCAAAGACTTTAGTAACAATCCGACGAGAGGCCATGGGTATACATCTCCTCGCAAGGAGTGGTGAATCCTTTATAGGCTATTCAAACACCTTCGATCACTTCGACTTATACCCAATCATCCCGGGTCCACATCTCCTTAGAGATGTTTGCTTAAGATGTCAAAGCATAAGTCTCCATGATCAAGATGACTTGAATACCGCAAGTCAAAGGAACATCGCACTTAAGCCACAGTAAGAACTTCATTGACAGATCTATATATGCAGAGAACCATATGAAGTCTTACGGCTGGTCACTCCAATGAACTAGTTACCATAACTAGCATCCACGATTAACTCCGGACATCACTATGTCTCCAGCCAGTGAGAATCAGCTTCTTGGATACACCAAGGAGTATACCTCGTGCTAGTCTCAACAGAATTGATGGTGTCCAGATTCATCAATTCATCGACTAGGGATAATTCCGATACATCACAATTACACATGTAGAGATACTCACTAGTTGTGATCCAATCACAAATTCTCTCATGCTGTGAATCGTATCGTGGACATTCAGTAAATGAGTTTAAGATCCAATCAAATACATGAAACATGTATACTCAAATAGTGAATCTTCATTTATCATATAAATGGTTCATACATAAGGCGATTGCCTTAGGACATCTCTCATATATTACTAACAGACTCCCACTTGGCCTAATGCCAATCGCTACGGTATCCAATACCATAAGCACCAACATGACCCTCAAACTTACTTTGAGGCAATGCTTTAGTCAAAGGATCCGCTAAGTTCCTTTCAGTGGGAATTTTCTCGATTTGTATTTCGTTCCTACTTATGATCTCTCTGATAAGATGATAGCGGCGAAGCACATGTTTGGATCATTGATGAGACCACATCAAGTTCATAGATGAACTACTTGATCCAAACCGCTTCCTTTGCTGCTTCCAAAGCTGCAACGTATTCTGCCTTAGTGGCAGAATCCGCTATAGTGTCAAGCTTGGAACCTTTCCAACTTATTGCGCCTCCATTCTAGGTGAATACATACCCAGACTCAGACATGGAATCATCCTTGTCTGTCTGGAGGCTGGCATCTGTATACCCGCGTATCACCATGTCCCCTTCTCCATATATTAGGAACACATCCTTAGTTCTTCTCAAGTACTTAAGGATCGTCTTAACAGCCGCCCAATGATCCATTCCTGGATCAGACTGGTATCTGCTCGTGACACTCAGAGCATACGATACATCGGGCCTCGTACATAACATAGCATACATGATAGATCCTATTGCGGATGCATAGGGAATCTTACTCATGCAAATCCTCTCGTCTTCTGTGCGCGGACACATAGACTTCGAAAGGTGTACCCCATGCCTGATGGGCAGATAACCTTTCTTGGATTCCGACATGCTAAACCTCTTTAGCACTCGGTCTATATATGTAGACTGCGAAAGACCAAGCAACTATTTCGATCTATCTCTATAGATCTTAATCCCAAGGATGTAGGTTGCTTCTCCTGTCTTTCATGGAGAATGTCTTGGATAACCAAACCTTAAGCCATCAGAAGATTGACACATCGTTTCCTATAAGTAATATGTCATCGACATACAATACTAGGAATACGTTGCACTCCCACTAACCTTCTTGTACACACAAGGTTCGTCTGGATTTTGTGAGAAATCAAACTTTTTGATTGTCTCATCAAAACGGATATTCCAGCTCCTGGATGCTTGCTTCAATCCATAAATGGATCGTCATAATTTGCATACCTTGGTTTTATCAACCGATGTGAAACCCTCAGGCTGTATCATATACACGTCCTCGAGCAGGTTTCCATTAAGGAAAGCTGTTTTCACATCCATCTGCCATATCTCATAATCATAATGAGCCGCTATGGCCAGGAGCATCCGAATGGATTTAAGCATAGCTACAGGCGAATAGGTTTCATCATAATCAACACCTTGTTTTTGACGATATCCTTTCGCCACCAATCTAGCCTTATAGGTAATCACATTACCATCCATGTCGGTTTTCTTCTTGAAAACCCACTTGCACCCTATAGGCTTTATGCCTTCAGGTGGGTTAACCAAGTTCCAAACTTGGTTTTTGTACATGGAATCCATTTCCGACTTCATGGCACCAAGCCACTTATCCCTTTCTGAACTTGTCAGCACTTCTTCATAACTGGTAGGCTCCTCATCATCAATGAGTAACACGTCATTCGATTCACTTATGAGAAATCCATATCTCTCAGGAATATTGCGTGTTCTACCAGATCTACGAAGATGTGGTGTTACATTAGGTCCAGCCGATTGCTCATCACTATGAGTTGTCGACTGTTGTGCTTCACCAGGTATCTCATCAATGTCTATTTGAGTCTCTCGAGCCTCCTCAAGCTCAACGACACTCCCACTGTTTTCTTGCAAGAGAAACTCTTTCTCTAGAAACACAGCATGCCTTGAAACAAACACCTTTTGTTCCACAGGATGATAGAATTGGTAACCCCTTGTTTCCTTAGGGTATCCAATAAATAGACATTTATCGGACTTAGCATCCAATTTATGCGATCTGATCCGCTTCACATAAGCAGGACAACCCCATATCTTCAAGTAAGATACATGAGGTTTCTTACTAGCCCATATCTCATATGGAGTAGTAGAGACTACCTTGGTAGGCATTCTGTTTAACAAGTAAACAGCTGTCTGAAGTGCATAACCCCAAAAGGACTTGGGAAGAGTCGCATGATTCATCATTGACCTGACCATGTCCAACAAGGTCCGGTTACGCCTCTCAGATACACCATTATCTTTGTGGTGTATAGGGAGTCCATTGAGACAATATGCCATTGTCTCTTAGATAATCAAGAAACTCTTGACTTAAGTATTCACCACCTCGATCCGATCGAAGTATTTTAATACTCTTGTCATGTTGTTTCTCTACTTCATTTCTGAATTCTTTGAACCTTTCCAAGGCTTCAGACTTGTGTTTCATCAAGAACACATACCCAAACCGTGAGTGATCATCGGTGAAGGTAATGAAGTAGCTATAGCCTCCTAATGCTTGAGTTGACATAGGTCCACATACATCAGTATATACAAGACCTAGTAACTCTCCCACTCGTTCACCTTTTCCAGTAAAAGGTAACTTAGTCATCTTGCCTTTTAAGCATGATTCGCATGTATCGTATGAATCCAATTCAAACGATTCCAGAATTCCACATCGGTGTAATTGGACATGCGTTTCTTGCTTATATGGCCAAGACGACAATGCCACATAGGAGTCTATTTGATTATCCTTTCGAGCACTCTTGTTGCTCGCCGATATTGCAAATGTCATCGTACGTCCAACGTATAAACACCATTGCTTAAAGTTCCAGTCCCATAAAGAACCCCATTCAAAGTTATGTAACAACAATTGTTACTAAACGTCAAATGGAAACCATTTCTATTTAAACAAGAAATAGAAATGATGTTCTTTATCAACAAAGGAATATAAAAGCAATTGTCGGTTCTAAGACAAGTCCCTGCAGGAGTTTCAACAAATACGTTCGATGGCGAGTCAGTGCAACCTTTGCTCCATTCCCAACACGTAAATTTGACTCTCCCTTTGACGAGTCTTCTTCTATTCCTTAGCCCATGTATGTCATTACATATATGTGAGCCACACCCAGTATCAAATACCCAAGTGTCTGAGGAAATAGAATGACAATCAATAAAGAAGATTTCTGAAGAAGATGGGGCATCCGATGCCTTATCCTTCTTCACGGACTCAAGATAAATCTTGCACTTTCTTCATAACTGGTTCTCCTTGCCACAATGATGGCAAGTTTCCTTTTGTGCTAGTTCTACCTTCTTAGCCCTTCTCTTCTTTCCCTTCTGTTGTTCCTTTGACTTCCTCTTAGAACCTTTCTTCGAGGAATCAACTAACAGCACCGTCCCCTGCTCATGCTTCTCAGAAGACTCCACAGTCTTCAGCATATTGAGCAGTACCACAGATGAACCTTCTAGCATCTCAGAGGTGAAGAGGAGCTTTAAGACTTCGAACCTTTCGAATCTTACTTGCTCATCAACCAACTCACAAAGATGAAGGACTACGATATGAGCATCCATATGCTCATGCTGCTTTCGTAGCTTGGGTTCCATCGCGGCTAGCATGATGCAACTCATTTGTTCAGAATCACTCACATGTTTCTGATAGGCCAACAATTGGTCCAAAGTTGCATCGTCACTAGATGGCGGAAGAGGCGCTTCGAGGACATACACAAGCTTTTCCACCTTGAGAACAATTCTCAAGTTTCTAAGCTAGTCCAAGAAGTTCGGCCCAGTCAATTTATTTGAATCCAAAATGGAACGCAAATTCAAACACATCATGATCAATATTAGAAATACAAACGAGCATATATGATAAAGATGATTTTAAAATGCATCAATATACATTTATAAATCCCATTCATTTTTCGAATTCAAAAACCCCAAAATCACTTCGGGAGATCGTAGGTCCATCTCCGAATGGGCTGATATCCATCATAGATAAGAACAACCTTGGAGTGAGTCCAACAAGCCATTCTTAGCTATGATGGTGGGTATCAAGTATACCGATTACATATCATGTATATGTAACTATCACAATGTGCTATCAACTAATTGAATGTTTACACATACATTGGGTTGTTAACACATTAACAAGTATGCATCATATGCATAGCACCCAACTTCACCTCTCTTCACATCGACCTTGGAGTGAGTCCAACAAATCGATGCTCCAAGTTAAAGCCGACCCATTAATCGCGAAATAGTTTTAATATGGTTAGAGCGCATTCAACCAATTAGCCAGGCTTGGAGTGAGTCCAACAACCTAAACTAACGATTGACCTCTGACTCTTACCATATTAGAGTTAAACTATTCCAATGATTTGAACATGTTCAGGTTCGAGCCGGGCTTGGAGTGAGTCCAACAACCCAAACAAGAAACAGAACTCTGGTTCTAACCATATTAATGGAAGGTGTAGGCTTTAATATTGAGTTAGGGTTTTATGTCTCATCCTCTTTGCATGCAAATAACTATTATCTACATGGCATGGCATACATGGCATACATCTACATGTCACGACACGCATGGCATAATGTTATGCATCTAATGCAATTACATGGCATACAATTATGTCATGTATATATTTCCTTATATGTCATAACTATTTATGGAAATAAAATATGTTTAAGATTTGATTGTCCAAATCAAATCATAATTAAATTAGGAAACAAATTTCCAAATCTAATCACATATTTTATTCATGGAATTATTTGATTAAGGAAAATCTATTTAGGAAACTAATTTCCTAAATCATTAAAACTACTTATGGAAATAAAATATTTTAAGATTTGATTTCCCAAATCAAATCATGATTAAATTAGGAAACAAATTTCCAGAATCTAATCAAATATTTTATTTATGGAAAATATCAATTTCCATAAATACTTCCAACTTTCCAAAAGTGGAAGATTTCCATAAATACTTCTAGACTTTCCAAAATTGAAAAATTTCCATAAATACTTCTAAATTTCCAAAATTTAGAAAATTTCCAGAAATACATTATGACTATCGCAAAACCATTTTTACGATTATGTCGAAACACAACCTGGCTCTGATACCCTTTGTTGGGTTTTGGCACCTGGCGTGTGTGTGTTCGATCATGTTTGTTTAAATGAACATGAGCACAAAATAATAAATACTCCTATTTATTACAACACACACAACACACGCATGCTATTACAACAAGTGTAGACATAACCGTAAATTAAAATTTGCAATAAAAAGGAAATTAAACTACGTTATACCTTCCGTATGACGTGTAGCGGGAACGGCATCAACCGGAATGATCCTCGTAAGAATCGTCTCTATCCGTATCCACGCCGAGCTCCTCGGGATGACTTCGCTAAGTCACGAGCTTCGTCTTCGTACGGGTTACTAGCCTCGTGTTGAAGACGACGTGATCGAGAGATGATCACGATCCGAATCCAAATTCGGACCTAAAAATAAGTCCTCAAGACTTGCTTCTCCGGAGAGGTATTCGTCAACCGATTGACGAATCCTTCGTCCTCCACCTCAGAGGATTACCGGAGATCAAATCCCCGGTATGTTAGCCGCTGTCGGAGCACTAACCGTCGTCCAAACGACGCTCCGACGAGAGGAGAAGAAGCTGTCCAGAAAACTGGACAGCTTGGTGGAGGAGATAGGCGCCGGCCAAAACAAGGAGACAAAAGCTCACCTTGATGCCGAACCTTTTAGGATCACCGGAGGGTCGCCGGAGGTTCACCGGCTGGAGCTTGACGCCGGCAAGGGTCTTGACGGCAGCACAATCGCGGCGGCAAGGAGCTTGGGCGGCACAACCGTTGCGACAACTCCTTGGAGGCTAGGGTTTTGATTTTGGATTAGGGTTTAACAATCCCTTAAGCCCACTTTTATAGAGAACTAATTCTCTTAATGGTTAATGGATCATATCCATAAAGCCCGTTAACCCGCTTCATTAAGATAAGTTAAAATAAACCAAACCATGATGGTTTATTTTAAGTTAAAACGAACCGAACCAACCTTTGGTTCATTCGTTTAATATAAACCAAACCCTTTGGTTTATTCTCATCCATTGGATTAGAACCAAACCATTTTGGTCCATCCATTATGTCTTCATAAGACGCAGCCCATCCACGCTTCCATTGCGACTGAAACAATTTCATGCTCGCTTTATGTTTGGTCCAACCAAACATAGTTTCTCTCGGTCTTAGAATCCCATTCTCAAGCTCGTTTTAAATCCTTTGGATTACACTCGTTGTGCGTGTGACCAAATAGGTTCTCGGTTTATGTTGGCCGTCTATAATTAACCATTAATTATAGAACGATCATGAGTGGCACCTAGTAGTACATCATGATCCCCAATTAACCGAAAAGATCAGCGGTTGATCCGAACTATTTACGAAACCCTTGATGGCTCGAATGAATCGTGCCCCATTCCCTTCACTCATCTTATACCCACTTGGTTCGGGACATGGTCTATTGTGTCTGATCCCCACTAGGTGACTACGTCACACCTAGCCCAAGTATCATTTCCTCGTCCTCTGATTCTAGTTACTCCACATGTATCGAAGAGTACCTTACTCTAAACATGTAATGCTTTGGCAAAGACTTTAGTAACAATCCCGAGAGGCCATGGGTATACATCTCCTCGCAAGGAGTGGTGAATCCTTTATAGGCTATTCAAACACCTTGATCACTTGACTTATACCCAATCATCCGGGTCCACATCTCCTTAGAGATGTTTGCTTAAGATGTCAAAGCATAAGTCTCCATGATCAAGATGACTTGAATACCGCAAGTCAAAGGAACATCGCACTTAAGCCACAGTAAGAACTTCATTGACATATCTATATGCAGAGAACCATATGAAGTCTTACTGGTCACTCAATGAACTAGTTACCATAACTAGCATCCACGATTAACTCGGACATCACTATGTCTCCGGCCGGTGAGAATCAGCTTGGATACACCAAGGAGTATACCTCGTGCTAGTCTCAGCGAATTGATGGTGTCGATTCATCAATTCATCGACTAGGATAATTCGATACATCACAATTACACATGTAGAGATACTCACTAGTTGTGATCCAATCACAAATTCTCTCATCTTTGTGAATCGTATCGTGGACATTGATAAATGAGTTTAAGATCAATCAAATACATGAAACATGTATACTCAAATAGTGAATCTTCATTTATCATATAAATGGTTCATACATAAGGCGATTGCCTTAGGACATCTCTCATATATTACTAACAGACTCCCACTTGGCCTAATGCCAATCGCTACGGTATCCAATACCATAAGCTCTAACATGACCCTCAAACTTACTTTGAGGCAATGCTTTAGTCAAAGGATCCGCTAAGTTCCTTTCAGTGGGAATTTTCTCGATTTGTATTTCGTTCCTACTGATGATCTCTCTGATAAGATGATAGCGGCGAAGCACATGTTTGGATCATTGATGAGACCACATCAAGTTCATAGATGAACTACTTGATCCAAACCGCTTCCTTCGCCTCTTTCGCAACGTATTCTGCCTTAGTGGCAGAATCCGCTATAGTGTCAAGCTTGGAACCTTTCCAACTTATTGCGCCTCCATTCTAGGTGAATACATACCCAGACTGAGACATGGAATCATCCTTGTCTGTCTGGAGCTGGCATCCGTATACCCACGTATCACCATGTACCCTTCTCCATATATTAGGAACACATCCTTAGTTCTTCTTAAGTACTTAAGGATCGTCTTAACGAGCCCAATGATCCATTCTGGATCGGATTGGTATCTGCTCGTGACACTCAGAGCATACGATACATCGGGCCTCGTACATAACATAGCATACATGATAGATCCTATTGCGGATGCATAGGGAATCTTACTCATGCAAATCCTCTCGTCTTCTGTGCGCGGACACATAGACTTCGAAAGGTGTACCCCATGCCTGATGGGTAGATAACCTTTCTTGGATTCCGACATGCTAAACCTCTTTAGCACTCGGTCTATATATGTAGACTGCGAAAGACCAAGCAACCGTTTCGATCTATCTCTATAGATCTTAATCCCAAGGATGTAGGTTGCTTCTCCCAGATCTTTCATGGAGAATGTCTTGGATAACCAAACCTTAACTGACTGTAAGATTGACACATCGTTTCCTATAAGTAATATGTCATCGACATACAATACTAGGAACACGACTGCACTCCCACTAACCTTCTAGAACACACAAGGTTAAATGCGGATTTTGTGAGAAATCAAACTTTTGATCGTCTCATCAAAAGCGGATATTCCGACTCTGGATGCTTGCTTGATCCATAAATGGACCGTCGCAATTTGCATACCTTGGTTTTATCAACCGATGTGAAACCCTCAGGCTGTATCATATACACGTCCTCGAGCAAGTTTCCATTAAGGAAAGTTGTTTTCACATCCATCTGCCATATCTCATAATCATAATGAGCCGCTATGGCCAGGAGCATCCGAATGGATTTAAGCATAGCTACAGGCGAATAGGTTTCGTCATAATCAACACCTTGTTTTTGACGATATCCTTTCGCCACCAATCTAGCCTTATAGGTAATCACATTACCATCCATGTCGGTTTTCTTCTTGAAAACCCACTTGCACCCTATAGGCTTTATGCCTTCAGGTGGGTCAACCAAGTTCCAAACTTGGTTTTCGTACATGGAATCCATTTCCGACTTCATGGCACCAAGCCACTTATCCCTTTCTGAACTTGTCAGCACTTCTTCATAACTGGTAGGCTCCTCATCATCAATGAGTAACACGTCGTTCGATTCACTTATGAGAAATCCATATCTCTCAGGAATATTGCGTGTTCTACCAGATCTACGAAGATGTGGTGTTACATTAGGTCCAGCCGATTGCTCATCACTATGAGTTGTCGGCTGTTGTGCTTCACCAGGTATCTCATCAATGTCTATTTGAGTCTCTCGAGCCTCCTCAAGCTCAACGACACTCCCACTGTTTTCTTGCAAGAGAAACTCTTTCTCTAGAAACACAGCATGCCTTGAAACAAACACCTTTTGTTCCACAAGATGATAGAATTGGTAACCCCTTGTTTCCTTAGGGTATCCAATAAATAGACATTTATCAGACTTAGCATCCAATTTATACGTCTGATCACACAACCCCATATCTTCAAGTAAGATACATGAGGTTTCTTACTAGCCCATATCTCATATGGAGTAGTAGAGACTACCTTAGTAGGCATTCTGTTTAACAAGTAAACAGCTGTCTGAAGTGCATAACCCCAAAAGGACTTGGGAAGAGTCGCATGATTCATCATTGACCTGACCATGTCCAACAAGGTCCGGTTACGCCTCTCAGATACACCATTATGCTGTGGTGTGTAGGGCGGAGTCCATTGAGACAATATGCCATTGTCTCTTAGATAATCAAGAAACTCTTGACTTAAGTATTCACCACCTCGATCCGATCGAAGTATTTTAATACTTTTGTCATGTTGTTTCTCTACTTCATTTCTGAATTCTTTGAACCTTTCAAGGCTTGGACTTGTGTTTCATCAAGAACACATACCCAAACCGTAGTGATCATCGGTGAAGGTAATGAAGTAGCTATAGCCTCCTAATGCTTGAGTTGACATAGGTCCACATACATCGGTATGTACTAGACCTAGTAACTCTCCCACTCGTTCACCTTTTCAAGTAAAATGTAACTTATTAATCTTTCCTTTTAAGAATGATTCTCATGTATCGTATGAATCCAATTCAAACGATTCCAGTATTCCACATCGGTGTAATTCGGACATGCGTTTCTTGCTTATATGGCCAAGACGACAATGCCACATAGGAGTCTATTTGATTATCCTTTCGAGCACTCTTGTTGCTCGCGATATTGAAAATGTCCTTTGGATCGTCCAGCGTATAAACACCATTGCTTAAAGTTCGGTCCCATAAAGAACTCCATTCAAAGTTATGTAACAACAATTGTTACTAAAGCGTCAAATGGAAACCATTTCTATTTAAACAAGAAATAGAAATGATGTTCTTTATCAGCGAAGGAATATAAAAGCAATTGTCGATTCTAAGACAAGTCCCTGCGGAGTTTCAACAAATACGTTCGATGGCGAGTGCAAAGACCGTTGCTCCATTCCCAACACGTAAATTTGACTCTCCCTTGGCGAGTCTTCTTCTATTCCTTAGCCCATGTATGTCATTACATATATGTGAGCCACACCAGTATCAAATACCCAAGTGTCCGAGGAAATAGAATGACAATCAATAAAGAAGATTTACGAAGAAGATGGGGCATCAGATGCCTTATCCTTCTTCACGGACTCAAGATAAATCTTGCACTTTCTTCGCAAATGGCTCTCCTTGCCATAATGATGGCAAGTTTCCTTTTGTGCTAGTTCTACCTTCTTAGCCCTTCTCTTCTTTCCCTTCTACTGTTCCTTTGACTTCCTCTTAGAACCTTTCTTCGAGGAATCAACTAACAGCACCGTCCCCTGCTCATGCTTCTCAGAAGACTCCACAGTCTTCAGCATATTGAGCAGTACCACAGATGAACCTTCTAGCATCTCAGAGGTGAAGAGGAGCTTTGAGACTTCGAACCTTTCGAATCTCACTTGCTCATCAACCAACTCACAAAGATGAAGGACTACGATATGAGCATCCATATGCTCATGCTGCTTTCGTAGCTTGGGTTCCATCGCGGCTAGCATGATGCAACTCATTTGTTCAGAATCACTCACATGTTTCTGATAGGCCAACAATTGGTCCAAAGTTGCATCGTCACTAGGACGGGCGGGAAGAGGCGCTTCGAGGACATACACAAGCTTTTCCACCTTGAGAACAATTCTCAAGTTTCTAAGCTAGTCCAAGAAGTTCGGCCCAGTCAATTTATTTGAATCCAAAATGGAACGCAAATTCAAACACATCATGATCAATATTAGAAATACAAACGAGCATATATGATAAAGATGATTTTAAAATGCATCAATATACATTTATAAATCCCATTCATTTTTCGAATTCAAAAACCCCAAAATCACTTCGGGAGATCGTAGGTCCATCTCCGAATGGGCTGATATCCATCATAGATAAGAACAACCTTGGAGTGAGTCCAACAAGCCATTCTTAGCTATGATGGTGGGTATCAAGTATATCGATTACATATCATGTATATGTAACTATCACAATGTGCTATCAACTAATTGAATGTTTACACATACATTGGGTTGTTAACACATTAACAAGTATGCATCATATGCATAGCACCCAACTTCACCTCTCTTCACATCGACCTTGGAGTGAGTCCAACAAATCGATGCTCCAAGTTAAAGCCAACCCATTAATCGCGAAATAGTTTTAATATGGTTAGAGCGCATTCAACCAATTAGCCAGGCTTGGAGTGAGTCCAACAACCAAACTAACGATTGACCTCTGACTCTTACCATATTAGTATTAAACTATTCCAATGATTTGAACATGTTGAGGTTAGTAGGGCTTGGAGAGAGTCCAACAACCCAAACAAGAAAGCGGAACTCTGGTTCTAACCATATTAATGGAAGGTGTAGGCTTTAATATTGAGTTAGGGTTTTATGTCTCATCCTCTTTGCATGCAAATAACTATTATCTACATGGCATGGCATACATGGCATACATCTACATGTCACGACACATGGCATAATGTTATGCATCTAATGCAATTACATGGCATACAATTATGTCATGTATATAATTTCCTTATATGTCATAACTATTTATGGAAATAAAATATGTTTAAGATTTGATTCTCCAAATCAAATCATAATTAAATTAGAAACAAATTTCCAAATCTAATCACATATTTTATTCATGGAATTATTTGATTAAGGAAAATCTATTTAGGAAACCAATTTCCTAAATCATTAAAACTACTTATGGAAATAAAATATTTTAAGATTTGATTTCCCAAATCAAATCATGATTAAATTAGGAAACAAATTTCCAGAATCTAATCAAATATTTTATTTATGGAAAATATCAATTTCCATAAATACTTCCAACTTTCAAAGTGGAAGATTTCCATAAATACTTCTAGACTTTCCAAAATTGAAAAATTTCCATAAATACTTCTAAATTTCCAAAATTTAGAAAATTTCCAGAAATACATTATGACTATCATAAAAACCATTTTACGATTATGTGAAACACAACTGGGCTCTGATACCCTTTGTTGGGTTTCCGGCATGGCGTGTGTGTGTTCGATCATGTTTAAGTAAACATGAGCACAGTGAAGCAATTAAAATAATAAATAATCTATATTTATTACAACACACAACACACGCATGCTATTACAACAAGTGTAGACATAAGTAAATTAAAATTTGCAATAAAGGAAATTAAACTACGTTATACCTTTATTATGGCGTGTAGCGAACGGCATCAAGCGGAGCGATCCTCGTAGAATCGTCTCTATCCGTATCCACGCCCGAGCTCCTCGGGATGACTTCGCTGCCAACCCGCGAGCCGTCTTCGTGCGGGTTACTAGCCTCGTGTTGAAGGCGGCGTGATCGAGAGATGATCACGATCGAATCCAAATTCGGATAAAACAAGTCCTCAGACTTGCTTCTCCGGAGAGGTATTCGTCAACCGATTTAGCCGAATCCTCCACCTCAGAGGATTACGGAGATCAAATCCCGGTAGTTAGCCGCTGTCGGAGCACTAACCGTCGTCCAAGCGACGCTCCGACGGAGGAGAAAAAGCTGTCAGAAAACTGGACAGCTTGGTGGAAGATAGGCGCCGGCCAAAACAAGGAGACAAAGCTCACCTTGATGCCAAACCTTTTAGGAGATCACGGAGGGGTCGCGGAGGTTCACCGGCTGAGCTTGGCGCGGCAAGGAGGAGATGGCTTGGGCACTCACAAGGCTAGGGTTGGTGACCTAAGTTGGATTAGGGACAACTGAACTAATTCTCTTAATGGTTAATGGATCATATCCATAAAGCCCGTTAACCCGCTCCATTAAGATAAGTTAAAATAAACCAAACCATGATGGTTTATTTTAAGTTAAAAACGAACCGAACCAACTTTTGGTTCATTCGTTTAAAATAAACCAAACCCTTTGGTTTATTCTCATCCATTGGATTAGAACCAAACCATTTTGGTCCATCCATTATGTCTTCATAAGACCACGGCCCATCACGCTTCCATTGCGGTGAAACAATTTCATGCTCGCTTTATGTTTGGTCAACCAAACATAGTTTCTCGATGCGAGAATCCCATTCTCAAGCTCGTTTTAAATCCTTTGGATTACACTCGTTGTCGTGTGACCAAATAGGTTCTCGGTTTATGTTGGCCGTCTATAATTAACCATTAATTATAGAGCGATCATGAGTGGCACCTAGTAGTACATCATGATCCCCAATTAGCAAAAAGATCAGCGGTTGATCGAACTATTTACGAAACCCTTGATGCTCGAATGAATGATTCGTGCCCCATTCCCTTCACTCATCTTATACCCACTTGGTTGGGACATGGTCTATTGTGTCGATCCCCACTAAGTGACTCGTCACACCTAGCCCAGTATCATTTCCCTCGTCCTCACAGTTCTAGTTACTCCACATGTATCGAAGAGTACCTTACTCTAAACATGTAATGCTTTGGCCAGACTTTAGTAACAATCGCGAGAGGCCATGGGTATACATCTCCTGCATGAGTGGTGAATCCTTTATAGGCTATTCAAACACCTTGATCACTTGACTTATACCCAATCATCCGGGTCCACATCTCCTTAGAGATGTTTGCTTAAGATGTCAAAGCATAAGTCTCCATGATCAAGATGACTTGAATACATGAAGTCGAAGGAACATCGCACTTAAGCCACAGTAAGAACTTCATTGACATATCTATATATGCGAGAGAACCATATGAAGTCTTACGGTGGTCACTCATGAACTAGTTACCATAACTAGCATCCACGATTAACTCAGGACATCACTATGTCTCGGCCGGTGAGAATCAATTTGCTTGGATACACCAAGGGTATACCTCGTGCTAGTCTCGGCGAATTGATGGTGTCGAATCCATCGATTCATCGACTAGGGATAATTAGATACATCACAATTACACATGTAGAGATACTCACTAGTTGTGATCAATCACAAATTCTCTCATCTTTGTGAATCGTATCGTGGACATTGATAAATGAGTTTAAGATCCAATCAAATACATGAAACATGTATACTCAAATAGTGAATCTTCATTTATCATATAAATGGTTCATACATAAGGCGATTGCCTTAGGACATCTCTCATATATTACTAACACCTTGGATGACCACCTCCAACTCCAACCGCACGATGCCCCCAATTAGACCCTCACAACCCTCTCAGTCGGCAACGCCCCCCCCCCCCCCAAAAAAAATTCACAGCCGTTCATATTCACCGAAGGGAAGAATCCAACAGACCACCGATCACTCTCACCCAAAATAGATCCACAACAACAATCCACCTGAATAGACGAAAGAAAAAGAAAAACAAGATATATACCGGAAATTTGGAAACTTCCCTCGGCGGTATCTCCTCGGTGCGGGCCGATCACGACGGTGGAAACTAGCCGGAGAACGACCAACACTGACAGAGGAGGGCACGCATCGTCTGTGGTAGAGGAGGCCGACATGCGCTGCTCAGAGGCGCAGGAGGCCGGCGCATCGATCGTGATAGAGGAGACCGCGCGCACCGTGACGGTGAGCGCGGCAGAGGGCGCCAGAGCAACAACAACGGCGTGGTGGCTTCGAGCTCGAGGGAAAAAAATGGTGGCTTCGGGCATGAGCAAGAGGAAATCGCGAGAGAATGGCAATAGGAAGAGGGCTTGGGAAAGTTTGTGAACGGCGGCGAGATTTGGGAACGGGAATCGGGAAAAATTAAGAGAGAAACCTAGGTTTAGATGTTTAAATAACATGGGTTGGTTATTAATCATGGGCCGATTCGATTAAATACCACTAAACCTAGATTAGGTTTGATTATTCCATAAACTTTAATTATCCCCTTAAATCTCGTACAAGCCCCATTTAATTCCAGAAAAATTCTAAAAAAATTCCTAAAATTCCCTAAAAATCTCGAAAAATTTCCAGGATTATTTCTCTTAATTTTTGGCCATTTTTTTGATATTTTAAATTTTTTTTCGTATTTAACATTCTCCCCTACTAATAAAAATTTGGTCCCCAAATTTTCTACTCAGATGCATAATGAGTAAGAGATACCACATGTACTGGAAATATATCCCACGTACCTTAAGTAAACAAGTGAGGGTATTGAGCTCTGATCTTTTCCTCAAGCTCCCAAGTAGCCTCCTTATCGGTGAGGTGACTCCACCCAACCTTGACAAGTCACACAATCTTGTTCCAGAATGCTCCTTGTAATCCAATCCAGATCAACCTCTACGTAAGTAGCATCAAAGTTGAATGGAACGACACATCCGATGTATGTGAAGAGTCCGCACATACTTCTCAAAGATGGACACATGAAATACATCATGAATAATTCACAAAGATGGTGGTAGCAGCGATAACGCCCGATCCTCCAAAATCTCAAACGGACCAATGTATCTAAGAGCTAGCTTACCACAGAGCCCAAATCTCTTCACCCCTTTCGTGGGTGAAACTCACAGGAATACATGATCATCAATAGAGAACTCCAGAGGTCTCCATCTCCGATCTACATAACTCTTTTGTCGATCTTGCACCTCTTCCATCCTATGTCTGATAGTACGGACCAACTCTGCCTCATGCTGAGCTATCTGGGGTCCTAGCAACTGAGCCTTCCCAACCTCCTCCTGAGGGTGGGTACGACACTCAATACAATGCTTCAAACGGGCCATTTGGATACCGAATGAAAGCTATTATTGTAGGCGAATTCCACTAACTCAAGTGATCCTCCTGACTCAAATCTATAAATACGGATCTCAACAAATCCTCTAGTGTCGAATGGTCCGCTGCATCACCCATCCTACGGATGGAATGCAAGATTAATGAAGTTGCATGCCTAAGGCATGCTATAGACTCTGCCAGAACCGGGACGTGAACCGGGGATCTCTATATGATATAATGCTCAAAGGAACACCATGCAATCTGATCTCCGACTATAACTCGCCAAATGATCCAAAGAGTCGGCCTTCCGCTAAGAAGTGTCCGATTTGAGTCGTCCACGACTACCCAAATCGCCATGGCTTGACTTTAGGCAAACCCACCACAAAATCTATGGTAATGTGATCCCACTTCCACTCAGAATAGGAATCCTAAGTAATCCACCGTCTCGTGTTCACCTTCACCGTTGATAACCAGGCATCGCGCCACAAAATTCATGATGTCTTTCTTCATGTCGCTCTCAAATACATACGCTTTAAATCTCGATACGCGGTTCACCGGTGGATCGCAAATCGAGAGCAATGAGCTCAAGTAACTCCTCCATGATCGGGTGAGATTGAGGGCATAATCGCCTCAAAATAAACAATACCTTGTCATCTCGTGAACTCAATCGCCCGGTTATCCGACCGCCAATGAAGTATGATGATCAGCCCGAGCCTCTGACTCTCGTCCGGATAGACGATCGACCAACCATGGTAACGAATGCCTTGACCGCTTCTCAAGGCACAACTCGTAGAAACCCCAATCAAATCCATGACTAAACTCAATAGGAAGCCAAAGTCCCTGACTTTCATGCAAGAACCACATTGGCTTTCCTGGTAGCTAATGGTACAACATAATCCTTCAGAACTCCATCCATCTCCCCATGAGATTGAGTTCCTTCAAAATAGATATTTGAGACTCATGATCGGAGAATCTCAAACGTAATAATCAAGACGATGCCTCCAAATCTTCAAGGCAAAGATAATAGAAATAACTCTAAATCATGTCGTAGTTTTTCTCATGCTCCTTCAATCGGCGAATCATAAGAGACCACCCTACCGCGGCCGTGATCGATTGCGCCTAAACCCTACAGAGATGACGCATAAAGGACGAAATCTGGCCCTCGATGGCAATACAATGCGACACCATCTCTTCTTCAACTCCTCGAATCGGTCTCGCATGCCGACCACGGAACTTCATGCCCCTTCGTAAGGCGTGTCAACGATATAGTGATACTCAAGAAACCTCAACGAACTCCTGTAATAACCACCAAGCATAGGAAACTACGAACCTCGAATCGATTTCTTGCTTCCTAACTAGTGACCTCGATCTTGGGGTCCACTGAAATGCCTCTACTAGAAACCACATGTCCCAGAAAACTGACTGAGGGTAACCATAATGCACACTTATTGAACTTCACATATAGTCGCTCCTGTCGGAGACTATCCAAAACAAGGCGAAGATGCTGCACGTGTTCCTCCTCGGAACGAGAATAGACTAGAATGTCATCAATAAAGACAATGACGAACCGATCTAGGAAATCCATAAATTCACAGTTCATCAAATCCATGAATACCGAGCATCGTAAGCCCAAATGGCATTATCAAAAACTCATAGTGTCCATATATGGTACGGAACGCTATCTTCTGAATGTCTGAGTCTCTAACCCTTAGTTGATGATACCCGGACCGCAGATCAATCTTAGAATATACTGATGTACCTCTGAGCTGATCAAACAAGTCCTCAATACGGGGCAGGGGTATTTATTTTTGATGGTGACGACATTCAATTGCCTATAGTCGATGCATAACCTCATCTAACCGTCTTTCTTCTTCATGAAGAGAACCGGAGAACCCCAGGGTGATACACTAGGGCGAATAAAACCTCTGTCCAAAAGTTCCTGGAGCTGAACCTTTAACTCGTCCAACTCTCTCGGGGTAATATGATAAGGAGCTTTCGATGTCGGTGACATCCCAGGAATTAACTCAATCGTGAACTCCACTTGCCTTCTGGGAGGCAGGCCTTGTAACTCCTCTGGAAAAATATCTGGATATTCTCGAACAATAAGAATGTCAGCGATCTGAGAGTCACCACTGTCTTCTACATTGATCAATGATAATAGAAAACCCTAGCAACCGTGCAATAAAAGCTTCTGAGTCTGAATCATAGATATGGTCGGGCGCCATCCCGATGAAATCCCACAGGGTTGGTTCGAGGTCGAATGTAACCATCCTCGCTCCAATCAACCGCGGCATGATATGTCGACAACCAATCCATGCCAAGGATAATGTCAAACTCGACCATGTCTAGTACCAATAAATCTACAAGTATGATGTTGCCAAAATCTAAGGGACAACCCTGACCTCCGGTAATGTCCAACGATCACCGCACCAGAGGGAGACGATTAATCGCTGTGATCTAATAGTAGGTAGTCTACCAATCTTCCTCATAAATGCACGAGAAATAAATGAATGTGAACTGCCAGTATCAATTAGCATAATAGTTGAAAATTCATAAAGTAAAATTGTACCGTGAAAAATGGATTTGTTGGCTCGCTGCACATCCTCTCTAGTAATCGCATGACCGCCACTCCGGTGGAGGAGGTGGCAAAGCTGAGGTGGCTACGGGCCCGAGAGTGATAATGAAGGCTGATATGAAGGCTAATATGAAGGCCGAGCATGAAGGCCGCGATGCATCAGACGGTAGTGGCCGGTCTCAACCAGAAGGGCCAGAATCACATCAATCTGGTGTGATCGTCAGATTAGTGGATGGGCCGACTTAATACGAGGTCCCAAATGTAACTCTGACATCATACGGGCACTGGAGTACTCCTGTCCATGCATGCCATATGCGACTCCAGTAGGGGGAGCTGTCCTCTATCGGCATGGTTTCGTATTTCTCTCGAGTTCCGCATCGACGAAATCGTCCCGGATAGAAACCAGAAGCCATGTTGAGCCTTCAACGAACAAGGCCAGTGTCCAGCAATTTGCAATAATAGCAACCGACCGCCCCAAGGTGCAGCCGAGATGGTATGCCTTCGACCCACAACGAGTACAAAGATGTGTCACTAGTGGGCGCTCGCTCACGAGAAACCGAGGGTCCACCAAGATCGTCCGATTTCGAGGCCTAGATGCCCCAGAGTGACTCGACTGATCGATCGCGGGACCACTTTGCTGAGTCCGTGGGTTGCTGGGTTTGTCCGTGGTTGTCTGCTCATTTTCTTCTCAAGATAGCTCTCTGAGCCGACTCGATCAACAAAGCTCTATCCAATGCCTCTAGAAAGACCAAATCTTGCCATCTTGACCAAGATGCCCATCTAGTCCCCAACAAATTGAATCATGCGTGACTGCCCTCACTAACTCGACAAACATGGCTAACCGATTAAATTCTGATTATACTCCATCAGGATTATTCGTGAGACTCGAAAAATCGACGGCATCATCCGATATGACCGTAAAGTAATTTCAAAAGTCTCTCCAATCTCTCCCAAGTAATCGCCGCCACGATGATCGAACCGGTGTCCCACAAAACCTCGGCCGCCGTAAAATGGAAGGCCAACTTTGCCTTCTCCCACTGTGAGTACTATATAGTAGAAAGTATGCTCCATAGTCTCGATCCAAGATCGAGCCACGCCGATCACAATAAGGTGAAACGACTTTTCATCGACTCTACGAATCCGAGCTCGTCCGACAGCAGTGAGGATGAGTAGGGGCCACGAGGAGCCGCAAACAATCAGGGTGGTGCCGATGGGCTCGCTGTCTGCTATAGCAGCATCCGGGTGGTCGTGTGTAGCACAGGGTCTCCGATGGTACATCTGATACTCCAAAAGTGGGTATCTCTGGAGGAGGAACCGCCGAGGACTGAGGATCCACGACCCGCAACACCATACGGAATCGACCGATCAACATGCTCACCCTCAGATCTCCGCAACTCCGCCGCCGAGATCTCAATGTCTCTGGGCCGCCGCACCACGCCCCGCAGAGTACGCCACCGCCTCATATCTCAATAAATTATTACGATGTTACTACAAGTAAAATATATAAAACTTTCCATCATACCTATTTTGCCGCCAGGAGAGGTCCCGTCGCTGCCAAATCCCAAAATTAAGCTCGTCAATAATACATCGAATTTCCGAAACATAAAAATCAACGGAAATCCATACCAATCCAAAATTTTCAAGATTTACTTGCAAAACTCAAACGTGGCGAACTCCTAAAATCCAAAACCCTAGGAACTCAAAACGGCTCGATATAAATTGTCACGCCGAGGGATTCCCCGCAGAAAATTCAAGATCTCCTCAGACGGTGACAATGTCAATTCATACAAGGCCTACACTACTATACATCGATCAACACGATCAATCCAAACAACACACTAAGGTCATAAATAGGCCTCATGCCAACAATCATAGTAAATAAATGAAGTCTATCACATCTAAACCTACCCCTTCTTCCATCCGCAGGAATACGCAACCAAATCCAATCAATAAATCCAATAAATGTCCATAAGGACATACCAAATATCCACGAGTACATAAATCCAACTCAAATTCTAAACATATTTTCTAATCAAAATATCCAAAACCATAAATCAAATAACCAATAAAACTATCATTATGAGGGGTTTTTTAGACTCCCGCCAGTTCATCCCAAATAGATATAAACAACGGGTAAGTTCAAAGAACTCCGGATATTATATGCAAAGTAAGATATAGCTAATAATAACAATCATGCCAAGATCTCATATAGGGTATGCAAGAAAATAAATACAAAGGATCAGACTTACTAATCTTCTACCTTGATATAAGAGCGTGCCATACTAGAAGAAATAAAGTCAGACCATATACAAATATGTATCCTGATGCATGGCAATCATATGCAACATCCAAGGAAGTTAAAAATGCAAAGAAACATAATACAAAATGCTATCCATGCAAAAATGCATGCAAATGATATGGTCACCCCGACGCTAATCACCGCCACACACGATGGTGAAACTGAGATGTGGATCCGCCAAGTACACCTATCCTCTTGCCCCAACAGAGTGGGGAGCAAAGCTCTAATCTCCTGTGTCTAGACCGAGGAGGGATCCTCGCCCACTACCACGACTAACATTACCCATGAGCGACCGGAGCTAAAAGCTATCGTGACACACTCCCGATGTACCACTAACCCATGAGTGGTAACGCAGTGCATCAGAATCGTCATGGCTCAACTACAAAGGAACTCGTCTACAGATGCAATCATGCAAGACGGTGTATGATACTAAAGCATGTAATACAAACAAAATACCTATCCGAATAATATGCACAACCAATAAGTACATATCTGATCCAAGTAAAACAGAAAGGTATAACTATAATATGATCAAATGCATGTAGGCATAATAACATACAAGGCAGATAAACATGAAAATTATTGCAAGCTATACTAACTAGCATATCAACATGACTATATCAAAAAGATAAGTCAAAATACCCGCCTGATAAAATGCTCGAGAAAACAACGAAATCGCTACGATCATGGACTCGCCGTGGATCAAACTCGCAAACAACATAACTATTGTTAAGTACAAAAATGCAATTCACCGACAAATCGAATACTTAATCGATTTCTTACATAACCAATTAACCTAAAGACTTAATAAAATATCGATCACCTTCCACCTAATATAACCTTGTTTTCGTCCATTTACCTGAATATAATTTCACAACCCCTATCATCATGTGTACAACATCCAAACAAAACCTCAAAACTAGCTCACCCAAAATAGATCCATCCCAAGATCAAAACACATTATGAACCATTCATCGCCACTTAACATACCATTTATGGTCGCATGACATCAACCCAACCGCCGTGGAATGTAACACTCCAAGCTCAACCTCACAATTATAAAACCTTACCACCAGAATTCCACACCTAACAAATAATCTACTTTCACCATGAACAACCCCAATTTATTCTAAATCGACCATAACTCCGATTACAATCACCACCACTTACAAATTGCACGACCACCTCCAACCCTAACTGCACGACGCCTAATTAGACCTCACAACCTCTCACAGAACCCCTCCACCCCCAAATTCACAAATGCTCATCTTCACCGAATGGAAGAATCCAACACACCACCGATCACTCACCCAAAACAGATCCATATCAATAATCCACCCAATAGACAAAAAGAAAAGAAAACAAGATATATACTGTAAATTTGAAACTTATTTGAGCAATACGTAAACTGAAACGAAGTATGAGATCACAAGACTGGAAGAGGAAGGCATGCATCGTCTATGGAAGAGGAGGCCGACGCGCATTGTCTGTGGAAGAGGAGGCCGATGCGTGCGACTGTGGACGGCAAGCGCGCAGAGGGCATTCACAAGAGCTGCAATGGTGGCACGACCTCGAGGTCGGACGACAAGCAGCGACGATCGGAAATCGTGGCTGCTGGCTGCGGCGCGAGGGAAGAAGTGGTGGCTTCGGGTGCGAGGGAAAAAATTGGTGGCTTCGGGCACGAGCAAGAGGAAATCGTGAGAGAACGGCACGAGGAAGAGGGCTCAGGAAAGTTTGGGAACGACGGCGAGATTTGGGAATGGGAATCGGGAAAAATTAAGAGAGAAACCTAGGTTTAGATGTTTAAATAACATGGGTTGGTTATTAATCACGGGCCGATTCGATTAAATACCACTAAACCTAGATTAGGTTTGATTATTCCATAAACTTTAATTATCCCCTTAAATCTGGTACAAGCCCCATTTAATTCCAAAAAAATTCCTAAAATTCCTTAAAAATCCCGAAAAATTTCCAGGATTATTTCTCTTAATTTTTGGCCATTTATTTTGATATTTTAAATTTTTTCCGTATTTAACATTCTCCCCCACTAATAAAAATTTGGTCTCCAAATTTCCTACTCAGATGCATAATGAGTAAGAGATACCACATGTACTGGAAATATATCCCACGTACCTTAAGTAAACAAGTGGGGGTATTGAGCTCTGATCTTTTCCTCAAGCTCCCAAGTAGCCTCCTCATCGGTATGGTGACTCCACCCGACCTTGACAAGTTGCATCCTTGTTCCGAACTGCTGCTCCTTGTGATCCAGAATCCATACCGGAACCTCTGCGTAAGTAACATCAGGTTGAATGGAACCTGATACATCTGACAAAATATGTGAAGAGTCTGGCACATACTTCCTCAGCATGGACACATGGAACACATCATGAATACCCGTCAAAGATGGTGGTAGCGCTAGTGTGTTTAACGCTTCCGATCCTCTCCAAAATCTCAAACGGACCAATGTATCTAGGAGCTAGCTTACCACGGAGCCCAAATCTCTTCACCCCTTTCGTGGGTGAAACTCGCAGGAATACATGATCACCAATAGAGAACTCCAGAGGTCTCCGTCTCCGATCTACATAACTCTTCGCCATCCTATGTCTAATAGTACAACTAACCTCCTCTCCGAGCTCTCTAGGGTCCTAGCAACTGGGCCTCCCCAACCTCCTCCCAGAGGGTGGGTGTACGACACTGTCTACCATACAATGCTTCAAACGAGGCCATTTGGATAACCGAATGATAGCTCTTATTGTAGGCGAATTCCACTAATGGCAAGTGATCCTCCCAGTTGCTCCCGAAATCTATAACACAGGATCTCAGCAAATCCTCTAGTGTCTGAATGATCCGCTCAGACTGTCCATCTGTCTACGGATGGAATGCAGTACTAAAACGAATCTGCGTGCCTAAGGCCTACTGCAGACTCTGCCAGAACCGAGACATGAATCGGGGATCTCTATATGATATAATGCTCAAAGGAACACCATGTAATCTGATGATCTCCTGACAATATAACTCTGCTAAATGATCCAAAGAGTTGGTCTTCCGAATCGCTAAGATGTGGACGGATTTGGTTAGTCGGTCCACGACTACCCAAATCGCGTCATGTCACGTGTCCTAGGCAAACCCACCATAAAATCCGTGGTAATGTGATCCCACTTCCACTCTGGAATAGGAATCCTCTGAAGTAATTCAGCTGGTCTCTGGTGTTCAGCCTTCAAGGCAAAGATAATAGCAGCTAACTCTAAATCATGTACCGGGTAGTTTTTCTCATGCTTCTTCAACTGGCGAGAAGCATAAGAGACCACCCTGTCGTGGCCGCATCGATCGCGCCTAAACCTCGCAGAGACGACGGTATAAAGGACGAAACTGTCGTCCCCTGATGGCAATACAAGAATTGGTGCTGACACCAATCTCTTCTTCAACTCCTGGAAACTGGTCTCGCACGCCTCTGACCACGTGAACTTCACACCCTTCCTGGTAAGGCGTGTCAACGACATAGCGATACTCGAGAAACCCTCAATGAACCATCTGTAATAACCAGCCAAGCCTAAAAAACTGTGAACCTCCTGAACTGATTTCGACTCCCAACTGGTGACAGCCTCAATCTTCTGGGGGTCCACTGAAATGCCTCTACTAGAAACCACATGTCCCAGAAAATCGACTGAGGGTAACCAGAATGTGCACTTATTGAACTTCGCATATAGTCGCTTCTGTCGGAGCCAATCCAAAACAAGACGAAGATGCTGCGCGTGTTCCTCCTCGGAACGAGAATATACCAGAATGTTATCAATAAAGACAATGACAAACCGATCTAGGAAATCCATAAATTCACGGTTTATCAAATCCATGAATACCGCTGGAGCATTGGTAAGCCCAAATGGCATTACCAAAAACTCATAACGCCTTCCTCAATGTCTGAGTCTCTAACCCTTAGTTGATGATACCCGAACCACAGATTAATCTTAGAATATACTGATGTACCTCTGAGCTGATCAAACAAGTCCTCAATACGAGGCAGGGGGTATTTATTTTTGATGGTGACAACATTCAATTGCCTGTAGTCGATGCATAACCTCATCGAACCGTCTTTCTTCTTCCCGAAGAGAACCGGAGAACCCTGTGGTGACACTAGGCTAATAAAACCTCTGTCTAAAAGTTCCTAGAGCTGAAACTTTAACTCGTCCAACTCTCTCGGGGCCATACGATAAGAGCTTTCGATGCCGGCGACGTCCCAAGAATTAACTCAATCGTGAACTCCACTTGCCTTCTGGGAGGCAGGCCTGGTAACTCCTCTGGAAAAACATCCGGATATTCTCGAACAATAAGAATGTCAGCGATCTGAGAGTCACCACTGTCTTCTACATTGATCAATGATAATAGAAAACCCTAGAAACCGCGGTAATAAAAGCTTTTGAGCCCGAATCACGTAAATGGTCGAAATGCCATCGTCCCGAATGCAAGTGAAATCCCACGAGGGTTGGTTCGGAGGTCGGAATGTAACCACCCTCGTCTGGCAATCAACCGTGGCATGATATGCTGACAACCAATCCATGCCAAGGATAATGTCAAACTCAACCATGTCTAGTACCAATAAATCTACAGTAAGTATGATGTTGCCAAAATCTAAGGGACAACCTCGGACCTCCTGGGTAACGTCCAACGTATCACCGCGAGGAGACGATTAATCGCTGTGATCTAATAGTAGGTAGTCTACCAATCTCCCTCATAAATGCACGAGAAATAAACGAATGCGAACTGCCAGTATCAATTAGCATAATAGTTGAAAATGCATAAAGTGAAATCGTACCGTGAAAAATGGATTTGTTGGCTCGCTGCGCATCCTCTCTAGTACGGCCGCGATCGGTATCAGACGGTAGGGGCCGTCTCGAACCAATGGCGGCCGAATCGAGCATCAATCGCTGGCCGCGGATCGCATCGCACTGTCGGGTCTGCATCTAATACCGAGGTCCTAAAATGTAACCTGTGACATCATACGGCACCGAGTACTCCCGCCCATGCATGCCATGCGACTCGCAGGGGAGCCGCCTCCTCCGCATGGCGCTGGCGGTTTCGCTTTTGCCCTCTCTCGAGTCCTGCATCGAAAACTGCCCTCCCTGGATAGAAACCCCGGAAGCCACATGCTGAGCCTTCAACGAACAATCTCGGCTCAGGTGTCCAGGCAGTTTGCAATAATAGCAAACTGACTGTCCCAAGGTGCAGGCTGAGATGGTATGCTCTCTCGACCCACAACGAGTACAATATGTGTCACTAGTGGGCGGTTTCCAGTTCTGCTGAGAAGATCGGGAGGGTCCAGCTGAAGATCGTCCTGATTTCTGAGGCCGTCTAGATGCCCCAGAGTGACTCTAACCCGACTAATCGGCCTACTTTGCTTGTCCAAGAGTCCGTGGTCGTTGGTTTGTGTGGTTCGGCCTCCTCGCTTTTCTTCCTCGATAGTTCTCTGTTGAGCCGACTCAATCAACAAAGCTCTATCCAATGCCTCTTGGTAGGAAGAACTACCAAATCCTGCCATCTAGACCTGAAGATGCCCATCTAGTCCCTGAATAAATTGAATCATGCGTGACCTGTCCTCAGCGACTAACTCTGGACAAAACCTGGCTAACCGATTAAATTCTGAATTATACTCCATCACTGAGCGATTATTCTGTCGTAGACTCAGAAAATCCTGAAGGCACATCATCTGATATGACTGTGGGAAGTACTGACTCTCAAAGGCCTCTCTGAATCTCTCCCAAGTAATCTGCTACTCGCTGATGATCGAGCGTTGTGTGTCCCACCAAACCTCGGCCTCGCCTCGTAAATGGAAGGCCGCCAACTGTGCCTTCTCCCACTCGGAGCAGACCATATAGTAGAAAATATGCTCCATAGTCTCGATCCAAGACTGAGCCACGCTGGGATCAGTCTCTCCGCCGATTAAGGTGAACCGACTTTTCATCGACTTTGCTAAATTGGGAATCCGAGCTCGTGCCGCAGCCACATCAGTAGGATGAGTAGGGGTCGTCGTAGGAGCTGGCAAAACAACTGTAGATGGTGTCGCTGCATACGCAGGGGCAGATACCGAGTGAGGGCCAACCGACACCACTGATGGGCCCGTTGGGTCTGTTGTAGCAGGCCCTACTGGCAGGGGTGGCTGGTGTGTAGCAGCAGCGTCTCCCGATGGTACATCGGATACCCAGAAGTGGGTATCTCTGGAAGAGGAACCGTCGAGGACTGAGGATCCACGACACCCGCAGCACCATGTGGAATCTGACCCTGATCAACATGCTCACGCTCAGTAGATCTCTCTGGCAACTCCGTCGCCCGAGATCTCAATGTCCTCTGCCGTGGCCGCCCCGCACCACGTCTCGTCGCAGGAGTACGCCCACCTCGTCTCATATCTGTTAAATTATTACAGATGTTACTACAAGTAAAAACATATAAAATTTTCCATCATACCTATTTTGCCTCCAGGAGAGGTCCCATCGCTGCCAAATCCCCAAATCAACCTCATTAATAATACCTCGAATTTCTGAAACATAAAAATCATCAGAAATCCATACCAATCCAAAATTTTCTAGATTTACTCGCAAAAACCTGCCAAATGTGGTGAACTCTGGAAAATCCAAAAACCCCTAGGAACTCGAAAACCTGGCTCTGATACCAAATAAATTGTCATGCCCTGAGGGAGTCCCCGCCAGACGAAAATCCGGTAGCATCTCCCCTGTACGGGTGACAATGCCAATCTTGCATACAAGGCCTACACGACCACTATACATCGGTCAACACGATTGGAATCCAAACAACACACGCAGGTCATAAATAGGCCTCAGGCCAACAATCATAGTAAATAAATGAAGTCTATCACATCTAAACCTACCCCTTCTTCCATCTGGGCAGGAATACACAACCAAATCTAATCAAATAGAAATCCGAATAAAGATCCATAAGGACATACCAAATATCCACGAGTACATAAATCCAACTCCAGTCCTAAACATATCTTCTAATCAAAATATCCAAAACCATAAATCAAATAACCAATAAAACTATCAGGGGGTTTGGCACTGGACTCTCCCGCTGTTCATCCCAAATAGATATAAAACAACGGGTAAGTTCAAAGAACTCAGGATATAGTCGATATGCAAAGTAAGATATAGCTAATAATAACAATCATGCCAAGATAGCCTCATATATAGGGTATGCAAGAAAGAAATACAAAAGGATCAGTACTTACCAATCTCCTACCTCGATATAGGAGTGTGTGCCATACTAGAAGAAATAAAGTCGCTGCACTATATACAAATATGTATCTGTGTATGCATGGAAATCATATGCACATCCAAGGCAGCAATAAAAATGTAGCAAATACAATACAAATACTATCCATGCATAATGCATGCGATGTAAATGACATGGTCACCCCTGACGCCAGTCAGCCGCCTCACACACGATGGTGAAGTCGAGTGGGTAGGGCTATGACAACTGTGCACTCTGCCATCACTGCTCATGAGTGACCGAGTGGATAGGATGTTGTCGAAGTACACCTATCCTCCTGCCCCAAACAGAGTGGGGGAGCAAAACTCTCATCTCCCGGTGTCGTAGACCAGAGAAGGGATCCCTGCCCGCTACCACGCTGACTCAACGCTACCCATGAGCGGACCAGCGGAGCCTGATAGAGCTACTGCACACACCCTCTTGATGTACCACTAACCCATGAGTGCACATGTGTGCACTATGTAACCTGGGTCATGGCTCAACTACAAAGGAACTCATTCCAACAAGATGCAATTATGCATGATGGTGCATGATACTAAAGCATGTAATACCAACAAAAATACCTATCCGAATAATATGCACAACCAATAAGTACATATCTATGATCCAAGTAAAACAGGAAAGGTATAACTATAATCTGATCAAATGCATGTATCAAGTAGACACAATAACATACAAGGCAGATAAACATGAAAATTATTGCAAGCTATACTAACTAGCATATCAACATGACTATATCAAAAAGATAAGTCAAAATACCCGCCTGATAAAATGCTCGAGAAAACAACGAAATCGTTACGACCGTGGACCTGCCTCGTGACTGAAACCTGCATACAGCATAACTATTGTTATGCACAAAAATGCAATTCACTGACAAATCGAATACTTAATCGATTTCTTACATAACCAATTAACCCAAAGACTTAATAAAATCTCGATCACCTTCCACCTAATATAACCGTCTTTTCGTCCAATTACCCGAATATAATTTCACAACCCCTATCATTATGTGTACAACATCCAAACAACACCTCACAACTAACTCACCCAAAATAGATCCATCCCATAGATCAAAACACATTCTGAACCATTCATCGCTCACTTAACATACCATTTATTGTCGTACAGCCGACATCAACCCAAATTGCCGTGAACAGAACACTCCAAGCTCAACATAACAATTATAAAACCTTACCACCGAATTTTATCCCACACCTAACAACAATCTACTTTCGGCATGAACAACCCCCAATTTATAGCCCAAATCGACTATAACTCCAACTCACAGCCGTGCACTGCCCACTTACAGTCAACCTTGCACGACCACCTCCAACCCCAACCACACGACGCCCCCAATTAGACCCTCACAGCCCTCTCAACCGGCAACCCCCCCCCCCCTACCCAAATTCACAGTCGTTCATCTTTACAGAAGGGAAGAATCCAACACACCACCGATCACTCTCACCCAAAATAGATCCACAACAAAAATCCACTTGAACAGACGAAAGAAAAAGAAAAACAAGATATATACCAGAAATTTAGAAACTCCCCTCGGCGGTATCTCCTCGGTGTGGGTCGATCACGGCGGCGGAGACTGGCCGGAGAATGGTCGGCGCTATCAGAGGAGGGCATGCGTCGTCTGTGGAAGAGGAGGTCGGCGTGCGTCGTCTGTGTTAGAGGAGGCTGGTGTGCACGACTGTGGACGATGAGCGCGCAGAGGGCGTTCACGAGAGTAGTAATGACGTCGCGACATCGAGGTCGGACGACAAGCAACGGCGACCGAAAATCATGGTTGTTGGCTGTGGCGCGAGGGAAGAAGTGGTGGCTTCGGGCGCGAGGGAAAAAAATGGTGGCTTCGGGAGCGAGCAAGAGCAAATCGCGAGAGAACGACACGAGGAAGAGGGCTCGGGAAAGTTTGGGAACGATGACGAGATTTGGGAACGGGAATCAGGAAAAATTAAGAGAGAAACCTAGGTTTAGATGTTTAAATAACATGGGTTGGTTATTAATCATGGGCCGATTCGATTAAATACCACTAAACCTAGATTAGGTTTGATTATTCCATAAACTTTAATTATCCCCTTAAATCTTGTACAAGTCCCATTTAATTCCAGAAAAATTCCTAAAAATCCCTAAAAATCCCGAAAAATTTCCAGGATTATTTCTCTTAATTTTTGGCCATTTATTTTGATATTTTAAATTTTTTCCATATTTAACAGGAGGAGAGCTAAGCTTCTTTTTCAAGTACTCACCTAAGGTAAGGGGGAGGTATCCTCAAGAGGGAGGACTTGAAAAAGGGTTTACTAATACTGTTACTCATACTAAGTTATGCATTCCTTTTATACTCATACTAAGTTGTTACTACTTTATTTTATACTTAACTTTTCCCTTAGCTTTGAGTCGGTTTGCCATAGATCAAAAACGGGGAGATTGTTGGTACAGTGACACCAGATAATCGAACCTGAGTTTTGATTATGGAAAAGGTTCAAAGTTAAGTTATTACTGTTATCTTATGAGTTGAACTTAGTATGTAGGAAGTGTTTAAGCTAAGCTGAAGTTCAGCGACACTAGGAGAATCTCAAGTCGAGAAACCACGGTGGTCGGGTGACACTAGGAGAACCTCGTGGAGTCGAGGAACCTAGTGGTTGATCGGAAGCTAAGCGGCAGGTCAAAAAGGACCAAAGGTAAGCACGAGTGTGGAGTGATGGTAAGGTCGTGTCCTCTATATAAGGACAACCTTAGGCGGCGATCCGACTAAGACTTCCAGTGGAAGGTCTAGGTTGAGATCGGACGGTAAAAAACCGTCACATTTACCATTTTTTGTGCTAACTCTTTGCTGCAGAGAAGTGACCAAGCTGGCAGTCGACTAATGTCAGTCGACTGATGAAGTGCATTAGTCGACTGATGGTGATGAATCAGCCAAATAGACAAGGTCCAAGAGATAACGTTTGACGTCGCCACTTCACAATAAGGTAAGGTGTCACCTCGTGATAAGATCCACGAGTTATGGATCTGAATCCGGACTAATTCCAAGGCACGAGTCTATAAAAGGAGGGGAGGACTTGAACCCTACATCATCAATTCTTTGCTCCCAAGTGCTCCAACAACGCTATGCTTTGACGATGACACTACGACGCCAATACACCGATGATAAGCTCTTTATCTTAGATTCATATTCGTCGATAGTATTAGTTTGTTTCTTATTCAGTTTAATTTGTAATCAGAGTTTTCATCGTAACGAGGTCAGGTAGGCTTGTTGCCTCATCCTCGAGTTTTTGTGTCTCAGTTTTTGTGATCGTTGTCTCCTACCTCCAACGAGGAGGAGACTCTATAGTGGATTACCCCTTCGTACGCGGTCAAGGATCGCGTGGCCTTGGAGTAGCAACCATTGGGTTATGAACCAAGTAAAAATAAAGTGTCTATTTATTTTCTACTATTTTACTTTCCACTGCACTGCTCGTATTTTGAAATGAAAAGAAAGTTTTTAAAGCTCGCTATTCACCCCCCTCTAGCAACGCTTCTCGATCCAAAAATTGGTATCAGATCGGGGGCGCTAAGATTTGGTGCAACCCCCAATCTATCATTTTTTGGTTTTCTTTTCATATTTATTGTTTTAAGTTGTTCTCCCACACTACTAATCCAAGACAAAGTGTTGGTACATTGTTTTTTTTGGTTGTCTGTTTGCAAATATCTCTTCGCCTCGGGAGTAGCTCACGGTAAAACAAGCATAACTTTTCATACAAGTGGACCCACAAAATGTGCTACCCACCAAATCGAAGCTCTCTCAGAGATATACATTTTTTATGAGGGTTTACCCCCGTAACAAGCTATTTTTGTCCTAAAAAATGACGTTTAGTACCCTTTTGGGGACATCGAAGGTCGTAAGTGCGTAGTTTTTTTGTTTTTTTATCTCTTGTTTATTCCTTATTATTTCCTGCAATACTAATCCAAGACTAAGTCTTGGAATTCCTTTTAGTTTTTATTCATGTTTTGCAAGATAATTAATGGCCCACATTGAGGGGTATAGCACCACCCGACCTCCATTCTTTAACGAAGATGATTTCTGTTATTGGAAAGGTCGAATGGAGTGTTTTTTGAAAACACAAGTCGAAACTTGGATAATCATCCAAACTGGCTTTGCTCTACCCACCAATGATCAAGGCAAGCCACTGAACTTTGACAAATGGACCAATGCCACCAAAAAGCAAATCAAAGTCGATGCAAAAGCAACTCAAATGTTGCAGTGCGACCTATCCAAAGAGGAGCTCAACCGCGTCGGCCCGTTCATAAGCGCGAAGGATCTTTGGAACAAGCTCATCGAGCTTCATGAAGAAACTGACAATGCTAAGGTATGTAAAAGGGACTTATTTTTAAATAAACTATATAATCTAAAGATGCAGGATCACAAGACCGCCACCCAACTACATGCGTGGATCTATGACATCGTCAACGATCTCCACTCAATTGGCAAAGCCATAGAGAACTGGGACTTAATAAGGTATGCACTCAATGCCTTTCCTAGGACCACCTTGTGGGCATCCATGGTTGATGCCTACAAGGTGACGCAGGCGGGGGAGTGAGGCAGCGCTAAAAACCTTCCATATGTGAGGTTAGGATAGAGGGGGCAGAGAGAATTGAAGGAGAAGAGGAAATTCATAAACAAAACAGGGACACCTCTTAGTTTAAATGAAAAGAAATATTATTAATCAAAACTGAATGTCTTACAAGAGCCTAAACCTATGTTTAAATAGGCTTAGAGAAAGAGAAACAAACTTTAATAGAAAAAGTCAAAAACCCTATCTAGATCGAACAAATAAAAAAAAATAAACTTTAATAGAGAAAGTCAAAACCCTATCTAGATTGAATAAATAAAAAAAATAAACTTTTAATAGAAAAAGTCAAAAACCCTATCTAGATCGAATAATAAAAAAATAAACAAACTTAATCAAAAATTTCTTAATAAAATAGAAAAGTAAATATAAAAAAAATTTAAAACAAAAAAATTAAATTAAATAAAAATTTGTAATAAATAAATTTAATAATAAAATATTAATGAAATTCTAAAAAATGACCAAAAATTAAAATTAAATGAAAATTCAAAATAAATAAAATTAATAATAAACTATTAATGAATTGAAGCAGTGTGTCATACGGTCATGGCTTAGTCCATGGTTAGGTCGTAGTTCTTGCTAGAGGTCCCGTGTCCAGCCATGGAATAATCCATGCTCGAAGCGGTGACCATGGGTAGGTCATGGTAGCATCTAGGAACTCATTTACACCTTGTTCTGATCCAAAATGAAGAATATACATATCAAGACACCATGGAGGTGTTAAAATCTTTATTTTAGGGCTCCATTTCTCCTTGTCATTATTTAGAGGAAAGCAGGATCGCATCTTATGATAAAAATTGATCAAGATAATGAATGTGCTTGCATCAGTCACCCGGGGTTGAAAAGATCTCGACCTCGAGTTTGAACCAGTGTCATCCTCTTCTTTGGAATAAGGACTTATGCTTTCTCTTTCATACACTAGCTCCATCACCGATTGCTTTGTTTTTAAATACAAAATGTTGCTCGGGAGAAGTAGTAGGGCATAGGTTGCTTTCTCTTGTGCGATAATCTCTAAATAATTGGACATAGAAAGGAAAGGATAGGTAGAAGATAGAGGATTTGAATCCTCTTATCGAAGTGCTAGTATAATATTTTGTCCTCCAATGTAGGTGCTCGTCGCCATCAACCAATCATCTCTCGTTTCGTCTTTGGGCGAAAGATCAAGTATTGTCTTGTGGCCATCTTTGCAAAGTATCGCATCATCATCATACTCGTCATAGATGGGATCACCAATGACCTTGGCAATGTCATCATCATAGACGAGGTCTTCAATTTCCTCGTCAATGTCATCATCATTGTAGACGGAGTCTTTTGTGTTTTCATCATCATCGTAGAGAGGGTCGTTTGTGTCTTCTTCAATTTCATTACCATAGATAGAATCTTCAATGTCTTCTTGCAATTGGGTGCTATCAAGGTTATTCTCATCATAGATGAGATCTTCCACATTTTCTTCAATGTCGTCATCATTATCTTCATCATAGATGAGGTCTTTCATGTCTTCTCTAAACTAGGTGCTCTCAAGGTTGTCCTCGTCATAGATGGAGTCTCCTTTGTCTTCTTCAATCAAATACTGCTCCTCCATCCTTCGCCCCATTTTAGAAAGAACTCGACCTCAAGTTTGAATTGGGATCATACAACTTCTTGCTTCATTAATCGATCGAGATGGCTCCTTGATTTTTCGGATGTCCTTACGATCTTTAAAATTTAGACACCAAGATAACTCTGCAACTTGTCTCTGTAGATCTGAGATGGTTTCTTGGGAACATCAATCCTGAGGTGCGACTTCCTCAATTGAAACCTGTCGATCGCGTCCATAACCATGACCATAATAACCATTCATGGATCGTTGAGATAACTCCATGATTGGTCTTTGTAGATCGATGAACTCACGGGTACTTTCATCTTGGGGTGTGACTTCCTCAATCAAAACACGCGATCACGACCATAACCATGTCCTCGTCGACCTTCCATGGATCTAGGACTCTGATACCAATTGACGCAGGCAGGGCAGCGAGGCGGCGCTAAAAACCTTCCATGCGTGAGGTTAGGATAGAGAGGACAAAGAGAATCGAAGGTGAAGGGGGAATTCATAAACAAAAGAGGGACATCTCTTAGTTTAAATGAAAAGAAATATTATTAATCAAAATTGAATGCCTTACAAGAGCCTAAACCAATGTTTAAATAGGCTTAGAGAAAGAGAAACAAACTTTAATAGAAAAAGTTAAAAACCCTATCTAGATCGAACAAATAAAAAAAGCAAACATTAATAGAAAAAGTCAAAATCCTATCTAGATTGAATAAATAAAAAAAATAAACTTTTAATAGAAAAAGTCAAAAACCCTATCTAGATCGAATAATAAAAAATAAACAAACTTAATCAAAATTTTTTTAACGAAACAGAAAAGTAAATATAAAAAAAATTAAAACTAAAAAAATTAAATAAAATAAAAATTCGTAATAAATAAATTTAATAATAAAATATTAATGAAATTCTAAAAAATGACCGAAAATTAAAATTAAATGAAAATTCAAAATAAATAAAATTAATAATAAAATATTAATAAAATTCTAAATAGTGGCGACAGTGCGTCATATGGTCATGGCTTGGTCAGAGGTGTTGCCTTGCAGGTCAGAGAAGAAAGGAGAAGAGCAAACCACCTCCCGAGGAAGAAGAAGGATCTGAATCCGAAGGCGAACCCGGTCCGAATCGGAGGAAGAGGCCGAGATAGTAAACATGGTTCGGAGGATAATCCGAAAAAAAGGAGGCAGTCAAAGATCAAGAAATTGCCACAAAGCTATAACAAGAAGGGGCACTACAAATCAAACTGCCCAAAAATGAAGCCAAAACGAAAGGGATCAAAGAAGGCTTTTCAAGCGACTTGGGACAAAGAAGAAGAAATCCAAGGTGTCAGCTTGGCATTCATGGCAAGACCGGTAGAGTCTGAGTCAAAGTCCGAAGCCAAATATGAATCCAACCGACTACTTGGATTCAAGGCTTTTCAAGAGGTCGAGGCTAGTTGGAAAAATTCACGTTGGGATCCAAGAATCTTAACCGACTACTTGGAACTCAAAGAACCATGTATAACAAAGTCGAACTTGGATTTAGGTCAACGAATTTGAATAGATCTTACATGTCTATTGTAAATCGTAGTCATCCAAGAGTCCAAGTATGGGTCCCCAAAATTCTATTGAATTCACATATAAGGACCAATAAGTATTGGATTCCCCAGGATCAAGTCCACTATGTGGATAGACCATATTGGTTCAATGGTCTAGAGGGAGCTAGTACTAAAATAGTGTACCCACTTTCTTAGTTAAAGCTTTGCATGCTTAGTTAATCTTTGTTTTAATTGTTAGAATGGTTTGGTAGGACTGTTGGATCGAAAAAGAGCGCTAGAGGGGGTGAATAGCGCACGTAAATCTTTCATTTATTACGATTAAAAATAAAGAGATGCAGTAGAAAAATAAATATGATAAATTTATTTTTACTTGGTTCACAACCCAGCGGTTGCTACTCCAAGGCCCCTCGATCCTTGACCGTGTACGAAGGGGCAATCCACTATAGAATCTCCTCCTAATTGGAGATAGGAGACAACGATCACAACAAAACCAAAACTTGAGGATGAGGTAACAAGCCTATCTCACCTCATTTATGAAAAAAAGCTCCGAGTACAAAGTAATGAAATAACTAACTGAGCTACCGATGCTTAAGGAGTTAAAACTTGGTGCGGCACCGGCGTTATGATGTTGTAGCATTGATGCGGAACCTTGCCATTGTGGGAGCACTTAGGAGCAAATTGATGATCTTTGGGTTCGAGTCCTCCCCTCCTTTTATAGACTCATGCCTTGGAATTAGTTTGGTTCCAGATCCTCAATTTGTGGAACTTATCATGAGGTGGCACCTTATCTTATCGCGAAGTGGCGATGTCAAACGTTATCCTTTTTGACCTAGCACAAAAGGTTGATTCGTCGCCATCAGTCGACTGATGCCCTTCATCAGTCGACTGCAAATAGCCAGTAGTCGATTGCCAACCTAGTCACTTCCCTACAGCAAAAAGTTAGCATGGAAAATGATAAATGCGACGGTTTCTTACAGTCCGATCTCGACCTAGACATTCCACTGGAAGTCTTAGTCGGATCGCCACCTACGGTCATCCCCGTATAGAGGACACAATCTTACCATCTCTCTTCGCACTCGTATTTACCTCTTGTCCTTTATGACCTGTCACTTTGTTTTCGATCTCCACCTGGGTTCTTCGACTCCCACGAAGTTCTCCTAGTGTCGTCCGACTACCATAGTTTCCTGACTCGGGATTCTTTGAGTGTCACTGACCTTCGACATAGCTTAATCATTTCTTGCACACTAAATTCAACTCATGAGATAACAATATGACATTAACTTGGATCTTTTCCATAATCAAAACCTAGGTTCGATTATCGGTGCCCTGCAACAATCTTTCTTTTGATCTATGGCAAACTAACACAAAGTTAAGGAAAATTTAAAGCATAAAACAAGTAGTAGAGTAAATGACAATGCACTTTCAAAAACTCCCCCTTAACCCTAGGTGAGTTTTGAAAGAGATACTTTAATTTTTAAAATAAATTTTATGTTACTCCCCCTTAACTTTCACTCTTCTCCCCCTTTTGCCATAAATCAAAAAAAGATAGGGGTGTTTATATAAAATAGAGGTTTAAAAACAACATGCATCTAAAATTATTAAGGATAAATCAACTATGAGTCCAAGCATGCGTCTAGTATTAGTTAGATAGATTGGTTGAGTTGTATCCTCTGCACCAACAATTTAATAAGTTTTTAAAACATACTTTTCAAAAAAAATTCAAAGGTTTATAATATAACCCTTAGGGTTAGTTTGCTCTCCCCCTTAGTCAAATATATGAAGTATAAGAGATTTAGGGGGCACTAAACTTTATCCTAGAGAGTTGCATACTTAGCATTGGCCAATCGAAGTTATAATTATTCGTTAAGTACAAGAAAATAAGTAGCATTTTGAAAAAGTTATGTTAAGTGTATTTCAATTATCCTTTACATCTCACCCATTCTATGTGTCTCAAAAATGCATTTGCCTTATATACTTTGTGAGATGATTTTAACTTGATTAAAGTTAGTCAACCTTATGTTAGATTTGGATTTAACCCTTAGTTCGTCAAGTAAGCTTTTCTAGAAATTGGCTTCTAGGTCATGGCGAGGCATAGGGGCCTTCTTTGATCAAAATAACAATCACTTTCTTAGACAAAGCCAAATTCAAAAAATTGATTACTTGAGTCACTTAAGATTACTTCCTGGTCTAACTAGTTTAGGATATGATGAGGTAGTTTCATCTAGTTCAACTCAGCCAAGTGCACTAAGCTAGATACGCCTTATCTAGCTCGAATACACGAGATGTTGTTTCCCTAACATACTATCATCTCGTCACGTCCTGATACTATGTTGTCAAAATTGATTAACTATTTGCCCTATCTAACCATTCTAACAATTAAAACAAGGATTAACTAAGCATGCAAAGCTTTAACTAAGAAAGTGGGTACACTATTTTAGTACTAGCTCCCCCTAGACCATTAAACCAACATGGTCTATCCACATAGTGGACTTGATCCTGGGGAATCCAATACTTAGTGGTCCTTATATGTGAATTTAATAAAAATTTTGGGACCCATTCTTGGACTTTTTGATGACTATGATTCACAATAGACATGTACGATTTGTTTGTAGTCGTTGACCTAAATCCAAGTCCAACTTTGTTGTACACAACTCTTTGAGTTCCAAGTAGTTGGTTAAGATTCTTGGATCCCAACGTGAACTTTTCCAACCTAGCCTCGACCTCTTGAACTCATCCTTTCAAGAGAGAATTCTCCTCCTCAAGTTTTTCAACTTGAGTTGAGTTTCCTTCTTAAAATTGACTAGTTGAAGAGGTTAGAGTAGTCTCTTGCTTGAGGGTTTCAACCTCCTCAAGTAATGAATCAACTCTAGACTCAGACTCAGTCAATTTCTTATTTAGCAACTTAAATGCATGATATAAGTTCACAATTAATGAACGGCTTACCTTAATCTTTTCTTTTGATCCCACTTTGAGTTTTGACTCAAATTCATCCTCGGAGTCGAAGTCGGAGTTGGATTTGTATTCGGCTTCAGCTTCAGACTCGAACTCTACCGGTTTTACCATGAATGCTACGCCGACGCCTTCTTCTTTGTCATCCCAAATTGCATGAAAGGCCTTCTTAGATCCCTTTTTCTTTGACTTCATTTTTGATTTGCAATGCCCCTTCTTCTTGTTCTTCGACTGCTCCCTTTCTTTTCAGATTATTCTTCGGACCATATTTACTATGCGGCCTCCTCTTCATATTCGGACTCGAGCTTGCCCTCGAGTTTGGATCCTTCTTCTTGCTCGGGAGGTGGCTTGCTCTTCTCCTTTCTTCTTTGACCTGCAAGCAAAGCAATACCTCTCTCTCGGATCGCGTTTGTTGGTGAAGTTCGAATTCTGAAAAGAGCTCATCTAACCTAATTTTAGAAAGATCCTTAGAAACCTTGTAGGCATCAACCATGGATGCCCACAAGGTGGGCCTAGGGAAGGCATTTAGTGCACACCTTATTATGTCTCGATTGTCTACCTTTTATCCGATGGCATGTAGACCGTTCAAGATGTCTTGGATCTGCACATAGATTTATAAAGGGATCTCGTGATCCTGCATCTTTAGATTATACAATTTATTCAATAGTAAATCTCTTTTACATATCTTAGCATCAGATGTCCCTTCATGTAGCTCGATTAACTTGGTCCATAGGTCTTTGGCGCTAATGAACGGTCCAATTCAGTTGAGCTCCTCGTTAGACAAGCCCCATTGCAACATTTGGGTTGCTTTTGCATCAGCTTTGATTTGCCTCTTGGTTTAGTTGGTCCATTTGTCTAAGTCCAAAGGCTCCCCTTGATCATTGGTGGGTAGAGCAAAGCCGATTTGGATTATTATCCAAGTCTCAACTTGTGTTTTCAAAAAACACTCCATCTGACATTTCCAATAACGGAAATCATTTTCGTTAAAGAACGAAGGTCGGGTGGTGCTATACCCCTCAATGTGAGCCATTAATTATCTTACAAAACACAAATAAAAACCAAAAGGAATTCCAAGACTTGGTCTTGGATTAGTAATGCAGGAAATAATAAGAAATAAAAAGAAATAAACAAAAAAAAATAAAAAGCTAAACAAAAAATAGAAACTTACGAGCTTCGATGTCCCCGAAAGAGTAATAAATATCATTTTTTGAGGATGAAAGCAACTTGTTACGAGGATATACCCTAATAAGAAGTGTAGATCTCTAAGAGAGCTTCGATTTGGTGGATAGCACGTTTTGTGAGTCCACTTGTATGAAAAGTTATGCCTATTTTACCGTCGGCTACTCCAAAAGCGAATAGTTCGATTGATCCTTACAAACACACAACCAAAAAAGGGTACCAAGACTTTGTCTTGGATTAGTAGTGTGGGAGAAAAACTTAAAATGAAAAGAAAACTAAAAAAATGCTAGATTGGTGGTTGCACCAAATCTTAGTGCTCCTGCTCTAATACCAATTGTTGGATCGAAAAAGATCACTAGAGGGGGGGGTGAATAGTGCACGTAAATCTTTCATTTCTTACGATTAAAAATAAAGAAATGCAGCAAAAAAATAAATATGACAAATTTATTTTTACTTGGTTCACAACCCAGCGGTTGCTACTCCAAGACCCCTCGATCCTTGACCGCGTACGAAGGGGCAATCAACTATAGAGTCTCCTCCTCGTTGGAGGTATGAGACAAAAACTTGAGGATGAGGCAACAAGCCTACCTCACCTCATTTACGAAAAAACTCTGAGTACAAAGTAATGAAATAACTAACTGAGCTACCGATGCTTAAGGAGTTAAAACTTGGTGCAGCGTCGGCATTACGACATTGTAGCGTTGATGCGGAACCTTGGTGTTGTGGGAGCACTTAGGAGCAAATTGATGATCTTTGGGTTCGAGTCCTCCCCTCCTTTTATAGACTCGTGCCTTGGAATTAGTCTAGTTCCAGATCCTCAATTTGTGAAACTAATCACGAGGTGACACCTTATCTTATCACGAAGTGGTGGCATCAAACGTTATCCTTTTTTACCAAGCACAAAAGGCCGATTCGTCACCTTCAGTCGAATGATGCCCTTCATCAATTGACTGATGTGCAGCAGTCGACTGCAAATAGCCAACAGTCGACTACTAGCCTGGTCACTTCCCTGCAGTAAAGAGTTAGCACAGAAAATGGTAAATGCGATGATTTCTTACCATCTGATCTTGACCTAGACCTTCCACTAGAAGTCTTAGTCGGATTGCTGCCTACAGACATCCCCATATAGAGGACATGACCTTACCATCTCTCTTCACACTTATGCTTACCTCTGGTCCTTTATGATTTGTTGCTTTGCTTCTAGTCTCCACCTGAGTTCTTTGATTCCCACGAAGTTCTCCCGGTGTTGCCCAACCACCACGGTTTTCTGACTCGGGATTCTCCGAGTGTTGCTGACCTTTGGCTTAGCTTAACAATTTCTTGCACACTTAATTCAGCTCATGAGATAACAATATGACCTTAACTTTGGATCTTTACCATAATCAAAACCTAGGTTCGATTATCTGGTGCCCCTGCACCAACAATGACAAATAACTAATCAATCTTGATAACAGAGTATCAGGACACGGCGAGATGATAGTATGTTAGGAAAATAAAGTCTTGTGTGTCCGAACTAGATAAGATGTATCTAGCTTGGTGCACTCGACTAAGTTGAACTAGTTGAAGCTACCTCGTCGTATCCTAAACTAGTTAGACCAGGAAGTAATCTTAAGTGACTCAAGTAATCAATTTCTTGAATTTGGCTTTGTCTAAGGAAGTGGTCATTGTTCTGATCAAAGAAGGCCTCTGTGTCTCGTCACAACCTGGAAGCCAATTTCTCGAAAAGTTTACTTGATGAGCTAAGGGTTAAATCCGAATCTAACCCAAGGTTGATTATCTTCAAATCACTAAAACTTAATCAAGTAAAATTGAAATCATTGTTGTTTGGTCGGATCGATTGATCGAATGGCCGGCTAGAGGGGGGTGAATATCCCTCGTTCGTTTGTCGTCGTATTTTGCTCGTCTACACAATAGTTAGCGCAAGCGGAAGCAATAAACTAAGACAAGCAAATATAAATAAAACAAAGACAATACAAACACGGAGATGTAACGTGGTTCACGGCTACGCTGCTAATCCACGATCCGATTCGTCCACGGTGAATCACTCCGCAATCTATCCACTAGATCTCTCCTTTGCACAAAGCTAGGTGGAGGTAACCTCTTTACAACAACACTCCTCTTACAAATATAATGAAAATAAGCTTGGGTAGGAGGATGGAAAGCTTTAGGGAACTTTGGGAGAGTGTTAGAGTATAAGCATTAGCCTCCCAAAGCCTTACCCCCTTTCCTTTTTATAGAGGAAGAGGGTTTCTTCCCGTTGACAGGATCACGACCGATGATGGCACCCATCGATCGTGCGTCTTAGAGCCGTTGCCCAATAACGGCCGCTTTCCACGTTGGATACTATCCAACGGTACTGGCATCAGTCGACTGATGGCACCCATCAGTCGACTGATGTCAACCAGTCGAGTCCTCAACGAGGTCGACTCCATTCTGTGCCCGTGCACAGTGACATCGATCATTGCCGCCCTTGGCGATCGTGATCAAGCCATCGATCGGCCCATCTTGCGATCGATCAACATTAGACCAGTCGATCGACCCATCGACTCAGAGCAGTCGACTGCCATGACATGGCAGTCGACTGGTGTCGGAAAAACTCATCCGACACTTGGCCAAATGGCCAAGTTTCACCTAAGAGCTACCCTTCCCGGGTTACAATCGCTCACTCTCATCCCTCGGAGTCCCTCGCCTTCGAAGTTCTCTTCGTTCGCGGCCACGTCCCTCGGCAGCATCAGGCGCACGGCTCTGCAATGCTCCTTCGCGTCTCTTGCCTCGAAGTCTACTTCTTCCGACTTCACTCCAAGCTCCTCGTCCGGCGGTTCCTCGGATGCTCCAAGCGCACGGCTTTCGCAAAGCTATCTTTCACCGACTCAAGGCACGAGTCATGAGATGTGAAACTCGCCATGGCTCCATGTGCGAATTACTAAGTCCTGCACGACTTCAACGCACATAACAAATCAACATATCAAACTAACTTAAACCCTTTGCCACACCATCAAAACCATATTACGGCAAGAGATTGCCCTAACAATCTCCCCCTTTTTGATGTGTGGCAATCCGTTTAAGTTAGGTAAAAACATTTGATATAAGTTTTAAAGGAAAGAATGCATGTAAACATAAACATGATATAGCATCATGCAACTCCCCCTTAATCCATGAAACTCTCTATGTAAATTTCTCCCCCTATCATAAAATTCTCCCCCTTTTATAATTAACTTAAACATAATATTTTCTCCCCCTTTGACACCATCAAAAAGATTATTACTAAGTTAAAAAACACATGGCATCAAGTCTAATAGAAAGAAAATACCACAAGTTGATTTAAAATCGGAGTTTAGCCTTTACTGGTCTGATATTCAGGCCATCAGTCGACTGGTTCAGATACCAGTCGACTGGCACGTGAATTTCGGGATTTTCTGATTTCTGGGTTGAATTTCAGAAATGCATTAAAAATTCCAAAAAATTCGAAAAATCATGAAATTTGGGGAACTCATTTCTTTTAAGTATATCTATCAGTGAAAAATATGTTTTCATGAAAAATTATTATATTTCCGTGTGTTTGCCAAAAATTCAAAAGCTTTAAAAACTACTAGGTTTTTGATCATAAGAGTATCCATTTTAACACCTAGTTTTGCATCCAATTGTTTCAAAACATGAATACATGTATTTTAAAGTAAGAATTTGTTTTGAAAACATATGAAATATCCAACCATGATCTTTGGGCAATATGTCTATGAATTAAACATAAGCCTTCCCCATGATTGGTCTATTATTGCTATTTTGATACTTTCAATGACCATCTAAATGCCATAGGCATTAGTGAACATTTGTATCATCCTAACATCTCACTCATGCTAAGTTTTCAATCAAGGTAGCCTATGGTGAGTGTGAGATGCATCCTAGGGGGTATTTGTGTATACTTAACCAATATGTTCATGCAATTCTATCATGGCTAAGTATCAACCTAACATCCTAAATGATCATAAAGACATATATGAATGAATTCTACATTATGATCATGAAACTCATGTATTCATCAAATAATAGTCATGCATTAGGTATTATATGATGATAATAAACAAAGTATTACCTAAAGCATGATTCAAAACTATTTCTCATGATAACGTGCCAAATTTCAAAAACATAAATCATGATTGCAAATATACATAGGAATTACATCAATCATCATGATTTAAGCATTATTATCTATTTATGGGTACGTTATCATCACCCAACACTATCTAAAAAAATGTTGTCCCGTCATCCTAAGTCAACCAAAATATGATATAGGCTAGGTCCATGTGGTTGACTACCCTAGGATTATTCTAACCCTTAAGGATGGATTTTGGAACCCAAAATAAGTTCTTTCCTATTGGGTTCACTAGATATTCCTTGGGGATCCATTTTCTAGCAATTACTTTCTTTTTATCTTGTCCCCTAGCTATTAGGCATTTGTAGGCCTTTTCATTTTTCTTTTCCTTATGTCCTAGGCCTTTTTTTGTTAAAACTTGCTCTTTGGCTCCCTATGTTCATATTTAATGTGTTGGAGCCAATTGTGAATTTCTCTAAGGCTTTGGTTAAATAATCTACCTTTTCCCTTAATGCCCTATTTTCCTCTATGCATGCATCATTAACATCCAAAAGCATATAGTCATGTGAGCGTGCATCATCATGGCAAGAAGAGACATTATCATTTAAGCATGCTTTTTCTAGTTTTTGTTCTAATTCCTTAATTTGATTAAGCATGCTTTTATTTTTCTTTTTCATTCCAAATAAGTCCTTAGTTAAACTAGAAATTATGGAAACTATTTTCTTAGGAGAGGCTTTCGTTACCATAGTTTCCATATCCTCTTCTTCTTATTCGGATGAGGAGGATGTAGAAGCTCCCCCTTCATTTGAGCTCTCCCCACTTGAGCTTGATTCTTCATTTTCGGTGGAGGAGAAGCAATCCGAGTCATGAAGAGCCATTAGTGCTAGGTTGGAATAGACATGCTCTTCTTCTTCGGATGAGGATGAGGAAGCAAGGTCATCCCATGTCTTTCCTTTGAGAGCCATGGCCTTCCCTTTTCCTTTTGCCTTCTTTTCTTCTTCCTTTCTCTTGCTCCCCTTCTTCTTCCTCTTTTCTTCTTTCTTTTTCTTTTCTTCCTTGCTCTTGTTTAGGAGGGGACAATTATCCCTTATATGTCCCTCTCCTTGGCAATTATAGCATATGACCTTCCCCCTTGGTCTTCTATTCCTGTCATGAGATTTATCAAATCTAAAATTCTTAAATGCACGCCTTACCTTCCTTACCATGTAGGCTTCTTCCGTACTATCCATGGAGGAGGTAGAGGATTCATCATCGAGGAGGAGGGGATCTCTATCTTCTTCTTCCCCTTATTTGCCATCAAGGCTACTCCTCTTGAGGGTTGAATTCTAGGCTCTTCTTGTATTCCTTCAAGCCTAGTTTCGTGGAGCTCCATTGTTGAGAAAAATTCCTCCAAGGTACTTACTTCCAAGTTCTTGGAGATGTAAAACGAATCCACCATGGAGCTCCATCTTGAGGACCGGGGAAAGGCATCTATGGCCTTCATTACCATATCCCGGTTGGAGAGCTTTTCTCCTACACTTGTTAGCCCAATTAATATTTCTTTAAATCTAGAATGTAGGGAAGTTACCTTTTCTCCCTTTTCAAGCTTAATATTTGATAGTTGGGAGCGGAGGAGATCCCTTCTTGCTAGCTTGGCTTCCGAAGTGCCTTCATGAAGTTCAACTAGCTTCTCCCACATCTCCTTAGCACTAGAACATTCCCCTATCCTATTGACTTCTTGTTGGGGGAGTACATTGTATAGGTGGTGCTTGGCCTTTGAATTTGCCAAATATTCTTCTCTTTGCCTCTTGCTCCACCTTGATTTCTCCAATGGCTCCCCATTTTCGTTCCTAGGCAACTCGAAACCGTTTTCCATTATTAATAGAATTTCAAAGTAGGTTTCGAAGAATACCTCCATTCTCTTTTTCCACCAAGAGAATTCGTCGTCGAACTTCGGTGGGTGGATGTTTGAGCCGGCCATATTGATGTAGAGCTTGTTGCGGCGGTTAGTCCGGTGACAAGCTTTCCTTGCTCTGATACCACTTGTTTGGTCGGATCGATTAATCGAATGGCCGGCTAGAGGGGGGTGAATAGCCCTCGTTCGTTTGTCGTCGTATTTTGCTCGTCTACACAATAGTTAGCGCAAGCGGAAGCAATAAACTAAGACAAGCAAATATAAATAAAACAAAGACAATACAAACACGGAGATGTAACGTGGTTCACGGCTACGCCGCTAATCCACGATCCGATTCGTCCACGGTGAATCACTCCGCAATCTATCCACTAGATCTCTCCTTTGCACAAAGCTAGGTGGAGGTAACCTCTTTACAACAACACTCCTCTTACAAATATAATGAAAATAAGCTTGGGTAAGAGGATGGAAAGCTTTAGGGAACTTTGGGAGAGTGTTAGAGTATAAGCATTAGCCTCCCAAAGCCTTACCCCCTTTCCTTTTTATAGATTAAGAGGGTTTCTTCCTGTTGACACAGGATCAGTCGACTGATGGCACCCATCAGTCGACTGGTGTTGTAGTCGTTGCCCAATAACGACCGCTTTCAATGTTGGATACTATCCAACGGTACTGGCATCAGTCGACTGATAGCACCCATCAGTCGACTGATGTCAACCAGTCGAGTCCTCAACGAGGTCGACTCCATTCTGCGTCTGCACGCGACATCGATCGATCGTCGTCCTTTGGCGGATCGATTATCCATCATCGATCGTAGCCCATGGCCGATCGGCGATCAACTTGATTCAGCCACATTAGACCAGTCGATCGACCCATCGACTCAGAGCAGTCGACTGCCATGACATGGCAGTCGACTGGTGTCGGGAAAACTCATCCGACACTTGGCCAAATGACCAAGTTTCACCTAAGAGCTACCCTTCCCGGGTTACAATCGCTCACTCTCATCCCTCGGAGTCCCTCGCCTTCAAAGTTCTCTTCGTTCGCGGCCACGTCCCTCGGCAGCATCAGGCGTACGGCTCTGCAATGCTCTTTCGCGTCTCTTGCCTCGAAGTCTACTTCTTCCGGCTTCACTCCAAGCTCCTCGTCCGGCGGTCCCTCAGATGCTCCAAGCGCACGGCTTCCGCAAAGCTATCCTTCACCGACTCAAGGCACGAGTCATGAGATGTGAAACTCGCCATGGCTCCATGTGCGAATTACTAAGTCCTGCACGACTTCAACACACATATCAAATCAACATATCAAACTAACTTAAACCCTTTGCCACACCATCAAAACCATATTACGGCAAGAGATTGCCCTAACAATTGTTGGATCGAGAAGCGTCGCTAGAGGGGGGGGTGAATAGCGTCCGTAAAAACTTTTCTTTTTCGACGATTAAAACCAAGTACACAGCGGAAAACTAGAATATTATTAGACTTTTTCAAGATAAGATTATTAGACTTTTTAAAAGTAGAATTATTAGAATTTTTTAAGATAAGATTATTAGACTTTTTAAAGGTAGAATTATTATTAGAATTATTTAAGATAAGATTGTTAGAATTTTTAAAGATAGAATTATTATTAGAATTATTTAAGATAAGATTGTTAGAGTTTTTAAAGGTAGAATTATTATTAGAATTATTTAAGATAAAATTGTTAGAGTTTTTAAAGGTAGAATTATTATTAGAATTATTTAAGATAAGATTGTTAGAGTTTTTAAAGGTAGAATTATTATTAGAATTATTTAAGATAAAATTGTTAGAGTTTTTAAAGGTAGAATTATTATTAGAATTATTTAGATTATCTTTGGATTTTTTTAAAGTTAATTTCGATTTTTTTATGGTTGAATTTTTCAAAATATAATTTTTTAATTCGGAATTATCTAGATTAATCAGATCTAGGATTTGATGATTCTGTCATATTGTTCTAGCTCTTGTGGCTAGCGCATGGAGGTATCCAATTGGAGGTCCCGGGTTCAAACCTCAAGGGCTGCAGGAATTACAATCCCACGAATATGTGGGATTTAACGAGCAGTGTCCGGCGGGTCTTGACCGGGTACGCTCTAATAGGGAAAGTTGAACCGTTTCACCCAAAAATCCTTCGGGGTTTCTGATGAGGGGGCTCCTTCGGGGGCGGTGGCGGCAACTCTAAAAAGTTTACCCATCACAGTTTACCGAAGTGCGCTAGCTCTTGTGGCTAGCGCATGGAGGTATCCAATTGGAGGTCCGGGGTTCAAACCTCAAGGGCTGCAGGAATTACAATCCCATGAATATGTGGGATTTAATGAGCAGTGTCCGACGGGTCTTGACCGGGTACGCTCTAATAGGGAAAGTTGAACCGTTTCACCCAAAAATCCTTCGGGGTTTCTGATGAGGGGGCTCCTTCGGGGTTTCTGATGAGGGGGCTCCTTCGGGGACGGTGGCGGCAACTCTAAAAAGTTTACCCATCACAGTTTTTGTCCCCACGGGGATGGCACGGTGGTAAGGTAGTGTGGTTGCTTTGGATACGGAGTGGGGTCGATTCCGGAGGGGGTCTAAAATCCCCCCTGGGCTCGGATGAACGCCTTTGCCGTGTCAAGGGACATAGTCCCCCCCCCCTCGCGATTTACCTCCCTCTCGCCGCAACCCTGGGACGGGTGGCAGGGGGCTGCTAGTTGGGCAGATTCCAAACTTTGGATTATTCTGATCAAGGGTTTGATTATTCTGATTAAGTCCTAGGTTGGTTTTATCTTTGACTTAATCTAGATCTATGTTGATTAAACTAAATATTTGATTAATCTCTTTGTTAAACTAAAAAAGAACCAAGTAAAAACTTTTCTTTTTCGACGATTAAAACCAAGTACACAACGGAAAACTAAAAGACAAACACAAGAAAGACACAAAGCTTTTTTACTTGGTTCACAGCCCACCGGCTGCTAATCCAAGGCCCTGCGATCATTGATTGCTTCTGAAGGGCAATCACTAAAAGTCTCTTCCTCGTTGGAGGTAAGAGACAAGACGATTACAATGATTATAAGGCCGGTAACAACCTTACCGGTCCTTATACAAATTAAGTACAGAAAGATAATAATAATACCGACAATTAATTAGAAGATGGCGCACGGTCGGAGTAGCGTTGTAGAGAGCACGAGCACTTGGTAGATTCTTGAATTTGGGTGTGAGTCCTCCCCTCCTTTTATAGATTTGCGCCTTAGAATTTGTCCCGATCCAGATCCAAAACTCGTGGATCTTATCTTGAGGTGGCGGCTTATCTTATCCTGAGGTGGCGGCATCAATCTCTATCTCTTTGACCTTGTGCACTGGTGATTAAATCGCCGATCATCGAGATCCTCTTAGCGATCGATTGCCTTGATCGACTACTAACATCTCCGATTATTCTCACTTGAGAATTCCTGCAATATAAGATTAGCACAATAGATGCATAATGCCATGCAGTGTGGATCCTTTATCCGATCTCGACAAGATTCCTCGAAGCCTTAGTCGGATCGACGCTAGGATTGCCCTCTACCGGGCGTCCTTACCCGCTCCACACGGAGCTTACCTTTGGTCCTCTTGACACGTCCAGCTTTCGGTCTGCACCGAGGTTCCTCGACTCCCGAGAGTTCTCGTGTCGCCCGACCACCACGGTTTCTCAACTTGAGATTCTCCGGATGTCGCTCGACCTTTCTTAGCTTAACACTTCTGCACTTAGCATATCACATGAGATAACAAAATAACTTAACTTTGAATCTTTGCCATCATCAAAACTAAGGTTCGATTATCTAGTGCCCCTGCACCAATAATCATCTCACAAAACATATAAGGTGAACATATTTTGAGACACATAGAATGGGTGAGATGTTAGGGATAATTAAAATACATATAACATAACTTTTTTGAAATGCTTTCAAAACTATAAATACTTATTAATTGTATCATTTAAACATATAGTTATACTTTTATGTGGCCGATACTAAATATATAACTCTCTAGGCCAAGTTTAGCGCCCCCTAAATCTTTTATACCTCATGTATTTGACTAAGGGGGAGAAAACTAACCTTTAAGGTTATCTTACAAAATCATAATGTTTTTTTAATGAACTTATGGTATTTTGTTTCAAAAACTTATTTTGGTAAAACTAGTTTTACAATTGTTGATGCAGAGGAATATACCTCAAACCAACCTATTTAACTAAGTAGAGACGCATGCTCGGACTCATAGTTAATTTATCCTTAATAATTTTAGATGCATGTTGTTTTTAAACCTCTATTTTATATAATCACTCCCACATTTTTTTAGATTTATGGCAAAAGAGGGAGAAGAGTGAAAGTTAAGGGGGAGTAGCACAAAATTTAATTTAAAAAATTAAAGAATCTTTCTCAAAACTCACCTAGGATTAAGGGAGTTTTGAAAGGCATTTATCATTTACTCTACTTGTTTTATGATTGAAATTTCCCTTAACTTTGTGTCGATTTGCCATAGATAAAAAAGGGAGAGATTATTGGTGCAGGGGCACCAGATAATCGAACCTAAGTTTTGATTATGACAGATCCAAAGTTAAGGTCATATTGTTATCTCATGAGCTGAATTAAGTGTGCAGGAAATGATTAAGCTAAGCCGAAGGTCAGCGACACCCTGAGAATCCTGAATCGAGAAACCATGGTGGTCAAGTAACATCAGGAGAACTTCGTGGGAGTCGAAGAATCCAAGTGGAGACCGGAAGCAAAGCGACAGGTCATAAAGGACCAGAGGTAAGCACGAGTGCGAAGAGAGATGATAAGGTTGTGTCCTCTATATGAGGACGACTGTAAGTAGCAATCCGACTAAGACTTCAAGTGGAAGGTCTAGGTCGAGATCAGATGGTAAAGAACCATCATATTTACCATATTCTATGCTAACCTCTTATTACAGTGAAGTGACCAAGCTGTCCGTCGATTGTTGGATATTGGCAGTCGACTGATGTCAGTCGACTGATGAAGTGCATCAATCGACTGATGGTGACGAATCAATCAAATACGCAATGTCAAAAAGAAAACGTTTGACGCCGCCACTTCACGATAAGATAAGGTGCCACCTCATGATAAGTTCCACAAATTGAGGATCTGGATCCAGACTTATTCCAATGCACAAGTCTATAAAAGGATGGAAGAACTCAAACCCAAAGATTATCAATTCTTTGCTCCCAAGTGCTCCAACAATGATATGTTAGTGCATATAAGAATCATATATCTCCACAATAGTATGATATTGTCCACTTTAGACCTAAGCCCTCATTATTTTATTTTTGGACTTTACCCAAAAGGCATCAAACCAATGGGGATATCTTTTTATCTTATAAGCAAATGATCTTTTCCATGTCTTACTAATATGAGACTTTGATTGTATTCCACATACTCCCAACAATCTGTTGGGAATATTGGAACGGCTAGAGGGGGGGGGGGGTGAATAGCGTTTCGCCCGATCGTGGATGGAATTCAATCTCGTTCGTGTCTACAATTTCGTGTTAGCGCAGCGGAATAATAATAATAAAAGCAATACACGAAATACAATCACACACGAACACGATGATATAACGTGGTTCGGAACCGTAACGGTTCCTACTCCACGGATCGGGCTCAAACGAGCCCTAGCGATGCCAAACACACACCACTATCAAATAACTCCTTCTCGACACAAGTCGGAGGTGGAGAAACCTCTTACAATAAGATTACAACAATAATCTAAATACAACAAGAAAATATAATAGGAAATACAATAAGAGAAGTAAAGAACACTTTACAAAAACTCTTTAGATCGCTTGCTTGTTGATCGCTTGAATCGTGGTTGAAGACCCTGATTTGCAGCAGCAAATCGCCTCAAAAACGTCCAAGAAATCGCTACCAAAACCCTCATTCCGAGCTGCCTTTATAACCTGCGTCGGGCTGGATTTCCGCCTATCAGTCGACTGCCATAAGTCACCAGTCGACTGATGCCACTGTTGTCGTGAGACAACGGATCGATCCACGCTGGAAAAACTCCAACGGATCTCTTGGCAGTCGACTGCCAACGCCCGTAGTCGACTGCCCAGTCGGCTACGGAGCGTTCTGTGCTCGACACTCGACTGGCCGATCATTGCCATCCTTAGCGATCATCGCCCGAGCCATCGATCGATCGCTCAATGAGCGCCGATCGCCGAGCAATCCAGCTCTAACCCGGCTTGAACTCAAGTCGACTCACTGAGGTTTTAACCCAAGTATGGTGCCCCATGCTAGACCACCCTTAGCCTAGACCTAAGCCTTCTAGCCACCTCCATCAGCCTCACGCCTCTCGGATCCCTCCAAGTCATCCATGACTTGTTCATCCATCGCGCTAGCTTCCAGGTGCTTCCATCGGCTATGTCATGCTAACGGTGTCTACACCGCCAAGGCACATTGGACTTACGCTGCCAAGACTCCGCTTGGACTTTACGCCGCCAACAATTGGACTTATGCTGCCAAGACTCCCGCTTGGACTTTACGCTGCCAATATCAAACCCTTGGACTTCTCAAATGCCAAGACTCAAGCTTGGACTTTCCCTTGTCAACCCATGTTGGACTTTTCCTTTGCCAACCCATGTTGGACTTTCCATTTGCCAAGACCCATGCTTGGACTTTCCCATAATCACATGGTCAACCCTAGTCAACCATCAAAGTCAATTATAACCTGGGTCGATTGTATAAACAATCTCCCCAACATATTAACCGACATCAATGTTCAACATCAATGTCAATCCATTTTGTCAAATCCCTTTGTCAAATATCAAAACATCACTCGAGTCAAACTCGAGTCTGGTCAATCGTGACCTGGGCCGATTGCACCAACAATCTCCCCCTTTTTGATGTTTGACAAAAACCAAATCAAATCATGAGTTAGAACACTAACTCAAATCCCTTACCAATTATCCCAAATTGGTAAATACTCACCAAATGTTCTCCCCCAAACATTCAAGTGAAAATGTAAACCAAATGTTCTCCCAAACATTCTCCCCCTTTTTGACTAACATCAAAAAGGTTATCTCTCCAAGGAGGTCAATGTCTCATGTCCCAATGAGATCTTACAATCTCCCCCTTGATTTAAAAATATCTAGGATGCCTACCATCTTCCTAGTGATAAGTCCCATATCACTCAAGAGAGGCAATCCTATTCACTCTCCCAATTTCCAAATTGGGTATCAAAAATCATCAATTTTCTCAATTGATGATACTTTCCCAATAACTTCTCCTTTTCAAGGAGAAAAACACATCCATCATCCCAAGATGGATACCTCACCCTAAAGGCTTGCTCCCCCTTGACCATTGCACCAACAATGTCCTTGGGGAGTCCCTAAGCCAATAGGAACTCTAAACCATCAAAATTAAGGTTGGAAATTCAACATTGAACTTTCCACCACCTCAAATTGATACTTTGACCTAACACCTCTCCAAATCCATATCCAATGAATTTTCACCCTTCATAATGCTTCCCAAAGCATATCCTAGGGTTAGGAGTGGTTAGAGACCTTTACCATGGCTGAAAATGGGCTAAACAACCTTGTTAACCCGAAATCAGACTGGCGATCGACTCTGACGATGTCGGTCGATTGCCACATACATCGATCATTGCCACCAATGGCGCGATCGGTAACAAAATTTCGAAATTTATCGAATCAATTTCAGAAAATCATAACTAATTATACGTATATCGAAAAATCACGAAATTTGATACGTATAATACTTATGACCAAAACAATGGGTGAAAAATGTTTGAAAAATATTTTACCCATAAAATAGTGAGTTTGATAAAAAACTCAAAACTATTGAAATTTTCAATGTTTTGGCCCTATTTTGTATCAACTTCATCAATGGTGATTGCTATCAAAAGATAGACTTCACCAAGGTTTTCTAAATTGATTTTAAAATGATTTCAAAACCTTATTTTGGATCATATTCCTTGGGCTCTAAGTACATGACTTGTACACAAGCTTTCCCAATGATCCACCAATAAAATTAGATGAGTTTTTGTTCAACTAGATGCAAAAACTATGCACCTTGAACTCAACTCATATCCTAGCATCTCACATGTATCTAGGGTGTATAAATACACATACATATCAATTGGATGTGAGATGTGGGTTTTGTTCTCCCTAAACTAGGGTTTCATGGCAACTCTATTTGATTCCCTTATAAATGGGACTCCAAGTCATGTCATAGTCCTTAAATCAATTTTAATCAAATTAGATGCATAAAAATGATCATGGCATAATGATAGCAAAATAAATCATGGCCAATGATCATGATGTCATGGCATATGATAAAATCTAAAAACACATGACATTTAAAAACTTAATTCTAAGCATGATCATGACATTTAAATGATAAAAGTAAACATGATGTCATGTCATGGCATATGGCAAACAAATCATGGCATATAAAATATATAGGTATAATAATACCTAAATTTTAATATTAATTGCCATTTGATATAATTAAATATATTTTGCCATATTATCACTTATCTCCTAGTGTGCCAAAAACCCAAAATGACACACTAAAACCTCTAATCCTAAATTGTGCCAATTGATCATTTTATCAATACTCATAATTAATCTGGCACATCCTAAAACCTTTAGGATTAATCAAACCACATTCCCAAGGTAGCCATAACCTTGAAAATGACCTAAAATGCCACCTTTGCCATGGTTGAGTTAACTACCCATCCAATCAAGGTTGGCACACCCTAAACCCATCTAGCGTGAATCAATCACGCTCTTAGGAACCCAAAATCTATTTGAGCTCCTAGGGTTAATTAGGTATTCCCTAGGGATAACCTCCCTAGATACCTTCCTAATGACCCTCCTAGGCTTATTCGCCTTGGTCATTTGGGTCTTACCTAGGTTGACTCTAGGGGTAACTCCCCTTGCAACCTTCTTAGTAGCCACCCTAGGTTTCCTAGAAACCCTAGCCACTAGACACACCCTTTGGTCAACTCTAGGGATGACTTCCCTATTGACCTTGGTCTTCCTAGACCTAGTTAGTGTTCCATAATCTAATGGAACACTATGATAAGCTACCTTAGGCTTAGGTTTGTGACCCAAACCTTGCTTGGCCTTGTTTGACTTTTGACTCTTAGGTCCTAGGTGTTGACTTTGACTTTTGGACCTAAAAGTTTGACTAATTGACCCTTGCATTTGATTTTGCATAACCTTAAGGGTCTTTTCAAGTTTTTCAAGCCTTGACCTCAAGACTTGATTTTCCTTTTCTAATTGCCCGATTTTAGAATTTTGATTTAAATCTTGGGCATAGGACTTTCTAGGCATATGCCTAGTCCATTTAGGGTTAATACCTAGGTGCTCTTGCACCTTTCTAATGGTCTCCCTAGGTAAAATTGGTCTAGTGTTATTTGACCTAGGTTTATCCTTAGATGAATTATTTTTAGGGACATTAGTCCCAAATTTCTTCCTATTATCTAAGTGAATATTTTTAGCTCCTAAGCAATATTCATTCCTATTAGCATGCTTTTCATAAATTGCAAGAGAATTAAAATTATTTCTAGCATGCTTTTGCCTATTAAATCTAGAAGGTGCATTATTGAAATATACCTTAGGGTTTGCCTTGGAGGCTCCCCCTACATATGATGCTCCTTCTTGCCCCTTCTTCTTCCCCCTAGGGCATTGACTCCAATAATGCCCCTTCGAATTGCACTTGAAGCATATGATGTGCTCCTTGCCTTTAGGTGTTGGGGAACCGGCATCCTTGACTTTTGGTGCCGGTGGAGCCTTCTTAACCCGTTTAGGACACTTACTCTTGTAGTGTCCTTGCTCCCTACACTCAAAGCATATAATATGAATTTTATTATTATTTGAAATGCTCGAGTTACCTAGGTCCGTGGTAGGTGCCGGAGTTGAATTTTGAGCTTCCTCATCTTGACCGGATGTTGAAGGCACTTCTTGAGGTTGTCTCGGTGTAGATGGTCTCTCCCCCTCAATCACGGAGGTGGATGCTTCTCCCACCTCTTCTATTTTCTCTTCCGATTCGGAAGTTGACTCCTCACTTTCACTTGAGGATGAGCTCTCTTCTTCATCCTCCTTGTCTTCTTGGATTGAATGAGGTTCTTCATGGAATTTCGCCAAAATGTTCCATACCTCTTTGGCGTCTTTACAATCCACATAGTCACCTAGGCTACACAAGATGTCATTAGGTACTAAATCAAATATAAATTTGATTACCTTCTTATTTTTCTCGAATTACCGGAGTTGCTCCTCACTCCATTTCTTCTTCTTGAGAAACCCTCCCTTTGGTCCCTTAGGATACTCAAATCCTTCCATCAAGGCGGACCATTCCTCAAGGTCTCTCATCATAAAAAACTCTTCAATTCTCGCCTTCCAAGAATTGAAACCTTCTCGTCCATAGAATGAATAAGGGACCGGTGTGTTGATGTCCCATCCTAATTGATCTTGGACTTCCATCTTTTACCCTCTAGCGTCTTGCTCCCGGTTGTTAATCCGTTGAAGAGCCACCAGGCTCTGATACCACTTGTTGGGAATATTGGAACGGCTAGAGGGGGGGTGAATAGCGTTTCGCCCGATCGTGGATGGAATTCAATTTCGTTCGTGTCTACAATTTCGTGTTAGCGCAGCGGAATAATAATAATAAAAGCAATACACGAAATACAATCACACACGAACACGATGATATAACGTGGTTCGGAACCGTAACGGTTCCTACTCCATGGATCGGGCTCAAACGAGCCCTAGCGATGCCAAACACACACCACTAACAAATAACTCCTTCTCGACACAAGTCGGAGGTGGAGAAACCTCTTACAATAAGATTACAACAATAATCTAAATACAACAAGCAAATATAATAGGAAATACAATAAGAGAAGTAAAGAACACTTTACAAAAACTCTTTAGATCGCTTGCTTGTTGATCGCTTGAATCGTGGTTGAAGACTGATTTGTTGCGACAAATCGCCTCAAAGCGTCCAAGAAATCGCTAAAACCCTCCATCACGAGCTCCTTTATAACTGCGTCTGGATTTCCGCTATCGATCGGTGCCATAAGTCACCATCTCGGTGATGCCCTTTATTGTCGTGAGACAGCGGATCGATCCATGTTGGAAAAACTCCAGCGGATCTCTTGGCGATCGGCGCCAACATTGGCGATCGGCCCGCCCGTCAGTCGACTCCCGATCGGCTCTGGGCGTTATGCTCGACACTCGGCGATCGGTGCCATCCTTAGCGATCGTCATTGCTCGAGCCATCGATCATTGCTCCCTCATGGCGATCATTGCCCGGGCTAATCCGGCTCTAACAGCTGGTCGAACTCAAGTCGACTCACGGTCGCATGGCCCATAATGCGGTCGGCACCTCAGAATGAGGTTTTAACCCAAGTATGGTGCCCCGTACTTGCTAGACCACCCTTAGCCTAGACCTAAGCCTTCTAGCCACCTCCATCACCTCGCGCCTCTCGGATCCCTCCAAGTCATCCATGACTTGTTCATCCATCGCGCTAGCCTTCGGTGCTTCCATCGGCTATGTCATGCTAGCGGTGTCTACACAAAGGCACATTGGACTTACGCCGCCAAGACTCGCTTGGACTTTCTGCCAACCATTGGACTTATCTTTGCCAAGACTCCGCTTGGACTTTCTGTGCCAATATCAAACCCTTGGACTTCTCAAATGCCAAGACTCAAGCTTGGACTTTCCCTTGACCCATGTTGGACTTTGTACCAAGACCATGCTTGGACTTTCCCATAATCACATGGTCAACCCTAGTCAACCATCAAAGTCAATTATAACCTGGGTCGATTGTATAAACAATCTCCCCAACATATTAACCGACATCAATGTTCAACATCAATGTCAATCCATTTTGTCAAATCCCTTTGTCAAACATCAAAACATCACTCGAGTCAAACTCGAGTCTGGTCAATCGTGACCTGGGCCGATTGCACCAACAAAATCCCCCCCTCAAACAAAGAACCATATTAAGCCCCCTCAAGCATATCCTTCCTTGAAGGACTTCCTCTGCTTGATGTCTGATCCTCAATCCACCAAGACTTTCCTACTAACTGTCTGGTCCTTCTGACCCAGCAAAACTTCCTACCAGTTGTCCAACCCTTCTTCCCCAACTGGACTTCCTGCCAGTTGTTCGATCCTTCCGACCCAACTGGACTTTCTGCTTGGTGTCTGGTTCTCTTGACCCGGACATGGGAGCTCTACTTCCTTCATTCGAGGATCATGGATTGACATGGACCATGACTCTGATACCAATTATTAGTGCATATAAGAATCATATATCTCTACAATGGTATGATATTGTCCACTTTGGACCTAAGCCCTCATGGTTTTATTTTTGGACTTTACCCAAAAGGCCTCAAACCAATGGAGATATCTTTTTATCTTATAAGCACATGATCTTTTTCATGTCTTACTAATGTAAGACTTTGATTGTATTTCCCATACTCCCAACACACTATGCTTCTACGACGACACCACGATGCCAACACGCTGACGATAAGCTTTTCATCTCAAATTCATATTCATCGACAGTATTAGTTGATTTCTCATTCAGTTTAATTTGTAATCGGAGTTTTCATCATAACGAGGTGAGGTAGGCTTGTTGTCTTATCCTCGAGTTTTTGTCTCTCGATTTTTGTGATTGTTGTCTCCTACCTCCAACAAAGAGGAGACTCTATAGTGGATTGCGCCTTCGTACGTGGTCAAGGATTGCAGGGCCTTGGAGTAGCAACCATTAGGTTGTGAACCAAGTAAAAATAAAGTGTCTATTTATTTTCTACTGTTTTAATTTCCACTGCATTGCTCGTATTTTGAAATGAAAAGAGTTTTTAAAGCTTGCTATTCACCCCCCCCTCTAGCGACGCTTCTCGATCCAACATACAAGACTTCATTTCTCTAACGTACTATCATCTCGCCACGTCCTAATACTATGTTGTAAAGATTGATGAGTTATTAACCCTATGTAGCCGTTCTAAAAATTAAAACAAAAACTTAACTAAGCATGCAAGTCTAATTTCATGTAATAGAACAAACAAATTTAGTACTAGCTCTCTCTGGACCATAGAATCGATTCGGTTTATCCACGTAGTGGATTTGGTCCTTGGGAACCCAGTACTTATTAGATCCTAATTGTTGAATTAAAGTGGTCTTAGGGACCTATGCTTGGACTTGATTTCTATTACAGTTTACGATTGACATATACGACTTGTTAGTCGTGGTTGATCTAAATCCTAGTCCGACCTTGTTGTACACGGGCCTTTGTGATCCAAGTAGTAGGTCAAGTCCCTTGGATCCCAAAGTGAACCTTTCCAATGTTTGCCTAAGATCTTTGACTTGTCCTTTCAAGAGTGAGTTGTCAACTTCGAGTTTTTCAACTCGAGTTGAGTCCTCCTCTTGAACTTGACTAGTCGAAGAGGTTAGGGAGACCTCATGTTTAAGAAGTTTAACCTCCTCAACTAAGGTCTCAACCTTGGACTCGAACTTAGCTAATTTTTTAGTTAATAATTTAATTGCACCATACAATGTATTGATTAAAGAGCAACTCACCTTGAGTGAACCTTTTGAACTAGATACGGATCCGTGATTTGTCTTGAATTGAAACTCGTCTTCAGATCTGGAGTCAGACTCTTCCTCGGGTTCGATAGGGTTGGCCATGAAGATGAGGTTGTTGAGCTCATCTTCCTCCTTCGACGATTCCTCCCACGTAGCATTGAGTGATTTCTTGGACTGTGGTGCCTTGTTCTTGAATCTTGGACACTTCGACTTGATGTGGCCCATCCTATTGCACTCATAGCATATATAGTTAGAACTTTGTTTTGACTTACCCTCCATGGATTGATTGATTAGCCTCCTTCTACTCTTGATTATTTTCCAAATTAGATTCACTAGTTCGGTCTCCATCTCGTCGTTCACCTCCGACCCGTACTCATCTTCTTCCTCCGAAGGTGGTTTACTCTTCGGCTTCTTCTTCAGACCTGCAAATAAAGCGATACTTTTCTCAGAATTAGATTGCTGTAATTCAAATACAAAAATAATTCATCTAACCTAATTTTGAAAGGTCCCTTGTAGGCATCAACCATGGATGCCCACAAGGTGGTCCTAGGGAACGCGTTTAGTGTATACTTGATTATGTCCCAGTTTTTGACCTTTTGTCCGATCAAATGTAACCCATTCATAATGTCTCGTATGCGAACGTAGAGTTGAGTGGCTGACTCAAGTTCCTGCATTTTTAAGTTAAACAATTTATTTAAAAGTAAATCCCTCTTACATACCTTGGTGTCGATGGTTCCTTCGTGAAGCTCGATGAGCTTGTTCCACAAGTCCTTTGCACTTATGAACGGGCCGACACGGTTGATCTCCTCTTTGGATAGCCCTCATTGTAGGAATTGTTGGGTTTCCGGCACCGCGGCCAGTGTGTATTCGAACATGTTTCGTAAACATATGCACAGCAGAAGAAATAAAAATAATAAATCTACATTTATTACAACACACACATCACACACATGCATAGTACAATATGTGTAGACATAACCGTAAATTTAAATTTTGCAATAAAAGGAAATTTAACTACGTATACCTTACGTATCACGTGTAGCGGGAAAGGCATCAACCGGAACGATCCTCACTAGAATCGTCTCTATCTGTATCCACGCCGAGTATCTTCGGGATGACTTCACCAAGTCACGAGCTTCGTCTTCGTACGGGTTACTAGCCTCGCGTTGAAGACGATGTGATCGAGAGAAGATCACGATCCGAATCCAAATTCGGATCCAAAATGAGTCCTCAAAACTCGTTTCTCCGGAGAGGTATTCGTCAACCATTTGACGAATCCTTCGTCCTCCACCTATGAGGATTACCGGAGATCGAATCCCCGGCAAAGCTACCGCTGTCAGAGCTCCAAACGTCGTCCAAACAACGATCCAACAAGAGAGAAACAAGCTGTCCAGAAAACTGGACAGCTTTGGTGGAGGAGTAGGGGCCGGCCAAAAAGGAAAGGTGGAAGCTCACCTTATTACCAAACCCAAGGGAGATCACCGAAGCTCCTTCGGCAGCATCTCGACGCCGGCAAGTGGAGAAGACGGCAGCAGCTGGTCGCCGATTGGAGGAGAAGGGGCGGAGACACTAGGGTTGGCGCCGACTTCTTCAAAGGGGAGAGGTGGGCGGCAACTCTAGGTTAGGGTTTTTGGATTAGGGCTTAACAAACCCTTAAGCCCTCTTTTATAGAGAACTAATTCTCTTAATGGTTATTGGATCATAACCATAAGGCCTGTTAACCCGCTCCATTAATATAAGTTAAAATAAACCAAACCATGATGGTTTATTTTAAGTTAAAACGAACCGAACCAACTTTGGTTCATTCGTTTAAAATAAACCAAACCCTTTGGTTTATTCTCCTCCATTGGATTAGAACCAAACCATTTTGGTTCATCCATTATGTCTTCATAAGACATGGCCCATCCACGCTTCCATTGTGACTGAAACGATTTCATGCTCGCTTCTTGTTTGGTCCAGCCAAACTTAGTTTCTCTCGGTCTGAGAATCTCATTCTCAAGCTCGTTTTAAATCCTTCGGATTACGCTCGTTGTGCGTGTGACCAAATAGGTTCTCGGTTTATGTTGGTCATCTATAATTAACCATTAATTATAGAACGATAATGAGTGGCACATAGTAGTACATCATGATCCCTAATTAACCGAAAAGATCAACGGTTGATCCAGAACTATTTCTGAAACCCTTCAGCAGCTCGAATGAATCGTGCCCCATTCCATTCACTCATCTTATACCCACTTGGTTCAGGACATGATCTATAGTGTCAGTCCCCACTAGGCTGACTACGTCACACCTAGCCCAAGTATCATTTCCTCGTCCTACGGATTCTAGTTACTGCACATGTATCGAAGAGTACTTTACTCTAAACATGTAATGCTTTGGCCAAAGACTTTAGTAACAATCCGACGAGAGGCCATGGGTATACATCTCCTCGCAAGGAGTGGTGAATCCTTTATAGGCTATTCAAACACCTTCGATCACTTCGACTTATACCCAATCATCCCGGGTCCACATCTCCTTAGAGATGCTTGCTTAAGATGTCAAAGCATAAGTCTTCATGATCAAGATGACTTGAATACCGCAAGTCAAAGGAATATCGCACTTAAGCTACAGTAAGAACTTCATTTTCATATCTATATATGCAGAGAACCATATGAAGTCTTACGGCTGGTCACTCCAATGAACTAGTTACCATAACTAGCATCCACGATTAAATCCGGACATCACAATGTCTCCAGCCAGTGAGAATCAGCTGCTTGGATACACCAAGGAGTATACCTCGTGCTAGTCTCGACAGAATCAATGGTGTCCAAATCCATCAATTCATCGACTAGGGATAATTCTGATACATCACAATTACACATGTAGAGATACTCACTAGTTGTGATTCAATCACAAATTCTCTCATGCTGTGAGTCGTATCGCGGACATTCAGTAAATGAGTTTAAGATCTAATCAAATACATGAAACCATGTATACTCAAATAGTGAATCTTCATTTATCATATAAATGGTTCATACATAAGGCGATTGCCTTAGGACATCTCTCATATATTACTAACAGACTCCCACTTGGCCTAATGCCAATCGCTACGGTATCCAATACCATAAGCTGTAACATGACCCTCAAACTTACTTTGAGGTAATGCCTTAGTCAAAGGATCCGCTAAGTTCCTTTCAATGGGTATTTTCTTGATTTGTATTTCTTTCCTACTGATGATCTCTCTGATAAGATGATAGCGGCGAAGCACATGTTTAGATCGTTGATGAGACCTTGGCTCTTTCGCCTGTGCAATTGCTCCATTATAGTCGCAGTAGACCGGTATTGCTTCAACAATGGCTGGAATCACACCAAGTTCATAAATGAACTTCTTGATCCAAACCTCTTCCTTTGCTGCTTCCGAAGCTGCAATGTATTCTGCCTCAGTGGTAGAATCCGCTACAGTGTCTTGTTTGGAACTTTTCTAACTCACTGCGCCCCCATTCAAGGTGAATACGTATCGGTGAGACACAGAATCATCCTTGTCACGGAAGGCGCATCCGTATACCCGCGTATCACCATGTCCCCTTCTCCATATATTAGGAACACATCCTTAGTTCTTCTTAAGTACTTAAGGATCGTCTTAACAGCCACCCAATGATCCATTCCTGGATCAGACTGGTATCTGCTCGTGACACTCAGAGCATACGATACATCGGGCCTCGTACATAACATAGCATACATGATAGATCCTATTGCGGATGCATAGGGAATCTTACTCATGCAAATCCTCTCGTCTTCTGTGCGCGGACACATAGACTTCGAAAGGTGTACCCCATGCCTGATGGGTAGGAAACCTTTCTTGGATTCCGGCATACTAAACCTCTTTAGCACTCGGTCTATATATGTAGACTGCGAAAGACCAAGCAACCGTTTCGATCTATCTCTATAGATCTTAATCCCGAGGATGTAGGTTGCTTCTCCCAGGTCTTTCATGGAGAATGTCTTGGATAACCAAACCTTAATTGATTGTAAGATTGAAACATCATTTCCTATAAGTAATATGTCATCGACATACAATACTAGGAACACGACTGCACTCCCACTAACCTTCTTGTACACACAAGGTTCGTCTGGATTTTGTGAGAAATCAAACTTTTTGATTGTCTCATCAAAACGGATATTCCAGCTCCTGGATGCTTGCTTCAATCTATATATGGACCGTCGTAATTTGCATACCTTGGTTTTATCAACCGATGTGAAACCCTCAGGTTGTATCATATACACGTCCTCGAGCAGGTTTCCATTAAGGAAACTTGTTTTCACATTCATCTACCATATCTCATAATCATAATGAGCCGCTATGGCCAGGAGCATCCGAATGGATTTAAGCATAGCTACAGGCGAATAGGTTTCGTCATAATCAACACCTTGTTTTTGACGATATCCTTTCGCCACTAATCTAGCTTTATAGGTAATCACATTACCATCCATGTCGGTTTTCTTCTTGAAAACCCACTTGCACCCTATAGGCTTGATGCCTTTAGGTGGGTCAACCAAGTTCCAAACTTGGTTTTCATACATGGAATCCATTTCCGACTTCATGACTTCAAGCCACTTATCCCTTTCTGAACTTGTCAGCACTTCTTCATAACTGGTAGGCTCCTCATCATCAATGAGTAACACGTCGTTCGATTCACTTACGAGAAATCCATATCTCTCAGGAATGTTGCGTGTTCTACGGATCTGAAGATGTGGTGTTCTGATGAGTCCGACCGATTGCTCATCACTATGAGTTATCGACTGTTGTGCTTCACCAGGTATCTCATCAATGTCTATTTGAGTCTCTTGAGCCTCCTTAAGCTCGACGACACTCCCACTGTTTTCTTGCAAGAGAAACTCTTTCTCTAGAAACACAGCATGCCTTGAAACAAACACCTTTTGTTCTACAGGATGATAGAATTGGTAACCCCTTGTTTCCTTAGGGTATTCAATAAATAGACATTTATCAGACTTAGCATCCAATTTGTCTGATACAGTCAACTTCACATAAGCAGGACAATCCCATATCTTCAAGTAAGATACATGAGGTTTCTTACTATTCCATATCTCATATGGAGTAGTAGAGACTACCTTGGTTGGCATTCTGTTTAACAAGTAAACAGCTGTCTGAAGTGCATAGCCCGAAAAGGACTTGGGAAGATTCGCATGATTCATCATTGACCTGACCATGTCCAACAAGGTCCGATTACGCCTCTCAAATACACCATTATGTTGTGGTGTATATGGCGGAGTCCATTGAGACAATATGCCATTGTCTCTTAGATAATTAAGAAACTCTTGACTTAAGTATTCACCACCTCGATCCGATCGAAGTATTTTAATACTCTTGTCATGTTGTTTCTCTACTTCATTTCTGAATTCTTTGAACCTTTCAAAGGCTTCAGACTTGTGTTTCATCAAGAACACATACCCAAACCGTGAGTGATCATCGGTGAAGGTAATGAAGTAGCTATAGCCTCCTAAAGCTTGAGTTGACATAGGTCCACATACATCAGAATGTATTAGACCTAGTAACTCTCCCACTTGTTCACCTTTTCCAGTAAAAGGTAACTTAGTCATCTTGCCTTTTAAGCATGATTCGCATGTATCGTATGAATCTAATTCAAATGATTCTAGAATTCCACATCGGTGTAATTCGGACATGCATTTCTTGCTTACATGGCCAAGACGACAATGCCACATGTAGGAGTCTAATCGATTATCCTTTCGAGCACGCTTGTTGCTCGCTTCGATATTGAAAATGTCACTGGATACGTCCAACGTATAAATGCCATTGCTCAAAGTTCCAGTTCCATAAAGTACGCCATTCAAAGTTATATAACAACAATTGTTACTAAACATCAAATGGAAACCATTTCTATTTAAGCAGGAAATAGAAACAATGTTCTTTATTAGAGAAGGAACACAATAGCAATTGTCCAGTTCCAAGACTAGTCCACTAGGGAGCTTCAGGAAATAAGTTCCGATGGCGACCGTAGCAACCTTTGCTCCATTGCCAACTCGCAAATTTGACTCCCCTCTAACGAGTCTTCTTCTATTCCTTAGCCCCTATATGTCATTACATATATGTGAGCCACACCCAGTATCCAATACCCAAGTGTCTAAGGAAATAGAATGACAATCAATAACGAAGATACCTGAAGAGGATGGGGCATCGGATGCCTTCTTCTTCTTCATGGACTCAAGATAAATCTTACAGTTTCTTCGCCAGTGGCCTTTCTTGCCACAGTGATGGCAAGTGCCCTTTTGTGCTGGTTCTGCCTTCTTTGTTGGATCGAAGCGGATTGCTAGAGGGGGGGGTGAATAGCGATAAACCCTTTTTCTAATTCGTTTGTTAAAACTCAAGTAGACAGTTAATTGCAGCGGAAAGATAAACTATAAATAAATGAGACAAATGTCTTTTTTACTTGGTTCGTAGCCTTCGTCTACTACTCCAAGACCTTAGTGATCCTTGATCACGCACGGAGGGCAATTCACTAAAAACACTCCTCCTCGTTGGAGGTAGGAGTTTGACGATTACAAAAAAAACTTCGAAAGAAAAGATAGAGAGACAAACCCTCTCTTCTATTAATGTAAAGTGCAACGATAGAAAACCTTGATTAATAAAAGGAATTGCAATATTTAAAGAGACGACAAAATAAGAATATCAACAACTAAAAGAGTAGAAAGTAAACTAGGGTTGTTGACAGCACTTCGTCATAGAATCGTCGGAAAATCGCAGAGTTGTGGAGGTTTGTGAGCACTTAGAGATGATGAAAAACCCTAGGAGAAGCCCTCCTTTTATAGCCTTTAAGCCCCTCATCGAATGGGTCTTCAACCAATAGGAATTGGGCACAAAACTCCTTGAAAAATGGTGATAAAGCTTGACTCCTCAAGGCTGATTTTTGACCATCGGTTGGCTGAACCTGAGGCTGAAGCTGGCCCCGGTTGATGGCCGTTGAACCGATGGCTCAAAATATAAGTGAATTTGACGGCCACTTGTCGTCCGATCTCAACATAGACCTTCCATGGGAAATCTTGGGTCGGATCGTCGCCTAAGGACGTCCCCGTACAAAGGACACGACCTCACTTCACTTTACTCACTCGAGCTTACCTCGATACTTACTATGTCAATTTTGCTTCCAACCTTCCACTTGATTCCTTTGACTCCCTCCGAAGTCACTCGAGTGTCGCCCGACCACCGCAGCTTCCTCCGCGTGTCGCTAGCCTTCAGCTCTAGCTATAGCAATTTTCTGTACACTCGATTCAGCTCGTGAGATAACGACATGAGCTTAACTTTGTATCGTTTGCTATAATCAAAACTCAGGTTCGACTTAAGTGCCTACTGCACCAACAATCTCCCCCTTTTTGATTTATGGCAAACCCACATACAAAGTTAAGAAAAATAAATTAAGTGCATTAAGAAAAATGAGCAAGAGATATGCATGAATGAGCAGGAGTATAAAAAAGTATGAATGAGCAGGAGTATATAAAAACTTTTTTTTCAAGTGCTCCCCCTTGAGGAATCCTCCCCCTTGACTGAGGGTGAGTACTTGAGAAAGAGTTTTAACTCTCCCCCTTGATGTTTGCTACTAAACAAAAGAATTAAGTAACCGTAATTACTTAATATTGGCCATAGTGTTTAAAATAAGTTTTAAGTTAAGAAATTAAAAAATTGATTTCTTAACCTTGGCCTTTACTTCCGTTTTGTTAACAAGTTAACTTAAAGTTAAGTAAACCTTTTCGTTTTGTTAACACGAACAAGTTAACTAAGCCTTGGCCATAAAAAAATTATCCCTTAACTTTGGCCTTTTTCTCCCCCTTTTGCCATATATCGAAAAGAGTGAGGGTGTGTGTGGAATAAAAAATAAGTATTAATTTGAAAATGTTCCATATTATTTTGAAAATAATATACTGAAAATAAGTTCATCTATAAAATGTTCGACTCATATTTGGCTTGATTGATATGAAAGATCAACCAGTCCTGGTCAGAGTCGGTTAGTATGTATGATTATACTCCGTGGTTCATAGCGATGCACTAGCTCTACATCTGGAACCAGGAGTAAGGTCCTAACATCTCACGCCCATCTATGTGGCTAAGTACACAAACACATTAGTCCTATGTGTTGTGAGATGTATTGGCTCCTTAAATCTATAGGTGCATGATATCTAAGGTTTGTCCTATGCTAGTTCCATAAAAATGAAAATTAAGAAATAGTAGTAAGAAAATATAATTTGCAAGTTCCTATTCTACTACGCACATGCCCAATTTTCGTCTTAATAGACTAAATTCGGCTTCGGGTAGGGGTTTAGTAAATAAGTCTGCTAAGTTAGACTTCGATTCGACGTATTCGAGTTGTATGGCTCCGTTGGCCACATGTTCTCGAATGAAATGGTGTTTGACCTCTATATGTTTGGTCCTAGAGTGACATATCATATTCTTAGTAAGATTAATTGAACTAATGTTATCTACGTGGAGTTTCGTGTTTGTAAAGTCTAACTTAAAGTCGCGGAGAGTGTGCTTCATCCAAAGAAGCTGAGTGACACACTCACCCATCGCGATGTATTCGGCTTCGGTGGTAGATAAGGCAACACAGTGTTGCTTCCTACTACACCAACTCACTAGACTCGAGCCAAGAAGTTGACAACAACCACTCGTACTCTTTCTATCGAGCTTACTACCGGCATAGTCCGAATTGGAGTAGTCAGTTAGTTTGAACTCGGTAGATCTAGGGTACCAAATACCGACATTAAGTGTACCCTTTAGATATCTAAGGATACGCTTGACTAGAGTTAGGTGAGACTCCTTGGCACAGGTTTGGAACCTTGCGCACATACTTACTACAAATAGGATATCAGGTTGGCTTGCAGTTAAGTAAAGGAGACTCCCTATTATGCTCCTATAGTATTTTAAATCAATTGAGTATCTGATTAAATCTTCTTCTATATTAACATTAGTTGCCATTGGGGTATTAATAATTTTAGCGTCTTGCATTCCAAAGCGTTTAATTAATTCCCTAGTATATTTGCGTTGATGTAGGTATATTCTTCTTTAATGTATCCATTTAAGAATACAGATTTCACATCCATTTGAAACAACTTAAATCCTCGATGTGTTGCATATGCTAATAGCATTCGAATGGACTCTAATCTAGCTACTGGGGTATAGGTCTCGTCGTAATCTAAACCTTCGACTAGACTAAACCCTTTAGCGACTAGTCTAGCTTTATTTCTAACTACTTCACCTTTATCATCAAGTTTATTTCTAAACACCCACCTTGTTCCAATGATTGTTTTATCTTTAGGTGGTGGTACTAATTCCCATACTTCGTTCCTAGTGAATTGAGCCAACTCTTCTTGCATTGCAATAATCCAATCGGGATCAAGAAGAGCTTGGTCAATAGTTTTGGGTTCAATTTTAGAAATCAAAGATATTTGACTAAGGTTTCTGTATGAGGCTCTAGTTCGAACTCCTAGACTTGGATCACCTATCACTTGGTCGATAGGATGATTCGTTTGAGTCCTAGTTGGATTTGGGTTTGAGTCTACAACTTGATCCATAGGATGACTCGTTTGAGTTCTAGTTTGGTTGGAGTCATCTATCACTTGGTCGATAGAGTGACTTGGTTGACTTAGGTTAGGATTAACACTAGACCTGATCTCCGGATCAGAGTTAGGTCTAGTATAAGTCGGCTCACTAATTGGGGTTGTCGGGGGTTTTGTAGGTTCGTGTTCTTCATCAAATACTACATTGATAGTCTCCTCGACTCTAAAGTGTCTGGTTATATACTCTATAAGCTCTGCTTGTAGTCGAGTATCCTAGAAAGATTAGTCTAGTGGTTTTGGATGTAAATTTCCCTAGGTAATCCTTAGTGTTTAGGATATGTACCTTACACCCAAATACCTAAAGTACTTGATGTTAGGTATTTTATCGTGATAAATCTCGTATGAGGTCTTAAGGTGCCTCTTTACCATAAGGATCTATTTTGGACATAGCATGTCGTACTCATGGCTTATCCCAAAACCTATCGGGTAGGTTATACTCATTTAACATTGTCCTAGTGGCTTCTTGTAGGGTTCTATTTTTGCGTTCTACTAGGCCATTTTGTTGTGGAGTTCTAGGGCAAGAGAACTCATGGTGGTATCCATTTAGGTTATAGAATTCTGTAAACCTATGGTTTTCGAATTCACCACCATGATCAGTCCTAAGTCTTTTGATTTTAATGTTTTATTGATTTTCTATTAACTTAAATAGGTTGATTAATTGATCTAGGGTATCACTTTTGTGTTTGATGAACCTAACCCAAGTAAATCTAGAATAGTCATCAATTATGACTAAGCAGAATTTACTTCCATTAAGTGACTTAGCTCCGTGTGAATCAAATAGATCCATGTGTAGGAGCTCAAGCACACTTTTAGTTCGTTCTTGATTAGTTAGTTGATGTTGTGTCCTAGATTGTTTACCTTGTTGACAAGCATTACATATTTTATTATCCAAGTTATTGAGGTTAGGCAAACCTCTGACTAAGTCACTCTGACTCATCTTGTGAATGAGTCTTGGGTGTGAGTGACCGAGTCGTCGGTGCCACAACCATGATTCCTCTTGCCGTGTCATAAGACACTTAGTTGAGGAGTTAGTTAAGTTAATAGTGTAAATGTTGTTATTTCTAGTTCCCTTAAGAATTGTTTTAGAGGTTTCGTTTGTATTAATTACGCATTCATTTTCTAGAAATATGACCTTATAGTTATTATCACACAATTGACTTACACTAAGTAGATTATATTGAAAATTTTCTACTAATAAAACTTTTTGAATAACAAAATTTGAGTTAAGCTCAATATCACCTGATCCGATGATTTTGAGCTTGCCGTTATTTTCGAAGGCTACCGATCCTTGTCGTTTGAATCGAAGCTTCGAAAACTTGAGTTGATCCCCGGTCATGTGTCGGGAGCAACCACTGTCCAACATCCATTGATCCTACACGCAAGGTAGTTGGATCGGATATTTGATTTATTAAAGATTGGTTGAAAATTATTAACCTAAATCATCTCACCCATGTCTACATGATCAAACACGTTAACCCTATATGTTCTTGTGAGATGACTTCAAATTTTACTTGATTTAAATTTAATGACTTAAACACTTGTCAACCTTGCGTTAGATTCAGATTTGACCTTAGGCTTATCAAGTCACCTTTTCAAGATCATGGCTTCCAGGTCGTGGCGAGGCACAGAGGCCTTCTTTGATTGGAACAACGACCACTTCCTTAGACAAAGCCATTTTCAAGAAAATAGAGACTTGACTCACCTAAGACCACTTCTTGGTCTAACTAGTCTAGGATACGGCGAGGTAGCTTCAGCTAGTTCCGCTCGGTCAAGTGCACCGAACTAGATATGCCTTATCTAGCCCGAATACACAAGACTCCGCTTTCCTAGCGTACTATCATCTCGCCGCATCCTGGTACTATGTTATCAAGTATTGACGAGTTATAGTCCTATCTAACCATTCTAAAAAGGAAAATCAAACTAAATAAAAACCTAAGCATGCAATTTCTAGGTTAAAACACAAACAAGTTTTGTACTAGCTCCCCCTGGACCGTTGAATTGATTCGGCCTCTCCACATAGTGGATTTGGTCCTTGGGAACCCAGTACGGGTTCGATCCTAAGTTTGAAATCAAGGTGGTCTTAGGGACCCATGCTTGGACACGTTTTTTATGTCGACTTACAATCGACATATACAACTTATTGGTCGTGTTTGAGCTAAACCCTAGCCCGGCCTTGTTGTACACGACCCTTTGCGATCCAAGTAGGAGGTCAAGTCCTTTGGATCCCAAAGTAAACCTTTCCAACGTATTCCTAAGATCTTCGACTTGACTCTTCAAGAGTGAGTTCTCAACTTCGAGTTTTTCAACCCAAGTTGAGTCCTTCTCTTGAACTCGTCTAGTCGAAGAGGTTAGGGAGTCCTCGTGTTTGAGGAGTTTAACTTCCTCAACCAGGGTCTCGACCTTGAACTCGGACTTAGCTAACTTTCTATTTAAAAACTTAATTGTACTATAAAGTGTAGTAATGAGAGACCGACTTACCTTGAGTGTATCTTTTGAACCGGATGCATATCCGTGGCTTGTCTTGAATAGTGCTTCACAGTCCGACTTGTCTTCGGTTTCCGATTCAAGTTTTGGTTCCGACTCCGTCTCCGATTCCACCGGTTTAGCCATGAGGACTCGATCATTGTCTTCTTCCTCGGAAGCTTCTTCCCATGTAGCGTTGAGTGCCTTTTTGTATTTTGGTGTTTTGCTTTTGAGCTTTGGGCATTCGGACTTGATGTGTCCAAACCTGTTGCATTCATAACACCTAATATTAGAACTTTTAGGCTTACCTTCATTGGGTCAAGTGACGGTTCACATTCGGCCCTTGACTATCCTCCGAACTAGGCTGACTAGTTCGACCTCCATTTCTGGGTCGACCTCCGAATCGGACTCATCCTCTTCTTCCTTCGGGGGTGGCTTGCTAGCGGTTTTCTTCTTTGAACCTGCAAATAGTGCTATACCTTTCTCGGGTTCCGAGTTAGACTGCTCATGAAGTTCGAAATCAGAAAAAAGTTCATCTAACCTAAGTTTAGAAAGATCCTTTGAGACCTTGTAGGCATCGACCATGGATGCCCACAAGGTAGTCCTCGGAAAGGAGTTTAGGACATACCTTATAAGGTCGCAGTTTTCGACCTTTTGCCTGATCGCGTGTAGATTGTTGACTATGTCTTGGACGCGGGCATGAAGTTGCGTCACGGACTCGTGTTCCTGCATTTTTAGATTATATAGTTTATTAAATAAAAGATCACGCTTACATACCTTGGCTTCATCGGTCCCTTCGTGTAGCTCCACTAGCTTTGTCCAAAGGTCCTTTGCGCTTATGAAGGGGCCGACGCGATTTAATTCCTCCTTAGACAAGCCGCATTGAAGAATTTGAGTTGCCTTGGCATCGGTTTCGACTTGTCGTTTTGTCGCAATGGTCTATTGGTCATAACCCAAGGATTCACCCACTTCGTTAATCGGAAGTGTGAAACCCGTTTGGATTATAATCCACATCTCGATTTGGGTTTTGAGAAAGCATTCCATCCGACCTTTCCAGTAACAGAAATCATCTCCGTTGTAAAACGGAGGTCGGACGGTGCTAAAACCCTCGAGATGGGCCATTTGGAAGGGAAAGCTTGCACAAAAAAAAATACCAAAAAAACACAAAAAAGGTTCCAAGACTTCGCCTTGGGTTAGTAATGTAGGAAATGAAAAGAAACAAAAGGAATAAACGAGAAATAACCAACTAAAAAAAATGAGCACTTACAACCTTCGATGTCCCCGAAATCGTACTAAACGATGGTCTTTCAGGATGAATACAGCTTGTTACGAGGGTTTACCCTGGTAAGAATGTAGATCTCTCCGAGAGCTTCGTTTTGGTAGGTAGACCGTTTCGTGGGTCAACTTGTACGAAACATTATGCCCATTTTACCGTCGGCTACTCCAAAAGCGAATACTTGCAAAACAAAGTCAAACGAAGAGTACCAAGACTTCGTCTTGGATTAGTAGTGCGGGAAAAAATTTAAACGAACGAAAAACAAATCTGTAAGAAAATGTTAGATTGGTGGTTTCACCAAATCTAAGCGCCCCCGGCTCTGATATCAATTGTTGGATCGAAGCGGATCGCTAGAGGGGGGGTGAATAGCGATAAACCCTTTTTTTAATTCGTTCGTTAAAACTCAAGTAGACAGTTAATTGCAGCGGAAAGATAAACTATAAATAAATGAGACAAATGTTTTTTTACTTGGTTCATAGCCTTCGGCTACTACTCCAAGACCCTCGTGATCCTTGATCACGCACGAAGGGCAATTCACTAAAAACACTCCTCCTCGTTGGAGGTAGGAGTTTGACGATTACAAAAAAAATTTCGAAAGAAAAGATAGAGAGACAAACCCTCTCTTTTATTAATGTAAAGTGCAACGATAGAAAACCTCGATTAATAAAAGGAATTGCAATATTTAAAGAGACGACAAAATAAGAATATCAACAACTAAAAGAGTAGAAAGTAAACTAGGGTTGTTGACAGCACTTCGTCGTAGAGTCGTCGGAAAATCGCAGAGTTGTGGAGGTTTGTGAGCACTTAGAGATGATGAAAAACCCTAGGAGAAGCCCTCCTTTTATAGCCTTTAAGCCCCTCATTGAATGGGTCTTCAACCAATAGGAATTGGGAACAAAACTTCTTGAAAAATGGTGATAAAGCTTGACTCCTCGAGGCTGATTTTTGACCATCGGTTGAACTGGCCGGTTGAACTGGCCGGTTGAACTGGCCCGGTTGAACTGGTCGGTTGAACTGGCCCGGTTGAACTGGCTAGTTGAACTAATGGCCAGGACTACAATAAAGAGTTAGCTCAAAATATAAGTGAATTCGACGGCCACTTGCCGTCTGATCTCAACATAGACCTTCCATGGGAAGTCTTGGGTCGGATCGTCGCCTAAGGACGTCCCCGTACAAAGGACACGACCTCACTTCACTTTACTCACTCAAGCTTACCTCGATACTTTTGCTTAGGCCTTCCACTTGATTCCTTCGACTCCCTCCGAAGTCACTCAAGTGTCGCCCGACCACCGCGGCTTCCTCCGAGTGTCACTAGCCTTCAGCTCCAGCTATAGAAATTTTCTGTACACTCGATTCAGCTCGTGAGATAATGACATGAGCTTAACTTTGTATCGTTTGCTATAATCAAAACTCAGGTTCGACTTAGGTGCCTACTGCACCAACATTCTTTGCCTTCTTGTTCTTTCCTTTCTTCTGTTCTTTTGCCTTCCTCTTAGAACCTTTCTTTGAGGAATCAACTAACAGAACCGCCTTCTCCTCATGCTTCACAGAAGGCTCCACAGTCTTCAGCATATTGAGGAGCTCAGGAATAGTGGATTCTAATTTGTTCATCCGATAGTTCATCACAAATTGTGAGAAACTCTTGGGCAAACAATGTAGAATTAAGTCAATACTTAATTCATGATCCATCACAAACCCGAGGGTTGCTAGCCGCTCGATGTACCCATTCATCTTTAGCACAACCGCACATGCATTTAACCTTCTTGCATCTTCGTGGTGAAGAGGAGCCTGGAGACTTTGAACCTTTCGGATCTCGCTTGCTCATCAAACAACTCATGAAGATGGAAGGCCATGGTATTAGCATCCATATGCTCATGTTGCTTTTGCAGCTCAGGTACCATCGCCTCTAGCATGATGCAACTCGCCAGCTCAGAATCTGCCACATGCTTCTGATAGACCAACATTTGGTCTGGAGTTGCATCGTCCTTAGGACGGTTGGGAAGAGGCTCTTCAAGGACATATGCTAGCTTTTCTGCCTTGAGAACAATTCTCAGGTTTCTAAGCCAGTCCAAGAAGTTAGGCCCAGTCAGTTTGTTTGAATCCAAAATAGTGCGCAAATTCAAAGACGTCATGATCAATCGATTGACCTTGAAATACAAAACAAGCATATATGAGAAAATAATTTTAAAATGCATCAATATACATTTATAAATCCCATTCATTTTTCGAATTTCAAAAACCCCAAAATCACTTCGGGAGATCGTAGGTCCATCTCCGAATGGGCTGATATCCACCATAGATATGAACAACCTTGGAGAGAGTCCAACAAGCCATTCATAACTACGATGGTAGGTATCAACTATACCGATTGCATATCACGTATATGCAACTATCATAATGTGTTATCAACTAATTGAATGTTCACACATACATTGGGTTGTTAACACATTAACAAGTATGCATCATATGCATAGCACCCAACTTCACCTCCCTTCACATCGACCTTGGAGAGAGTCCAACAAGCCGATGCTCCAGGTTAAAGCCAACCCATTAATCGAGAAATAGTTTTAATATGGTTAGAGCGCATTCAACCAATTAGTCCGTCTTGGAGAGAGTCCAACAACCAAAGCTAACGATTGACCTCTGACTCTTACCATTTAATATTAAACTATTCCATGGTTTGAACATGTTCGGGTTCGAGCAGGGCTTGGAGAGAGTCCAACAACCCGAACAAGAAATAGAACTCTGGTTCTAACCATATTAATGGAAGGTGTAGGCTTTAATATTAAGTTAGGGTTTTTATGTCTCATCCTCTTTGCTTGCAAATAACTATTATCTACATGGCATGACATACATCTACATGTCACGACATGCATGGCATAATGATATGCATCTAATGCAATTACATGACATACAATTATGTCATGTACAATATTTCCTTATATGTCATATCTATTTATGGAAATAAAATATGTTTAAGATTTGATTCTCCAAATCAAATCATGATTAAATTAGGAAACAAATTTCCAAATCTAATCACATATTTTATTTGTGGAAATAGTTGATTAAGGAAACTCAATTTAGGAAACCAATTTCCTAAATCATCAAAACTACTTATGGAAATAAAATATTTTTAAGATTTGATTTCCCAAATCAAATCATGATTAAATTAGGAAATAAATTTCCAAAATCTAATCAAATATTTTATTTATGGAAAATATCAATTTCCATAAATACTTCCAACTTTCCAAAAGTGGAAGATTTCCATAAATACTTCTAGACTTTCCAAAATTGAAAAATTTTCATAAACACTTCTAACTTTCCAAAATTGAAAAATTTCCATAAACACTTCTAACTTTCCAAAAGTAGAAAATTTCCAAAAATATCATTATGACTATTGCAAAACTATTTTACGATTATGTCAAAACACAACCTAGGCTCTGATACCACTGTTTGGTTTCCGGCACCGCGGCGAGTGTGTGTTCGAACATGTTTCGTAAACATGTGCACAGCGAAAGAAATAAAAATAATAAATCTACATTTATTACAACACACACATCACACGCATGCATAGTACAACATGTGTAGACATAACCGTAAATTTAAATTTTGCAATAAAAGGAAATTTAACTACGTATACCTTACGTATCACGTGTAGCGGCAAAGACATCAACCGGAACGATCCTCACTAGAATCGTCTCTATCCTTATCCACGCCGAGTATCTTCGGGATGACTTCACCAAGTCACGAGCTTCGTCTTCGTACGGGTTACTAGCCTCATGTTGAAGACGATGTGATCGAGAGAAGATCACGATCCGAATCCAAATTCGGATCCAAAACGAGTCCTCAAAACTTGTTTCTCCGGAGAGGTATTCGTCAACCGTTTGACGAATCCTTCGTCCTCCACCTATGAGGATTACCGGAGATCGAATCCCCGGCAAGGATACCTCTGTCGGAGCTCCAAACGTCGTCCAAACGATGCTCCGATGAGAGGGAAACAAGCTATTCAGAAAACTAGACAGCTTTGGTGGAGGAGTAGGGGCCGGCCAAAAAGGAAAGGTGGAAGCTCACCTTATTACCGAACCCAAGGGAGATCACCGGAGCTCCTCCGGCAGTAGCTCGACGCTGGCAAGTGGAGAAGACGGTAGCAGCTGGTCGCCGGTTGGAGGAGAAGGGGCGGCGGCACTAGTGTTGGCGCCGACTTCTTCAAAGGGGAGAGGTGGGCGGCAACTCTAGGTTAGGGTTTTTGGATTAGGGCTTAACAAACCCTTAAACCCTCTTTTATAGAGAACTAATTCTCTTAATGGTTATTGGATCATAATCATAAGGCCCGTTAACCCGCTCCATTAATATAAGTTAAAATAAACCAAACCATGATGGTTTATTTTAAGTTAAAACGAACCGAACCAACTTTGGTTCATTCGTTTAAAATAAACCAAACCCTTTGGTTTATTCTCCTCCATTGGATTAGAACCAAACCATTTTGGTTCATCCATTATGTCTTCATAAGACACAGCCCATCCACGCTTCCATTGCGACTGAAACGATTTCATGCTCGCTTCTTGTTTGGTCAAGCCAAACTTAGTTTCTCTTGGTCTGAGAATCTCATTCTCAAGCTCATTTTAAATCCTTCGGATTACGCTCGTTGTGCGTGTGACCAAATAGGTTCTCGATTTATGTTGGCCGTCTATAATTAACCATTAATTATAGAACAATCATGAGTGGCACATAGTAGTACATCATGATCCATAATTAACCGAAAAGATCAACGGTTGATCCAGAACTATTTCTGAAACCCTTCAGCAGCTCGAATGAATCGTGCCCCATTCCATTCACTCATCTTATACCCACTTGGTTCAGGACATGGTCTATAGTGTCAGTCTCCACTAGGCTGACTACGTCACACCTAGCCCAAGTATCATTTCCTCGTCCTACGGATTCTAGTTACTGCACATGTATTGAAGAGTACCTTACTCTAAACATGTAATGCTTTGGCCAAAGACTTTAGTAACAATCCGACGAGAGGCCATGGGTATACATCTCCTCGCAAGGAGTGGTGAATCCTTTATAGGCTATTCAAACACCTTCGATCACTTCGACTTATACCCAATCATCCAGGGTCCACATCTCCTTAGAGATGCTTGCTTAAGATGTCAAAGCATAAGTCTTCATGATCAAGATGACTTGAATACCGCAAGTCAAAGGAACATCGCACTTAAGCTACAGTAAGAACTTCATTGACATATCTATATATGCAGAGAACCATATGAAGTCTTACGGCTGGTCACTCCAATGAACTAGTTACCATAACTAGCATCCACGATTAACTCGACATCACAATGTCTCCACCAAAGGAGAATCACCGCTTGGATACACCAAGGAGTATACCTCGTGCTAGTCTCGACAGAATCAATGGTGTCCAAATCCATCAATTCATCGACTAGGGATAATTCCGATACATCACAATTACACATGTAGAGATACTCACTAATTGTGATCCAATCACAAATTCTCTCATGCTGTGAGTCATATCATGGACATTCAGTAAATGAGTTTAAGATCCAATCAAATACATAAAACCATGTATACTCAAATAGTGAATCTTCATTTATCATATAAATGGTTCATACATAAGGCGATTGCCTTAGGACATCTCTCATATATTACTAACAGGAATTTTTTGGCCTTGGTGTCAGCTTCCACTTGGTGATTCATGGCATTTGTCCACTGATTGAAATCCAAGAATTCACCGTCTCTATTTTTTAGAAGTGTGAATCCGGTTTGAATCACAATCCACATCTTTACTTGGGTTTTCAAGTAGCATTCCATCCGACCCTTCAAGTAATGGAAGTCATCTCCATTGTAAAATGGAGTCGGGCAGTGCTAAACCCTTTGAGATGAGCCATTTAAAAAAAAAAACCTTGCAAAAACACAAACGACAAGAAAAACAAGTTGCTAAGACTCTCGTCTTAGATTAGTAGTGCGGGAGAGAGGAACTTAACGAAACAAAAAAATGATACGAGATTAAAATGAATACGAAAAGAGAAACAAAAACTGATGCTAGATTGGTGGTCGCACAAAATCGTAGTGCCCCCACTCTGATATCAATTGTAGGATCATAAGAGCGCTAGAGAGGGGGGGGTGAATAGCGCACGTAAATTCTTTTCGATTTGATTCGTTCGACTAAAACAAAGTAAATAATTACATAGTGGAAAAATAAATGACAAATTTATTTTTACTTGTTTCACTACATAACGGTTGCTAATCCAAGGCCCTTGCGATCCTAGACCGTGTACGGAGAATAATTCACTAAAAGATCTCGTCCTCGTTGGAGGTAGGAGACATCAGAAACACGGAAAGCCCGAGGATGAGGCAACAAGCCTACCTCACCTCATTTTACTATGAAAAATTCAAATACAATAATTGAAAAGAAACTTAATACACTGAATAGAAATGGAAATTTTAAGAACTTATACTGATGACGAATGGATCTTTGAGCTTGAGGTCATGTCATCGACGTCCCGGCAGCATTTTGTTGATGCAGTGAGCATCACTCCTTAGTTTTGATGTATGAACCATAGTTAAATGTTAGGGTTCACTTGTATTCTTATATCAGTGTTAAGTGTGCAGGTTAACAGGAAGTCCTAGTAGGTCATGTTGACCAGATACTAGGCATGTATCTTGATAGATCAGAAGGACTGGACACTAGACATGAAGTCCAGATGGGTCGCGTGGACTAGACATTTGGCATGAAGACCGATTGGGTCAGGAGACTGGATAATTGACAAAAAGTCCAGCTGGGTCAGGCAAACCGAACAACTAGTGGAAGCCCTGGTGGGTCAGATCGGATGTCAAGAGTGGTAAGTTCGGTAGGTAGCAAGTAGGTAAGCCTCGAGTGAAGAGGTGAGTCCGAGTCCTCTGTAGGGGGACAAAGCTAGGCGTCGATCCGAAAAAGTCCATGTGGAACTTAGTAGTTGAGTTCGGCGATATTACTCTTATATCGCATTTTATATTATCTATTTGTGCTAATCTTATTTTTGCGAGGATCGGTCGGTGAATGGATTCAATCGATCGAAGTTCAATCGGGAAATGGATCGATCATTTGGATACCTATTTGGCAGGATCAGCTGGTGATCAATTGGAGATCGTGCGACGTAGATGGAAAGGGTTTCATTCGACTGAAGAGGAAAATTTCCCGATGCGGAGCCGAGTGACATGGAGTCGACTGGAAGACCACGAATTCCATATCGAAGGGTTGATGTGGAGTCAACTGGAAGGCATTCTAGTTGACTGGAAAAGGTTTATAAAATATGTGCTCGACCAGATCCGAGAAGAACAACCAATCTACGTCGAAGTGTTGCCGAAATACTTGCTCATCCACAAAATTCTCATTTCACAACAAGGCGACCTTCCGACACTCTGCGACTACCTCGACAATCCTTAAGTGTTGGTATAAAGTCTTGTATTTCTTTTTAACTTATTATTTCGCTTGTGTACTTAACTTTAAGAGTGGGTAGTATGTTATCCAACTCTAATATTTGTAAAAAGCGAAACCCTCCGAAGTCGAGAGTTCTTGAGTCGGAAGATAGTTAGTGATTGCCCATCGAGATAGCTCTCAGAAGAGCTACGGGCCTTGGACTAGCAACCCAGTTAGGGTTGTGAACCAAGTAAAATAAAAAGTGTTATTATTTTCTGCTGCATAATCACAATATTTTTCAAATATTCTAAATTGTTTTAAAATTAAAATAATTTTTTTAAACCTCCGAGATTCACCTCCCCTCTCTCAGAGAAACATGATCCTACAATTGGTATCAGAGCAGGGCACTCAGAATTGGTGCAACCACCATCTTGAGCTTTAAAATATTTTTCTAGCTTTAAATTAATTTAGAATAATTTTTCTAGCTTTAAATTACTTTAGAATAAATTTTCTTGCTTAAGAATAATTTAGATAATTTAATTAATTTTCAGTATATTTAGATAATTTAATTAATTTTTAGCATATTTAGATAATTTAATTAATTTTCTACAATTTAGATAATTTATTTAATTTTCTATAATTTATATAATTTAATTAATTTTTTGCATATTTAGATAATTTAATTAATTTTCTGTATATTTAGATAATTTAATTAATTTTCTGCATATTTAGGTAATTTAATTAATTTTCTGCATATTTAGATTAATTTAATTCATTTTCTGCATATTTAGATTAATTTAATTCATTTTCTGAATATTAGATAATTTAATTAATTTTTTGCATATTTGATAATTTAATTCATTTTCGGCATATTAGATAATTTAATTCATTTTCTGCATAATAGATAATTTAATTAATTTTTTATATTTAGGAAAGTATTTAATTAATTTTCTGCATTTAAAAAAGCATTTAATTATTATTTTTGTATTTAGGAAAGTATTTAATTAGTTTTATGCAATTAGGAAAGCATTTAATTAATTTTTTATATTTAGAAAAGTACTTAATTAATTTTCTGCATTTAGGAAAGCATTATTAATTTTCTACATTTTAGAAATTTTTATTAATTTTTTGCATCTAAGAAAATCTTTATTAATTCTTGCATTGAGAATATATTTTTTTAAACAACTCTAGGAATAATTTTAAATTTTAATTAATTTAAATTAAATTTAATAATGTCGCATTTAGACGGTCTAAGCATCGTTCGCCCTTCTCTCTTTAACAAAGAGGATTTTTCCCTCATGGAAGAGGTGAATGGAGTGTTTTCTGAAAACCGACCTAGAGGTTTGGTTTTCGATTATGAAAGAGTTTATAGCTCCGGTAGACGATTCGGGTGAGTTGTTAGATCCGAAGAAATGGACCGCAAATTTTAGGAAAAAGGCTCAAGTCGATTGCAAGGCTTTAAATACCTTGCAATGCGGACTTACGAATGAGGAGCTAAGTTGAGTCTGGTCCGTTCAAAATTCAAAAGATTTATGGGATAAATTAATTAAGTTACATGAACAGGCTAACTTGAGTCAACCTGAGGATGGTTTAGTTTTGATAGCAGGAACGAACACAAAAGGAAAGAAATCCAAATCAAGAAAGAGGAAAAGAAAGAAAACATCTAAGGCGAAATTGAACAAGTCATCGTCAAAAGAGTCGGATGCAAAAATATCAACGAATTGCTTTGTAGCACTCATGGAAGTCGACGAGTTCGAAGACGAGACAAACTCCGAGTCCGACTCCGAGTCTGAGTCCAAGAGAAGCCACAAATATGCATCCGTTTCCGAAGGTTCAAACGAGGTAACATCTCCCCAAGAAGATAAGTTGTACAACATAATTGCCTGCTTAGGTAGGAAACTAGCCAAGTCCGAGAATCAAGTCGACTCGCTTCTTGAGGAAGTTCAAGTACTTAAGGAGCAAGTCAACTCGAAGACTTCGACTTGCCAAATTAAGGATAGAGACTCAACTCGAGTTGCAAAGCTTGAGGAAGAGAACTCTGTCATAAAAAAGGCAAGTAGAAGATCTCACCGGATCGTTGGAAAGGTTCACATCGGGATCCAAGTATCTCAACATGGTGCTTGGGTCTCAACGAGCCATGTACAACAAGTCCGGACTTGGATACAAGGCTAAGGATACAAATAGATTATATATGTCATTGTTTAATAGAAACGCTATGGGTTAAATCCAAGTTTGGGTTCCTAAGACCATCTCCAACCATAAACACCAAATTTGGTGTAGTTTTGACACCAAAATGGTGCAATTTTAACACAAACACTATTTCAACTCCAACCCACTCACACCATATCACACTAAAAAGGAATATTCATTAGAATATTCTAGTTTTCTTATTTGTAATATAACTATCAATATACATTTTAATTTATTAATATTTTTATATGATAATTATTATATTTAAAATTAATACTTCATTAATATTTGAGATATATTATTTTTTTAGAATTTTGCCTCCAACTAATATATATATAAAATTATAAATTTTCTATTTTTATTTTTTATTACATAATTGTTCAAGTATAAATATATGTTAAAAATATTATAAAATCTCACACAATTAGAATAAAATATTTCACTAATTTTTATTGAAAACAAACAATAACACTTAATTGAAAATACAATATTATGGAACTTTAACTTTCAGAATTACTATATTGTTCCCATAAATGCTCAATTAATGCATTTCAAAGGGAAATATGAGCTTCTTTATCTTTGATTTGTCTGTATCAGGCTAAAAACTCTTCAAATCGAGTACTATCATCTCCTGCTAGCTCAACATCTAGAGTTGGCACCTCAAAGTCTTCCACGATTACTGCATTTAAATCACGTTCATATTCAATTATCATATTATGCATAATAATACATGATGTCATTATATCATGTAAAACATTTTTTTTCCAAAAATGTGAAGGTCCTGTAATAATTGCAAAGCGTGATTGGAGCACGCCAAATGCTCGCTCAACATCCTTTCTACACGCTTCTTGCTTGATTGCAAATAATTTATTCTTTCGACTTTGTGGATCATGAATCGTTTGAACGAGTGTTGACCATTTTTGGTATATACCATCAGCTAAATAATAACTCATATTGTACTCTTTTCCTTGAATGACATAATGAGTAGGAACAGTAATACCTTCTGCAAGATTAGCAAAGAGATGAGAAGACTTAAGTACATTAATATCATTGTTCGATCTGGCCAACTCAAAATATGCATGCCAGATCCATAGATCATAATCAACTATAGCTTCCATAATAATTGTTGGCTTTCCACTACGACCAGAATATTATCCTGCCCATGTTGTTGGATAATTTTTCCATCTCCAGTGCATGCAATCTAGGCTACCTAACATACCTAGAAAACCTCGTTGCTCACCAATCTGGAGTAGCCTAGCAACATCTTGAGCATTTGGAGATCGTAAGTATTGGCCTCCAAAAACTTCAACAACAGCACGACAAAATTGTTTCACACTTTCAATGGTCGTTGATTCTCCTATTTTAATATACTCATTAGTAGCATCTGTCGGTACACCGTACATCAAAATTCGAAATGCAACTGTTATTTTTTGCAAGCTAGACAAACCAAGTCTTCCAAGCTCATCTCTTTTCTGTATAAAATAGTTATCATGATTACTAACAACATCACAGATATGAATAAATAAATTTGTCCCATTCGGAATCTTCGTCGAAACATTGCATCATTATACAATGGATTTTCGACGAAATAATCATTGAATAGATTACGATCAGCGGCTTCACGATTACGATTGATCACATTGTGACCAGGAATTGACCCTCGATGCATGTTTTGGTTATTTTTTTCATTGAGATAATTGAAGATCATTTGATTATTGGTAGAAATCACCTGAGCGATCAGTTGTTGCCTTGCACCAAATTGCCTTGCACCAAACATTTCCACATAGCTATCATCATCAGAGCTTGGAGATGATAAATTTGATGAACCTTCATTGTTGTTATCCATTTTATGAGTTAATTGAATGAATGAGATATATGTTGCTTATATGGTGTGTATTTATAATGTGTGTTATATCTATATTTTTTATTTTGTACATACGACATGATATAACAATGAATACATTTGGACAAAATTGCACAGATGATGTGACACACCAATGACAACATCAAGACAAGTTGTGCAGGTGACATGATCTAACACTAAATACATATTTTTATGTGTGCAGATGACATTACCTAACACTGAACATATTTGGATAAAATTGTACAGATGACATGACACAACAATGACAACATCGGGGCAAGTTGGCAAATGACGTGACTTGACAATGAACACATATTTTTATGTGTGCAGATGACATTGATAGGATCGTGTATGAAAGAAAGGGGGGGCACCCCTACTTAAACAAAATTATCAAAGTAAATGAGAAACCACAGCAGAAAATTAATCAGTAATCGAAGAAACTTTTTTCTTTAACAAACACAACAAGTGCAAAAAACAAAACAGCACAGAGCAGAATATAAAGCAACACAAAGAGAGAAGACACGTCCGATTTTTTACTTGGTTCACAGCTCTCTCCTAGAGCTGCTAGTCTAAGGCCTACCACCATGTTTCTCCTTTTCTAAGCTACGCTTTGAAGGTGGAGAAACCTCTTAGGAAAATTTTATAGATTACAAATTACAGATTACAACAAATTTAAATTTTCCCAATAGATTTAAGAATGTACCAACAGGAAAAGACTATAAATTAAGATTTACATATCAGAAAGTTTACTGCCTCATCGTAATCAGATTTGCCGGGATGCTAATGGATGAGACTTGCAGTAGTGGAAGCAGAAGGTGTGACGATCACAATGCCCAGATTGTTGTAGCCATGTCAGTACAGGAAGATGAACACCCAGCTTTGAAAGATGAAGATCTAGAGGCTTAGGAAGTAGATCGCCCAACAGTTAGTTGCGTTGGAGGCAGAAGATAGGAGAGTTGAAGACTTGTTGCAGCGAGATCAGAGTACTTTGAGCGCAAGTTCAGTTGCATCCACGCGATCGCAGAATTGTATGGGTTTTATAGAATACCGCCTATCCGAAGCCTTCTCTCGACCCACCACATGTGAGCTTGAACGTCCATCTCTATGGAAAAAATCCTTGGTTAATCATTGGAATTTGAATTCTACCGTTGGAGCTCATCCATGCATCGAAACAGATAGGATTTCTCGCCAAAATTGCGACTGTAGTTCCCAACAATCGAGGCCCCAGTCGAGCCCGCCTCGCATCTATGCACTATTTCCGTAGGCCAGTCGAGGCGGCAGCTCGACTGCTAATGTAAAAAGGCGAGTTTTCTCTTGTGCAGTCGAGACATCAGTTGAGTCCCCCTTGCATCTGTTCGCTTCAGCTAGAGACCAGTCGAGGCGTCGGCTCGACTGCTAAGGCTAAACTGCCCAAGCTAGTCGAGTTGTCATCTCGACTGTCGTAGTCAAACTGCTGGTCAAGGCTTGCTTCTATTCGTTCTAGTCTAGTATTAGTTGAGGTGCTGCCTCGACTGCTACTCCTTTTTGCAACATGTTAAGTTCTATCTATTTGTGCTAGCTGTAGGCTATGATTGGTCTGACTCATGAGAGTAGTAAGGGCAACAGCTGAGGTGTCATCTCATTGTTGTCCTCATGACCTATCTATTTTAGTCAACTCTAAGACTGAAACACTGTCACGCCCCGAAGGAGACCCTGCCAGACAAAAATCCGGCAGCATCTCCCCTGTACGGGTGACAATCCCAATTTACATACAAGGCCTACACGACCACTATACATCGGTCAACACGATCGGAATCCAAACTCACACGCAGTTATATAATTTGGCCTCAGGCCATCAACCAAAATAACTGATAAACAGTCTACCATAAATCAACTTACCCCTTCTGCCATCTGGGCAGGAATACTCACCAAAATCCAATCAAACCAAAATCCGAAAAAGGTCCATACGGACACCAAAAATCCAAATACAAATCAATCTCCAAACCTATACATGTCCTCTAACCAAAATATCCAAACCATAAAGCAAATATCCAAAATAAAACATTTACGACGAGTAGGGTCGTAATTTGCACTCTCTGGCGACTTCATCACGAAATAGATATAAATCAAGCGGGGTGAGTTCAAAGAACTCATGGTATAGTAGATATGCATAGTAAGGTATAGCTAACAATAAAAATATCATGCGATCTGATCTCACATAAATAGGGTATGCAAGCAAGAAATACAAAATGACTGTACTTACCTGAATCTCCTAACCTGATATAGGAGCATGTGCCTGACTAGAAGTAATAGAGTCCTGACCATATATAAACATGTATCCTGTATGCATGACAATCATATGCACATCCAAGGCATCAATACAATAATGCAGCAAACACAATACAAAATGCAATCCGCAAAATGCATGCCGTGCAATGACATGGTCACCCCCGACGCTACCACCGCCTCACACGCAATGGTGAAGCCGAGTGGGTAGGGCTATGACAATGTGCACTCGCCATCACCGCTTGCTCTGAGTGGCCAGAGTGGACGGGATCTTTGTCGAGTACACCTATCCTCCCGCCCCAAACATAGTGGGGAGCTAAGCTCTCATCTCCGGTGTCATAGACAGGAGGGATCCCCTCGCTACCACCCGCCTCATCGCTACCCATGAGCGGACCCAATGAGCTCGAGAGCAATCGCACACACCCTCCCGATGTACCACTAACCCATGAGTGACAAGTGTGTGTTATGAAACTAATGCGGGCTCAACAATAATGGAACCCCGTCCAGCTAGCATGCAATCATGCGAAAATGGTGCATGATACTAAAGCATGTAAATCCTACTCAAAATACCTATCCGAATGATATGTACAACCAATATGTACATATCCCTAATCCACATACTATGATCCAAATCAAACAGGGAAATATAATCATATCCTATCACATGCATGTATCTAGTACGCACCAAAAGTATACCAGGCATATAAACATGAAAAAGTTATTGTAAGCTATCCTACTAGCATATCAATTTGACTTAATCTAAAAGTTAAGTCAAAATACCCGCCTGAATATATCCGCAAAGAGAACCAGATCGTCACGTGGGACTGCGCTGGATCAAAACTCGCATATAACATAATTATAGTCAAGCACAAAATATACAATTCAACGACAAATCGAATAATTAATCGATTTCCTTCATAACCCAATTGCCCCAAATCAATTTCCAATTCTCCCAAATTTTCCAATCGTCTTAATAATCCTTTTCCTACCACAAATATCCATACCGATCAATCTAATAACTCCTAATCATCCCAAATCGACCAATCAAGCTCACCCGCCTAGGAATTCCAATCGACAAACCAATCCTTACCCAAATTAGATCCCCAACTCAATTTACAGTGACTCAACGATTGTTCACAGTCAATCCTTGCACGACCACCTCCAACCCTAACCGCACAACACCCCCAATAAACTCTCACAACCCCTCTCAGCCGATCACAGCCGTGAAACACCAACCCAAGCAATCCACAAAAGAAACTCCTTACCTACTCCGCCGACCACCGGCGAGAAGAAGAGGCGGCGGCGGTCGTGGGATGGGCGAGCGCCGGGAGAAGCAAATGGCGGAAGGCAACGCCGGTGAGCGGCCACTGCAGACCAGGCCGGACGGCGAGCTCGTCGCGTCGGCGCGCAGCGGTGCTCGCGGAACGCAAACAAGGGTCGCGATCGCGTCGGCTCGGCTCGAGGAAAGCGCCGACGAAGGAAGAGGCAACGGCCGGGCGCCGGGCATCAGCGCCGGGCGCCGGCGTCGGGCGTCGGGCGCGGCGGCGTCAGGCTGCCGCGAGGAAAGAGAGAAGAGGGGAGTCACCGTGAAGGTAGGGCGGCAGTGGTCGGCGTCGTGGTCGCCACGAGGAAAGGGGCGCAAGAAAGGATGGGCGCCCACTCGCGAGGGAAAGAAAAAAGGAAATAGAAAATAGAAATTAGGGTTTCCGGTTTAGGTTAATACCCCTTAAATAAAGCCTATCTATTTTATCCCCGTAATAATCTCGTACGGAGTCCGTTTAAATCCAGAAAAAATCCGGAAAATTCCTAAAAATCTCAAAAAATTTCCAGGATTATTTCCTTAATTATTGGGCCATTTAATTTAGGGTTTTTAAATCCCCGTATTTAACATTCTCCCCCACTAATAAAAATTTGGTCCCCAAATTTCCTACTCGTATATTAGTACGAGATGTCCCAACAACCATCTCAAGCATCTGGAGACAAGTCACACCTCAAGTGACTAAGTGGGGTTACTGATATCCCTTAACATCAAATCACACTTGCTTCTAGCAGCCCTTCCAAAGTATGAATAGTACCTTCATTTCGACCACCTATCATAAGTACTTAACTGTACCCGAGTGGAGCTCTATATCCGTGACCTATTAAAGACTTTACCATAATCCTAAGGTAAATCTTGAATCGCTATCGCATCCGATACTCAAAGATACTCCATGAACTGGAAATCTTCATAGTATAACCTATCCAGCGATCCAACAAACTCATCGTATGGATCGAACGAAAATGAGCGGACTTAGCTAATCATACTAAGTCCTTTCCGAATTCCACATAATCTCCGAACACTGTCCATCATACTAGGCTCCCACTTCTCTCTTGGTACAGAACCTTACTGATTATTTATATACCACCTTTACCAGTTGCCACACTGAACACCAGACTTCCAAATTAACTAAGTTCCATATGTCGTTCCACCACGAAGAACGTTCCCATACTTACTATTTTCCGAATACAATCCGATACATCTGCAACATATAGAACCTATTGCAATCTTCAGCAATACCTATCAAAATATCATGATAAAGCCTCGTGACTCTCGAGGTAATACCAAAGGCACTACTTACCGGCAACAACATGCTACCACGATCGGTACTCATAGCCAGTCAGGATGCCATGTAGCTATCTAGCCACCTACTACATACAAATTCCAATATCACTAATTCCGAACCGGTAGAGCAAAAGTACAACTCTATGATAGATGCTCTCTATCATCACAACATGAATCTATCTGTTGTTCCTGAATCAATAGTAACTCTTCCTAAATTCAAATGTAACTAAACAGTAGCTAGCTAAAACCTCATAAGCATATCTGCTCCTCACCTCTACAAAACAACATAACAACTCCTGCTAGGTCCACGTCATATATATATATGACAACCCTTCTCGTAGTTCCTCATTTAACATAAACATGGGATACGTCTCGATCAACTAAATCAGAAACGCTCCATTCTCTGAAACATCGCATCCGCATATAAATTAACTTTCCTTTCACCCGAGAATGATCACACAACACTGGTGTAAAAGTCAACCATCGTCTGAGCCCTGAAACTATGTTCACAAGCTTCAGACCAAATAAATTCCAACACCTTCCTGATCCAACCTGATGTAATATAGAGCATCCTATCCATATCTATGGTAATGATCAAATCAATACCAGAAAACCATCATCTACGGTGGCCGAGTGCTCAACTCCAACTGCCACCATCATAAATGATCCAATCATGTCCAGAATACACGATTTCCTAAATCCCTGGACGACTAAGTCGTCATAAGTCAAACAAGATAATCAAACCTCGTACAATTCATACCAACTATGAAATTGTCACCACTATACACCTGCATCCTCTTTACTCTAGGCTGATGATATATCAATCATCCCTATAACTTTGATAATTGTATGACACCCTGTCACTACAATATCAACACACCAATCATAAATCAATCCTAGAGTATACACAGGTGTCCTATAGATCTAAATAGATCCTCGATCCACCATGAAGGATATTCATTTCCTTCTACCACTACCGCATTCCATCATCGATAATTGATGTATAACCTCAAAGGTTCATCTCTTTGATAACAAGTTCCAGAGCTTCTCAAGAAATAAAATACTGGGACAACAAATATCCCATCCAATACCTCCTTTAATTGGAACTTAGATTCTTCCAATTCCCATAGTGTTAAGCAACACTGATACCAACTAAATTATCCCCTGAAAAATCGTCATTCTAACAAATACCTCTTGGCATCATCAACCTTGCCAATTCTGAAAGACCGATCGATGACGGTATCTAAGCAACTCGATTGGCTTACAGCCAATTGAATGACATTGCCTTGAGTACATCACGAGCTTTAACAACCTTGTGCGCTTTACACTAGCCCTCAGCCAACGCACCATAAGTAAAAATATTAGCTCGTAAAAATAACATTACCTCAGTACCAAATAAATTATCTCACAGTAGGGGATCTTCGATATCGAAACTATTTTCGAAATCCCTCCGATCGCCTACTCTACTTGCCTATACAGCGGCAAGCCTAGAAGTTCCTCCAACACAACATCTGATTACTCTCGAATTATACAGACATCCGAGAGACCTTCTTATACCATCATGTCACAAGCATAACCTCCAAGTTAATATCCAGATATTCACATCATATCAACCAAGTCAACTATAAAACAATTAAGTCAACTCTCTCACCATAATATAACATTTCCATCAATCAACCTCTAAACATCCAAAATCATTTTCATACCCCTGTGATAATCATCACAGTAATCATCTCAACATCTCACCTGTCGGTGGAAACACAATTAATCCACATAATCCAAATATAAAAATCCTTTTAATCCTATCAGTGCATGTTTTAACCACAGATATCTGTAAACACCTGTATCTCTCAATATATCATCAAGTAAGGTAAACTATAGTAATACCTCAATGATCAATCCTTCAATCATCTGATACCAACCTCAATGATCAATCCTTCAACCATCTACAACTCCTTTCGAGTAAAGATGTAAACTCATCCAACTTCTGCTCTTAATGGATTCCCTATTTCACAGTGATCTAGAAAAAGAATTATAATCGTATGAATCTAGTTGTATACACCTCTTCCTCTCCTTTTCTTCAAGAACCATACAACCAGCCTCATATCTCCACAAGTGTACAAACCACTTCTGATAGCGACATATATCTGAGGAGAAAACTTAATCCATATTCCTATTTTCGGCTGGGAAATGAGGTGTTTCATCCATCTTTCATTCCCGGGACAGAGCCTTGATCAATATCGAACATCAACATGGGAACGCAATAATGTCACGTGAATTCAGCTAGAAAAGCACGTTCACGTCTCCTACCGTTACCTTATCCGAAGTGTAGGTTATTATCACTAGATTGACTACACTATTCTCTTGAGACCCTTGTTGCAGTCATTTTTATAAATATGACTCACCCTAATGCCTCCCGATAGGATCTGATGGAAAAATCCAACTATCCTAATCCAAATGTAAGCCAATAAATTGTGGGTGATCGCAAACAACTCAATCACTATCTTGAGCCCTTAAGTGGGGGTAAACTCCACGATTCTAGTAAACTCTATAGTGAAATCCATTAACAATTTATCACTCAACTAAAGACTCAAGAATTTCTCAACAATGAGTCATACAAAATAACCTGGAGAAATACTGTCTCTCGAAAACATCCTGAACCCGTGATCCCGTAATGGGTTATTTTCCCAAAATTCTCCTACATATTCCACCAAGTAACAACTTGATCATTGCAATAGTAAGAAACTATCTCCACTCCTATATAAATACCAGTTAGGTACTTATCAGTACCTTCAATGTTATCAATCTAAGGCTCAAGCCGCTCAAGAATCAAAATCCCTATGGAACTTCGTAACTTAAACCTCCAATGTCTGCATCAACAATAGTATACAGTCCTTGTCCAATACCCCACAGGGTAATTATCTGCCTAGCATAATCAGTGAAAATCCCTAACACTGTAGTCCTTGATTTCCACAACCAATATGATGACTTGATCCCGCTCGACTGATATCACCACTCAAAGATAATTCATCTTTTCGTCAGTTCAAGACTTACCACGAGGTTGTTCACGTGGTCAACTCCATCTACGATTACGAATAGTGACCAACACACGGAATGTTATTTCCGGTTATCCACTAAACACATAGCCAAATCTAACCTGGAGTATAAACACTACGGCAACTCCGGCTGGTCACCTTGGTGGGCGACCCCTACTACGAGTCTGCACATGAGTCAAAACTCAATAGACCCTTTCTGACAACTCCATAACCAGAGATCTCACTGTCCTCTTGCGTGGTTACCCTGCACCACGTCTCGGTGCAGGTGCACGCCCACCTCGTCTCATATCTGTTAAATTATTACAGATGCTACTAGAACAGATGTTACTAGAAGTAAAAAAAATATAAAATTTTCATCATACCTATTTTGCCACAGGAGAGGTTCTGTCGCTGCCAAATCCCCATATTGACCTCGTCATAAATCCTCGAATTCCGAAATATAAAAATCATCGAAAATCCATATCAATCCAAAATTTTCCAAATTACCTCGTAAAACCTGCCAATACATGGCGAACTCCGAAAAATCAAAAAACCCCTAGGAACTCGAAAACCTAGGCGCTCTGATACCAAATAAATTGTCACGCCCCGAAGGAGACCCCGCCAGACGAAAATCCGACAGCATCTCCCCTGTACGGGTGACAATCCAAATTTTACATACAAGGCCTACACGGCCACTATACATCGGTCAACACGACCGGAATCCAAACTCACACGCGATTATATAATTTGGCCTCGGGCCATCAACCAAAATAATCGATAAGCGATCTACCAAATCAACTTACCCTTACGCCATCAGGCGAGAATACTCACCAAAATCCAATCAAACCAAAATCCGAAAAAGGTCCATACGGACACCAAAAATCCAAATACAAATCAATCTCCAAACCTATACATGTCCTCTAACCAAAATATCCAAACCATAAAGCAAATATCCAAAATAAAACATTTACGGTGGGGGTCGTAATTGCACTCTCGATACCTTCATCCCTGAAATAGATATAAATCAACGGGGTGAGTTCAAAGAACTCTGCGGGTATAGTAGATATGCATAGTAAGGTATAGCTAACAATAAAAATATCATGCCAGTACAGTCTCACATAAATAGGGTATGCAAGCAAGAAATACAAAATGACTGTACTTACCTGAATCTCCTACCCTGATATAGGAGCATGTGCCTGACTAGAAGTAATAGAGTCCTGACCATATATAAACATGTATCCTGTATGCATGTCAATCATATGCACATCCAAGGCATCAATACAATAATACAGCAAACACAATACAAAATGCAATCCGTGCAAAATGCATGCCATGCCAATGACATGGTCACCCCTGACGCCAGTCAGCCGCCTCACACGCAATGGTGAAGCCGAGTGGGTAGGGCTATGACAACTGTGCACTCTGCCATCACTGCTCCTGAGTGACCGAGTGGACAGGATGCTGTCGGAGTACACCTATCCTCCTGCCCCAAACATAGTGGGGGAGCTAAGCTCTCATCTCTCGGTGTCATAGCGGAGGAGAGGATCCTCGCCGCTACCAGCAGCCTCATCTCTACCCATGGCGGACCAATGAGCTGACAGAGCAACCGCACACACCCTCTGATGTACCACTAACCCATGAGTGGCGGTGTGTGCGAGCCATGAAACTAGTCATGCGGGCAATAATGGAACCCGTCCTAGCATGCAATCATGCGAAAATGGTGCATGATACTAAAGCATGTAAATCCTACTCAAAATACCTATCCGAATGATATGTACAACCAATATGTACATATCCCTAATCCACATACTATGATCCAAATCAAGCAGAAATATAATCATATCCTATCACATGCATGTATCTAGTACGCACCAAAAGTATACGGGCATATAAACATGAAAAGTTATTGTAAGCTATCCTACTAGCATATCAATTTGACTTAATCTAAAAGTTAAGTCAAAATACCGCTTGAATATATCCAAGAAAGAACTGATCACGATGAGGGACGCCTCGTGACCAAAACCTGCATATAACATAATTATAGTCAAGCAAAATATACAATTCAACGACAAATCGTAATTAATCGATTTCCTTCATAACCCAATTGCCCCAAATCAATTTCCAATTCTCCCAAATTTTCCAATCGCTCTTAATAATCCTTTTCCTACCCACAAATATCCATACCGATCAATCGAATAACTCTAATCATCCCAAATCGACCAATCAAGCTCACCGCCTAGGAATTCCATCGATGACCAATCCTTACCCAAATTAGATCCCCAACTCAATTTACGACTCAGCGATTGTTCACAATCCTTACGACCACCTCCAACCCTAACCGCACACCCCAATAAACCTTCACAACCCCTCTCGGTCAGATCACAGTGGAAACACCAACCAAGCAATCCACAAAGAAACCCACCTACTCCGCGACCACCAGAAGAAGCGAGGCGGCGGTGGCGTGGGCGGCGCCGAGAAGCAATGGCGGAAGCAAAGCTGCCGGTGGCGGCGGCCCACCGGACCTAGGCGTCGGACGGCGAGCTCGCGTCGCGTCGAGCGCGCCGGCGAACGCAAACAAGGGCTGTGCGTCGGCTCGAGGAAAGGCGTCGACGGGAAGAGGCAACGGCGTCGGCGTCAGCGTCGGGCGGCCAGTCGCCGCGAGGAAAGAGAGAAGAGGGAGTCACCCGGCAGGGCGCCACGGAAGTGGCTGGCGTCGGGTGGCTGCCGACCGCAACGAGGAAAGGGGCGCCGGCAGAAAGAAAGGATGGGCGCGTGAAGGAACTGCCACTCGCGGCGAGGGGAAAGAAAAAAAAAGGAAATAGAAAATAGAAATTAGGGTTTCCGGTTTAGGTTAATACCCCTTAAATAAAGCCTATCTATTTTATCCCCGTAATAATCTCGTACGGAGTCCGTTTAAATCCAGAAAAATTCCGGAAAATTCCTAAAAATCTCGAAAAATTTCCAGGATTATTTCCTTAATTATTGGGCCATTTAATTTAGGGTTTTTAAATCCCCGTATTTAACAAACACGCCTAGTAAAGACTTTACCCAAAGACCCTTTACTTTGCCAAGACTTCGACCTTCAACCACTCTTGGACTTTTCACCTTGCCACTTCCGCAAGGAATTTTTCCTTCTTGGACTTTTCACCAAGGATCCACCCTTGGATTTTCCATCTGCCAAGGAATTACACATCTTGGACTTTTCACCAAGGGTCCTCCCTTGGATTTTCCATCTACCAAGGAATTATCCATCTTGCACTTTTCACCAAGGGTTCACCCTTGGATTTTCCCTCTGCCAAGGAATTATCCATCTTGGACTTTTCACCAAGGGTCCACCCTTGGATTTTTCCCATCTACCATCCCTTACCCTTCAGGATACTCCAAGTTTCCTTCAGTTTACCGCATACTTAAAGGTATCCTGTCAATACAGGGATTTGCTCAGCAGATACACTGAGTGTTTGGGAGATAGCCAACTACTCTGGAGTTAACCAACTGCTCGGGAGTTAGGTTAAAACACCCTGAAAGCTTTAGAGCAGTTAAACTTCTTTAGAGAAACTACCCTGGAGGCTTTCTAGCACAGTGTCAAACTGCCCTAGAAAACAGCCTTGGAAGCTTTCTAGCGCAGTGTCAAACTGCCCTGTAAGCTTTCTAGCGCAGTGTTAAACTGCCCTGGAAGCTTTCTAGCATAGTGTCAAACTGCCCTGGAAAACAACCCTGGAAGCTTTCTAGCGCAGTGTCAAACAACCCTGGAAGCTTTCTAGCGCCGTGTCAAACTGTCCTAGAAGCTTCTAGCGCATCAAACATCCCTGGCAATCAAACTGCCTTAGCAATCAGACTGCCCTGGCAATTAAACTGCCCTGGCAATTAAATTGCCCTGGCAGTCAAACTGCTCTGGCAAACTGCCCTGGCAATCAAACTGCCTTGGCAAACTATACCAAACCGCCCTGGAATGAATCAGAACTTCCCTGACAACTCTTCAAATTGCCCTGGAATTTTCGGGAACTTATCTTACTACCCTAGAATTTGAACCCCCAATCCCAAGACTCTATACTTGCCTAAACTTGGTTTACTGAAACATTTGTCAAACACCAAAACATATCTTGGAGTATCAGCTCCAACAGACATAACATAACAATGAACATATTTAGACCAAATCACACAGATGATGTGAAACAACAATGACGACATCGGGACAAGTTGGACATGTGACATGACCTGACACTGAATATATTTTTTTTGTGCTGATGACGTGATATAACAATAAACACATTTGGATAAAATTGTATAGATGATGTGAGACAATAATGACATCATTAGGATAAGTTATGCAGGTGACGTAACCTGACACTGAACACATATTTTTATGTGTGCAGATGACATGACCTAATAATGAACACATTTGAGCAAAATTGTATAGATGATGTGACACAATAATGATAATACGGGGCAAGTTGGCAGGTGACGTGACCTGACACTGAACACATTTTTTTTTGTGTAGTTGACATGACATAACAATGAACATATTTGGACAAAATCACATAGATGATGTGAAACAACAATGACAACATCGTGACAAGATGGATAGGTGACATGACCTAGCATTGAACATATTTTTTTGTGTGTTGATGATGTGATATAATAATGAACACATTTGGACAAAATTATACAGATGACATGACACAACAATGACAACATTAGAACAAGTTGAGCATGTGACATGACCTGACACTGAACACAAATTTTGTATAATTTTATATTCCCATTTTTTCCCTATATAATGGCTTAGCAGATATTAGTATAGCACATTTTACTTCGCTCCTTTTGCTTGAGAGTATTCCCTTCTACTAAAATGAGTTCAACCCCCCGACAAGCTTCATACTCATTTGAAGAAGATAAACACTTATGTCATGTTTATCTTCATATTTTGCAAAATTCGATCATAGGAATCAATCAATCGAAGGATAAATTCTGGGCAAGAATTGAGAAAGAGTATCATGTAGATCCGAATTTTGCGCATTGTAGCCGATCACCAAGATCTTTGCAAAAAAGAATGCTTCTTATGCTTAGTGCAGTATCCAAAATGAAAGGTTGAATACGACAAATCGAACATATGAATCCTAGCGGAGCATCTGAACAAGATATTATAAGTTACTATGCTCATATTTATTTTAGACTATCTAAATGTTATAATTAATGTTTGAGTTCATTAATAGCATTGTCTTCATAACTTATGTTCAATTGTTTTGTTGTAGTTAACTCGTGCCAGAGTGCTGTTAGTAGAAGATCCGAAATACACAAAGGGTTTCAAATTTGACCATGTCTGGAATATTCTCAAAGATATTGAAAAATTTGGCACTGACAACATGAATACTGTAGATATGAAATCGCGACAACAAAATGCTAATGCTAGTTCATCTAAACAACAATTCTCCGAGGAAGAATTTCGTATACCTTCATCTTCTTGTGTGTCTGCTTTTGATCTAAATATCACTGACTCAGATAGCGGTAGTACTTCTAGTAAATGACCTCCTAGGGTGAAGAAAGCAAAAATGAAGAAAAAGAGTGATGAACAAATTGCAAAGGTAATTAAAATTAATTCTCAACTTGTTGAGGCAATGAATGCAAGTACTGTTGTTGCTACAAAAATGACAGATGCTATGATTTACAAGAAAGAAACAAAAATTTTGTTCAAAAATTTGAACTCGATCTTTAACCCGATGATGCATGAATATATTCAGAATGAACAAATTAAAATTATGCAAAAGAGAATGTAAGCCCAAGAATCTCATCTAGTGGCACATCAAGGGGAAGGATCTCAATCATCTCCAATACAAGGAGAAGGATCACAACTCAATCAATATCAAGGTGAAGATCAAGAATCACAAAATCCTATGAATATTTTCGATCAATTTTGCAATTATTTTAGTGGAATGGGGAGGGATTTTCCCAAATATTAGTATTATAATATTATTGAAGTAATTTTAAGTTTGTGTGTTGTATTAGTATAATTTGTATTTGTAGTTGTTTGTCAAGTTTGGTGTTACTCATGTTTTTAAATTTTTATTAGTAATATTTTATTTTAGTGTTACTCATGTTTGTATTTGTAGGTGATGTAATTTACATTTATGAATGTCAAAATGTTTAATATTTTATTATTTTTTATGAAATTAGTAGTATAATTTATAATTATAATTATAATTAAAATATATTTAAATAAATTAAAAAAATATTTAAATAAATTAAAATTTTACAAATATATATAATAAAATTAAAATATACTATTAAATACATTTAATTTAAATTTATAATAAATAATTAATATTACTATAAATAATGAGGATAAAAAAATAATTACAAATTATTTTTTATTTATGATATTTAATAATATATATTATATTTAATTTTATTAATTATATAATATATAAAAAAAAATCCAACACCAAATATGGTGCTATGAATAGTGTCACACCAAACACCATTTTTGGTGTAGGAAAATGGTGTATGGGTTGGAGGAATTTGGTGTGGTTTTAACCACAAATTTGGTGTTTTGGTGTATGGGTTGGAGATGCCCTAAGTTTAGCTTAGTCCACCAAGTTGGACCAAACCAATTTTGGGTTCCTAAGAGTCAAGTTCACTTAGTGAACAAAACTCAATCTAGCTACCATTTAGGGAGAGCTAACACTTTGCTTGTTTCCTTGTTTAATTAAACTCTTGCATGCTTTAGTTTATTTTACTCTTAGTTTAGAATGGATTAGATAGCAAACAAAGTATTTTGAACTTAAACAACCTAGTACTAAGACAAGTGAACTGATAGTAAGTTAGGGAAGCTCTTCGAAGTGCATATCTAGGAAGTAGTCGTTGCTCCGATAACCAAGAAGGTCATGTGCCTCGCCACGACCTGGTGCACTAAGTCGAGTGGAACTGATCGAAGCTAACTCACTAAGTCTTTGACTAGTTAGACCAAGGCTTAGTCCAAAGTGAACCAAGTACTTGATTCCTTCATTGACTTTGTCTAGGAAGTGGTCGTTGCTCCGATAACCAAGAAGGCGATGTGCCTCGCCATGACCTGGAAGTCAATGTTGGAAAAACCTACTTGACTAGCTCAAACCAAGTTTAAATCTAACACAAGTTTAAAAAACTTTAAAATTTCTCATTAAACTTAATTAAGATAAAAAAGAAATCCTTATCTCACAAAACCCATAGGATTAATGTATATTGAAAACCTAACTTGGGTGAGATGATTTAGAAATTAATTAAGCTTAATTAGTTTAAAACAATTTACTTAAACTAAACTTAAATTTAACAATAATTAAACTTAATCACAACTTAATTAAACTTAACAACAACTTAATTAAATTTAACAACAACTTAATCAAACTTAACAACAACTTAATTAAACTTAACAACAACTTAATTAAACTCAACGACAACTTAATTAAACTTAATAACAACTTAATTAAACTCAACAACAACTTAATTAAACTAAACAACTAAACTTAACTAAACAATTAAACTTAACTTAACCTAACTAAACTTAACTAAACAACCTAACCTAACCAATTTAATGGATTCAACTCTAATCTACTCAACTCAATTTTAATTAATTCAATCAACTCAACTTTAATTCTAAGAGAATCAACATAATTAAGGGGGAGTTAAGATATATTATAATTCAAGGGGGAGTTAAACATTTAAAATTTTATTTTGAAAAGAAATTAAGTATAAATATAACAATGTTACCTTAAGGGGGAGATCAAGTGTCACGCCCCGAGAGCATGCCGTGTTGAAAAGCAAACGGACAACATCTCCCCTGTACGTGGCAACATTTCGAGTTAATACAAGGCCCGTAGGACACAACAACAACAATATATATATATATATATATGAAAACAACAACTACACAAAACATAGCGGAAACATAATACAACATCTCAAACTATACACATGCATACCGGTATGACTAACACATCACAACATAGCGAAACCTCGACAAAAATCCGAATCCACAACATAGTACATCATGAAAACTCCAAATACAATACACTCATACGGAAAGCCCAACACAACCACCAGAGTCTCGGAGATGAGATGTGATGTCAGCCAGTGGTGCTCCAAGCCGTCACGAAGACTTCTACCTATTACCTGGGCGACAGAAAAACCCAGGGTCCGTGGTGGTGGTGAGTAAAACTCAACAGGTAATAGAAAAACATGTATATATGTAATATCACATGTAATTCAACAACATAATCTAGAGGTACAACAGGTATATCAGCATAGTATATAAATACAAGCATATACCGTCTAACCAAATGAACAACGTAAAATGCAGACATACCTGAAGTCTGCTACGCTACTCTGATCCAACCTGAACATATATCCAACATATATATAATAGGAAGAGTAAGATCAACTCACAATATACTCAAGCTACAAGTCAAGGTATCTAATGGTCTATCCAACACATATACCAGTATCCGACACAACTGTATAACATATGCAAGAAACATGCATGAATATAATGTACAATCAAATGCAGCAAGCATAATACAATCAAATGCAACATCACAATAAGCATATATATATAGACTGCATCTATATATATATTAATCTCAACCATCCATCCATATATATTTATATATATATATATATATATACAAGCATATATGTACATATATATGGTAATATGCAAACCGTCATCAGATACGGCAATGCAGCATGCATGGTCATGCCTGCGCACCCCTACTCGCTACCACAACTCCAGTGTGGCCTAGGTGGCACGACATGACAACTGTCCCAACTTAACACCAACCACTGCTATAGAGTGGCCTAGTGGGTAGTATGATCAAGTAGCATATGAGCGTAAAGAGCTCGCTATACAACGGGGGTCCCTACTGCTGGCCACTCCGACTGACACTACCAATGAGCGGTCGAGTGCCACGCGCCCAGGACAACTGCACGCAACTCCAACTACCACCGTCTATAGTGGTAGAGTGTGGCACAACAGATGCTCTGCCCTCACACCAGTTACTCCTCGGGGAGTAACCTGGGAGGCAAGATGACTGACGACTCTCTCAACCCCAAGGGAGACTATGTCATCAGAATGCATGCAAATGATATGAGTATGCTGTCACACGTATAACCATCTACCACAGACTCTCTGTTCAACAAAGAGTCATACCCATTTGATCAATACACTCCCTATCTTATAGAGAGTCATACTCAATGTAATGCCCGTAAAATTCCTAGCAATTTTACAAGAATTTTTGGCATGATTATAATGGGTTTTATGTGGGCTCTTTTAAAAATAAAAGAAATAGAGCCAAAAAGAATGCATGGCCTAGGAATTGAACCCCAAACCTCTAGTAGATACCTAAGCCCTAAAGATGCATCCAATAACTAGAAGCCCAGCAAGGTTTTGCTATTAGAGGAATATGGGAAATGATAGTTAAGGGTAAGGGAGGCTAAGGGACACTTCATGTCATGCCCCGAGAGCATACCGAGCCGAAAATCAAACGGACGGCACCTCCCCTGTACGTGGCAACATTTCGGGTTAATACAAGGCCCGTAGGCCCACAATAACAATAATATATATATATCAAAACAACAACTACACAAAAACACAGCGGAAACATACCACAACAATACAACAATCCCACACATGCATACCGGTATGACTAACACACCACAACAACACGAAACCTCGACAAAATCTGAATATACAACATATACATCACGAAAATTCTGAATACATAACACGGCGGACGGAAGGCCCAAACAAAACACGGGAGCCTCGGAGGTGAGATGAGATGATGTCAGTCGGCGGTGCTCCAAGCTGTCACGAAGTCTTCTACCTGTTACCTGGGCGACAGAAAAACCCAGGGTCCGTGGGGGGTGGTGAGTAAAACTCAGCAGGTAATAGAAAACATGTATATATATGTAATATCACATGTATTTCAATGACATACTCTAGAAGTACAACAGGTATATCAGCATAGTATATAAATACAAGCATATACCGTCTAACAAAATAAACAACATAAAAATGTAGACATACCTGAAGTCTGCTACGCTACTCTGATCCAACCTGAACATATATCCAACATATATATATATAACAGGAAGAGTAGATCAACTCACAATATACTCTAGCTACAGGTCAAGGTATCTAATGGTTTGTCCAACACATATACCAGTACCCGACACAACCGTATAACATATGCAGGAAGCATGCATGAATATGATGTACAAACAAATGCAGCAAGCATAGTACAATCAAATGCAACATCACAATAAGCATATATATATAGACTGCATCTATATATGTATACTAATCACAATCATCCATATATATATATACATGCATATATGTATATATATGGCAATATGCAAAAATGCCATAAGTTGGCAATGCAGCATGCATGGTCATGTCGGCTCACCCTAAAGCTACCACGACCCCAGTGTGGCCTCGGTGGCTCGAGCATGACAACTGTCCCAACTCAACACCAACCACTACTCTCGAGTGGCCGAGTGGGCAGTATGATCGAGTAGCATATAAGCGTAAAGAGCAAGCTACACGATGGGGGTCCTTGCTGTTGGCCACTCCGACAGTCACTACCCATGAGTGGTCGAGTGCCACACACGCAGAACTATGACACGCAAATCCTACTACCACCGTCTATAGTGGTAGAGTGCGGCACCACAATGCTATGCCCTCGGACCGGTGACTCCTCCTATGAGTAACCGTGGAGGCAGGATGACTGGCAAAACTCTCAACCACAAGGGAGACCTCGTCGCCAGTGTGCATGCAAATGCATGAATGTAATGTCTCACATACATACATCCACCATAGATTCTCTATTCTACAGAGAATCATACTAACCAAATCAATGCACTCTCTATCCTGTAGAGAGTCATACTCAACTGATCATAATACTCTCTATCCTGTAGAGAGTCATACCAAGCTAATCGACACACTCTCTATCTTGTAGAGAGTCGTACTCAATTGATAGACGCACTCTCTATCCGATAGAGAGTCGTACCTAATTGATCGATGCACTCTCTATCCTGTAGAGAGTCATACTCAAACTGATAGACGTACTCTCTATCCTGTAGAGAGTCATACTCAAACCGATTATCAAGCTAGGACCACAGGTCCGTAGCGACACATTAAGTAGCATTCACTTGACCATTTATACAATACATAGTCAGTGGTAAACATGCAACCTAGGGGTACTAGAATTAACCGTAGGTTCAAGACCTTATCTACCCACGGATGACCTTTTTGCCCAATTTACAATCAGGTTGTCATCCGGACTTTACTACTTGCACTTAACTTAAACAAATTCTAAGTTACTTACATCACCTATATATATATAACTCCTAATCATGGTAAAATAAATATGATAGCAACAATGGAGTTAATAGCCAAAGGTAAAGTATCAAGCATACGATAAAAAGAGCAGGGTCAAGGTAATATGAACACCTAACATACTCATATTTAAGACTAAATCTGAATGCAATACATCTACCCGGACCAGGTAGGAAATTACCCACCTGATATGTAGAATATCCAAATAAATCTCCACGTCCAAGAGTTTCTCACAATTAAAATCCTGCAAGAAAGAGCAAGGAGCATATCTAAGTTCTTCATAAGTCTAACAGTGTTATCAAATCTCTATCGATTAAGTTATCCACTTAATTGATCTATCCATTTTCTTACACTATTTAATCAACCCACAAGTGCATATACAGCAACATGCATAACTCATCCAGATATGAACTTACCAAGCTTAACTTTCTTCGCACATCTTTCTGCTTCAATTCAAAGTATCATATCTGTGTCCGAATAGCCAATCCAAATCAACTCGTTGAACTGCAACAACTCAATTACATTGGAGGCAGAACCCAAATTCCAAAAATCCTAAACCTGTAATTACACAGCATTCAAATTTATCTCAAATCTACCAAACTCGATTCCTTAATCCAACCCACAAATCAATGGCAGTAATCTTACCAGCAATAAGAGATGTGTAGGTTATCTGAAAATCTGCTGATTGACCCACAAACCTAAGCCTCGCATCCGTCGCTCTAGAATCACCACTGTGCCCAACGGTGGCATCCTAAATCTGGATTGGTCAAGCAGTGGTGCGAGCAGAGAGCTACAGAGATGCAGCCGCGATGGAGGAAGAAGAAAGACCGGCGGCTAAGGCAGAGATACCGATGGCAAAGAATCGATCAACGCTTGGTTGAGCGATCGATCGAGCAATCGCCAAGTGGAGGTCTCCGTGATGCAAATGTGAGTGAAGCTCGTAGCGGTAACAACAATCTCGGTGGCGGCTGGGTAGAGGTGTTTAGTTGGAGATCTCTAGCGACGAAGCTGCAGAAAAGGGCAGCGATCGAGGAAGACGAGTTGACGAAGAGAAATAGAGGAAGCCGACAATCAAAGAGGTCGGCGGCATCGCATGATCTAGCTCCGCCAGTGGTGATGGAGCAGCGACCACAGCGACGATGCCACCGTGAGATCGTGCGTTGAAGAACCAGAGGAGAAAAGATCCAAATCCGGCGACGATGGGTCGAACTCAAGTGGCGGTGGCGCTTGCTGCTGTTGGATCGGAAGAGAAGCAACGAAGAAGAGCCGACGGCGAAATAACGAAGTAGGGGAAGGAGAAGATCGCGGAGAATAGGATCGGGCGGAGATCGGGGGAGGAAAAGAAGAGGGAACGGTGAGGTTGCGCACGGGAGAATGGAGGAAATCGAGAATTTAGGAAACGCCGATTGGGGGAAAACGGAAGGAATCTGGAGAATTAAACTTATTAATTTCCAGTAGATAGTCTAAACAGGCTTTACAAAAGCCTACTCGCTTTATCCCCATGAAATGTCCATAACACTCCCGTTTAAATCCAGAAAAATTTCTAAAAATTCCTGAAAAATTCTATAAGACAATTTATTAATCAACAAGGGTATATATTTTTTTTTCCGGTATCTTACATTCTCCCCCACTAATAAAAATTTGGTCTTCAAATTTCGTACTAACATGTAAAAATTACTTCAAGCAAGTTTCCAAAAGGACCACATACCTTAGGTAAACATATGAGGGTATCGAGCTCGAATAGTATCCTCCAGCTCCCATGTAGCCTCCTCATCCGTATGATGTTGTCATCCCCCGACTTCCTCCCACAACACGGGAGATTTTCAGAGTCTAACGTATAGGGTCTCAGAAGGATTCATCTGAATGGAGGAGTGATAACTGTCCTCATAGTTAAATTCCACTAAAGGAATGTGATCCTCCCCACTACTCTCATAATTCATGACACAAGATCTTAATAGATCCTTCAGAGTCTGAATGTCATGCTCAGACAGTCCATCAGTTCGTGGATGAAATGTTGCACTAAGCCGAAGCTCTGTGCCCATATTCTGATGCAGACTCTGCCAAAATTGCAAGGTAAAACGTGGGTCTCTATCAGATATAGTACTCAAAAGTACCCCACGCAATCTAATAATCTTCCGGCAATACAACGCTGCCAGATGGTCCAACGAGTACGACCTACGAATAGGAAGGAAATGAGCTGATTTGGTCAGTCGATCCACAATCACCCAAATCGCATCACGTCCTTTACGGGTTCTAGGCAATCCTATAACGCAATCAATCGTGATATGCTCCCACTTCCATTCTGGTATCGGAATTGTTTAGAGCAATCCAGCGAGTTTCTGATGTTCAACCTTCACCTACTGGCATACTAAACATCGAGCAGCAAAATCTGCTATAACTCTCTTTATACCATTCCACTAGTATAAATATTTCAAATCTCGGTACATCCCAATACCACCAGGATGTATAGTAAATCTCAAATAATGTGTCTCCTGTAGCAACTCTTCCTTAACTGGATGCATGTCCAGAACACATATCCATATTAGAGACGAAAAATTATCTTCTCAGAAGATAAGTCCATCTACCATCCAAAATCCACTCCACCACACACTCTGTAAGTGCATGGGAGACTATAGCGACCAATGTCCCTTGTTGCAATTGTTCGAGTTCCAACAACTCTATAGTAGCTACCCAGTAGCTAATCCAAAATCTCATGAGCATTCCTGCTCCATACATCTACTAATCAGGACAATAACTAATAAGCCCACATCATAAGCATGACCGCTTATCTCGTAGTTCCTTAACTGACGTATGCATAAGTTACGTCTCATGCAACTGTATCGGAATCGCTCCGATCCCTGAAATGATGCATTTGCGAACATCCTTTTATCCACTCCGGAAGGATTAACTAATACTCATGTAAAAGTTAATCATCGTCTAGGTCTTGTAACTGGTTTCACCAGCTTCCGACTAAATGATTTCCAACATCACCTTTGTCAAACAAGTCTGTGGTATAGTAATGCTAAGACATTCTATCCACATCTACAGTACTAACCAAACCATACAAGGCAAACCACCATCTACGGTGGTCGAGTGCGCAACTCCAACTACCACAACCAACAGTGGCCAAGTTACGCAACTCCAACAACTACAAAAGGATCCAATCACATTAAGGATACACGATTCTCAAATCCAATGACGACTAAATCGTTAATTAGTCTAGCAACTTAATCAAAATTCATACAATTCATACCAAGTATGAAATTGTCGTCTCCACACACCTGCATCCCCTTTTCTCTAGGCTGATGATATATCAATCATCACAACGACAATGATACTTATATGACACTATGTCACTATCATATCAACTCTCCAGTCGTAAACCAACCCTAGAGTATACACAGGTGTCTTTAGCTGATCTAAACAGATCATTTATCCCCCAACAGAGGATATTTATCACGACAACTACTGTATTCTATCATCGATAATCGATGCATACTTTCAAAGGTCCATCTTTCTTTCAACAAAGAGTTCCGGATCTTCTCAAGGAGGAATACTGGGATAGATAAATATCCCCTCCAACCTCTCCTATAATCGCAACTTACGTTCTTCCAATTTCCATAGTGTTTAGTAACACTTATACCAGTCGAATTATCACCCGGTATAGGATCTTCGATATCGGAACTATTTCCGCAATCATTTCGATCGCCTACTCCACTTGCCTATACAACGGCAAGCCTTGGAGTTCATCCGAAACTACATCCGAATACTCTCAGATTATACGCACATCCGAAAGCATATCGTACCATACTTTCAACAATTTGACCATCCGTAAGGATATGTCTACAGTAAAAGTATGTCTATCAAAGTCTAAGGGTATCCCTTAACTTCTTAACTGTTGGTCCACATCTCACCTGACAGTAGAGATACCACCGACCTACAAGTTGATGTATAGGACCCTTCTAATCCAACTAAGAATGTTCTAGACAAAGATACATGTAAACTACAAGTATCTCCCAATATATTAACTCAGAGGGTAAACTAGAGTAATACCCTGAATGATCAAATATCTGTCGATCCGAACCAAAAGGCTCCCCGCAGGTATTGGCCTTTCTCCGAAGAGAACAAGATCAGATCCAACAGTCCGCGACAAAGCGGTCGCATTTCTGCGATGAATGATCCGAGGATCTTGCTAGATCATCTGATCACATCACTTAATCCTACGAGCTACAACTGTAGAATACCCAATAGATATGACCATCGTCGTATACTCTCTCCTCTGTACAAATCAATTCACATCTGGGGGTAACTGTTGTTGTCTGCATGAGTCTTCCACGATGTCTTCTGCTGATGCTGCTTCTGTGTTGATCTCTACTGAAGGGGAGTATCAAGAAACTCCAACCACGCCTGAGATAGTAGGTTGATGCTGATAAGATAACCCAATCCTCTGTGCTGATTTCTACTGTCGAGACGATGCATCTTCCTCCCGGAACACCATCGATAGTCTTCAACTGAATCTTCAAGGTACACCTCCTCCACTGTACTGGTTGCTCAACAATAGCAACAGCTGAACTGCTCCAACAGATAATCTGGCTTCACGTGTCTTCGTGATCTGCACTGCACGCACACAATCCCTTCGGAGTCTTTGTTCTGATTTTGTTGATATCCACAAGAACCTTCTGATGATCTGCGATTGGTCTTCTATAATCGAAAAGTAGCTCAAGGCCTGTGACCCTGATATTGCTCCTTTTATTCAACATTCGGAGACTTCTAACTCTGTTAAGTTGACCTGCAATATTTGCTTATCGGTCTCCAACTCTTAAACCCTTGTACGGAGTCATTTTTAAACTTCTGTCTCAATCCAACGTCTTCCGACAGGATCTGGTAGAAGATCCCGACATCCTTATCCAACTATAAGTCAATAACTCTGAGTGGCTTAAATCATCCATTCATCTTCTTGAGCTATTAGGTGGTAGTAACCTCTGCAAGTCTCACGACTCTGCAAAGTACACTATTACTAACCGATCGCCCTTTCTGGAAGCTCAAGAATTCCTTACAATGTGTCACTAAAAGTGACACAGGGAAATATTCTCTTTCAATCATCACTAAACCATGATCAAGTGATATATATTATTTCTCGAAGATTATTTTCTGTATTTATCACCAAATACCGGCTTGATCCCGATAATGGTATGCAAACAACTCTTCTTTCTCGGTATAACATGAGTTAAGTACTCAAAAGTACTCTCAAAGTTATACAACTCAGTACGAACAACTCAAGGATAAAATCCCTATGAAACACCATAACCTAGCCTTCCGCTATCTGCATCAACAATAGACAATTTGTCTTGTCCATTACCCAACAGGTAATGATCTGACTAGTACAGTTAGTGGAAATCTCTAAGACTGTAGTCTCTGATTTCCATAATAAATGTGATGACTTGGCCCCTGTTTTCCGACTCGGTATCAGTCGGCTCTCAGAGGTAAATCACCTCCTCGACACAGGTTCAAGACTCACAAACTCAACAGGTCGTTCCTGTGGTCAACTCATACCACGGTTACGAATAATAACCAACACACTACAGGTTATTCCCTGGTATAAGCATCTAAATGCATAGCCAACATAACCGAGAGTATAAACCCTAAAGGTCACTCTGGTTGGTCGCCTCGGTGGACGCCCCCTACTACAAGTCTGCACAGGTGTCATACTATATTGTATACACCTACTAATCAAGTTTAGATAAATATCTACTAAACCATAAGTTTTTTCAGGAATTCTTACCTCGTGCTTCTTGGAGCTCAGGCCGCTGTCCATCTCATCTCAAAAACCAAAACCGAATAAATCGACTCCCGAGAATCCAAGACTCGACACAAAAACAACATTGTATGGCATCGCAGAACCTTGGGCTCTGATACCAATAAAGTTGTCACGCCCCGAGAGCATACCGAGCCAAAAATCAAACGGACGGCACCTCCCGTGTACGTGGCAACATTTCGGGTTAATACAAGGCCCGTAGGCCCACAATAACAACAATATATATATATCAAAACAACAACTACACAAAAACACAGTGGAAATATACCACAACAATACAACAATCCCACACATGCATACCGGTATGACTAACACACCACAACAACACGAAACCTCGACAAAATCTGAATATACAACATATACATCACGAAAATTCTGAATACATAACACGACGGACAGAAGGCCCAAACAAAACACGGGAGCCTCGGAGGTGAGATGAGATGATGTCAGTCGGCGGTGCTCCAAGCTGTCACAAAGTCTTCTACACATTTCGCCGGCGTAAAAACCTGTGGTCCGTGGGGGGTGGTGAGTAAAACTCAGCAGGTAATAGAAAACATGTATATATATGTAATATCACATGTATTTCAATGACATACTCTAGAAGTACAACAGGTATATCAACATAGTATATAAATACAAGCATATACCGTCTAACCAAATAAACAACATAAAAATGCAGACATACCTGAAGTCTGCTACGCTACTCTGATCCAACCTGAACATATATCCAACATATATATATATATAACAGGAAGAGTAGATCAACTCACAATATACTCTAGCTACAGGTCAAGGTATCTAATGGTCTGTCCAACACATATACCAGTACCCGACACAACCGTATAACATATGCAGGAAGCATGCATGAATATGATGTACAAACAAATACAGCAAGCATAGTACAAGCAAATGCAACATCACAATAAGCATATATATATAGACTGCATCTATATATGTATACTAATCACAATCATCTCTGTATATATATACATGCATATATGTATATATAAGGTAATATGCAAAAATGCCATAAGTCGGCAATGCAACATGCATGGTCATGTTAGCTCACCCTGAAGCTACCACGACCCCAGTGTGGCCTCTGTGGCTCGAGCATGACAACTGTCCCAACTCAACACCAACCACTACTCTCGAGTGGCCGAGTGGGCAGTATGATCGAGTAGCATATAAGCGTAAAGAGCAAGCTACACGATGGGGGTCCCTGCTGTTGGCCACTCCGACAGTCACTACCCATGAGTTGTCGAGTGCCGCACATGCAGGACTATGACACACAAATCCTACTACCACCGTCTATAGTGGTAGAGTGCGGCACCACAATGCTCTACCCTCGCACCGGTGACTCCTCCTATGAGTAACCGTGGAGGCAGGATGACTGGCGACACTCTCAACCACAAGGGAGACCTCGTCGCCAGCGTGCATGCAAATGCATGAATGCAATGTCTCACATACAGACATCCACCATAGATTCTCTATTCTACAGAGAATCATACTAACCAGATCAACGCACTCTCTATCCTGTAGAGAGTCATACTCAACTGATCATAATACTCTCTATCCTGTAGAGAGTCATACCAAGCTAATCGACGCACTCTCTATCTTGTAGAGAGTCGTACTCAACTGATAGACGCACTCTCTATCCGGTAGAGAGTCGTACCTAACTGATCGACGCACTCTCTATCCTGTAGAGAGTCGTACTCAAACTGATAGACGCACTCTCTATCCTGTAGAGAGTCGTACTCAAACCGATTATCAAGCTAGGACCACAGGTCCGTAGCGACACATTAAGTACCATTCACTTGATCATTTATACAATACATAGTCAGTGGTAAACATGCAACCTAGGGGTACTAGAATTAACCGTAGGTTCAAGACCTTATCTACCCACGGATGACCTTTTTGCCCAATTTACAATCAGGTTGTCATCCGGACTTTACTACTTGCACTTAACTTAAACAAATTCTAAGTTACTTACATCACCTATATATATATAACTCCTAATCATGGTAAAATAAATATGATAGCAGCAATGGAGTTAATAGCCAACGGTAAAGTATCAAGCATATGATAAAAAGAGTAGGGTCAAGGTAATATGAACACCTAACATGCTCATATCTAAGACTAAATCTGAATGCAATACATCTACCCAGACTAGGTAGAAAATTACCCACCTAATATGTAGAATATCCAAATAAATCTCCATGTCCAAGAGTTTCTCACAATTAAAATCCTGCAAGAAAGAGCAAGGAGCATATCTAAGTTCTTCATAAGTCCAACAGTGTTATCAAATCTCTATCGATTAAGTTATCCACTTAATTGATCTATCCATTTTCTTACACTATTTAATCAACCCATAAGTGCATATACAGCAACATGCATAACTCATCCAGATATGAACTTACCAAGCTTAACTTTCTTCGCACATCTTCCTGCTTCAATTCAAAGTATCATATCTGCGTCCGAACAGCCAATCCAAATCAACTCGTTGAACTGCAACAACTCAATTACATTGGAGGCAGAACCCAAATTCCAAAAATCCTAAACCTGAAATTACACAGCATTCAAATTTATCTCAAATCTACCAAACTCGATTCCTTAATCCAACCCACAAATCAATGGCAGTAATCTTACCAACAATAAGAGATGTGTAGGTTATCTGAAAATCTATTTATTGACCCACAAACCTAAGCCTCGCATCCATCGCTCTAGAATCACCACTGCGTCTAACCCTGGCATCCTAACTGACCTGTCAAACAAAGGCAGCGAGCAGAGAGCTACGAGATGCAACCGCTGAGGAGGAAGAAGAAAGACCGTGGCTAAGGCGAGACGGTGATGGCGTGTCGATCAATGCCTTGGTTGTGGCGGCGTCGATCGAGCGATGCTCAAGTGGAGGTCTCCGTGATGCGGCGGCGAGTGAAGCTCGTAGCGACAGAACAACAATCTCGGTGGCGGCTGGGTAGAGGTGTTCGATTGGAGATCTCCACGAAGGCTGCGAGAAAGAGCGTGATCGAGGAAGACGAGTCGACGAAGAGAAATAGAGGAAGCCGACAATCGAAGAGGTCGGCGGCATCGCGTGATCTAGCTCCGCCAGTGGTGATGGAGCAACGACCACAGCGACGATGCCACCGTGAGATCACGCGTTGAAGAACCAGAGGAGAAAAGATCCAGATCCGATGACGATGACGATGGGTCGAACTCAAGTGGCGGCGGCACTTGCTTCTGTTGGATCAGAAGAGAAGGAACGAAGAAGAACCGACGGCGAAAGAACAAAGTAGGGGAAGGAGAAGATCACGGAGAATAGGATTGGGCAGAGATCGAGGGAGGAAAAGAAGAGGGAACGGTGAGGTTGCGCACAGGAGAATGGAGGAAATCGGGAATTTAGTAAACGTCGATCGGGGGAAAACGGAAGGAATCGGGAGAATTAAACCTATTAATTTTCAGTAGATAGTCTAAACAGACTTTACAAAAGCCTACTCGCTTTATCCCCATGAAATGTACATAACACTCCCGTTTAAATCCAGAAAAATTTCTAAAAATTCCTGAAAAATTCTATAAGACAATTTATTAATCAACAAGGGTATATATTTTTTTTCTGGTATCTTACACTTCAAGAGAATAAATAGGGAATGAAGGGACAAGAGAAAAGCCACTTCTCCCTCTTCTCTTCTTCTTCCTCACCGAAATCTATTCCTCTCCCTCTCCATTTTTTTTCCGAAACCTATCCAAGCAAGAAGAAGGCTAAGTTGGCATCCCTTAGGTTATCTTCCAACTAAAAGCAAAGCGAAGGATGTAAGTATCCCCCCTCACCTGCGTACAAGTAGTTTTCGATTGATGTATTTGTGTTAATCCTCTTGAAACCATTCGGCCAAGACCTTGGTTGAGTTTTCCATGAAGATCCATGTCATATCTTGTATGAACATGATGAAGACGGGATGCTAGATGGATTAGATTTAAGTGGATGAACTTCTAAGCCTTGGACCATTTGGCCAAGCCACTTTAGACCCCTATATGTTTTTTTTATGCCATGCTATAGCCAAGTTCATGCTATGTTTTGATAGTAAAAGAAGATAACATGATGTTTGGTTGACCTAGATTAAGTGGATGAACTTCTAAGCCTTGGACCATTCGGCCAAGCCACTTTAGACCCCTATATGTTTTTTTTTATGCCATGCTATAGCCAAGTTCATGCTATGTTTTGATAGTAAAAGAAGATAACATGATGTTTGGTTTACCTAGATTAAGTGGATGAACTTCTAAGCCTTGGACCATTCGGCCAAGCCACTTTAGACCTCTATATGTTTTTTTTTATTCCATGCTATAGCCAAGTTCATGCTATGTTTTGATAGTAAAAGAAGATAACATGATGTTTGGTTTACCTAGATTAAGTGGATGAACTTCTAAGCCTTGGACCATTCGGCCAAGCCACTTTAGACCCCTATATGTTTTTTTTTATGCCATGCTATAGCCAAGTTCATGCTATGTTTTGATAGTAAAAGAAGATAACATGATGTTTGGTAAACCTAGATTAAGTGGATGAACTTCTAAGCCATGGACCATTCGGCCAAGCCACTTTAGACCTCTATATGTTTTTTTTATGTCATGATTAGATGAGCTTAGGCTAAGTTTTGAGGCTAGATGAAGATAACATGTTCTATGCTAGGTTTTAAATGAGTCCACGCCATGTTTGATGTTAGAAGAAGGTAACATGTTCTATGCTATGTTAGAGTTAGGTTCATGCTATGTTTTGATGGTAGATGAAGGTAATATGTTGTTGGCTAACCTAGAGTTGAGTGGTTGAGCCTTATGTCCTTTAATATCATTCGGCCAAGACCCATTTAAGCCTAACATGCTATGATCTATAAATTACCATGTTATATTTTGAATGTAGATATAGGCAACATGTGAAAGCTAAGCTAGACTTAAGAAATGGACCTTAGGTTGTCTTGGAACTCTCGGCCAAGGCTTAATTAAAAACCCTAAGTGCCTCCCATGCCATGCTTTATATGTTAAAGAATTAACCTGTGGTTAGTTAGACCATATATAAGTTGTTGGTGTTAAAAACTTGTTAGAACTCTACGAAGTTTAGGTCATTCCATGTATATTTGTTCATGATGCTTATGCCTTATGCCATGCTTATATGAGTGTGATGTTTGTGTTCATGTTATGCTCATCACCTTGTGATTATATGAATGTATGATGTGTTATAAGGAAGAAACATGATATGATATGAAGAAGAAATAAGTTATGGAAGCCATATGATATGTTATGAAGAAGAAGTATGTTATGATATGAAGAAGGAAATATATGATATGCCATGATAAGGAATATGATATGTTATGAAATGAAATATGATATGATAAGAAGCATGTATGTATTTTACTTTCTGCATGGCTTGTACTAGGACCCTAACAAGGTCCAAAGGGATGGGCTCCTAAGATGCCCTAGGCCGACGGACTTAGTACGGGCCTAGGATGGGCTTCTATGTTATGATTGCCCCTAGGTCGATGGTCATAGTACGGACCTAGTACGGGATGGGCTTCAGATGCCCTAGGCCGACAGTCATAAGTACGGGCCTAGGATGGGCTTCTATGTTATGATGATGGCCCCTAGATCGACGGACATAGTACGGGCCTAGTAACCTAGTAGGTTCGAGACTTGCTACCTCGGGTCTATTTAGGGATGCACGCTATGATGATGATGATGTGGTACAATGTCGGGCCCAATATGTTGAGATTTATGTTTACGTACTTATAATATATGTTTTCAAAGAGCATCCTGCATATGTTTACATGTTATGATTGTTATGTTTACATGTTATGATGGTTATGTTATATATGTTACGATTGTTATGTTATATATGTTTACATGTTATGATTGTTAGGTTATATATGTTACGATTGTTATGTTATATATGTTTACATGTTATGATTGTTATGTTTCCATGTTATGGTTGTTATGTTATATATGTTTACATGTTATGATGGTTATGTTATATATGTTTACATGTTATGATTGTTATGTTATATATGTTTACATGTTATGATTGTTATGTTATATATGTTTACATGTTATGATTGTTATATTTACATGTTATGATTGTTATGTTATATATGTTTACATGTTATGATTGTTATGTTATATATGTGTTTACATGTTATATGCCTGCTTACGATGTTGTATGTCTACATGTTATTTGCCTGCTTATGTCTATGCTGATATATTTATGTTATGTCTGCGTATGTTATGATGTTATGTCATGTTATGCTTACGTATGGTTTTTGTGAGTAGGACAGGATCTTACTAAGCCTATGTGCTTATAGTTTATGTTCCCTTGTACTGCAGATAAGGGTAAAGGGTGGCTAAACTAAAGGGAGCAGCAGGAGGGGCAAAGTGTGTGTGGTAGTGGCATGATGGAGGAGATCTGTTATGTTCTTTATGCATGTTTTCCCTAAGATTATTTTGTTTATGAATTTGAACTAAGTACTTATGAACTGATGATGCATGCCCTATGTTTAAGAAGAAGTATCTATGAAATAATGATGCATGTTCTATGTTAAGAAGAAGTATCTATGAAATGACGATGCATGTTTATGTTTAAAAGAGAAAAAAATAAGTCTAAAGTCTTCCGCTGTAAGAAGTATAGGTAGTCTTCTGCTGTAATGTAATGTATGTAAGTACGATCGCATCATGCGCCGCCCCTCCGGACCCTTGGGAAAGGGCGAGCGTGATAGGTTGGTATCAGAGCAGATCTGTCTTTCCACTACACACACATCATGCTCCAAATCCTGCCGCTCCAAGTAAGAATTTCTATACCTACCTTATTTCTTTCATGTATGATAACAAATGCCTCTAGCTTAAATATGCATGAAAATACGTATGATAACCTTATGCTAGCTTTTAGTTTAACTATGCATAGATAAATGGACGATAACCTTATACTAGCCTTATTCTAATATATGAAGATAAACATGGCTGGGAGACGCAGTAGTAATAGGGTCAATGAGATAGTAATATATGGAAGACGTAGTAATAGAGTCGATGAGACAGTAAGTAACTCTCCATGGGGAGCTCCAGTACTGTTGGTGAAGAAGAAAGATGGGTCTATGCGAATGTGCATAGACTACCGAGTGCTGAATAATGTGACAATCAAGAACCGGTACCCTCTACCGCGGATTGATGACATGTTCGACCAGTTAAAGGGTGCTACCATCTTCTCTAAGATTGACCTGAGGTCTTTCTATCATCAAGTAAAAGTGAAATCAGAGGATATACCAAAGACGATCTTCCGAACAAGATACGGACATTACGAGTTCGTAGTTATGCCCTTCGGAGTGATGAATGCACCTGCTCTGTTCATGGATTTGATGAATCGGGTATTCTCGGCATTTCTCGACAAATTTGTAATCGTTTTCATTGACGATATACTGATATATTCGAGAACCCCCGAAGAGAACGCAGAACACCTGGAGATGGTATTACAGATTCTTCGGGAAAATCAGTTGTATGCAAAGTTCTCCAAATGCGAATTCTAGCTCAATCAAGTATCATTTTTGGGTCATGTTATATCCGAGCACGGAGTGATGGTAGATCCAATAAAGATTGAAGCTGTGAGTAACTGGAACCGACCAAGGAATGCCAGCGAGATCAGAAGCTTTCTTGGACTAGCAAGCTACTACAGGAAGTTTGTAGAGAACTTCTCTAGAATTGCAGCCCCTATGACAGTCCTCACCAGAAAGAACAAGAAGTATGAATGGACGGACGCCTGCAAGAAGAGTTTCACAGAATTGAAAAAGAGACTGACCAGCACTCCAATCCTTGCTCTTCCGGATAGTAACGAAGGCTTCGACATGTACAACGACGCTTCCAAGTTGGGACTCAGAGCTGTACTCATGCAGAACAGCAAGGTCATTGCCTACGCCTCTAGGCAGCTTAAAGAACATGGAAGGAATTATCCCACTCATGATCTAGAGCTAGCGGCCGTGGTCTTTGCTCTCAAAACATGGAGGCATTATCTATATGGAGCTCAATGTAGGATTTATACAGACCACTAGAGTCTGAAATATTTCTTCACGCAGAAGGACCTAAACATGAGACAACGCAGATGGCTCGAGCTCGTCAAGGATTATGACTGCGAGATCTTCTACCATCCAGGAAAAGCGAACAAGGTGGCTGATGCACTCAGCAGGAAGTCCTGTGCCGCCTTGATGTCTCTATCAGTGTTATCTCGGCCCTTAGAAAAGGAGATTATGCGTTACGGGGTTGAAATCATTTTCGGACAGCTCTCGACCATGACGATAGCACCGACGCTGTTTGACGATATACTGGAAAAGCAAACCCGTGACCCGAGCATTCAGAGGATCAAGCAAGAGGTCCTAGAAGGAAAGGATGATGGGTTTCGTATCTTTGACAGTGAAATACTCTACCTCAGGGATCGCTTGTGTATTCCTGATGACACAGAATTACGACAGAAGATATTTGAGGAAGCTCACAGAACTCCTTATGCGATGCATCCTGGAACCACCAAGATGTACCAAGACCTAAAAAGAAAATTCTGGTGGTTCAGAATGAAACGATATGAGGCTCAGTATGTTAGTACCTGCCAGACCTGCCAGAGGGTTAAAGCAGAACACTAGAGGCCTGGGGGAACACTACAGCCGATCCAGATTCCAGAATGGAAATGGGAGGATATTTCTATGGATTTCATCTCAGGATTGCCCAAGATGACAAACGGATATGATGCTATATGGGTAATTGTGGACAGGTTGACGAAGTCTACCCACTTCTTAGCTATCAAGATGACCTATTCGACTGAGCAACTGGCTCAATTATATGCTAAGGAAATTATCAGATTACATGGGATTCCTAAGACAATCATTTCTGACAGAGATGGTCATTTTATTTCCCATTTCTGGGAGTGTGTTCAGAAGGCACTTGGCACGAAGCTATTGTTCAGTACCGCCTTTCATCCTTAGATGGACGGACAGACCGAAAGAGTAAATCAAGTACTGGAGGATATGTTACGAGCTTGTGCCCTGGATTTCAAAGGTAGCTGGTGTCGATACTTATGCTTGGCAGAATTCGCCTACAATAATAGCTACCAAGCTACTATTGGAATGGCGCCCTACGAGGCTCTATACGGGAGGAAATGTAGACCTCCAATATACTGGTACGAGGGTGGTAAAAAGAAGGGGATGGGACTCCAGACGGACTTCATTGACGACACCACCTGAGCTATACAGAACATCCACCAAAGAATTGAGACTGCTCAGAGCTGGCAAAAGAGCTATGCAGATATGCGGCGTAGACCGTTAGAATTCGAAGTCGGGGATCTGGTATTCCTCAAAGTGGCCCCTATGAAGGGAGTGATGAGATTCAAAAGGAAGGGTAAGCTGAGTCCGCGCTACGTGGGACAATATCCAATATTGACGAGAGTTGGCAAGGTAGCTTACGAGCTAGAGCTGCCTCAAGAGATGTTGGTTATTCACAACGTGTTCCATGTTTCGATGCTCAAGAAGTGCATTTCTAGTACGGACCAAGTGATTGAGCCACAAACAGTGCAAGTTCAAGAGGACCTGAGTTATGAAAGTCGGCCTATCCAGATATTAGATCGAGAAGTCAAGAGGCTAAGGAATAAAGAGGTGCCCTTAGTAAAGGTCCTGTGGCAAAATCAACGGTACGAAGAAGCTACCTGGGAATGCGAGGAGGACATGAAATAGAAGTACCCAGAGTTGTTCTAAGTTTCGAGGATGAAACTTTTAAAAGGTATGAAGGATTGTAACACCCGTAAAATTCCTAGCAATTTTACAAGAATTTTTGGCATGATTATAATGGGCTTTATGTGGGCTCTTTCAAAAATAAAAGAAATAGAGCCAAAAAGGATGCATGGCCTAGGAATTGAACCCCAAACCTCTAGTAGATACCTAAGCCCTAAAGATGCATCCAATAACCAGAACCCCAGCAGGGTTGTGCTATTAGAGGAATATGGGAAATGATAGTTAAGGGTAAGGGAGGCTAAGGGACACTTCAAGAGAATAAATAGGGAATGAAGGGACAAGAGAAAAGCCACTTCTCCCTCTTCTCTTCTTCTTCCTCACCGAAATCTATTCCTCTCCCTCTCCATTTTTTTTCCGAAACCTATCCAAGCAAGAAGAAGGCTAAGTTGGCATCCCTTAGGTTATCTTCCAACTAAAAGCAAAGCGAAGGATGTAAGTATCCCCCCCCCTCACCTGCGTACAAGTAGTTTTCGATTGATGTATTTGTGTTAATCCTCTTGAAACCATTCGGCCAAGACCTTGTTTGAGTTTTCCATGAAGATCCATGCCATATCTTGTATGAACATGATGAAGAAGGGATGCTAGATGGATTAGATTTAAGTGGATGAACTTCTAAGCCTTGGACCATTCAACCAAGCCACTTTAGACCCCTATATGTTTTTTTTATGCCATGCTATAGCCAAGTTCATGGTATGTTTTGATAGTAAAAGAAGATAACATGATGTTTGGTTGACCTAGATTAAGTGGATGAACTTCTAAGCCTTGGACCATTCGGCCAAGCCACTTTAGACCCCTATATGTTTTTTTTTATGTCATGCTATAGCCAAGTTCATGGTATGTTTTGATAGTAAAAGAAGATAACATGATGTTTGGTTGACCTAGATTAAGTGGATGAACTTCTAAGCCTTGGACCATTCGGCCAAGCCACTTTAGACCCCTATATGTTTTTTTTTATGCCATGCTATAGCCAAGTTCATGCTATGTTTTGATAGTAAAAGAAGATAACATGATGTTTGGTAAACCTAGATTAAGTGGATGAACTTCTAAGCCTTTGACCATTCGGACAAGCCACTTTAGACCTCTATATGTTTTTTTTATGCCATGATTAGATGAGCTTAGGCTAAGTTTTGAGGCTAGATGAAGATAACATGTTCTATGCTAGGTTTTAAATGAGTCCATGCCATGTTTGATGTTAGAAGAAGGTAACATGTTCTATGCTATGTTAGAGATAGGTTCATGCTATGTTTTGATGGTAGATGAAGGTAATATGTTGTTGTCTAACCTAGAGTTGAGTGGTTGAGCCTTATGTCCTTTAATATCATTCGGCCAAGACCCATTTAAGCCTAACATGCTATGATCTATAAATTACCATGTTATATTTTGAATGTAGATATAGGCAACATGTGAAAGCTAAGCTAGACTTAAGAAATGGACCTTAGGTTGTCTTGGAACTCTCGGCCAAGGCTTAATTAAAAACCCTAAGTGCCTCCCATGCCATGCTTTATATGTTAAAGAATTAACCTGTGGTTAGTTAGACCATATATAAGTTGTTGGTGTTAAAAACTTGTTATAACTCTACGAAGTTTAGGTCATTCCATGTATATTTGTTCATGATGCTTATGACTTATGCCATGCTTATACGAGTGTGATGTTTGTGTTCATGTTATGCTCATCACCTTGTGATTATATGAATGTATGATGTGTTATAAGGAAGAAACATGATATGATATGAAGAAGAAATAAGTTATGGAATCCATATGATATGTTATGAAGAAGAAGTATGTTATGATATGAAGAAGGAAAAATATGATATGCAATGATAAGGAATATGATATGTTATGAAATGAAATATGATATGATAAGAAGCATGTATGTGTTTTACTTTCTGCATGGCTTTTACCAGGACCCTAACAAGGTCCAAAGGGATGGGCTCCTAAGATGCCCTAGGCCGACGGACTTAGTATGGGCCTAGGATGGGCTTCTGTGTTATGATTGCCCCTAGGTCGACGGTCATAGTACGAACCTAGTACGGGATGGGCTCCCAGATACCCTAGGCCGACGGTCATAAGTACTGGCCTAGGATGGGCTTCTATGTTATGATGATGGCCCCTAGATCGACGGACATAGTACGAGCCTAGTAACCTAGTAGGTTCGAGACTTGCTACCTCGGGTCTATTTAGGGATGCACGCTATGATGATGATGATGTGGTACAATGTCAGGCCCAATATGTTGAGATTTATGTTTACGTACATATAATATATGTTTTCAAAGAGCATCCTGCATATGTTTACATGTTATGATTGTTATGTTTACATGTTATGATGGTTATGTTATATATGTTATGATTGTTATGTTATATATGTTTACATGTTATGATTGTTATGTTTACATGTTATGATTGTTATGTTATATATGTTACGATTGTTATGTTATAATGTTTACATGTTATGATTGTTATGTTTACATGTTATGGTTGTTATGTTATATATGTTTACATGTTATGATGGTTATGTTATATATGTTTACATGTTATGTTTGTTATGTCTACATGTTATGATTGTTATGTTATATATGTTTACATGTTATGATTGCTATGTTATATATGTGTTTACATGTTATATGCCTGCTTATGAAGTTGTATGTCTACATGTTATTTGCCTGCTTATGTCTATGCTGATATATTTATGTTATGTATTCGTATGTTATGATGTTATGTCATGTTATGCTTACGTATGGTTTTTGTGAGTATGACAGGATCTTACTAAGCCTATGTGCTTATAGTTTATGTTCCCTTGTACTGCAGATAAGGGTAAAGGGTGGCTAAACTAAAGGGAGCAGCAAGAGGGGCAAAGTGTGTGTGGTAGTGGCATGGTGGAGGAGATCTGTTATGTTCTTTATGCATGTTTTCCCTAAGATGATTTAGTTTATGAATTTGAACTATGTACTTATGAACTGATGATGCATGCCCTATGTTTAAGAAGAAGTATCTATGAAATAATGATGCATGTTCTATGTTAAGAAGAAGTATCTATGAAATGACAATGCATGTTTATGTTTAAAAGAAAAAAAAAGTCTAAAGTCTTCCGCTGTAAGAAGTATAGGTAGTCTTCCGCTTTAATGTAATGTATGTAAGTAGGATCGCGTCACGCGCCGCTTCTCCGGACCCATGGAAAGGGCGGGTGTGACACTCAACTGATCGACGGACTCTCTATCCTATAGAGAGTCGTACTTAACTGATCGACGCACTCTCTCTCCTGTAGAGAGTCGTACTCAACTGATCATAACTCTCTATCCAATAGAGAGTCATACTCAACTGATCGACGGACTCTCATTCCTATAGAGAGTCGTACTCCACTAATCATATCAAGCTGGGACCACCGGTCCGTAGCGACACATTAATCACCCTTCACTTAACCATTACACAATACATGGTTGGTAACAAGTATGCAACATATAGGTATTGGAAATAAATCCTACATTTAGGGAATTACCTACCCACGGATGACCTTTTTGCCAATTTATAAATTGGGTCATCACCCGTACTAACATTTACACCCTACTAAACATCTAGGCCAATTTACATCACATCTATAACTACTAAATCATGATAGGGAATATGTGATATCAACAATTGAGCATAAATACATCCAACGATAAGTTCAAGCATAAGATAATAAGAGCAGGTTCAAGGTAACATGATCATATAAGATGATCATGCATCTAAATCTGTATGCATTAAAACTACCTGACCAAGGTAGGAATTACCCACCTGCTTTGTAGACACCAATCGTCTTCATGTTCGCAAATTCACCTCGCATCAAAGTCATAATCTTCGCTTCAATCACAACCAACTTCATAATCCACTTATGAAATCTGATCTACCCACCTTTTTAACTGCAAATAAATCTCATGACAACAACTAAAATCTAATTATGATTTATACACCGATCTAATTATTCTAGCAAGACAATTGTGCATTCTCCTTCAAGAATTAAACATCTAATGTATAACATACAACTCAAGACTTACCTTCAACTGTTGAAATCAACCATAGCTCATCCGAAAGCCCCTATCCATCATACGCATACTAGTCTGCTATAATTCAAATGTTCATTCGAAACATCGAGATCCAAGCTTACCTAACATAGTTTCCATATCCCACAACCTATCCAGAAAACCTCCCGCAACTATAAACAAATCCATATCACTGCCATACATGTAGCATACAAAACATGGTAAAATCATGGATCAACATAAACCTTACCTCAACCTCGACCCCTTCACAGCTTGCTCTGTTCACCAGAACAACCTTCACAGCCGACAATTCCCCCTGCCCATAGCCGCTCAGCCTCCCATCCGGTAGCCACCATCGACAATACTCGGTCAGCCCCCCCTAAACGTTGATTCAACACAGGACGCAACAATAAGGATGAAGAGAAAAAGGCAAATCATAGCTCACCAGTCGTTGGACTCCACCGGCAACCACCTTCTTCTTATTCAATCCAAAGGCAAATCACAGCTAATGATAGATCCGCCCCCCCCCCCCAAATCCCGCAACCCATTGTGAGCTCCAGTAGAAACATTCCTACTCACCACCATACAAAAGTATTGGAATGACTTGTGGCCGGAGACGCTGCTCAAGATGGAGATATGGATCAAACCAGGCGACAACGATCGTGTTGGCTAGAGGAGCTCGCGGTGGTGGCTGAGGATGGAGACGAGTTACGACGATGCTTGTCGGCTTCCTCTTCTCCAGTCTAACCGCCACCAACCCAAAACCCTCGCTCCGATGATGATTGGCTAGAAGGGCAGTAGCAACGAGTTCGGGCCAAAGATCACTAGATCAACACCGATGGCAGCCGCTCTTTCTCTCGCAGCGGCGATGTGTTAGGGCACGGCGGCCTCGGCGATGGCGAGCGCGAGCACGAGGAAAGGAGACGCGATCGCCTCTGGTCGCTTTGAAGAGGAAGAAGAGGCGTTCGAGAAAAATAGGAAGAAGTCGATCGAGCGAACAGAAAAGAAATCGAAGAAACGAAGAAACGCCCGTGGATAAAAGCGACGAACATGTTATTTTAGTTGGTCTAGCTAGCCCAAGTCTAACCCAATCACCTATTTAAGCCTTAATCTTCCTCCGATTCGATCATATGAACTCAATTAAATTCCAAAAAAATTCTAAAAATTCTGAAAAATTCTATAAGACAATTTATTAATTAACAAGGGTATTAGTATTATTATTATTATTATTATTATTATTATTATTATATATATATATATATATATCAATTATTATATTTTCCGGTATCTTACATTCTCCCCCACTAATTAAAATTTGGTCCCCAAATTTCATACTTAAATGTAAGAACCAATACCAGAAATCTCCGAAATGACCACATACCCCTAGTAAACAGATGAGGGTATTGAGCTCAAATAGTATCTTCCAGCTCCCACGTAGCCTCCTCATCCGTATGATGTTGTCATCCAACCTTTACGCATCGGATGGTTTTGCTCCGCAACGGTTGCTCCTTGCGACCAAGAATTTGCACTGGAATCTCTTCATAGGTCGCATTAGACTGAGATAAAATTAGAACCTCTTTCAGAACATGATATGAACGCGGAACGTATTTCCTCAACATAGAAATAGAAAATACGTTGTGAGCACTCACCAGTGTCGGAGATAAAGCCAACCGGTAAGCTACACCTCCAATCTATGCCAATATCTCAACTGGACCAATGTAGTGTAGAGATAACTTTCCCTTTTTCCCCAAATCATTTCACTCCTTTTTCGTAGGTGAAACACGCAGCAACACTTGTTCCCCAACTGAGAACTCCAAAGACCTTCGCCTCTGTCTGCGTAACTCTTCTGTCGATCCTGTGCCTTTAATAACCATCATCTGATGACGCGCACCAACTTTGTATCACGTTGGATACTCGGTGGCCCCAATAGTTGTCGTTCCCCGACTTCCTCCCACAACACGGGAGATCTACAGGGTCTACCGTATAGGGCCTCAGAAGAGAGCCACCTGAATATAAGAGTGGTAGTTGTTATTATAGGAAAATTCCACTAAAGGAATGTGATCCTCCCAACTGCCTCCATAATCCATGACACAAATTTTAATAGATCCTCCAGAGTCTGAATGTTACGCTCAGACAGTCCATCAGTCCGCAAATGAAATGTTGCACTAAGCCGAAGCTCTGTGCCCATAGTCTGATGCAGACTCTGCCAAAATCACACAATAAATCGCGGGTCGCTATCAGATATATTACTCAAAAGTACTCCATGCAGTCTGATAAATTTTTTCCAGTACAACTCTGCCAGATGATCCAACAAGTTCGTTCCACGAATAGGCAGAAAGTGAACTGATTTGGGTAGTCGATCCACTATCACCCAAATCACATCATGCCCTTCACGGGTTCTAAGCAACCCCGCAACGAAAATCCATCGGGATTTGCTCCCATTTCCATTTCGGAATCGAAATTTCCTTGAGCAATCCAACGAATTCCTGATGTTCAACCTTCACCCATTGGCATACTAAACATCGAGTAGCAAAATCTGCTATATCTCTCTTTATACCGTTCAACCAGTATAAACGTTTCCAATCTCAGTACCTCCGAGTACCATCAAGGTATATAGCCCATCTCGAATTATGTGCTTTCTGTAGCAACTCTTCCTTAAACACTGCAACTCTGAAACCCACTATCCTTATCAGAGACGGGGAATTATTTTCTCAAAAGAGAAATCCATCAACCATCCAAGATACACTCCACACACGTTGTAAGTGCATGTAAGACTATAGCGATCAATCTCCCTTGTTGCAATTGTTGCAATTGTTCGCGCTCCAGCAACTCCATTGTAGCTACCCAGTAGCTTGTTAAATTCAATGAGCACTTCTGCTCCTTACAACTACAAATCCAGATAATAACTACTAAAGCCACGTCATGTATATGACATCCTATTTTGTAGTTTCTTAACTGACTTAGGCGTAAGATACGTCTCATGCAACTGCATCGGAATCGCTTCGATCCCTGAAACGATGCATTTGCGTACAATGTCCTTTTATCCACTCCGGAAGGATTAACTAATACTCGTGTAAAAGTTAATCACCATCTAGGTCCTATAAACTGGTTTCACCAGCTTCTGACTAAATGATTTCCATCATCACCTAAGTCAAACAAGTCCATGGTATAGTAATGCTAAAACATTCTATCCACATCTACAGTAGTAACCAAATCATACATGGCAAACCACCATCTACGGTGGTCGAGTACGTAACTCCAACTACCACAATCAACAGTGGCTAGGTTACGCAACTCTAACAACCACAAACTGATCCAATCGTGTCCAAGATACACGATTCTCAAATCCAGTGGTGACTAAATCGTTAATTAGTCTAACAACTTAATCACAACTCATAAAATTCATACTAAGTATGAAATTGTCGTCTTTACACACTTGCATCCTCTTTACTCTTCACTGATGATATATTAATCATCACAACGACAATGATCATTGTATGACACCATGTCACTATAATATCAACACTCCAGTCGTAAATCAACCCTAGAGTATACACAGGTGTCATTGGCTAATCTAAATAGATCATTCATCCTTAACGAAAGATATTTACTTTCAACAACTATCGCATTTCATCATCGATAATCGATGCATAATCTTAAAGGTCCATCTCTCTTTCAACAAAGAGTTCCGGATCTTCTCAAGGAGGAATACTAGGATAGATAAATATCCCGTCCAACTTCTCCTATAATCGCAACTCACGTTCTTCTAATTTCTATAGTGTTTAACAACACTGATACCAACAAAATTATCACTCATATGAAGTATTCAATATCGACACTATCTCCAAAATCACTCTGATAGCCTACTCCACTTGCCTATGCAACGGCAAGGCTAGTAGTTCATTCGAAACTACATCCGAAGGCTCTCGGATTTTATGCACATCCGAGAGACATATCATACCATAATCCCAACAATTTGACCATCCATAAGGATATGTCTACAGTAAAGATATGTCTATCCAAGTCTAAGGGCATCCCTTAACTTCTTAATTGTTGGTCTATATCTCACCTGACGATAGAGATACCATCGACCCACAAGTCGATGTATAGGAACCCTTGTAATCCAAACAAAGAATGTTCTAGACCAAGATACCCGTAAACTACAAGTATCTCTCAATATATTAACCTTGAGGGTAAACTAAAGTAATACCCTGAACAATCCATTATCTGTCGATCCGATCTAAAGGCTCCTCGTAAGTCTCGGCCTTTCTCCGAAGAGAAGAAGATCATATCCAACAATCCGCGATAAAGTGGTCGCATTTCTGCGATGAATGCCTCGGGGATTTTTTCCTAGATCATCTGATCCATCCCTAAATCCTACGAGCTACAACTGTAGAATACAAAATAGATACGACCATCGTCGTATACTCTCTCCTCTGTACAAAGCAAATCACATCTAGAGGTAACTGTTGTTGTCTGCATGAGTCTTTTGCGATGTCTTCTGCTGATGCTTCTTCCGTGTTGATCTCTACTAAAGGGTAGTATCAAGGAACTCCAACCACGCCTGAGGTAGTAGGTTGCTGCTGATGAGATAACCCAATCTTCTGTGTTGATCTCTGCTATCGAGACGATGCATCTTCCTCCTGGAATACCATCGATAGTCTTCAACTGAGTCTTCAAAGTACACCTCCTCCACTGTACTGGTTGCTCACAATAGCAACAGATGAACTGATCCAACGGATAATCTGACTTCACGTGTCTTCGTGATCTACACTGCACGCACACAATCCCTTCGAAGTCTTTGTTCTGATTTTTGCTGATATCCACGAGAACATCCTGATGATCTGCAGTTGGTCTTCTATAATTGGAAAGTATCTCAAGGCCTATGACTCCGATCTTGCTCCTTTTATCCAATAGTCGGAGACTTCTGACTTTATTAAGTTGACCTGCAATATTTGCTTATCGGTCTCCAACTCTTAAACCCTTGTACGGAGTCATTTCTAAACTCCTGTCTCAATCCAACGTCTTCCGACAGGGTCTGGTAGAAGATCCCAGCATCTTAATCCAACTATAAGCCAATAACTCTGGGTGGCTTAAATCATCTATTCATCTTCTTGAGCTATTAGGTGGTCGTAACCTCTGCAAGTCTTACGACTCTGCACAGTACACTATTACTAATCGATCACCCTTTCTTGAAGCTCAAGAATTCCTTACAATGTGTCACTAAAAGTGACATGGGAAAATACTCTCCCTCAACATCACTAACCATGATCAAGTGATGTTTTATTTCCCGAAGATTATTTTTTGCATTTTCTACCAATTACCGACTTGATCCCGATAATGATATACAACTAACTCTACTTCCTTTGTATAACCCAAGTGAAGTACTCAAAAGTACCTTCAAAGTTATACAACTTAGTACAAATGACTCAGGGATAAAATTCCTATGAATCACCTTATACTAATCCTCTGTTATCTGTATCAACAATAGTATACAAGTCTGTTCCATTACCCATCAGGTAATGATCTGACTAGCATAATTAGTGAAAATCTCTAAGACTGTAGTCTTTGATTTCCACAAGAAATGTGCCGACTTGACCCCTATTTTTCGACTCGGTATCGGTCGGCTCTCAAAGGAAAATCACCTTTTTGACACAGGTTCAAGACTCACAGAGTCCATAGGTCATTCCCGTGGTCAATTTATACCACGATTACGAACAATAACCAACAAACTACAGGTTATTCCCTGTTATATACACTAAAAGCATAGCCAACGAAACCGGGAGTATAAACCCTAAAGATAACTCCAATTGGCCGCCTCGGTGGATGACTCCTACTATAAGTCTACACAGGTGTCATAACTCTACTGTATACACATACTGATCAAGTTTAGATAAATATCTACTAAACCATAAATTTTTCAGGAATTCTTACCTCGTGCTGCTTGGAGCTCAGGCCACTGTCCATCTCATCTCGAAAAACCAAAACCGAATAAATCGACTCTCGAGAATCCAAGACTCGACTCAAAACAACATTGTATGGCATCGCAGAACCTAGGGCTCTGATACCACTAAAGTTGTCACGCCCCGAGAGCATGCCGTGCCGAAAAGCAAATGGACAGCATCTCCCCTGTACGTGGCAACATTTCGGGTTAATACAAGGCCCGTAGGCCACAACAACAACAATATACATATATATATGAAAACAACAACTACACAAAACACAGAGGAAACATAATACAACATCTCAAACTATACACACGCATACCGGTATGACTAACACATCACAACATAGCGAAACCTCGACAAAAATTCGAATCCACAACATAGTACATCACGAAAACTCCAAATACAATACACTCATACGGAAAGCCAAACACAACCACCAGAGTCTCGGAGATGAGATGTGATGTCAGCCAGCGGTGCTCCAAGCCATCACGAAGACTTCTACCTATTACTTGGGCGACAGAAAAACCCAGGGTCCATGGTGGTGGTGAGTAAAACTCAGCAGGTAATAGAAAAACATGTGTATATGTAATATCACATGTAATTCAACAACATAATCTAGAGGTACAACAGGTATATTAGCATAGTATATAAATACAAGCATATACCATCTAACCAAATGAACAACGTAAAATGCAGACTAACCTGAAGTCTACTACGCTACTCTGATCCAACCTGAACATATATCCAACATATATATAGCAGGAAGAGTAAGATCAACTCACAATATACTTAAGCTACAAGTCAAGGTATCTAATGGTCTATCCAACACATATACCAATATCCAACACAACCGTATAATATATGCAAGAAACATGCATGAATATAATGTACAATCAAATGCAGCAAGCATAATACAATCAAATGCAACATCACAATAAGCATATATATATATACTGCATATATATATATATATATATATATATATATATATATATATATATATAGATATAATATATATATATATATATATATATATTTATCTCACCCCCCCATATATATATATATATATATATATATATATATATATATATATATATATATACATGCATATATGTATATATATATGGTAATATGCAAAGCGCCATCAGATACGGCAATGCAGCATGCATGGTCATGCCTGTGCACCCCTACTCGCTGCCACACCCCAGTGTGGCCTATGTGGCACGACATGACAACTGTCCCAACTCAACACCAACCACTGCTATAGAGTGGCCGAGTGGGCAGTATGATCAAGTAGCATACGAGCGTAAAGAGCTCACTACACAATAGGGGTCCCTACTGCTGGCCACTCCAACTAACACTACCAATGAGCGGTCGAGTGCCACGCACCCAGGACAACTGCACACAACTCCAACTACCACCGTTTATAGTGGTAGAGTGCGGCACAATAGATGCTCTGCCCTCATACCAGTTACTCCTTGGGGAGTAACCTGGGAGGCAAGATGACTGACGACTCTCTCAACTCCAAGGAAGACTATGTCATCAGAATGCATGCAAATGACATGAGTATGCTGTCACACGTACAACCATCTACCACAAACTCTCTGTTCAACAAAGAGTCATACCCATCTAATCAATACACTCTCTATTATGTAGAGAGTCATACTCAACTGATCAACAGACTCTCTATCCTGTAGAGAGTCATACTTAACTGATCGACGCACTCTCTATCCTGTAGAGAGTCGTACTCGACTGATCATAACTCTCTATCTAAAAGAGAGTCATACTCAACTGATCGATACACTCTCTATCCTATAGAGAGTCGTACTCGACTAATCATATCAAGATGGGACCACCGGTCCGTAGCGACACACTAATCACCCTTCACTTAACCATTACACAACACATGGTTGGTAACAAGTATACAACATACGGGTATTGGAAATAAATCCTACATTTAGGGCATTACCTACCCACGGATGAACTTTTTGCCAATTTATAAATTGGGTCATCACTCGTACTAACATTTACACCCTACTAAACATCTAGGCCAATTTACATTACATCTATAACTCCTAAATCATGATAGGGAATATGTGATATCAACAATTGAGCATAAATACATTCAACGATAAGTTCAAGCATAAGATAATAAGAGCAGGGTCAAGGTAACATGATCATATAAGATGATCATGCATCTAAATCTGTATGCATTAAAACTACCTGACCAGGGTAGGAATTACCCACCTGCTTTGTAGACACCAATCGTCTTCATGTCCGCAAATTTGCCTCGCATTAAAGTCATAATCTTCGCTTCAATCACAACCAACTTCATAATCCACTTATGAAATCTGATCTGCCCACCTTTTTAACTGCAAATAAATCCCATGACAACAACTAAAATCTAATTATGATTTATACACTGATCTAATTATTCTAGCAACACAGTTGTGCATTCTCCTTCAAGAATTAAACATCTAATGTATAACATACAACTCAAGGCTAACCTTCAACTGTTGAAATCAACCACAGATCATCCGAAAGCCCTTATCCATCATACGCATATTAGTCAGCTATAATTCAAATGTTCATTCGAAACATCGAGATCCAAGCTTACCTAACATAGTTTCCATATCCCACAGCCTATCCAGAAAACCTCCCACAGCTGTAAACAAATCCATATCACAACCATACATGTAGCATACAAAACATGGTAAAATCATGGATCAACATAAACCTTACCTCAACCTTGACCCCTTCACAGCTTGCTCTGTTCACCAGAACAGCCTTCATAGCCGACAATTCCCCCTACTCACAGCCGCTCAGCCACCCATCCGGTAGGCACCATCGACAATACTCGGTCATCCCCCCCTAAATGTTGATTCAACATAGGGCGCAACAATAAGGATGAAGAGAAAAAGGTAAATCACAGCTCACCAGTCATTGGACTCCACCGACAGCCACCTTCTTCTTGTTCAATCCAAAGGCAAATCACAGTGTGGCCTAGGTGGCACGACATGACAACTGTCCCAACTCAACACCAACCACTGCTATAGAGTGGCCGAGTGGGCAGTATAATCAAGTAGCATACGAGCGTAAAGAGCTCACTACACAATAGGGGTCCCTACTGCTGGCCACTCCAACTAACACTACCAATGAGCGGTCGAGTGCCACGCACCCAGGACAACTGCACACAACTCCAACTACCACCGTTTATAGTGGTAGAGTGCGGCACAATAGATGCTCTGCCCTCATACCAGTTACTCCTTGGGGAGTAACCTGGGAGGCAAGATGACTGACGACTCTCTCAACTCCAAGGAAGACTATGTCATCAGAATGCATGCAAATGACATGAGTATGCTGTCACACGTACAACCATCTACCACAAACTCTCTGTTCAACAAAGAGTCATACCCATCTAATCAATACACTCTCTATTATGTAGAGAGTCATACTCAACTGATCAACAGACTCTCTATCCTGTAGAGAGTCATACTTAATCGACGCACTCTCTCCTAGAGGAGAGTGTTCGATCATAACTCTCTATCTAAAAGAGAGTCATACTCAATCGATCGATCTATCCTATAGAGAGTCATACTAATCATATCAAGATGGACCACCGTCCATAGCGACACACTAATCACCTTAATCTTCCTTAACCATTACACAACACATGGTTGGTAACAAGTATACAACATACTGTATTGGAAATAAATCCTACATTTAGGGCATTACCTACCCACGGATGAACTTTTGCCAATTTATAAATTGGGTCATACTATATACTAACATTTACACCCTACTAAACATCTAGGCCAATTTACATTACATCTATAACTCCTAAATCATGATAGGGAATATGTGATATCAACAATGAGCATAAATACATTCAACGATAAGTTCAAGCATAAGATAATAAGAGCGATCAAGGTAACATGATCATATAAGATGATGCATCTAAATCAGATGCATTAAAACTAGGAATTACCCACCGCTTTTAGACACCAATCGCCTTCATGTCCGCAAATTTAAATTCGCCTAAATTAAAGTCATAATCTTCGCCTAATCACAACCAACTTCATAATCCACTTATGAAATCTGATCTGCCCACCTTTTTAACTGCAAATAAATCCCATGACAACAACTAAAATCTAATTATGATTTATACACTGATCTAATTATTCTAGCAACACAGTTGTGCATTCTCCTTCAAGAATTAAACATCTAATGTATACAACTCTACAAGTAATAACCTTGTTGAAATCAACAACAGATCATCCGAAAGCCCTTATCCATCATACGCATACTAGTTAGCTATAATTCAAATGTTCATTCGAAACATCGAGATCCAAGCTTACCTAACATAGTTTCCATATCCCACATCCCACAATTATCCAAAACCTCCATCTAAACAAATCCAATAATAAATAGCAAATAAATCATAAAACATGGTAAAATCATGGATCAACATAAACCTTAAATTTTTTGAAAAGATTTAAATTATGTTTTGAAATCAATTCTTCACGATGAACATATTATTTACTACACACACCACCATCCAGAGGCACCATCATATTCATTTTAAATGTTGATTCAACATAGGCAATAAGGATGAAGAGAAAAGGTAAATCACATCACAAATGTTGGACTCCAAAACCGATTTCTTCTTGTTCAATCCAAAGGCAAATCACAGCTAATGATCGATCCCCCCCCCCAAATCTCGCAACTCATTGTGAGCTCCAGCAGAAACGTTCCTACTCACCACCATACAAAAGTATCAGCATGACTTGTGGCCAGAGACGCTACTCAAGATGGAGATATGGATCAAACCAGCGACAAATGATCAAGGATTCGCGGTGGACTTAAGAGGAAGGCAGCGAGTTCGAATGCTCTCGGCTTCCTCTTCTCACGAACCAGGCCATGACCCAAAATCGGAGGATCGGCAAGAAGCGGAGTTAGGCCGGATGGGTCACATCTGGATCAACATCGACGGCAGCCGCTCTTTCTCTCGCGGCGGTGACACATTAGGGCACGGCGGGCTCGGCGACGGCAATCGCGAGCACGAGGAAAGGAGATGCGATCGCCTCGTCGGTCTGAGAGAGAAGAGGTGTTCGGAAAAAAGAAGTCGATCGGTGAAAGAAAAGAAAGAAACCTAAAAGCGATGTAGGTGGATAAAGCGATCGGGTTATTTTAGTTGGTCTAGCTAGCCCAAGTCTAACCCAATCACCTATTTAAGCCTTAATCTTCCTCCGATTCAATCATATGAACTCAATTAAATTCCAAAAAATTTCTAAAAATTTCTGAAAAATTCTATGAGACAATTTATTAATTATTATTATTATTATTATTATTATTATTATTATATATATATATATCAATTATTGTATTTTCCAGTATCTTACATCAAGAGTCTAGGCGAACCTAAAATATTTTGTTAAATTATGATATGTTTAATATCTTCTCTAAAGTTATGTTGGAATTGGATAAGAAATATTCTTAAGGGGGAAACAGAAAAATTTAAAGCTAGCTAAGAATCTATGAGAAACTATCTTTTTGAAAACTTAAAGCTTTACTTAAGGAGAAGTTTCAAAATTTTAATGAAGTGGGAATATTGAAAATTTAAAACCTAAATTAAAGGGGAGAAAAACTTAAGCTTAAAAAGTTTCAAGTTTAAATACATAAAAATTCTACTTAGGTTTTGATGTATAGGAAGAAAACAATTAAACATTGTAAATCTTTAATTGAGGGAGAGCCTGAAAAGTGTTCTAATGTTATGAAAAAGTTCTCATTTTTGAAAATTTATAATATAAAGGGGGTGTTTTGAATTTTTTTAAAGTTTGATTTTTTTTTAAAACATTTGAAAATTTTGAAAATAAATTGTTGTTCAGAAGGAGTTTGAACATTTAATTGAGATTGAAAATTTTTGAAAAGTTTGGAAAATTTTGAAAATAAGTTTTTATTTAGGGGGAGTTTGAAATTATTTTGAAAATTTTTATCTTGGAAATTTTTGAAAATTTTGATAATAAGGGGGAGTTAGAAATTTTTTTTGAAAATCTTGAATTTTTAAAAATGTTTTTAAGGGTGAGTTAGAAATATTGTTTGAAATTTTTTGAAAAGATTTAAATTATGTTTTGAAATCAAATTAAATTCACGGGTGAAATATTATTTTGAGCTTGAAAATTTCTCATTTTTGTAATTAACTCTCCACTACATCATATTGGTATTTTTAAATTTGAGCTTTATTTTGATGTATGCAAAAGGGGGATAGAAGAGATATAAAGTTAGAGATTTATTGAAAGAAAGATGCAAAAATTTGATAAAGTTTTATGCATCTCATACATGGTTAATTTTATGCATCCATAATACATGTCAAAATAGGTATTTGATTCTCCTAATTTTAACTGATGTGTTGTCATACATCAAAAAGGGGAAGATTATTGATGCAGTGAGCATCACTCCTTAGTTTTGATGTATGAACCATAGTTAAATGTTAGGATTCACTTGTATTCTTATATTAGTGTTAAGTGTACAGGCTTAACAGGAAGTCCTAGTAGGTCATGTTGACTAGATACTAGGCATGTATCTTGATAGATCAGGAGGATCGGACACGAGGCATTAAGTCCAGATGGGTCACGTGGACTGGACATTTGGCATGAAGAGACCGGTTGATTACGTCAGTTAGATTAGCACGATTTCAAAAAATGGTGGAAGCCCTGGTGGGTCAGATCGGATGTCAAGAGTCGTAAGTCTAGCAGGTAGCCAACAGGTAAGCCTCGAGTAAATAGGTGAGGTCGAGTCCTCTGTAGGGGGACAAACTAGGCATCGATCTTATGAAAAGCCCGTGTAGGACTTAGTAGTCGAGTTCGAGAAGTATTACTACTATTGTCGCATTTTATATTATCTATTTGTGCTAATTTTGTTTTGCAGGGATCAGTCGACTGGATGGATTCAAGTCGACTGAAGTTCAGTCGACTTGAAATGGATCAGTCAACTGGATACCTATTTGGTAGGATCAGCTGGTGATCGATCGGAGATCGTGCGATTACGATGAGAAGGGTTTGATCAAGGGTTTGAGCCGATCAGAGGCAAATTTCGATCACTGAAGTGGTCGAGAGGTTTTGCTGGAGAGGTTTCGATCGAAGACTACGAATGTCATATCGACGGGTTGATGTGGAGTCGACTGGAAGGCATTCCAGTCGACCGAAAAAGGTTTATAAAATATGTGCTCGACCGGATCCAAGTAGAATAACCAATCTATGTCGAAGTACTGCCGAAATACTTGCTCATCCACAAAATTGTCATTCCACAACAAGGCGACCTTCTAACACTCTATGACTACCTCAACAATCCTTAAGTGTCGGTATAAAGTCTTGTATTTCTTTTTAATTTATTATTTTGCTTGTGTACTTAACTTTAAGAGTGGATAGTATATTATCCAACTCTAATATTTGTAAAAAGCGAAACCCTCCGAAGTCGAGAGTTCTTGAGTCAGAGGGTAGTTAGTGATTGCCCATGGAGGTAGCTCTCGGAAGAGCTACGGGCCTTGGACTAGCAACCCAGTTAGGGTTGTGAACCAAGTAAAATAAAAAGTGTTACTATTTTCCATTGCATAATCACAATATTTTTCAAATATTCTAAATTGTTTTAAAATTAAAATAAATTTTTTAAACCTTCGAGATTCACCCCCTCTCTCGGAGAAGTATGATCCTACACATTTCAGTGTCGTAGCGTTGTTGTAGAGAAGCGGCATTGTGGGATCACTTTGTAAGCACTTTTTATGACCTAAAGGGGTGAAACCCCACTTCTTTCATAGCCTTGGAAGCTCCCTAACATTTAGTTCTAGCTCATGGTCAAAGAATATTATCTCCCCAAAATAAGTGGAACTTATCTTGACTCTCTCGAGGCGGTCATCTCATGACACTTCAATGATCGGATCACCATTGATGACAATATCGATCATTCGCTTAGCTAATAGTGGACTCGTGGCTGGGGTATCCAGCCGCAACAATAAGTTAGCTCGAAATGGAAATAATACAAGTGAATTCGATGACAACTTACCGTCTAATATCAACCTAGACCTTCCTCAAGAAGTCTTAGTCAGATCACCACCTAAGGATGCCCTTGTACGGAGGACCCGACCTTACATTCACTCACACACGAGCTTACCTTAGGTCCTTTTGTGACTTGCAGCTTTGCTTCAGGTCTTCACCTGATTTCTTCGACTCCCTTTGAAGTTCTCCCAATGTCGTCCAACCACCACGATTTCCTGACTCAGGATTCTCCGGGTGTTGCCAACCTTCAGCTCAGCTTAATCATTCTTGCACACTTGGTTCAGCTCATTAGACAACAATATGACCTTAACTTTGGGTCTTTGCCATAATCAAAACCTAAGTTCAATTATCTGAAACTCCTAAATATAATTTTACAAGCAATATATTTCTCATTATCCGATATTAAACAAGGTTTGTTTAACTAGTTATCAGCACCCCTAGGTACTCTAATATCTCATAACCCTAGGATATGCTTTAGAAAGCATTAGAAGGGTGAAATAATCATTGAAAATGATTAGAAGAGTTATTTAGGGTGGAGTATCAAATTTTAAGGGAGGTTAAAGTTCAAGTTTGAACTTTTACCCTTATTTTCGATTGGTTTACATTTCCTGTATGCTTAGGAACTCTCCAAGGACATTGTTGGTGCAATGGCCAAGGAGGAGTAAGCCTTTACGAGGAGGTCATCCATCTTGGTACGATGGATAAATTTTGATTACAAAGGAGGAGAAGTGAGGGTTAGGTAAACCTTCATTGTGGATTGCCTCTCATTTAGTGATAAGGGTTGTATCACTAAGAAGAGTGAAGCCATCCAAGATGATTTTGGACCTATAGGGGATCGATATGTATGTTTGGCCGGCTAGAGGGGGGTGAATAGCCTTTGTCGTAGACGGTGGAATTCGTTCGTTCGTTGCTCGTCTACAAAACTATTAGCGCAAGCGGAATATGCAAATATAAACAATTAAAGAAAAAGTAAAAGAAGAATAAACACAAATGCTAACACCGCAATGTAACATGGTTCACGGCTACGCCGCTAATCCACGGTCCGATTCGTCCAAGGTGAATCACGCCTCAAGCTTTCACTATTCTCTCCTTTGCACCAAGCTAGGTGGAGGTAACCTCTTTACAATCCCTCTTCTTACAATAGAATGAAATAATAGCAAGAAGAGTGGGAATTCTTTAGAGCACTTTGGGAGAAGGTTAGAGCATGAACATTAGGCTCCCAAAGCCCCACACCCTTCCTCTTTATAGAGGTTTCTTCCATTGACAGGAGCTATCGATGTCCCTATCGATGGTCCTAGGAACCCAATAACGGCTACTTCGGTGTTCATGGGATCCATAAATCCTCCAATCTATGATCAACAATTGATTCTTTCATCGACCCTTGTAATCGACATTTAGTCGCCTTTTCACTCGCCTTATATCCCTCTTTCACGCCTTCATCGGCTCCCTATCATGTTAATGTTGACTTATATTCGCGATGACTTATTTTCCCTTCCTATTTCATCCATCATCATAACATCTGCATATAATCATGGACATCCAAATGGCAAGTTTCACCTAGAGCACTATCACCTTAATATTTGTTACATTCGCTCATCTCGGAGTCCTCGCCTTTGGAAGTTATCCACCCGTCCCTCGGATAAGCCAGTGGCACGATCATAGCCTATCCTTACTAGGTGAGTCTACTTCCCTTACCGCTCAGCTCCTCGTCTTCGGTCCCTCGGATGCTCCAAGCGCATGACTTCCGCAAAAACCATCCTTCACCGACTCTCAATGATGAGATCATGAGACTTCGCCAAGGATCCATGTGTGAATTACTAAGTCCTACAAGACTCCAACGCCATCAATCCACATCCTAAACCCTTTCTTCCTCACACACATGAAATATCAAGGGTTGATTGCACTAACAATCTCCCCCTTTTTGATGTGTGGCAATCCGTTTAAGTTAGGTAAAACATTTGATAAAATACTAAGGTAAGAAAGCATGTAAATAGCATGATTAGCAACTCTCTCCCTTAATACATGAAACTCCCCCTAAATATAATTCCCCCTTACTTAAACAAATATATTTCTCCCCATTTGACACCATCAAAAATATTAAACAAGGTTTATCTAAGCATGGTATCAAGTTTAGAGGGAAACAAAATTCAAAACATGCCTTAAAATTAGATAAAAGAAGTTACTGTGCATGTTATCAGACGATCAGTCGACTGATGACCAATACTTCATCGACTGACATTTGGGTTCAAGTTTTGGGTGGATTTCGTAAGATGAAGATTAAATCTATAAAATTCGAAAAATCATGAAATTTGGGGAACATATTGTTGGGAGTATGGGGAATACAATCAAAGTCCCACATTGGTAAGACATGGAAAAGATCATGTGCTTATAAGAAAAAAGATATCTCCATTGGTATGAGGCCTTTTGGGTAAAGCCCAAAAATAAAACCATGAGGGTCTAGGCCCAAAGTGGACAATATCATGTCATTGTGGAGATATGTGGAGCTTATAAGCACTAACAATTGGTATCAGAGCCATGGTCAATGTCAAGCCATGAACCTCGAACGAAGAAAGTTGAGCTCTCACGTCCGGATCAGGATCGAAGGAAGATCTACCGGGAGCCGGCAGAAGTCTCGATGGGGGGGAAGCTTCGAGGAGGGATAGGTCGGTGGGGAATGAGGCGGACATGGGAGATGAATCCAATGAGGAGGATAGGCGAGGGGCAATGTGGTCGCCGTTTGAGATTGTTGGGATTAGAGCTTAATTATCATAAGCCCACATTTATAAGACATGAAAGATCTCATTGTGGATTTTGGATCATAACCATTAGGCTCCGTTATTTAGCTCATTAAGATAAAGCTTAAAATACCAAACCATGATTTTAAAATTAAATGTAGACATGAAAATCATTTTTATTGTTTAAAATAAACAGTCTTCCCATGTTTGGTCTATTATTGCTATTTTGATACCATAAATGACCATCTAAATGCCATAGGCATTAGTGGACATTTGTATCATCCTAACATCTCACTAATGCTAAGTTTTCAATCAAGGTAGCCTATGGTGAGTGTGAGATGTATCCTAAAGGTATTTGTATATACTTAACCATTATTTTCATGCAATTCTATACAAGGTTAAGTATCATCCTAACATACCACGTGATCATAAACACATATATCAATTGATTTTACATTATGATCATGAAACAAATGTATTCATCAAATTTTGATCATGCATTAGGTATTACATCATGATAATAAGGCAAATATCACCTAAAGCATGATTTATCTAGTTATGGGTGCATTATCATCACCCAATACTATCTCAAAAACTTAGTCCTGCCATCCTAAGTCAACCAAAAATATGATATAGGTAAATTCCATATGGTTGACTATCCTAGGGTTTTCCTAACCCTCTAGGATGGATTTAGGAACCCAAAACAAATTCTTGCCTATGGGGTTCACTAAATACTCCTTAGGGATCCATTTTCTAGCAATTGTCTTCTTTTTATCTTGACCCCTTGCAATTAAACATTTATAGGCCTTTTCATTTCTATTTTCCTTATATCCTAGGTCTTTCTTATTGAAACTTGCCCTTTGGCTCCCAATTATCATGTTAAGGGTGTTGGAGCCTATTGTGAATTTTTATAGGGCCTTGGTTAAATGATCTACCTTTTCCCTTAAAGCCCTATTTTCATCCATACATGCATCACTAACATTAAAAAGCATATAATCATGTGAGCATGCATCATTTAGGCTAGAAGAAATATCATCATTAATATTTAAGCATGCTTTTTCTTATTTTTCTTCTAAGTCCTTAATTTGGTCTAGCATGTATTTATTTTTCTTCTTTGCCCTAAATAAGTCCTTAGTGAGGCTAGAAATCATGGAAACTATCTTACTAGGTGAGAGATTCGTTACCATAGTCTCCATGTCTTCTTCCTCGGATGAGGAGGATGATGATGAGGCTCCCCCTTCACTAGTGCTCTCCTCACTTGAACTTGCTTCTTCATTTTCGGAGGAGGAGGTGTCTAGGTCATCAAACGCCATCAATGCAAGGTTTGTGACAAATGCATTTTCTTCCTCCGATGATGACGATGAGGAGGAAGAGGGGTCATCCCATGTCCTTGCCTTTAGTGCCTTGTTTTGGGTTTCCGGCACCGCGGCGTGTGTGTGTTCGATCATGTTTCGTAAATATGAGCACAGCGGAAGCAATAAAAATAATAAATCTACATTTATTACAACACACACAACACACGCATGCATAGTACAACAAGTGTAGACATAACCGTAAATTTAAATTTGCAATAAAAGGAAATTTAACTACGTTATACCTTGCGTATCACGTGTAGCGGGAACGACATCAACCGGAACGATCCTCGCTAGTATCGTCTCTATCCGTATCCACGCCGAGTATCCTCGGGATGACTTCGCTAAGCCACGAGCTTCGTCTTCGTACGGGTTACTAGCCTCGTGTTGAAGACGACGTGATCAAGAGATGATCACGATCCGAATCCAAATTCGGATCCTAAGACGAGTCCTCAAAACTTGCTTCTCCGGAGAGGTATTCGTCAACCGATTGACGAATCCTTCGTCCTCCACCTCAGAGGATTACCGGAGATCGAATCCCCGGTAAGTTAGCCGCTGTCGGAGCTCTAACCGTCGTCCAAATGATGCTCTGACGAGAGGAGAACAAGCTGTCCAGAAAACTGGACAGCTTTGGTGGAGGAGATAGGCGCCGGCCAATCAAGGGAAGATAGAGCTCACCTTGATGCCAAACCTGAAGAAGATCACCGGAGCACTAGCCGGCAGCAACTCGATGCCGGCGAGGGGAAGGAAGCTTCCTTCTGGATGCCGGTTGGAGGAGCAATGGGCGGCGGCAAGATGTTGGCGCCGAGAACTCCAATGAGGAGGTGGGCGGCAACTTCAACCTAGGGTTTTTGGATTAGAGCTTAATTATCCCTTAAGCCCTCTTTTATAGAGAACTAATTCTCTTAATGGTTATTGGATCATAACCATTAGGCCCGTTAACCCGCTCCATTAAGATAAGTTAAAATAAACCAAACCATGATGGTTTATTTTAAGTTAAAACGAACCGAACCAACTTTTGGTTCATTCGTTTAAAATAAACCAAACCCTTTGGTTTAATCTCCTCCATTGGATTAGAACCAAACCATTTTAGTTCATCCATTATATCTTCATAAGACACGGCCCATCCACGCTTCCATTGCGACTGAAACGATTTCATGCTCGCTTCATGTTTGGTCCAACCAAACCTAGTTTCTCTCGGTCTGAGAATCCCATTCTCAAGCTCGTTTTAAATCCTTTGGATTACGCTCGTTGTGCGTGTGACCAAATAGGTTCTCGATTTATGTTGGTCGTCTATAATTAACCATTAATTATAGAACGATCATGAGTGGCACCTAGTAGTACATCATGATCCACAATTAACCGAAAAGATCAACGGTTGATCCAGAACTATTTCTGAAACCCTTCAGCAGCTCGAATGATTCGTGCCCCATTCCCTTCACTCATCTTATACCCACTTGGTTCAGGACATGGTCTATAGTGTCAGTCCCCACTAGGCTGACTATGTCACACCTAGCCCAAGTATCATTTCCTCATCCTACGGATTCTAGTTACTGCACATGTATCGAAGAGTACCTTACTCTAAACATGTAATACTTTAGCCAAAGACTTTTGTAACAATCCGACGAGAGGCCATGGGTATACATCTCCTCGCAAGGAGTGGTAAATTATTTATAGGCTATTCAAACACCTTCGATCACTTCGACTTATACCCAATCATCCCGGGTCCACATCTCCTTAGAGATGCTTGCTTAAGATGTCAAAGCATAAGTCTCCATGATCAAGATGACTTGAATACCGCAAGTCAAAGGAACATCGCACTTAAGCTACAGCAAGAACTTCATTGACATATCTATATATGTAGAGAACCATATGAAGTCTTACGGCTGGTCACTCCAATAAACTAGTTACCATAACTAGCATCCACGATCAACTCTGGACATCACTATGTCTCCAGCTAGTGAGAATCAGCTGCTTGGATACACCAAGGAGTATACCTCGTGCTAGTCTCGACAGAATTGATGGTGTCCAAATCCATCAATTCATCGACTAGGGATAATTCTGATACATCACAATTACACATGTAGAGATACTCACTAGTTGTGATCCAATCACAAATTCTCTCATGCTGTGAATCGTATCGTGTACATTCAGTAAATGAGTTTAAGATCCAATCAAATACATGAAACATGTATACTCAAATAGTGAATCTTCATTTATCATATAAATGGTTCATACATAAGGCGATTGCCTTAGGACATCTTTCATATAATACTAACAGACTCTCACTTGGCCTACTGTCAATCGCTAGGGTATCTAATACCATAAGCTCTAACATGACCCTCAAACTTACTTTGAGGTAATGCCTTAGTCAAAGGATCCGCTAAGTTCCTTTCAGTGGGAATTTTCTCGATTTGTATTTCGTTCCTACTGATGATCTCTCTGATAAGATGATAGCGGCGAAGCACATGTTTGGATCATTGATGAGACCTTGTCTCTTTCGTCTGTGCAATTTCTCCATTGTTGTCGCAGTAGACCGGTATTGCTTCAACAATGGCCGAAATCACACCAAGTTCATAAACAAACTTCTTGATCCAAACCGCTTCCTTTGCTGCTTCCGAAGCTGCAATGTATTCTGCCTCAGTGGTAGAATCCGCTACAGTGTCTTGTTTGGAACTTTTCCAACTCACTGCGCCCCCATTCAAGGTGAACACGTATCCAGACTGAGACCTAGAATCATCCTTGTCTGTCTTGAAGCTGGCATCCGTATACCCGCGTATCACCATGTCCCCTTCTCCATATATTAGGAACACATCCTTAGTTCTTCTTAAGTACTTAAGGATCGTCTTAACAGCCACCCAATGATCCATTCCTGGATCGGACTGGTATTTGCTCGTGACACTCAGAGCATACGATACATCGGGCCTCGTACATAACATAGCATACATGATAGATCCTATTGCGGATGCATAGGGAATTTTACTCATGCAAATACTCTCATCTTCTGTGTGCGGACACATAGACTTCGAAAGGTGTACCCCATGCCTGATGGGTAGGAAACCTTTCTTGGATTCCGACATGCTAAACCTCTTTAGCACTCGGTCTATATATGTAGACTGCGAAAGACCAAGCAACCGTTTCGATCTATCTCTAAAGATCTTAATCCCGAGGATGTAGGTTGCTTCTCCCAGGTCTTTCATGGAGAATGTCTTGGATAACCAAACCTTCACTGACTGTAAGATTGAGACATCGTTTCCTATAAGTAATATGTCATCGACATACAATACTAGGAACACGACTGCACTCCCACTAACCTTCTTGTACACACAAGGTTCGTCTGGATTTTGTGAGAAATCAAACTTTTTGATTGTCTCATCAAAATGGATATTCCAGCTCTTGGATGCTTGCTTCAATCCATAAATGGACCATCGCAATTTGCATACCTTGGTTTTATCAATCGATGTGAAACCCTCAGGCTGTATCATATACACGTCCTCGAGCAGGTTTCCATTAAGGAAAGTTGTTTTCACATCCATCTGCCATATCTCATAATCATAATGAGCCGCTATGGCCAGGAGCATCCGAATGGATTTAAGCATAGCTACAGGCGAATAGGTTTCGTCATAATCAACACCTTGCTTTTGACGATATCCTTTCGCCACCAATCTAGCCTTATAGGTAATCACATTACCATCCATGTCGGTTTTCTTCTTGAAAACCCACTTGCACCCTATAGGCTTTATGCCTTCAAGTGGGTCAACCAAGTTCCAAACTTGGTTTTCATACATGGAATCCATTTCCGACTTCATGGCATCAAGCCACTTATCCCTTTCTGAACTTGTCAGTACTTCTTCATAACTAGTAGGCTCCTCATCATCAATGAGTAACACGTCGTTCGATTCACTTACGAGAAATCCATATCTCTCGGGAATATTGCGTGCTCTACTAGATCTACGAAGATGTGGTGCCTCAATAGGTCGTCGATCGATGGCTCATCACTATGAGTCATCGGTCTCTTGACCAGTATCTCTTCAATGTCTACTGAAGTCTCTTGAACCTCCTCAAGTTCAACGACACTCCCACTGTTTTCTTGTAAGAGAAACTCTTTCTCTAGAAACACAACATTTCTTGAAACAAACACCTTTTGTTCCAAGGGATGATAGAATTGGTAACCCCTCGTTTCCTTAGGGTATCCAATAAATAGACATTTATCAGACTTAGCATCCAATTTATGCGCGTCGCTTCACATAAGCGAGACAACCCCATATCTTCAAGTAAGATAAATGAGGTTTCTTACTAGCCCATATCTCATATGGAGTAGTAGAGACTACCTTAGTAGGGACTCTGTTTAACAAGTAAGCAATTTATGCAAGTGCATAGCCCCAAAAGGACTTGAAAGATTCACGTGATTCATCATTGACGACCATGTCCAACAAGGTCCGATTTCTCCTCTCGGATACACCATTAGTTGTGGTGTATAGGAGTCCATTGAGACAATATACCATTGTCTCTTAGATAATCTAGAAACTCTTGACTTCAAGTATTCACCACCTCGATCCGATCGAGTATTTTAATACTCTTGCCAAGTTGTTTCTCTACTTCATTTCTGAATTCTTTGAACCTTTCAAAGGCTTCAGACTTGTGTTTCATCAAGAACACATACCCAAACCGTGAGTGATCATCGGTGAAGGTAATGAAGTAGCTATAGCCTCCTAAAGCTTGAGTTGGCATGGGTCCACATACATCAGTATGTATTAGACCTAGCAACTCTTCCACTCGTTCACCTTTCGGTAAAAGGTAACTTAGTCATCTTGCCTTTTAAGCATGATTCGCATGTATCGTATGAATCCAATTCAAACGATTCCAGAATTCCACATCGGTGTAATTCGGACATGCGTTTCTTACTTGCATGGCCAAGACGACAATGCCACATATAGGAGTCTAATTGATTATCTTTTCGAGCATGCTTGTTGCTCGCTTCGATATTGAAAATGTCACTGGATACGTCCAACGTATAAATACCATTGCTTAAAGTTCCAGTCCCATAAAGAACTCCATTCAAAGTTATGTAACAACAATTGTTACTAAAAGTCAAATGGTACCCATTTCTATTTAAACAAGAAATAGAAATGATGTTCTTTATCAACGAAGGAACATAAAAGCAATTGTCCAGTTCTAAGACAAGTCCTATAGGGAGTCTCAACAAATACGTTCCGATGGCTAGTGCAGCAACCTTTGCTCCATTCCCAACACGTAAATTTGACTCTCCCTTGATGAGTCTTCTTCTATTTCTTAGCCCATGTATGTCTTTACATATATGTGAGCCACACCCAGTATCCAATACCCAAGTGTCTGAGGAAATAGAATGACAATCAATAACGAAGATATCTGAGGAAGATGGGGTATCCGATGCCTTATTCTTCTTCACATACTCAAGATAAATCTTGCACTTTCTTCACCAATGGCTCTCCTTGCCATAATGATGGCAAGTTTCTTTTTGTGCTAGTTCTACCTTCTTAGCCCTTCTCTTCTTTCCCTTCTGCTGTTCCTTTGACTTCCTCTTAGAACCTTTCTTCGAGGAATCAACTAACAGCACCGTCCCCTGCTCATGCTTCTCAGAAGGCTCCACAGTCTTCAGCATGTTGAGCAGTACCACAGATGAACATTCTTGCATCTCAGAGGTGAAGAGGAGCTTGGAGACTTCGAACCTTTCGAATCTCACTTGCTCATCAAACAACTCATAAAGATGAAGGACTATGGTATGAGCATCCATATGCTCATGCTGCTTTCGTAGCTCGGGTACCATCGCCCCTAGCATGATGTAACTCACTTGCTCAGAATCACTCACATGTTTCTGATGGGCCAACAATTGGTCCGATGTTGCATCATCACTAGGACGGGCGGGAAGAGATGCTTCAAGGACATACTCAAGCTTTTCTACCTTGAGAACAATTCTCAAGTTTCTAAGCCAGTCCAAGAAGTTCAGCCCAGTCAATTTATTCGAATTCAAAATAGAGCGCAAATTCAAAGACATCATGATCAAGCGATTAACCTAGAAATACAAAACGAGCATATATGAGAAAGATGATTTTAAAATGCATCCACATACATTTACAAAATCCCATTCATTTTTTTGAATTCAAAAACCCTTGAAATAAATTCGGGAGATCGTAGGTCAATCTCCGAATGGGCTGATATCCAATATAGATAAGAACAACCTTGGAGTAAGTCCAACAAGCCATTCTTAGCTATGATAGTGGGTATCAAGTATACCGATTACATATCATGTATATGTAACTATCACAATGTGCTATCAACTAATTGAATGTTTACACATACATTGGGTTGTTAACACATTAACAAGTATGCATCATATGCATAGCACCCAACTTCACCTATCTTCACATCGACCTTGGAGTGAGTCCAACAAATCGATGCTCCAAGTTAGAGCCGACCCATTAATCGCGAAATAGTTTTAATATGGTTAGAGCGCATTCAACCAATTAGCCAGGCTTGGAGTGAGTCTAACAACCCAAACTAACGATTGACCTCTGAATCTTACCATATTAGAGTTAAACTATTCCAATGATTTGAACATGTTCGGGTTCGAGCCGGGCTTGGAGTGAGTCCAACAACCCAAACAAGAAACAGAACTCTGGTTCTAACCATATTAATGGAAGGTGTAGGCTTTAATATTGAGTTAGGGTTTTATGTCTCATCCTCTTTGCATGCAAATAACTATTATCTACATGGCATGACATACATGACATACATCTACATGTCACGACACGCATGGCATAATGTTATGCATCTAATGCAATTACATGGCATACAATTATGTCATGTACATAATTTCCTTATTTGTCATAACTATTTATGGAAATAAAATATGTTTAAGATTTGATTCTCCAAATCAAATCATGATTGAATTAGGAAACAAATTTCCAAATCTAATCACATATTTTATTTATGAAAATAATTGATTAAAGAAAATCAATTTAGGAAACCAATTTCCTAAATAATCAAAACTACTTATGGAAATAAAATATTTTAAGATTTGATTTTCCAAATCAAATCATGATTAAATTAGGAAACAAATTTCCAGAATCTAATCAAATATTTTATTTATGGAAATTCTCAATTTCCATAAATACTTCCAACTTTCCAAAAGTGGAAGATTTCCATAAATACATCTAGACTTTCCAAAATTGAAAAATTTCCATAAATACTTCTAAATTTCCAAAATTAGAAAATTTCCAGAAATAACATTATGACTATCGCAAAACCATTTTACGATTATGTCAAAACACAACCTGGGCTCTGATACCACTTTTGGGTTTCCGGCACCGCGGCGTGTGTGTGTTCGATCACGTTTCGTAAACATGAGCACAGCGGAAGCAATAAAAATAATAAATCTACATTTATTACAACACACACATGCATAGTACAACAAGTGTAGACATAACCGTAAATTTAAATTTGCAATAAAAGGAAATTTAACTATGTTATATCTTTCGTATCACGTGTAGCGGGAACGGCATCAACCGGAATGATCCTCACTAGAATCGTCTCTATCTGTATCCACGCCGAGTATCCTCGGGATGACTTCGCTAAGCCACGAGCTTCGTCTTCGTACGGGTTACTAGCCTCGTGTTGAAGACGACGTGATCGAGAGATGATCACGATCCGAATCCAAATTCGGATCCTAAGACGAGTCCTCAAAACTCGCTTCTCCGGAGAGGTATTCGTTAACCGATTGACGAATCCTTCGTCCTCCACCTCAGAGGATTACCGGAGATCGAATCCCCGGTAAGTTAGCCGCTGTCGGAGCTCTAACCGTCGTCCAAACGATGCTCCGACGAGAGGAGAACAAGCTGTCCAGAAAACTGGACAGCTTTGGTGGAGGAGATAGGCGCCGGCCAATCAAGGGAAGATAGAGCTCACCTTGATGCCAAACCTGAAGAAGATCACCGGAGCACTAGCCGGCAGCAGCTCGGCGAGGGAAGGAAGCTTCCTTGGGCGCGGTTGGAGGAGCAATGGGCGGCGGCAAGATGTTGGCGCCGAGAACTCCAATGAGGAGGTGGGCGGCAACTTCAACCTAGGGTTTTTGGATTAGAGCTTAATTATCCCTTAAGCCCTCTTTTATAGAGAACTAATTCTCTTAATGGTTATTGGATCATAACCATTAGGCCCGTTAACCCGCTCCATTAAGATAAGTTAAAATAAACCAAACCATGATGGTTTATTTTAAGTTAAAACGAACCAACTTTTGGTTCATTCGTTTAAAATAAACCAAACCCTTTGGTTTATTCTCCTCCATTGGATTAGAACCAAACCATTTTGGTTCATCCATTATGTCTTCATAAGACATGGCCCATCCACGCTTCCATTGCGACTGAAACGATTTCATGCTCGCTTTATGTTTGGTCCAACCAAACCTAGTTTCTCTCGGTCTGAGAATCCCATTCTCAAGCTCGTTTTAAATCCTTTGGATTACGCTCGTTGTGCGTGTGACCAAATAGGTTCTCGGTTTATGTTGGCCGTCTATAATTAACCATTAATTATAGAACGATCATGAGTGGCACCTAGTAGTATATCATGATCCCCAATTAACCGAAAAGATCAACGGTTGATCCAGAACTATTTCTGAAACCCTTCAGCAGCTCGAATGATTCGTGCCCCATTCCCTTCACTCATCTTATACCCACTTGGTTCAGGACATGGTCTATAATGTAGCCGATCCCACTAAGTGACTACGTCACACCTAGCCCAAGTATCATTTCCTCGTCCTACGGATTCTAGTTACTGCACATGTATCGAAGAGTACCTTACTTTAAACATGTAATGCTTTGGCCAAAGACTTTAGTAACAATCCGACGAGAGGGCATGGGTATACATCTCCTCGCAAGGAGTGGTGAATCCTTTATAGGCTATTCAAACACCTTCGATCACTTCGACTTATACCCAATCATCCCGGGTCCACATCTCCTTAGAGATGCTTGCTTAAGATGTCAAAGCATAAGTCTCCATGATCAAGATGACTTGAATACCGCAAGTCAAAGGAACATCGCACTTAAGCTACAGCAAGAACTTCATTGACATATCTATATATGTAGAGAACCATATGAAGTCTTACGGCTGGTCACTCCAATGAACTAGTTACCATAACTAGCATCCACGATCAACTCTAGACATCACTATGTCTCCAGCTAGTGAGAATCAGCTGCTTGGATACACCAAGGAGTATACCTCGTGCTAGTCTCGACAGAATTGATGGTGTCCAAATACATCAATTCATCGACTAGGGATAATTCCGATACATCACAATTACACATGTAGAGATACTCACTAGTTGTGATCCAATCACAAATTCTCTCATGCTGTGAATCGTATCGTGGACATTCAGTAAATGAGTTTAAGATCCAATCAAATACATGAAACATGTATACTCAAATAGTGAATCTTCATTTATCATATAAATGGTTCATACATAAGGAGATTGCCTTAGGACATCTCTCATATATTACTAACACCTTGGCCTTCCCCTTTTCTTTGGCCTTCTTCTCCTCTTCCTTCTTCTTCTTGCTCCCCTTCTTCTTCTTTTCTTCTTTCTTTCTCCTCTCCTCTTTACTCTTGTTTAGGAGGGGACAATTATTCCTTATGTGTCCCTCTCCTTGGCAATTATAACAAATCACTTTCCCCTTGATCTTCTTCTCCTATCATTAGATTTATTAAATTTAAAACCTTTTAATGCACGCCTTACCCTCCTTACCATATAAGCTTCTTCCGTGCTATCCATGGAGGAGGAGGAGGAAGCTTCGTCGGAGGAGGAGGGAGTCTCCATCTTCTTCTTCCCTTTGTTGGCCATCAAGGCTACTCCTCTTGAAGGTTGAATTCTAGGCTCTTCTACTATTCCTTCAAGCCTTGTTTCGTGGAGCTCCATGGTTGAGAAGAATTCCTCCAAGGTGCTAACTTCTAGGTTCTTGGAGATGTAAAAAGAGTCCACCATTGAGCTCCATCTTGAGAACCGGGGAAAGGCATCTATAGCCTTCATGAGCATGTCCCTATTTGAAAGCTTCTCTCCTACACTAGATAAACCGGTTATTATCTCTTTAAATCTAGAGTGTAGTTAGGTTACCTTTTCTCCCTTTTCTAATTTGATGTTTGATAGTTGGGAGCGGAGGAGGTCTCTCCTTGCAAGCTTGGCCTCTGAGGTACCTTCATGAAGCTCTACTAGCTTCTCCCACATCTCCTTGGCGCTAGCACACTCCCCTATCCTATTCACTTCTTGTTGGGGGAGTACGTTGTAGAGATGATGTTTGGCTTTTGAGTTTGCCAAGTACTCTTTCCTTTGCCTCTTGCTCCACCTTGATTTTTCCAATGGCTCCCCTTCTTCATCCCTAGGCATTTCGAAACCGTTTTCCATAATTAAAAGAATTTCGAAATCGGTTTCGAAAAATACCTCCATTCTCTTTTTTCACTAAGAGAATTCTCCTTCAAACATCGGCGGATGAATGTTCGAGCCGACCATCCTTGATTGTGCTTGTAGCGGCGGTTAGTCCATTGACAAGCTTCCTTGGCTCTGATACCACTTGTAGGGGATCGATATGTATGTTTTACCGGCTAGAGGGGGTGAATAGCCTTTGTCGTAGATGGTGGAATTCGTTCGTTCGTTGCTCATCTACAAAACTATTAGTGCAAGCGGAATATGCAAATATAAACAATTAAAGACAAAGCAAAAGAAGAATAAACACAAACGCTAACACCGCAATGTAACGTGGTTCATGGCTACGCCACTAATCCACGGTCCGATTCGTCCAAGGTGAATCACGCCTCAAGCTTTCACTATTCTCTTCTTTGCACCAAGCTAGGTGGAGGTAACCTCTTTACAATCCCTCTTCTTACAATAGAATGAAATAATAGCAAGTAAGAAGAGTGGGAATTCTTTAGGGCACTTTGGGAGAAGGTTAGAGCATGAACATTAGGCTCCCAAAGCCCCACACCCTTCCTCTTTATAGAGGAAGAGGGTTTCTTCTCGTTGACACAGGAGCAGTCGACTGATGTCCCTATCAGTCGACTGACCCTGTAGCCATTGCCCAATAACGGCTACTTCCAGGCCGGATTCGTGGGATCCGCGGCCTGATTTTCCAACAGTCATATGATCAGTCGATTGATTCTTTCATCAGTCGACTGATGTCGACTTCCAGTCGAGTGCTCGCGAGCTCGACTCGCTTCGCTTTCGACATCGCTTCATCGATCGCATTCCATGTCGGGCCGATCGATGGTCGCCAATCGACTCCCATTCCATGGCGATCATTGGGCTAAAAACCCACCAGTCGAACCTCGTTCAACTCAGAGCAGTGGACTGCCATTTCATGGCAGTCGACTGATGTTGGGAAATCTCATCCGATACTTATCTAAATTGCCAAGTTTCACCTAAGAGCACTACCCCTTCCCGGGTTACATTCGCTCACTCTCATCCCTCAGAGTCCCTCGCCTTTGAAGTTATCTTCATCCGACCACGTCCCTCGGATGCACCAAGCGCACGGCTCTGCAACACCATCCTTCGCATCTCGCTCTGAAGTCTACTTCCTCCGGCTTCACTCCAAGCTCCTCGTCCAGCGGTCTCTCAGATGCTCCAAGCGCACGGCTTCCGCAAAGCCATCCTTCACAGACTCAAAGACCGAGTCATGAGATGTGAAACTCGCCAAGGCTCCATGTGCGAATTACTAAGTTCTACAAGACTCCAACGCACATATCAAATCCACACATCAAAATCATATCAAGGGTTGATTGCACTAACAGGACCAAGGGGGAGAATGAGGGATCTCATTGAGAGATGAGACATTGGAAACCCATGGTGGACTTTTTGATGTATGACAAAGGGGGAGAAGTGATGGTTTAGGTTAGGTAAACTTTCATTATACTTTGGCATAAGAAGAGTTAAGTTGGGTTATAGGACAACCTAACTTAAAGGTATTGTCAAACATGAAAAAGGGGGAGATTGTTGGTGCAATCGGCCTAGGTCACGATAGACCAAACTCGAGTAGTGTTTTGATGTTTGTCAATATGATTGAATTTAATTTGACCATATGTTGACCATATGACAAGTGGATGTTTGGGATATCCAAAGTCATATGAGGGAGAATATTTAGGGTAGATTATTGAAGAAATCAAACCTCAGGTCAAGGTTAACCTAGCTCAAATGAGACGACTGGACAGTCGACTGAGGCTTTAGCAGTACACTGTTAGTAAGGGCAGTCGATTGCTTAAGTATATATTGGGCAGAATACAATATGGATTAGTTTATTGTGAGACAATGGTACTATAGACAATCGACTGCCATGCGAAAATCAACCCAATGTAGGATATAAAGAAGGTTGCAATGGAGGGTTGAATCAAGCCGATTGAGGGATTTGAAGGGAAGTGTTGCTGTAATTCAAGATCTTCAAAGTCATTCAAAGCAACCAAAATATCAAGCATCCAAAATCACATTTGTAAAGTGTTGTAATCTCATTTCTTTCATTTGCTTGTATGTTGTGCTATTGTTTACTATTGTAAGCTATTATAAGAGGTTTCTCTACCTCCGGTGTGTTGCCGAGAAGGAGGAAGTGGTTTAGTGAAGTAGACACTAAAGCTCGGTCGTGGAGTAGGAACCATAGGTTCTGAAAAATGTAAAATCTCCTTGTAGTGATTGTGTTGTTTATGTTGTGCATTTTATTTCTTGTATATTCTGCTGCGCACTAATATTAGTGTAGACGAGCACGCAATCGAATGAAAAAAATCGAAAATCGCTATTCACCCCCCCCCCTTCTAGCACACGTCACGGTCCCTACATTTAGAACAAACACAAGAATTCTCTAGAAAATTAGGAACTTGCATCATACATCTACTTGAAGAAGAAGACTTCCAAAACATGGTAATCTATACATTTGGAAGCTCACCTCCAGAATGGATAAAATTGCAAATTGAACTTGCAAGACATATAGTGAAACTTGAATCACACAGAATTATCCAGAAAGAAGAAAACATTTCTAATTATCATCCTTCTAACAACAATCTTAATTGGAAAGTCTTACTTGCTCTAGAAGAACAGTTAAAACATTAGAGGGCCTCAATACAATGTTCACAAATGGCTATGGGATATAAATACTGATCCCATACAATATCTTTTGGCCATAGAGACCTATACTGAGAAAATATATTAGCCTACACATTTTTGGGACTATGTTCTTTCCATTTAAAGTCATAACAAAGAATCAAGCCCTTCTCAAGCATTATCGAAAAAAAATGAGGAGTGGGTTTTAAAGAAAAATTGAAGCACAACTAAATATTATAGACTTTTCCTAAATCAAACCAATTTACCAATACAGACTAACACAAATAGGCCCATCAAATACAGGCTCTTTGGGCTCATTAGGTGGATCAATGGAAGAAAAAAATCTAACTAATATGATGGAAATATGGCTCAACACAGTTATAGAAGTGACAAGACAACATTCAGCTACTTTTGACAAGAAACATCAACTTTTGTCAGGCCATTTGCTAAAGCCAACAAGTCAACCTGTGAAGCTTATCTCTTCGCCAACCTATAAATCTTATCCACTCCTTGTTGGTGTAGGGGCACCAGATAATCGAACCTAGGTTTTTATTATGGCAAAGATCCAAAGTTAAGGTCATACTATTATCTCATGAGCTGAATTAAGTGTGCAGGAAATGATTAAGCTAAGCTGAAGGTCAGCGACACCCAGAGAATCTCGAGTTAAGAAACCATGGTGGTCGGGCGATACCGGGAGAACTTCGTGGGAATCGAAGAACTCAGGTGAAGACCGAAAGCAAAGCAACAGGTCATAAAGGACTAGAGGTAAGCACGAGTGTGAACAGAGATGGTAAGGGCATGTCCTCTGTACGAGGACGACCGTAGGCGGCAATCCAACTAAGACTTTCAGTGGAAGGTCTAGGTTGAGATTGAACGGTAAAAAACCATCATATTTACCATTTTCCATGCAACCTCTTACTGCAGGGAAGTGGCTAGGTTGGCAGTCGACTGTTGCACATCAGTCGACTGATGAAGGGCATCAGTAGACTGATGGTGACGAATCAGCCTTATGCGCTAGGTCAAAAAGTTTAACGTTTGACGTCGCCACTTTGCGATAATATAAGGTGCTACCTCGTGATAAGTTCTAAAAGTTGAGGATCTGCATCTAGACTTATTCCAAGGAACAAGTCTATAAAAGGAGGGGAGGACTCCGACCCAAAAATCATCAATCTTATTCTCAAGTGCTCCTACAATGCTAAAGCTCTAACGTCGTCATAACGCCGATGCAATGCCAAGCTTACAACTTCTTTGTTGGTAGCAGCAAGTTTATTTCTATTTAGTTATTGTATTTGTGGTTTTAATCATAACGAGGTGAGGTAGGCTTGTTGCCTCATCCTCGTTGTCTCCTACCTCCAACGAGGAGGATACTCTATAGTGGATTGCCCCTTCATACGCGGTCAAGGATCGCGGGACATTGGATTAGCAACCGTTGGGTTATGAACCAAGTAAAAATAAACTTGTATTATTTATTTTTCCACTGTGCATCTCTTTGTTATAATTGAACGAACGAAAAGATGAAAAGATTTTACGTTCGCTATTCATCCCCCCTCTGGCGACGCTTTCGATCCAACAATTGGTATCAGAGTGGGGGCACTAAGATTTGGTGTAACCATAAATCTAGCACTTTTTGGCTTTCTTTTCGTATTTTTCGATTCATGAATTATTCCTATTATTTCTCCCTCACTACAAATCCAAAACAAAGTCTTGGTACCCTTTTTTTGGTTGTGTATTTGCAAGTATTGATCGAACTATTTGCTTTTGTTGTAGCCGACGGTAAAATGGGCATAACTTTTCACGCAAGTGGACCCATAAAATTTGCTACCCATAAAATCGAAGCTCTCTCAAAGATCTACATTTATTATGAGGGTATACCCTCGTAACAAGCTATTTTCATCCCCAAAAAATGACATTTAGTACCCTTTCAGGGATATCGAAGGTCGTAAGTGCGTAGCTTTTGGTTTAGCCTTTTATCTCTCGTTTATTCCTTATTATTTCCTGCATTACTAATCCAAGACCAAGCCTTGGATTTTTTTTTGTTTTTATTCGTGTGTTGCAAGATAATTAATGGCCCATATTGAGGGGTATAGAACCACCCGACCTCCGTTCTTTAACGAAAATGATTTTCATTATTGGAAAGGTCGGATGGAGTGTTTCTTGAAAATACAAGTCGAGACTTGGATAATAATCCAAACCGGCTTTGCTCTATCCACCAATGATCAAGGGGAGCCTTTGGACTTCGACAAATGGACCAACTCAACCAAGAGGCAAATCGAAGCCGATGCAAAAGGAATCCAAATGTTGTAATGCAGCTTGTCCAAGGAGGAGCTCAACCGAATTGGACTGTTCATTAGCACCAAAGACCTCTGGACCAAGTTATTCGAGCTACACGAAGGGACATCCGATGCTAAGGTATGCAAAAGAGACTTACTATTGAATAAATTGTATAATCTAAAGATACAGGTGTTGGGTTTTCGGCACCGCGGCGTGTGTGTGTTCGATCACGTTTCGTAAACATGAGCACAGCGGAAGCAATAAAAAATAATAAATCTACATTTATTACAACACACACATCACACGCATGCATAGTACAACAAGTGTAGACATAACCGTAAATTTAAATTTGCAATAAAAGGAAATTTAACTACGTTATACCTTTCGTATTACGTGTAGCGGGAACGGCATCAACCGGAACGATCCTCGCTAGAATCGTCTCTATCTGTATCCACGCCGAGTATCCTTAGGATGACTTCACTAAGCCACGAGCTTCGTCTTCGTACGGGTTACTAGCCTCGTGTTGAAGACGACGTGATCAAGAGATGATCACGATCCGAATCCAAATTCGGATCCTAAGACGAGTCCTCAAAACTCGCTTCTCCGGAGAGGTATTCGTCAACCGATTGACGAATCCTTCGTCCTCCACCTCAGAGGATTACCGGAGATCGAATCCCCGGTAAGTTAGCCGCTGTCGGAGCTCTAACCGTCGTCCAAACGACGCTCCAACGAGAGGAGAACAAGCTGTCCAGAAAACTGGACAGCTTTGGTGGAGGAGATAGGCGCCGGCCAACCAAGGGAAGATAGAGCTCACCTTGATGCCAAACCTAAAGAAGATCACCGGAGCACTAGCCGGCAGCAGCTCGACGCCGGCGAGGGGAAGGAAGCTTCCTTCTGGACGCCGGTTGGAGGAGCAATGGGCGGCGGCAAGATGTTGGCGCCGAGAACTCCAATGAGGAGGTGGGCGGCAACTTCAACCTAGGGTTTTTGGATTAGGGCTTAATTATCCCTTAAGCCCTCTTTTATAAAGAACTAATTCTCTTAATGGTTATTGGATCATAACCATTAGGCCCGTTAACCCGCTTCATTAAGATAAGTTAAAATAAACCAAACCATGATGGTTTATTTTAAGTTAAAATGAACCGAACCAACTTTTGGTTCATTCGTTTAAAATAAACCAAACCCTTTGGTTTATTCTCCTCCATTGGATTAGAATCAAACCATTTTAGTCCATCCATTATGTCTTCATAAGACATGACCCATCCACGCTTCCATTGCGACTGAAATAATTTCATGCTCGCTTTATGTTTGGTCCAACCAAACTTAGTTTCTCTCGGTCTGAGAATCTCATTCTCAAGCTCGTTTTAAATCCTTCGGATTACGCTCGTTGTGCGTGTGACCAAATAGGTTCTTGGTTTATGTTGGCCGTCTATAATTAACCATTAATTATAGAACGATCATGAGTGGCACCAAGTAGTACATCATGATCCCCAATTAACCGAAAAGATCAACGGTTGATCCAGAACTATTTCTGAAACCCTTCAGCAGCTCGAATGATTCGTGCCCCATTCCCTTCACTCATCTTATACCCACTTGGTTCAGGACATGGTCTATAGTGTCAGTCCCCACTAGGCTGACTACGTCACACCTAGCCCAAGTATCATTTCCTCGTCCTACGGATTCTAGTTACTGCACATGTATCGAAGAGTACCTTACTCTAAACATGTAATGCTTTGGCCAAAGACTTTAGTAACAATCCGACGAGAGGGCATGGGTATACATCTCCTCGCAAGGAGTGGTGAATCCTTTATAGGCTATTCAAACACCTTCGATCACTTTGACTTATACCCAATCATCCCGGGTCCACATCTCCTTAGAGATGCTTGCTTAAGATGTCAAAGCATAAGTCTCCATGATCAAGATGACTTGAATACCGCAAGTCAAAGGAACATCGCACTTAAGCTACTGTAAGAACTTCATTGACATATCTATATATGCAGAGAACCATATGAAGTCTTACGGCTGGTCACTCCAATGAACTAGTTACCATAACTAGCATCCACGATCAACTCCGGACATCACAATGTCTCCAGCTAGTGAGAATCAGCTTCTTGGATATACCAAGAAGTATACATTATGCTAGTCTCGACAGAATTGATGGTGTCCAAATCCATCAATTCATCGACTAGGAATAATTTCGATACATCACAATTACACATGTAGAGATACTCACTAGTTGTGATCCAATCACAAATTCTCTCATGCTGTGAATCGTATCGTGGACATTCAGTAAATGAGTTTAAGATCCAATCAAATACATAAACATGTATACTCAAATAGTGAATCTTCATTTATCATATAAATGATTCATACATAAGGCGATTGCCTTAGGACATCTCTCATATATTACTAACAACAGGATCATGAGACCGCTTCACAACTCCATACGTAGATCCAAGACATCTTGAACGGTCTACATGTCATCGGACGAAAGGTAGACAATCGAGACATAATAAGGTATGCACTCAATGCATTTCCTAGGACCACCTTGTGGACATCCATGGTTGATGCCTACAAGGTATCTAAAGATTTATCTAAGATTAGGTTAGACGAATTCTTTTTGGAATTTGAGTTACATGAACAAACTAACATGGTCTCGGTTGAGAAAGGTGTAGCATTGTTTGCAGGACGAAGACGAAAAGCAAAGAGCAAGATACTTCCCGAAGAAGAAGAATCCGAATCGGAAGGTGAATCTGAATCGGAATTCGAAGAGGAGATGGAGGCCGTACTAGTCAATCTAGTTCGGAGAATCATCAAAAATAAAAGGGAGCAATTGAAGAGTAAGAAACCCCCACAAATATACACATGCTATGGGTGCAAATAGAAGGGGCATTACAAGTCAGACTGCCCAAAAATGAAGCCAAAACACAAGCAACCAAAGCAAGCATTTCAAGCAATGTGGGAGGAACAAAAATATCAAGACGATGACTTAGCATTCATGGCAAAGCCAGTAGAGTTTGAGTCCGAGTCTAAAGATGACTACGAATCCAACTCCGACTCCGACTCCGAGGATGAATTCGAGTCAAGACTCAAAGCTAGATCAAAAGAAAAGATTAAGGTAAGTCGCTCATTAATTGCAAACTTATATCATGAAATTAAGTTGCTAAATAGGAAATTGACTAAGTCTGAGTCTAGAGTTGAGTCGTTACTCGAAGAGGTTGAAACCCTCAAACAAGAGGCTACTCTAACCTCTTCAACTAGTCAAGTTCAAGAGGGAAACTCAACTCAAGTTGAAAAACTTGAGGAGGAGAATTTTCTCTTGAAAGGACGAGTTCAAGAGGTCGAGGCCAGGTTGGAAAGGTTCATGTTGGGATCCAAGAATCTTAACCGACTACTTGAAACTCAAAGAATTGTGTACAACAAAGTCGGACTCAGATTTAGGTCAATGGCTATGAATAAATCGTACATGTCTATTATGAATCGTAGTCCAAGCATGGACCCCAAAATTTTTATTAAATTCACATATAAGTACTAACAAGTATTGGATTTCCCAGGATCAAGTCCACTATGTGGATACACCAAATTGGTTCAATGGTCCAGGGGGAGCTAGTATTAAAATTGTGTACCCATTCTCTTAGAATCTTTGCATGTTTACATTCTTCTTTTAAATTCTAGAATGGTTAGATAGGACCAATAGTTAGTCAACCTTGATAACATAGTATCAGGACGCAGCGAGATGATAGTACGTTAGGGAAACAATGTCTCGTGTATTTGAGCTAGATAAGGCATATCTAGCTTGGTGCACTTAGCTGAAGCTACCTCACCGTATCCTAAACTAGTTAGACCAGGAAGTGATCTTAAGTGACTCAAGTAATTAATTTCTTGAATTTGACTTTGTCTAAGGAAGTGGTCATTGTTCCGATCAAAGAAGGCTCATGTTCCTCGCCATGACCTAAAGCCAATTTCTTGAAAAGCTTACTTGATGAACTAAGGGTTAAATCCGAATCTAACCCAAGGTTGACTAACTTTAATCAAGTTAAAATCATCTCACAAAATATATAAGAAAAACACATTTTTGAGACACATAGAATGAGTGAGATGTAAGGATAATTTAAATACACTTAACATAACTTTTTCAAAATGCTACCTATTTTCTCAACTATTGTACTTAACAAATATTTACAACTCTCTAGGCCAAAGTTTAGCACCCCCTACATCTCTTATACTTCATATATTTGACTAAGGGGGAGAGCAAACTAACCCTAAGGGTTATATTACAAACCTTTAAATTATTGGTGTAGAGGAACACACCTCGAACCAATCTATGTAACTACTGCTATACGCATGCTTGGGCTCATAGTTGATTTATCTTTAATAATTTTAAACACATGTTGTTTTTAAACTTCTATTTTTTATAAACACCCCCAAATTTTTTTTTTGATTTATGGCAAAAGGGGGCGAAGAGCGAAAGTTAAGGGGGAATAATACAAAATTTATTTTAAAAATTAAAGTACTCTTTCAAAACTCACCTAGGATTAAGGGAGAGTTTTTGAAATAGAATTTATCATTTACTCTACTTGTTTTATGCTTTAAATTTCCCTTAACTTTGTGTCGGTTTGCCATAGATCAAAAAGGGAGAGATTGTTGGTGCAGGGGCACCAGATAATTGAACCTAGGTTTTTATTATGGCAAAGATCAAAAGTTAAGGTCATATTGTTATCTCATGAGCTGAATTAAGTGTGTAGGAATTGATTAAGTTAAGCTGAAGGTCAGCGACACCCAGAGAATCCCGAGTCGGGAAACCGTGGTGGTCGAGTGACACCGGGAGAACTTCGTGGGAGTTGAAGAACTCAGGTGAAGACCAAAAGCAAAAGGACAAGTCATAAAGGACCAGAGATAAGCACGAGTGCGAAGAGAGATGATAAGGTCGTGTCCTCTGTACGGGGATGACCGTAGGTGGCAATCCGATTAAGACTTCCAGTGGAAGGTCTAGATCGAGATCAGATGGTAAGAAACCGTCGCATTTACCATTTTCCGTGCTAACCTCTTACTGTAGGGAAGTGACTAGGTTGACAGTCGACTGCTGGCTATTGGCAGTCAACTGCTGCACATCAGTCAATTGATGAAGGGCATCAGTCGATTGATGGCGACAAATCAGCCTTGTGCGCTAGGTTAAAAAGGATAACGTTTGATGCCGCCACTTTGCGATAAGATAAGGTGCCACCTTATGATAAGTTTCAAAAGTTGAGGATCTACATATAGACTTATTCCAAGGCACAAGTCTATAAAAAGAGGGGAGGACTTCGACCCAAAAATCATCAATCTTATTCTCAAGTGCTCCTACCATGCTAAAGCTCTAACGCCATCATAACGCCAACGTAATGCCAAGCTTACAACTTCGTCGGCAACAACAAGTTTGTTTCTATTTAGTTATTGTATTCGTGGTTTTAATCGTAACAAGGTGAGGTAGGCTTGTTGCCTCATCCCTGTGCTTTTGGTTTTTGTAATCGTTGTCTCCTGCCTCCAACAAGGAGGAGACTCTATAGTGGATTGCCCCTTTGTACGTGGTCAAAGATCATGGGGCTTTGGATTAGCAACCATTGGATTGTGAACCAAGTAAAAACAAACTTGTATTATTTGTTTTTCCACTATGCATCTCTGTATTTTAATCGAACAAATAAAAAGACGAAAAGATTTTACCCTCGCTATTAACCCCCCCCCCTCTAGCGATGCTTTCGATCCAACACTTCTCCCTCTTTCTTTTTCCTCTACCTCTATATAAGGATCCTCGGGCCTCCAAGCAAAATATCTCCGAGTGTGAGTAGTCTCTAAGTGTGTGCGAGTTTCTGAGTGTAAGCTTTTAAGAGTTCAAGTGTTGTGAGATTTTCTCTTAAGATTGTAAGTATTTTTAAGCCTTGTAATTTCTTTTGAACAAGTTTAATAAATTATGAGTTTTGAGTAAACATTTTGGGGTCTGAAGAGTTTTTTCTCTATACTATTTCTTTAATGGATCCATCATTCCTTATCCTTCCTCATGGAAGATAATAGGTAGTATGTTGGTAAGACCTATGCTACAAAAGAGGTCATAAGTCCTCTTGGTTTCCAAGACTGAAACTCTAGCTTCAATTAATTAGCTTCAAGTAGTTCCCTGAAGTTGTTGTGTTTCTGGGATAACAATGTTGTAATCATTCTTAAGACAGTAATTGCATATTTATTGTTTATAGTATTTACAGGTTCCTCTCTTGTTAATAGCTAGATAAAATCTACATGAGAAACATGGTATATGAGTAGCTCCTTCTTTAAGTTGCCAATCATGGGTACACGGGATAGGAGACTTACCTTTATTAGGTAAATATCTATTTGATATATTCATGTAATTTGTTTCTACAGGTTGATCTATATATATTTGTTCTAATTCGTTCCATTCTTCATTCCAAGAGTCAGGTATAGTTACTCCATATTTTTCAATATACCCATAAGGTGATGAAAAAGAGTTTATTAAGAAGTAATCAGAGGTGGATGGAATTTCTTCCATGTCATCTATGAACATAATTGAATAGATGGAGGATGTATTAGAGATGTCTGATTGTACTTCTACTAGATCAAGGTTAGTGAATTCTACTACCTTTGATTCTTTTTTATATAAATTTCTCCTATTTGGCAGGCTGAAGATAAATGTCTTGGTTCATTACAAGCAAAGTAGGTAATGGTGTTGGTATATGTTTTTTTAGGTTTGAACCTTCTTACATGTTTTTCTTTGTTTAAATAAGGTTTTCTAGCAGTACTTATTGGGGCCTAGATAAAATCTACTATAAGTCAAATATTATCAATCCTGATTAACAATTAATGCTCAATATTTTAAATATATAAATTCGAAAACAGAAGAATGCAAAATACATATTAAACAACTCTTAGATGTAAAACTTATACAAAGATCAACTTCTAGACTTAGAAGTCGTGCCTTTATAGTCAATAAAGATTCTAAACAAAAAAAGGACAATCATGAATGATTTTTAATTACAAAAGACTAAATGATAACTGTAATGAAGATAGATATAAGATACCAAATAAAGAACAAATAATAAATAAGATACAACTGTCAAAATGCCACTCAAAATTTGACCTTAAGTTTGGGTTTTGGCAAGTAAAGATGCACCAAAATCATATAGACATCATAGAACATAAATGTTACATCTTCCAGAAGGAAGAAAAGAACATTTAACCCTGATAATAGAACAATCGACTCGACAACTTATAACGAGAAGACATAATTATATACATTTAGGATGAATAGTAATATGCAAGGACAATATTAATGCATAGAGACTAGCATATAGGTCAATTGATGACTTAATCTCATAAGTCATGGATATGTGATATAAAGTTGACACATGGGTACATATTAGAGACTATGTACTGAATTGACTCGTCATGAGAATATTTCATGGATCGTTATATGAGTGTCATAAACATTCTCATGTGACTATTGGTGTGAATAATCCCTAGACCTGAAGTCACTACGGTTCCCTAGTATACTTTGACTTCGTCAAACGTCACCCGTAACAAAGTGACTATAAAGGCGATCACTGGGTATGTAATAAGTTATACGGAGGGATGTAAGTGATGTAGATGTGATCTATCCCTTCCATATAACAGAAGTGATATCTATGGGCCCCTTGATAGAGTAGGACTGCTAAAATGTATAGTCATTCTCAAATAAGGCAATATGAGATATTGAGCTTATTTGGTTGAGTAGTCTACTTGAAGATCAAGAAACTCATGATTGATAAGAGAATGACATAGTCTATGCCTCATTGATCAATCTAGATGTCAAGGATAGAAGGACTGAGTCATGCAAGATAGTAGTCACAGAAAGGTTATGTCGGATCTCGACATTCTCGTCACTTGGGTAGCAATAATGTATTGTTAGATGCCGCTCATTGCTTATGTCTCTAAAAGGGTTTTAGAAACATTGCCAACGTTATGAGAATTTATTGGGTCACACACTTAGGACGTGTGAGTTGGAGATGACTCATGTGATGAGCTATTGGGTCATCAGATTGAGTCTAATATAGATTAGACTCATTGAGTGGGACTCGAGGTATACCCAATGAATTTGACCCGAGTTAGACTCAAGTCAAATTTGGATTGAGGTGGACTCAAGGTATACTCAATGAATTTGACCCGAGTTAGACTTAAGTCAAATTCGGATTGAGCGAGACTCACCATTAAGAAGAGTTGCATGATCATTAAGATGAGATTAATGAATTATTAATTCCATGGAAACCAAGAGTCATAAACCCTTCATATTCAATGGTTGAATATAAAAGGGATTAGATGAGACTTAGTGTTTTTTGTGGTTGTTTTTGTAGACTCTTGAGTGTAATCTTCTTCTCTTTCTTGTTCTACTTCCTTGGCCGAATCAACATCTTGTGGCTAGCACCACAGTTTGGTTCCTCTTCATCCAACGGTTTGTGTGGATACCGTGGATGCGCGGACATCTTGACCACGTTGAGATCCAGACACTTTGCACGCAAGTGTTGCTGACAAAATTGCGAAGGGCTCACATCGAAGGTAACTACGAATCTCATAGGATAGAATCGATCAAACGAATATAGTTTTCGCATGAATCTCTGGAGGGATCTTACTTTTTCACTGCTTATGTGCTTGTAAAATATTTCCGAGCACACATGGATTCCCTACAAAATAGACATGAATAATAATATTGGTATAACATAATTATGTCTCAATTTTAATATGGCAATCAAAAATGTTACTAAACTTATAAAATTAGTAGTATAAGCCTGAGGTTATGGGAATTTCCAAGACAATTGTATTAGAAATGATATTTATTGGAAAAACAATGAATAATATAAATAACAATTTTAAAGTACAAATTGAAGGTAGCCTTTAGTTCCAAGGACACAAGATTTTTAAAATCAATAAAATATAACTATGAAGATTTGACAAGTTTGGAATTAACAATAAATCAGACTCAAATCCACTATTACAACCAAGAGACTCTATCTTATATAAAGATAGAAAAGAAAATCTAAATGTTAGATTTGCAGGATATCTTCCATTTACTTTTGCAACATAATTAGAAAAAGATGACTTAGATAATAATAGAGAACTAAACTTAGTATTTCTAGAGGATTTGTAAGAGGAAAATGAATTAGTAAACATAACTGAATAATTAAGACATCTAAGACAATTTTTTTTTTCAAATTGCAAAAATACAAAAATTTAAGGGAGCATGAAATGGGTTCACTAGCACAGGCTGAACTAGTAATCCCATCAGGTACAGACTCCTTGGGCTCATTGAGTGGATTAGTGGAAGAACTATATATATATATATATATATATATATATATATATATATATATATATATATATAGAGAGAGAGAGAGAGAGAGAGAGAGAGAGAGTTTTGATTTGTTGTGCATGTTATACTGTGCGATTCGTGCACGACAATGTCTTTGTCATCCAATCAAAATCACGATTGCACAGTAATAAAGAATGCACAGTGTTTCTTCCATATGATTTCATCGATTGTGGGCACTGATTCACCATCGACTGATCCGATTTCGATCGAATTCCGACCGCGATTTAGCCGATACCAAAGTCCACCCGGATCGCGGTCGAAATCTAGCTGGATTATGGCCGAAAATGATCGCAATTACAACCTCCAGTGGCGCGCCCACTGGCGGGGCGCATTCACGGTTGTTTTGGCTACAATCCAGCTAGATTCCAGTCGTAATCCGATCGAATTCCAATCGTGATCCGATCGGACTCCGATGCCGATTGGATCGCGGTCGAATTCCGATCGGACCGTGGTCGGATTTCGATCGGACTACCGTCGAATTCCGACCGGATCATGGTCGGAATCTGGCCTTCCACTAACGAGATCAATGGCGTCCGACGTACGATTAGTGTGCATTTCCTCGTCGTGCATAGTCGAATAGCAAAACGATGCTCAACAGATCAATTCTCTCTCTCTATATATATAGGGATTATTTATCTTGCTCGATGCACAGTGCGCGACTATATATATATATATATATATATATATATATATATATATATATATACTTGATCACTGTATATCATTTATCGGCATGAGCGATGATTTATATATATATATGTGAGGATATATATATATATAAATGATGGATGCGTAGGTGATCATTTCATTATATTCATTATATATATATATATATATCCAATTGGGTAACGGATAATGAAGGTGTTCATGGATACTCACGGATGATTTGTGTAGAATAACATCCCTATATATTATCCATCGTGCGATCTCCTAGGGTTCAAGGATTTAGTTATGGTGTGTAAGCGAACGGATGACGAATAATAGAGATGCTCATGGATGCTCACGGATGAGTTGTATATGATAACTTTTTTTTCTCTCTATATGTGATGCATCTGTGTGTGTCCGTATGCGATTCCATCTCCACCGTCCAATCCGTGATTTGCACAGTAATGAGGAATGCAAAGTACTTTTGCCGAGTGCATTTTAGCCCATCCCTAAACCCTTCAGGGTCGCTGGCACTTCCTCGCCACTGGAAGCAAGCCCGTGACTACAACCGAACCATGGTTGTGGCCAAATTCTAGCCTCGATTCAGTCAGATTGCGGCGGGAATTTAGCCACGATCCGGTCGGACTCCAACTCTGATTGGATTCTGATGGCTCGACGACAATGTTGAATGGCACGGGCGCGAGGAGTCAGGTAGAGTTACTGTTCTCGCTCAGGCACGAACTTGCAGATATCCATCACGCAAAGATATATATACATATATTATATATATGCATGTGCGACTGAGAATGAACAGTGTTATTCCTTGTGCGCGAGCTGCTCGACATCACCACCATTCAATAGGATCCAATCATGATGCGATTGGAACTCGATTGGATCACAACCAAATCCAACCCAATTGCAGCAGCGACATTGCGACTACTAGCGATAGTGATCGGGTTAGATTTTGGGCATGATCCAATCGAAATCTGACTGCGATCGAACAACATAGGAGCTCGTGGGGTTCAAGCGGTGGCTATGGCACGAATGATGTCCAATGATCTCGCAATGATAACACTGTGCATTCTCCGTTACTGTGCATTTCGTGTGTGTGTATATATATATATATACAGCGTGCGTGAGTGTGGGTGCATATCATAACATCCCTTGATTAATTACACTTCAGGTGATTAATCAAGCCATTATTGTACTGTGCACCCATAGTCACGTATAAATAGGAGGTCGTTGATAGCAATCTGTCACTGCCACGATCACACTTGATCGCGGTGAGAGAGATGGCGATCGCAGTCGGATTGCATCCGATTGTGATGAAAGGGACAACGCAGACGACCCCTCTATATTTAGAGATTAAGCTTTAGCGCGTATCCAACCGAAACATCATGCGAGGAGGACGCAGTGGGAGAGACAATGCAGGTAAATCGAATGACGGATCAGACAGTCGTGTACGAACGCACAAGATAACCCTTCTCCCTATATATATATGATTTAAATTTATTTATTTAATAATTTTTTTTTATCAAGATGTGTCTTTTAACAAATACTATCCTTTAATTATATGTTAAAGTTGGATGTTCTGTAGTAAAATGCAGTCGAAATATTTCGTATTTTTCATAAAAAAAGAAAAAGAAATCTGTGAAATTTTCCCGCAGGATCAGATCGATCGCCCGACCGGCAGCAGAAACGCCGCAGTGAGGCCCCAAATTCCAAAAACCTTGCTTTCTCCGCTGCCTCCATGGCCGCAGCGGCCGCCATCACCACCACCTCCTCTCCTTCCTTGGTCGATACCCTGTTCCAGCGATCCCTCGACGACGTCATACGAGCCCTCCGTTCTTCCCCCTCTTCAGCTTCCGAGGAGGCGGTTATCTCCCGTGCCCTCGATGAGATCCGCCGCGAGATCCGCTCGTCGGACCTTGATACCAAGTCGGTATCGCTCCAGAAACTCACTTACCTGGCCTCCCTGCATCACCTTGACCTCTCCTGGGCCGCCTTCCACGCCCTCGAGCTCCTCCCCTCTCCTTCCCTCCCTCACCCTCGCATCGGCTACCTCGCCGCCTCTCTCTCCTTCCATCCATCCTCCACCGACCTCCTTCCCCTTGCCACCCACCAGCTCCGCAAACACATCGCCCCGACCCCATCCAACCCCCCAGCCCTAGCCGCCCCCGCCCTCCACCTCCTCGCCCTTTCCTCATCGCCTGACCTCGGTCGCCACCTTGCATCCGACCTCTTTCCGCTACTCTCCTCCCAGTCCGCCTCCAGTTCCCTCCGGGCCAAGTCCGTGGCCACTGCCCTCCGCACCCTGGCCATCTGCCCCGACGTCGCCCCCGTTCTTTTCAAGCCCCTTGTAGATTGCCTCTCGTCCTCAGATCCCCGCACTGTCTCTGCTGCTGTTGGCGCCTTCTGCGAACTCGCCCTAGCGGCTACTGACCCGTTTCCTTACCTTCCCCTTGCCCCTGAGTTCTACCGCCTCTTTATCGACTCGCGCAACAATTGGGTCCTCATCAAGGTGCTCAAGATCTTTGCTCGTCTTGCACCCCTCGAACCCCGTCTAGCCTCCCGCATTCTGGATCCAATTTGCCAGCTTCTTCGCCGCTCATCTGCTAAATCACTCGTTTTTGAGTGCGTACGTACCATCCTTTCCAGCCTCACAGACCATGAAGTAGCTGTGCGGCTGGCCGTGGATAAAGTGAAAGAGTTCTTGGCATCTGACGATGATCCTAATCTTCGATACCTTGGCCTTCGAGCCCTATCTATGCTCGGATCAACTCATCTGTGGGTGGTGGAGGAAAGTAGGGAGGCAGTGATAAAATCGCTGAATGATCCAGATACTAACATTCGGGTTGAGTCATTACACCTCATCGTGGGAATGCTGTGCGAGAACAATGTTGTGGAGATCTGCAATCTGTTAATCAAGCATGCTATGAAGTCCGACCCAGAGTTTGCAAATGAGATTATGGGTGCGATACTTGTTACCTGTGGGCAAAATTTGTATGAGTTGATTTTGGACTTCGATTGGTATGTTGCTCTTCTTGGGGAGATGGTGAGGAACCCACATTGTGCCAAAGGGGAAGAGATTGAGAGGCAATTAGTGGATATTGGATTGAGGGTAAGAGATGCAAGGCCAGAGCTTGTCCGGGTGGCTCGTGACCTTTTGATTGACCCTGCGCTGCTTGGAAATCCTTTTCTCTTTAGGGTGCTGTCTGCTTCTGCTTGGATTTCAGGTGAGTATGTTGAGTTCTCTAGGAACCCTGTGGAGCTAGCGGAGGCACTGCTGCAGCCAAGGACTAGTCTCCTACCATCGTTGATAAGAGCTGTTTATATCCAATGTGTATTTAAGGTTATGTTATTCTGTTTTATTTCCTTCATTGAGCAAATACAAGCTGTTGAATTGTTATCTGTCAGAGGCTCAACTCAAAGATCAGAGAAGAATGACAAACGATCAGATACTGTTCCTGTTAAGAGCCCAACTGAAAATGTTTCTGAGGGTGATCATGGTAGCACAACTGCTGATACTGCTGTCCTCTTAGATTCAATCAATAAGAAGACAAATTTCACACGGGAATCTATTTCCCATTTGATGAATTTGATAGAGACTGCAGTGGCACCATTGTCAGAGTGTGAGGAAGTGGAGGTTCAAGAACGAGCTAGGAATGTTCTTGGACTGATATTCACTATAAGAGAAACTCAGTTTTGGAATATCGAAGCTGCGCATGAACTAAAAAGTGATAAAGAGCTCAGTGAAATTATAGAACTTCTGGAAGCAGCATTTTCCGAAGAGTTAGGTCCAGTATCTGCAAATGCTCAGAAGAGAGTATCTGTGCCAGAGGGTCTGAATCTTAATGCAAATCTTTCTGATCTTTCAAAAATTTTGACTGACTATGATCTCACTCCAAGTACATCAATATCATTTTCTCTTCAGAGTCATAATCCACAGGAGATTAAGGAGGATTCTGTACCTGGAGTTGAGCCTAGTTCCTTGCTCGCTGAACATCGTAAACGCCATGGTTTATATTACCTTTCCACTCAGAAAGATGATGATGAATTGAATGATTATCCACGTGCTAATGAACCTCTTTTGCCTGTCGATCATGGGGATGCCACTGAAGATCTTGTGAATCTTACCACACCATCACTTGTTCCAAGAAAATCAAAGCCCACAAAACCACGGCCTGTGGTGATAAGGTTAGATGAAGGACATGGCACCTCAACATTTCATTTGGCTAAAATGAAGAAATCTGATGACTCATTATATGAGGTAATCAAGGGGGTTCTTTTAGAAAATGAAAGTCAACCATCGTTATCTGGAAAACTAGATACATCTTCTAAAAGAAGAGAGAATGATGTATCTGATAATAATGAGTTAATTTCTCGGCAAACTGAAAGTGTGAATTTAGAACATGGGAATTCAAGTTCTAGGAAGAGTAGACAATATAGAAGCCACAAGGAAAGAAATGAGAATGGGGATAATGAGAAGAATTCTAGACACTCTATTAAGAGCAGCCGACGACACAGGAGACATAAACATAGACAGAGAGGGGATGTTTCAGCAGACATTGTTCCACAAACACCAGTAATCCAAGATTTTCTTTTGTGATTGTTGTTTGCCTACTATAATTTGGCTGTCTGGTTTCTCCTAAAGGTCTGTGCCTTCACCTATGGTTGATTTGCATTTACTTGCCTTCATTGTTAGGTTTTTTCCTTCTATCACCACTACATAATCTTCTTTTGAATTTTTTTTCTTCTAATTTTATTTGCATGTTTAATCTCTTGAATCATATTATTCAATTTTATGTATTTTTTCCTTAAAAAAAGACAGATTGTCTCCAAGGATTAACATAACAAGTTGATTTTTTTTTAATCCTCAAATTTAGATACAATCTCTGCTGTTTGAACAAAGTTGAGTCCTTTTTTTTTAATCAGTGCAACTGATATAATTTGTTTCAGCATTTTAAATGAGAATAATGCTGCTTTATTATCTAGTGATTTTATACATATTTGTGGTTTTCAGGCGCAATAACCTTTAGATCATGGCATCGTTCCAAATTATCAAATATGCCATCTCAAGGTGTAATTTCTTACTTTTTCTCTTCTTCCTTCTACATACAACGATATTGCATCTATTTCATGCATGAATCTTGAGTAAGCATGTCATGAAAGGGTCAATTGATGTGCATTTTTAACAAAATAAAATTATAATATTTTGTTTTGTTGATAAAGGTTACTATATTTTGGCATTCAAATCTTATCGTAGTATGTCAGCTGTCTCTGACTTCAGGATGGTGGTTGATAAATTTAGACGCACTTCAATATTCAGAGATTATGCATAATTAATGGTCTTCTCACTCTGCACAAGTTTGTATGGCTGACTTAACTAGAAGGCATGTAACAAACCATTGGTAAGAAAATGATAACAAATCATTGTTTTGACAACTTCCTTCCAAATAAAAGTTTCTCCCATCTACATTCGCTGGAAGTTGTCGAAGCTATGTAACATTGAGCTTTTATTCTATCCAACATCACTTGGTTCTTATTTGTCCATATAATTCTGTCATAGTTCGTGCAATAATATTGTTGTGTAGTAACAGGCAGATTTTTCTGTGTTATTTCATCATAGAAATATTAAACAAAAATCTAATTATTGGAAATTTCTGAAAAATGGTGTCATTAATCCTGCTGTACTCAGCGCTACAATGATTAAGAATCAGCTTTCAGTCAAGAAACCTCCATTGTTTATTCTATTCATTAGTGAAACAACTGTTGATTTCAAGCTAAATTCTAAGTTTTTATTAATAGCCTCAATGAACACAACATGAAGATTTCATGATGACTGTTTCTTACCTTTTTCGTCTTTACATATTGTCAGCTAAGATACTTACTCTAGTGTCTTGCTTGTGAAACCTCTCTTCCATTATCAGAATTTAACACCCAGAAACAGAGAAATTTCCATCTTTACCTTTCTTGAGTAATCATGTTTGTCAGCCTTCAGTATATCACATCATATTCCATTAGCTATCTAATTTTCAACTGAAGTGAAAGAAAATGCAACTTGCTACTGCTGGATTAAAACTAAGATAGCTCTATTTAACTTTGTGCACTGCTATCATTAAACTTCACATTAATAAACTGACTGTTTTGTATTTCTATCCTAGGCTCAGCATTTTTTGCCGTATCAGCAGGCCTGCAGAGTTCTCTTTTATTTTTTCTCGTCATACTGCACAGCTGAAGTCACGTGTGTATCTATCTGCAGCCATATTGGACATGTTCTTCTCTTTGTCTAATCTCTTAAAAGGAATCGACCGTATCGTCCTTTTTTCTTATAGCCCTATCTGTTAACGTCTTCAGTAAAAATTTCTGTAGGACAAATTGTGTCAGTATACAACAATTACAATTCAGTTTATTCGAAGATAGAACAAGTCATCCTTTTTAGGTTTCCTGCTGAATCATGTTCGATGGAGGAAACTGTGGATATTGGGTTTCCTTTTTTTTTTTGTTGCAAGTATAGCAATCTGAGAAAAAAAAAAAAACTGTGTGCTTTGCAGCCGTTGATTTCTACACTCACTACTAAGCGTGTGCATATGAGAATGATTTCTTTTTAATATAATGCAAAATTTAAAAGCAATTTGGCAATTATTTTACTTAGCCAGCAATTCAGCGTGCTCAAAGCTGGAGCAATGTTGTTTGTTAGGTAGGAAAATGAATCATTGTCTCGGGTTTTGGCAGCTGAATTATGAATGCAAGGCAAACATAATCAATATGAATTTTGCCAACCGAACTAATTTCAATCTTTAATGTTATAATGTGATTGCTCTTCCGTATTTGGTTCAAAAATGAGTTTATGGTTTTCATGAGATTGACTTTCTTAAGCTTGTCCAGATTTAATTTAACGATAGGAGTACTGGATAACTTTTAGTTCTAAACGTACCTATTTCTAAATCATGATTCTCAAATGATATGTTTCATTGTTTAATATTATAGTCTCCGCGGGGGAAGGTCAGGAGAATTTGGCGTGCGAAAGTTATCTGAATGGATAATGGGTCGATCCTCATAAAAGCGAGTTCGTCTCTTCACGATTATTAGTCCGAAATTTAAAGATCTATCGTGATTTCATGCTTTCTGATGACTTAAGGGCGGATCGGTAGGGGCTGTTAGATTGATGAATTTCAATCTTTTACATAAAATTATTTAATATTATAATTAAATTTCACGAGAATAAAAAAACTATACAAAGGGCTTAAAATGTTTTTTCGATCATACATATCGCCTCTTTAACCCTTTCTTGTGCATATTTTATTTTCTATAGCCAAAATGGTCGACGAAATCAAGAGGAATACATTGCGCGAGTTGAATTAGGAGTTGTTCGACCAATAGTTGGGGCATTATGGATGCCTTGAACAGTCCTAGCAGCAAACTCAAGTAAATATTGCCAATTTGCTGCTCACTTGCGCTTGCAGATACTAAGCCTCTTTTTTGTGTTAATATACAAATCTATCTATGTTTTTTAAATTTATTTTAAAAATTATATCTATGTAGCATTTCTAAATTATATCAAAATTTATCATTAGTTTGAATTTAAAAAAAAAATATGATGTCATAATGGCACGACATTTTGCTATATCAATGATGTGAGTCTGGATTTTTCACCTCCTTGAGAGGAAGAGGATGACGTCACGGAGACTTAGGGTCCTCTCTGATTGCAACAGTAAAAAGATTGATAAATGGTGAAGTAAATCACAGAGAATAATAATATAAGATTTAACGTGGTTCGAAATTTCAATTCATACTCCATGGAGTGAGCTTTTGAGCGAGCTACGGTGTCAAAACACCTTCACTATGAAATTTCTCCTTCTTGGAAGTATTTCTAGAGGTGGAGAAAACCTTTTACAAGTCCAGATGTGTACAAGGTAAAGAGATTAGTGGAATTCCCCTGGCTCTCTGCCTTCTTCTCTCCTTTATTGGTCGTCGCCTCCTTCGTCGGTCAGTCTCCTCCGATGATGATCCCCTAGTCAGTTGGCTCCTGGCTGGAAGAAAATGATTCAGATCAGATCCCCCCTCCTTTCATTCTCCCCCTTTATATTGGTTCTCCTGCGGCCAATTGTGATGTAATAAACCATCAGGATCGCCATCCACGTAGAGAGCCCTCTTTACCTGAGGAATAATTCTGTTAGGAGGATAAGGAAGGAAGACTCGTGGGAATATTATGTGGGTCATAGTTTGTTACATCATGTAACAAATCCTTATAAGCCAGCGTACCAAGGAATGTCACACCCCCTCTTCTTTACCCTCTCTTTCTCCCCTAAAGGCGTTTATTTTCCCTAACCATCTCCTTTGACTCCTACATTGACTCGGTCCAATTCTCGCATGTACCATTTTGGTTCATTTAAACCAGGGCATATATTACTCAACTCGGCTTGCTGGGTTCATATTTAGACCCACTCCGACCATAAGGCCCATTCATTGGCACTTCCACTAACTCCCTAAGTCACTTCCTGAGTCACCTCCTGACTCACGTCCTAGGTTACCTGTCTGGTTTCGTTTTGGCTCTCAGATTTCTCCGTCCTATTCTATGTCCCCATCTTATCAACCCGGTCTACTTCCCTTAGTCAGGTCTAGCCAGTCTAGACAACATATTACTGTTGGGTTTCCGGCACCGCGGCGTGTGTGTGTTCGATCATGTTTCGTAAACATGAGCACAGCGGAAGCAATTAAAAATAATAAATACTCCTATTTATTACAACACACACAACACACGCATGCTATTACAACAAGTGTAGACATAACCGTAAATTAAAATTGCAATAAAAGGAAATTAAACTACGTTATACCTTTCGTATGACGTGTAGCGGGAACGGCATCAACCGAAACGATCCTCGTAAGAATCGTCTCTATCCGTATCCACGCCGAGCTCCTCGGGATGACTTCGCCAAGCCACGAGCTTCGTCTTCGTACGGGTTACTAGCCTCGTGTTGAAGACGACGTGATCGAGAGATGATCACGATCCGAATCCAAATTCGGATCCAGAACGAGTTCTCAAAACTCGCTTCTCCGGAGAGGTATTCGTCAACCGTTTGACGAATCCTTCGTCCTCCACCTCAGAGGATTACCGGAGATCAAATCCCGGTATGTTAGCCGCTAGCCGGGCACTAACCGTCGTCAAGCGGCGCTCAGAGGAGAAGCTGTCCAGAAAACTGGACAGCTTGGTGGAGGAGTAGGCGCCGGCCAAAACAAGGAGAGAAAAGCCTCACCTTGATGCCAAACCTATAGGAGATCACCGGAGGGTCGCGGAGGTTCGCATTGAGCTTGGCGCCGGCAAGGGTCTTGGACGGCGGCACAAGCTGGCGGCGGCGCTCTTGGATTGGCGAAAACTCCTCCAAGGAGTGGCGGCAACTCAAGGGGGCTAGGGTTTGGATTATTAGTTAGGGTTTAACAATCCCTTAAGCCCACTTTTATAGAGAACTAATTCTCTTAATGGTTAATGGATCATATCCATAAAGCCCGTTAACCGCTCCATTAAGATAAGTTAAAATAAACCAAACCATGATGGTTTATTTTAAGTTAAACGAACGAACCAACCTTTGGTTCATTCGTTTAATATAAACCAAACCCTTTGGTTTATTCTCATCCATTGGATTAGAACCAAACCATTTTGGTCCATCCATTATGTCTTCATAAGACCACGGCCCATCCACGCTTCCATTGCGACTGAAACAATTTCATGCTCGCTTTATGTTTGGTCCAACCAAACATAGTTTCTCTCGGTCTGAGAATCCCATTCTCAAGCTCGTTTTAAATCCTTTGGATTACACTCGTTGTCGTGTGACCAAATAGGTTCTCGGTTTATGTTGGCCGTCTATAATTAACCATTAATTATAGAGCGATCATGAGTGGCACCTAGTAGTACATCATGATCCCCGATTAACGAAAAGATCAGCAGTTGATCGAGAACTATTTACGAAACCCTTGGCTCGAATGAATCGTGCCCCATTCCCTTCACTCATCTTATACCCACTTGGTTGAGGACATGGTCTATTGTATTATCCCCACTAAGTGACTAAATGTCACACCTAGCCCAGTATCATTTCCTCGTCCTCACAGTTCTAGTTACTCCACATGTATCGAAGAGTACCTTACTCTAAACATGTAATGCTTTGGCCAAAGACTTTAGTAACAATCCGACGAGAGGCCATGGGTATACATCTCCTCGCAAGGAGTGGTGAATCCTTTATAGGCTATTGAAACACCTTCGATCACTTCGACTTATACCCAATCATCCCGGGTCCACATCTCCTTAGAGATGTTTGCTTAAGATGTCAAAGCATAAGTCTCCATGATCAAGATGACTTGAATACCGCAAGTCAAAGGAACATCGCACTTAAGCCCATAAGAACTTCATTGACATATCTATATATGCGAGAGAACCATATGAAGTCTTACGGTGGTCACTCGATGAACTAGTTACCATAATTAGCATCCACGATCAACTCGGACATCACTATATCTCGGCCCGGTGAGAATCACCTGCTTGGATACACCAAGGAGTATACCTCGTGCTAGTCTCGGCGAATTGATGGTGTCTAAATCCATCAATTCATCGACTAGGGATAATTCCGATACATCACAATTACACATGTAGAGATACTCACTAGTTGTGATCCAATCACAAATTCTCTCATGCTGTGAATCGTATCGTGGACATTCAGTAAATGAGTTTAAGATCCAATCAAATACATTAAACATGTATACTCAAATAGTGAATCTTCATTTATCATATAAATGGTTCATACATAAGGCGATTGCCTTAGGACATCTCTCATATATTACTAACAGACTCCCACTTGGCCTAATGCCAATCGCTACGGTATCCAATACCATAAGCACTAACATGACCCTCAGACTTACTTTGAGGTAAGTGCACAGTCAAAGGATCCCTAAGTTCCTTTCGGGGAATTTTCTCGATTTGTATTTCATTCCCTCGATGATCTCTCCGATAAGATGATAGCGTGAAGCACATGTTTGGATCATTGATGAGACCACATCAAGTTCATAGATGAACTTATTGATCCCCTAAAGCCGCAACGTATTCTGCCTTAGTGGCAGAATCCGCTATAGTGTCAAGCTTGGAACCTTTCCAACTTATTGCGCCTCCATTTTAGGTGAATACATACCCAGACTGAGACATGGAATCATCCTTGTCTGTCTGGAGCTGGCATCCGTATACCCACGTATCACCATGTACCCTTCTCCATATATTAGGAACGCATCCTTAGTTCTTCTCAAGTACTTAAGGATCGTCTTAATAGCCACCCAATGATCCATTCTCGATCGATCGTATCCGCCGTGACACTCGTGAGCATACGATACATCGGGCCTCGTACATAACATAGCATACATGATAGATCCTATTGCGGATGCATAGGGAATCTTACTCATGCAAATCCTCTCGTCTTCTCTGCGCGGACACATAGACTTCGAAAGGTGTACCCCATGCCTGATGGGTAAGAAACCTTTCTTGGATTCCGACATGCTAAACCTCTTTTGCACTCGGTCTATATATGTAGACTGCGAAAGACCAAGCAACCGTTTCGATCTATCTCTATAGATCTTAATCCCAAGGATGTAGGTTGCTTCTCCCAGGTCTTTCATGGAGAATGTCTTGGATAACCAAACCTTCTTTTGTATCAGAAGATTGAAACATCGTTTCTATAAGTAGTATGTCATCGACATACAATACTAGGAATACATTGCACTCCCACTAACCTTCTTGTACACAAGGTTCGTCTAGATTTTGTGAGAAATCAAACTTTTTGATTGTCTCATCAAAACGGATATTCGACTCTGGATGCTTGCTTCAATCCATAAATGGATCGTCGCAACTTGCATACCTTGGTGAAACCCTCAGTCGTATCATATACACGCCTCGGCAGTTTCCATTAAGGAAAGCCGATTTCACATCCATCCGCCATATCTCATAATCATAATGAGCCGCTATGGCGGGAGCATCCGAATGGATTTAAGCATAGCTACAAAGTAATAGGTTTCGTCATAATCAACACCTTGTTTTTGGACGATATCCTTTCGCCACCAATCTAGCCTTATAGGTAATCACATTACCATCCATGTCGGTTTTCTTCTTGAAAACCCACTTGCACCCTATAGGCTTTATCCTTGGTGGGTCAACCAAGTTCCAAACTTGGTTTTCATACATGGAATCCATTTCCGACTTCATGGCACCAAGCCACTTATCCCTTCGAACTTATCAAGACTTCTTCATAAGCTGGTAGGCTCCTCATCATCAATGAGTAACACGTCGCTCGATTAAACTTACGAGAAATCCATATCTCTCAGGAATATTGCGTGTTCTACCAGATCTACGAAGATGTGGTGTTACAATAGGTCCAGTCGATTGCTCATCACTATGAGTTGTCGGCTGTTGTGCTTCACCAGGTATCTCATCAATGTCTATTTGAGTCTCTCGAGCCTCCTCAAGCTCGACGACACTCTCACTGTTTTCTTGCAAGAGAAACTCTTTCTCTAGAAACACAGCATGCCTTGAAACAAACACCTTTTGTTCCACAGGATGATAGAATTGGTAACCCCTTGTTTCCTTAGGGTATCCAATAAATAGACATTTATCAGACTTAGCATCCAATTTGTCTGATACAGTCCGCTTCACATAAGCAGGACAACCCCATATCTTCAAGTAAGATACATGAGGTTTCTTACTATTCCATATCTTATATGGAGTAGTTGAGACTACCTTGGTAGGCATTCTGTTTAACAAGTAAACAGCTGTCTGAAGTGCATAGCCCCAAAAGGACTTGGGAAGAGTTGCATGATTCATCATTGACCTGACCATGTCCAACAAGGTCCGGTTACGCCTCTCAGATACACCATTATGCTGTGGTGTATAGGGCGGAGTCCATTGAGACAATATACCATTGTCTCTTAGATAATCAAGAAACTCTTGACTTAAGTATTCACCACCTCGATCCGATCGAAGTATTTTAATACTCTTGTCATGTTGTTTCTCTACTTCATTTCTGAATTCTTTGAACCTTTCAAAGGCTTGGACTTGTGTTTCATCAAGAACACATACCCAAACCGTGAGTGATCATCGGTGAAGGTAATGAAGTAGCTATAGCCTCCTAAAGCTTGAGTTGACATAGGTCCACATACATCAGTATGTATTAGACCTAGTAACTCTCCCACTCGTTCACCTTTTCCCGTAAAAGGTAACTTAGTCATCTTGCCTTTTAAGCATGATTCACATGTATCGTATGAATCCAATTCAAACGATTCCAGAATTCCACATCGGTGTAATTCGGACATGCGTTTCTTGCTTACATGGCCAAGACGACAATGCCACATGTAGGAGTCTATTTGATTATCCTTTCGAGCACTCTTGCTCGCCGATATTGCAAATGTCACTGGATACGTCCAACGTATAAACACCATTGCTTAAAGTTCCATTCCCATAAAGAACCTCATTCAAAGTTATGTAACAACAATTGTTACTAAACGTCAAATGGAAACCATTTCTATTTAAACAAGAAATAGAAATGATGTTCTTTATCAACAAAGGAATATAAAAGCAATTGTCCAGTTCTAAGACAAGTCCTGCAGGGAGTTTCAACAAATACGTTCCGATGGCGAGTGCAGCAACCTTTGCTTCATTCCCAACACGTAAATTTGACTCTCCTTTGACGAGTCTTCTTCTATTCCTTAGCCCATGTATGTCATTACATATATGTGAGCCACACCCAGTATCCAATACCCAAGTGTCTAAGGAAATAGAATGACAATCAATAACGAAGATATCTGAAGAAGATGGGGCATCCGATGCCTTATCCTTCTTCACAGACTCAAGATAAATCTTGCACTTTCTTCGCAAATGGCTCTCCTTGCCATAATGATGGCAAGTTTCCTTTTGTGCTAGTTCTACCTTCTTAGCCCTTCTGCTGTTCCTTTGACTTCCTCTTAGAACCTTTCTTCGAGGAATCAACTAACAGCACCGTCCCCTGCTCATGCTTCTCAGAAGACTCCACAGTCTTCAGCATATTGAGCAGTACCACAGATGAACCTCCTAGCATCTCAGAGGTGAAGAGGAGCTTTGAGACTTCGAACCTTTCGAATCTCACTTGCTCATCAACCAACTCACAAAGATGAAGGACTACGATATGAGCATCCATATGCTCATGTTGTTTTCGTAGCTTGGGTTCCATCATGGCTAGCATGATGCAACTCATTTGTTCAGAATCACTCACATGTTTCTGATAGGCCAACAATTGGTCCAAAGTTGCATCGTCACTAGGACGGGCGGGAAAAGGCGCTTCGAGGACATACACAAGCTTTTCACCTTGAGAACAATTCTCAAGTTTCTAAGCCAGTCCAAGAAGTTCGGCCCAGTCAATTTATTTGAATCCAAAATGGAACGCAAATTCAAACACATCATGATCAATTTATTGACCTAGAAATACAAAACGAGCATATATGAGAAAATGATTTTAAAATGCATCAATATACATTTATAAATCCCATTCATTTTTCGAATTCAAAAACCCCAAAATCACTTCGGGAGATCGTAGGTCCATCTCCGAATGGGCTGATATCCATCATAGATAAGAACAACCTTGGAGTGAGTCCAACAAGCCATTCTTAGCTATGATGGTGGGTATCAAGTATACCGATTACATATCATGTATATGTAACTATCACAATGTGCTATCAACTAATTGAATGTTTACACATACATTGGGTTGTTAACACATTAACAAGTATGCATCATATGCATAGCACCCAACTTCACCTCTCTTCACATCGACCTTGGAGTGAGTCCAACAAATCGATGCTCCAAGTTAAAGCCGACCCATTAATCGCGAAATAGTTTTAATATGGTTAGAGCGCATTCAACCAATTAGCCAGGCTTGGAGTGAGTCCAACAACCCAAACTAACGATTGACCTCTGACTCTTACCATATTAGAGTTAAACTATTCCATTGATTTGAACATGTTCAGGTTCGAGCCGGGCTTGGAGTGAGTCCAACAACCCAAACAAGAAACAGAACTCTGGTTCTAACCATATTAATGGAAGGTGTAGGCTTTAATATTGAGTTAGGGTTTTTATGTCTCATCCTCTTTGCATGCAAATAACTATTATCTACATGGCATGGCATACATGGCATACATCTACATGTCACGACACGCATGGCATAATGTTATGCATCTAATGCAATTACATGGCATACAATTATGTCATGTATATATTTCCTTATATGTCATAACTATTTATGGAAATAAAATATGTTTAAGATTTGATTCTCCAAATCAAATCATAATTAAATTAGGAAACAAATTTCCAAATCTAATCACATATTTTATTCATGGAATTATTTGATTAAGGAAAATCTATTTAGGAAACCAATTTCCTAAATCATTAAAACTACTTATGGAAATAAAATATTTTAAGATTTGATTTCCCAAATCAAATCATGATTAAATTAGGAAACAAATTTCCAGAATCTAATCAAATATTTTATTTATGGAAAATATTAATTTCCATAAATACTTCCAACTTTCCAAAAGTGGAAGATTTCCATAAATACTTCTAGACTTTCCAAAATTGAAAAATTTCCATAAATACTTCTAAATTTCCAAAATTAGAAAATTTCCAGAAATACATTATGACTATCGTAAAACCATTTTACGATTATGTCGAAACACAACCTGGGCTCTGATACCACTGTTGGGTTTCCGGCACCGCGGCGTGTGTGTGTTCGATCATGTTTCGTAAACATGAGCACAGCGGAAGCAATTAAAAATAATAAATACTCCTATTTATTACAACACACACAACACACGCATGCTATTACAACAAGTGTAGACATAACCGTAAATTAAAATTGCAATAAAAGGAAATTAAACTACGTTATACCTTTCGTATGACGTGTAGCGGGAACGGCATCAACCGAAACGATCCTCGTAAGAATCGTCTCTATCCGTATCCACGCCGAGCTCCTCGGGATGACTTCGCCAAGCCACGAGCTTCGTCTTCGTACGGGTTACTAGCCTCGTGTTGAAGACGACGTGATCGAGAGATGATCACGATCCGAATCCAAATTCGGATCCAGAACGAGTTCTCAAAACTCGCTTCTCCGGAGAGGTATTCGTCAACCGTTTGACGAATCCTTCGTCCTCCACCTCAGAGGATTACCGGAGATCAAATCCCCGGTATGTTAGCCGCTGTCGGAGCACTAACCGTCGTCCAAACGACGCTCCGACGAGAGGAGAAGCTGTCCAGAAAACTGGACAGCTTGGTGGAGGAGTAGGCGCCGGCCAAAACAAGGAGAGAAAAGCCTCACCTTGATGCCAAACCTATAGGAGATCACCGGAGGGTCGCCGGAGGTTCGCCGGCTGGAGCTTGGACGCCGGCAAGGGTCTTGGACGGCGGCACAAGGCTGGGCCGCGGCTGCTCTTGGATTGGCGCCGAAAACTCCTCCAAGGAGTGGGCGGCAACTCAAGGGGGGGCTAGGGTTTGGATTATTAGTTAGGGTTTAACAATCCCTTAAGCCCACTTTTATAGAGAACTAATTCTCTTAATGGTTAATGGATCATATCCATAAAGCCCGTTAACCCGCTCCATTAAGATAAGTTAAAATAAACCAAACCATGATGGTTTATTTTAAGTTAAAACGAACCGAACCAACCTTTGGTTCATTCGTTTAATATAAACCAAACCCTTTGGTTTATTCTCATCCATTGGATTAGAACCAAACCATTTTGGTCCATCCATTATGTCTTCATAAGACACGGCCCATCCACGCTTCCATTGCGACTGAAACAATTTCATGCTCGCTTTATGTTTGGTCCAACCAAACATAGTTTCTCTCCGTCTGAGAATCCCATTCTCAAGCTCGTTTTAAATCCTTTGGATTACACTCGTTGTGCGTGTGACCAAATAGGTTCTCGGTTTATGTTGGCCGTCTATAATTAACCATTAATTATAGATCGATCATGAGTGGCACCTAGTAGTACATCATGATCCCCAATTAACCGAAAAGATCAACGGTTGATCCAGAATTATTTCTGAAACCCTTCAGCAGCTCGAATGAATCGTGCCCCATTCCCTTCACTCATCTTATACCCACTTGGTTCAGGACATGGTCTATTGTGTCAGTCCCCACTAGGCTGACTACGTCACACCTAGCCCAAGTATCATTTCCTCGTCCTACGGATTCTAGTTACTCCACATGTATCGAAGAGTACCTTACTCTAAACATGTATTGCTTTGGCCAAAGACTTTAGTAACAATCCGACGAGAGGCCATGGGTATACATCTCCTCGCAAGGAGTGGTGAATCCTTTATAGGCTATTCAAACACCTTCGATCACTTCGACTTATACCCAATCATCCCGGGTCCACATCTCCTTAGAGATGTTTGCTTAAGATGTCAAAGCATAAGTCTCCATGATCAAGATGACTTGAATACCGCAAGTTAAAGGAACATCGCACTTAAGCCACAGTAAGAACTTCATTGACATATCTATATATGCAGAGAACCATATGAAGTCTTACGGCTGGTCACTCCAATGAACTAGTTACCATAACTAGCATCCACGATCAACTCCGGACATCACTATATCTCCAGCCAGTGAGAATCAGCTGCTTGGATACACCAAGGAGTATACCTCGTGCTAGTCTCCACAGAATTGATGGTGTCCAAATCCATCAATTCATCGACTAGGGATAATTCCGATACATCACAATTACACATGTAGAGATACTCACTAGTTGTGATCCAATCACAAATTCTCTCATGCTGTGAATCGTATCGTGGACATTCAGTAAATGAGTTTAAGATCCAATCAAATACATTAAACATGTATACTCAAATAGTGAATCTTCATTTATCATATAAATGGTTTATACATAAGGCGATTGCCTTAGGACATCTCTCATATATTACTAACAATTACACACTACACTCTCATCTCAATGGTCGTTATTTCAATATCCAACTTCCAAATCAGATTACAGCGGTATCAATAAGCAATAAACATCGATGGCTAGCAAATGGGGAACAAAAGTTGAAAAATAAGACATCTTTTATCTCTCCTTACCTTTAAAATTTTACTTGTTATTTAAACTTGACAGTTGATGATGAAGAAGTAATATATAATTTATTTCTATTTTGCAGAAATAAAATATACCTCGGTTACTTGTGATGCACAAATCTCTAGTACGCAGAAATCTTCTGATCACAGATCACGAACTGCTTGCAATTGAGATGATAATCACGAAGATCGAACAATCACCACTAAATCACAATGTCACAACTCTCAACCCAGTGATGTGTGACGATTGATATCTCGTTCTTCTCAACAAGATGAGAATGTTCCAATCTCTCTTCTTCTCAACAAGAAGTATGATTTTCACCGTATCCTTGACTTCTTATCCCCCACATACTTCACACAAGAAGTATATTTATATAGGAAAGATCAAGGAGATGAATAGTTATCTCATTGGGAGGTTACTAACATACATTTATGTTAGTGGATTCATGAGCTAATGGATCACCTCATTATCTTAGTTTTGAACGCCCTATAGTGGACATTTAACTTTCATTGGGATAATGGGTGACTCCTCCATTACCTACGTTGAATGCTCTTTATAGTAGGCATTACTAACATTTCCCACTTCTACACGAGGGCATTCTAATTTTATCATAGGATAACAACTCATGTGACCCATCACATCTTCTGGGTTTTCATACATGGTGGGACATCGTGCGACTTGCAAGTACACCTGCAAATAAAAATTGTTCAATGCACCCGTTAGGATGATTGAGTAGTCATCATTGTATCATAAGATACAAAATCTCATTGCATTCTAAATCCAAGACTTTTTACATTCAATCGAACTTCTTTCCTCATCGAAAGTAATCTCCAGATTTTGTTCGATTTTATATATTCACTAATATGTTTAACCCATACATAGATAAACATAAAAGACTAGTCGGTGAATATTTCATAATGATGTATTGTCAATTGGTCTTCCTTTTTCCAAGCACGAATCTATTAGTCTCAACTCAGTTGCTTTCTTAGATCTGTCCCTTATACCTCAATTTTTCTTTTGGACAATCGATAAACAGACTAAAGTAGCAAACATTGAATAATGACTTCAAGAAATGATTGAAAGTAATAAGGATACGAGAGATCCCACCCAGAGGATCTCAGATCTCACACAGTGAAGCTAGTTGGGCTCGAGAATATTCATTTACTGTCTCAAGTAATATGACTCCTACTTTCCCTAGTCGATTTATCACACGTATAATACACATACCATAGTGTTACTCCCCATTTCTCATAGGGGCATATGTCAAATTTCTCTAACATTGTGTAAGTATGAGACTCAGTCTATACATAAGACTCCATCCAAAGATCTCAGAGAGAGTATCTCATAGACAATATCACAAATTGCAGGTGATATCTGAGATCTCAAACTTAGCTACTTACAGGCAATATGGATGTGACTACGTTCATGTTGATTATGTCGCACATGATCTCATCCTAAATATATATCAAGGTGACTTAAGTTCTAGCAAGGTTACTCTCAAAACCTCCAACTAGAAACCATCTTATCTCTACTCATGGAGGTGGTCACTTGTGTGAGAGAGTAGACCTTGTTGGTGCAATCTGTTGGGAATCCTATGCGATAAATAAGAAAATCGCAGTGGAAAAAGAATCCCTTGAGCGATCCATGCGAAAGAAAACTCATACTAAAAAATAGATCTATAAAGTCCTATCCTATAGGGTATACCTTTGATGTATGCCCTTTGTTTATCCCGCTTGTCCATGGTCCGTCAGATCTCTTGCACGTTCAAGTGTACGTGCCTCTATGGTATCCACACGAACACTCTTTGGAGAAAGGTTGTGATAGCAACCCCACAAAAGATGCTAGGCCAAGGGAAGAAGAGGGGAAAACAAAGGTAATTTTCAACTCAAAAACATCATGATCCAAGGTCCCCTTTTTATATTCATCCCATGAATATGAAAGGTTTCATCCAATCCTTGGTTTTCCCTCTTCAATGCATGATTAATCCACATTAATCATGCACGATGAATTTATACTATCCAAATTGATTTGAGTCCAACTCAAGTCAAATCAATTTGAGTCCATTCATCCAACTTCTAGCAATACGTAACCGAACGGTGATTAATCCACATTAATCATGCATGATGAATTTATTCCATCCAAATTGATTTGAGTCCAACTCAAGTCAAATCAATTTGAGTCCAACTCAAATTCTACCATTTAATTTGAGTCTAACTCAAATCCAATCCTTTCAATGAATCCAATTTAATGCCTAATGGTTCATTTAGTCAAACTAAAATGAATGTCATCTTCAAAACAACATGTTCTTTGTGTGTGACCTATAGGTTTTCGTAATGTTAGCAATGTCTCTAAACCACTTTAGACACATAAGCAATGAGCGACATCTAGCAATGCATTATTGCTACCCAAGTTACGAAAATATCAAGATTCGACAAAACCTTTCTGTGACTATTATCTTGTATGACGGTGTCCTTCTATCCTTGATATCTTAGATTAATCAATGAGGCATAGACCGTGTCATCCCCTTTTCGATCTTTATGTTTCTTGATCCCCAAGTAGACTCACTCAAAATATTGAGCTCATTTGAGCATGACCATGCATTTCGTGGTCATACTCTATCAAGAGGCCAAAGATATCACTCCCGTCATATGGGAGGGATAGATCCCATCTACATCACTCACATCCCTCCGTATAATTTATTATATACCCAGTGATCACCTTTATAGTCCACCCTGTTACGGGTGACGTTTGACGATACCAAAGTACATAGCTCCATATGTAGAGAACCATAGTGATTTTAGGTCTAAGGACTATTCATACTAATAGTCACATGAGAAAGTTTATGACACTTCATATAACGATCCATGAAACTTTCTCATGGCAGATCAATTCAGTACATATATTCTCTAATATATATACCCATGTGTCAATGTGATATTACATATCCATGACTTATGAGATCAAGTCATCCATTTACCTACAGGCTAGTCCAAATGTATTAATATATCCCTTTGTCTATTAATACAATACTTGACTATGAATATTTAAGAATAGTGTTCTCTATAGCTTCTCATAATCAATTCTACCAATTGATATACTGTAGATTAAAACCAACTATTCAAGGGCATTATTATATTTATTTGGATGACACACGCATAAAGTAAATATAATAATCAATCTTTTCCTATTATTAATGAAATATGATACATATGATCCTTAATCAAACATCTCATGATTGACACTAAGGGCTAACCTAACACAATCGACCCAGGTCACGATTGATCAGACTCGAGTTTAACTCGAGTAGTATTTTGATGTTTGACAATAAGTTGACCATTATTTGATAATGGGTTGACTATATGGTTGACATTGGGTTGACCATATGATGGAGAAGTCCAGGTGGAACACTTGGCATGGCAAGTCCAAGCATGGGTCTTGGCAATGAGAAAGTCCAAGTCTTGAGTATTTGGCATGGAAAGTCCAAGCATGGGTCTTGGCAAGGGAAAGTCCAAGCTTGAGTCTTAGCAATTGGAAAGTCCAACATGGGTTAGTAAGGAAAGTGTTGGATCGAGAAGCGTCGCTAGAGGGGGGGGGTGAATAGCGATCGTAAATCTTTTCTTTTTCGTTCGTTCGATACACAAAGTAAGCACAGCGGAAAATAAATGAACACATTTATTTTACTTGGTTCATAACCCAGCGGTTGCTACTCCAAGGCCCTATCGGTTCTAGACCGCGTACGGAGGGCAAAGCACTATAACGTCTCCTCCTCGTTGGAGGTAGGAGACAACGATCACAAAACCGAATATACGAGGATGAGGCAACAAGCCTACCTCACCTCGTTATGAAGAAAAACAAAGAATACAATATCAAAAATATTACTTGATTCTGCTACCGACGAAGAAGATCGAAACTTAACGTCGCGTCGGCATTATGACGATGTTGGAGCATTGGCGTTGTAGGAGCACTTGATGAATAAACTTGATGTGATTTGGAGATGGAATCCTTCCCTCCTTTTATAGACTTTGGCCTCTGAATTTGTCTCCTCTTATTTCGGAACGGATCATGAAGTTGTCCAAATTTTATCGCGAAGTGGCCACGTCAAACGTTATCCATTTTGACCTAGCGCAAAGTCGAATCGTTACATCATCGATCAGATGGGCATCGGATCGCTGCTCCATGTCCGATGATTTGCCGGCTAGCCACTTCCCTGCAATAAGAGGTTAGCTCAGAAAATGATAAATACGACGGTTTCTAACCGTCCGATCTCGACCTAGACCTTCCACAGGAAGTCTTAGTCGGATCGCCGCCTACGGTCATCCCCGTAAAGAGGACACGACCTTACAATCTCTCACTCACACGAGCTTACCTCGATAGTAGCTCTCGCTTCCGGCCTTCCACTCGATTCCTTCGGCTCCCTCCGAAGTCACTCGAGTGTCGCCCGACCACCGTGGCTTCCTCCGGGTGTCGCTAGCCTTCAGCTCAAGCTTTAATACTTTTCTGCACACTCGATAGCTCGTGAGATAACGATGTAGACTTAACTTTGTGTCTTTGCCATAATCAAAACACAGGTTCGATTATCTAGTGCCCCTGCACCAACAGAAAGTCCAAGGGTGTAGTCTTTGTAGGGGATCGATCGGTGTGTATTGGCCGGCTAGAGGGGGTGAATAGCCCTTAATCGTCCGATGGTGAAATTTGCTCGTTCTCATTGCGTTGCTTGTCTACGATTGTTGTTAGCGTAGCAGAATAACAATGATAATAACAATACTAACAACACATAACAATCATAATCAATACACAAGCATATACGTGGTTCGGAACCGAATGGTTCCTACTCCACGGGCGAGCTCACCGAGCTCTAGTTATGCGCACGACACTAACTAAACTCCTTCTCGACTACACGTCGGAGGTGGAGAAACCTCTCACAAGCTATTACAACAAGTAATATATGAAATACAAGCAATACAAAGACAAATACGAAATACACGTAAAGAACACTTTACAACGCTTGCTTTGAACCCTTTGCTTGTAGCTTGCTTTAGATGACTCTTGAAGGTCTGGAATGCAACTGCAATTCCCCTCCAATAGTTTCACAAAAGTCTTGGCGAAATCTTCCCACTTGAGCTCCATTTATAACCTGAATCAAGCTATTTTTGCGCCCAGCAGTCGACTGCCAAAAGGCCCCAGTCGACTGCCCTTGTAACTATTGTCTCACAATGGCCAGATCCACGTTGGACAAGTTCCAACGAATCTCCTACCAGTCGATCGATCCATGGCGGCGGATCGTGACCTATAATCGATTGCCCCACCTACGGGCGTTACATGCTCATGACCTCCCATCGATCACATCGCCGATCATTGCCGATCTATGGCGATCATAGCTGCTAAGAACAAAACCTACAGTCTTACACCAGTCGAACCCTAGTCGACTTGGACCAATCGATTGACACCTATGCTAGTCGACTGCTGTCGGGCAAAACCTCAAACACCAAGTTGTTTGAGCATCCAACCGTCGGGTAAACCCTCAAACATCAAGTTTGAGGCTCTGACACTCAGTCTTAGCCACTTGGCCAAGTCCACATCTTCCCTCATGAAGTTCCCCACCGAAGCTCTCTTCCCTCGGCCTATGTCCCTCGGATGCGCCAAGCGCACGACTTCGCAACGCCATCCTTCGCGTCTCTTGCCCTCGAAGTATGCTTCCCTTTGGGCTCACTCCATTCGCTCCCCGTCTGGTGGTCCCTCGGATGCACCAAGTGCACGGCTTCGCAATGCCATCCTTCATCGACTCAAGGACCCCGAGCCTAGTGAACTTACCAAGTCATCAAGACTTCCCACATGCACCAAATGCACGGCTTCGCAATGCATTTCTCACCAAGCACTAAGCGCACGACTTCGCAATGCTTTGGACTTTTCAACACCAAGCTCCATGCTTGGATTTTCCATGCCAACCCCATGTTGGACTTTCCCATGACAATCCCATGTCATGAGTTTTGTCTATCATCAAAATACTATCAAGGTACTGCTCGAGTCAAACTCGAGTCAACCTGGGCCGATTGCACCAACAATCTCCCCCTTTTTGATGATTAACAAAACTACCATATCAAGTCTACCAATTCTCCCATATTGGAAATTCTCACATCCCAAATGAGAATTCCAAACCTAATTGGTAACTTGATAACTTTTCTCCCTTTTTGACATTACATCAAAAAGGTCCTCCCCAAGGGTATGAATGTCTCATATCCCAATGAGATCTTACAATATCTCTCTTGGAGGAACACATGCCTACAATCTTTCTAGTGATCCTATATCACTTAAGAGAGGCAACCCAATTTTTCTCCCATGAGGAAATACACATCCATCTTCTCATGATGGATACCTCCCCCTAGAGGCTTGCTCCCCCTTGACCATTGCACCAACAATGTCCTTGGAGAGTCCCTAAGCCAATAGGAACATTTAACCAATCAAAATTAAGGCAAAGTTCAACAATGAACTCTCTTCCACCTTAAAATTAATACTCTCCTTAAACCCATCTCCTAATCCATGTCCAATGGATTTCCACCCTTTCTAATGCTCTCCCAAGCATATCCTAGGGTTAGGAGTGGTTAGGGGACCTTAACCTAGCTGAACATGGGCCTAACCAACAAGATTTGCCCGTAATGTCGGCTTAGGCGATCACGAAATAAGAAATCAGTCGTTGCCACCCCATCGATCGGCATTGCCACCATGGCGGTCGATTGATACTTACATTCTGATTTTGAATTTCAGAAATGACTTTCCGAAATTCATAAGTAAATATACGTAGGTTTAAAATCTTGAACTTTGGTATGTATATTACTTATCATAAACACTATGGGTGAAAAATATTTGAAAATTATTTTACCCACTAAATTAAGAGATTGACACAAAGTCCAAAAGTTAAGAAAAGCTTCAATAAAGAGCCTTCTTTGTATCATCCCATTCAATGGTGATAGCTATTAAAAGATAGGCTTCACCAAGGTTTTCAAAATATTTTCAAAATATTTTTGAAACCTTTAATTTCTTTTTCCTAAACATCTCACTTATATCTAGATGTGTAAAACACATACATTTAGTGAGATGTGGGATTTTGATCTTTAATGGTCTCATGCATATTTCTAGGCAATATTATTTTATTCCCATCAAATCATGCCATAGTCCTTAATTTCATTTTAGTTATATGCATGATGATGATTATGGCATAGATATGATATAGATAAGAGCATATGCCAAAATCATGATGTCATGGCATGTGAGAGACATCTAAGCATACATGACATCTAAAGATAATTCTAAACATGATCATGATATTTTTATAGATAAAAATAAAAATGATGTCATGACTTGGCAAGGCAAACAAATCATGGCAAGTAAAATATACTATGGTATAAAATACCTAAGTGTTAAATCCAAGTTGCCATTTCTAGGAATTAATTCCATTTTGCCTTAAAGCCATTTTCTCCCAAGTGTGCCATAAACCCAAAATGGCACACCAATACCTCTAAGACCTAATCGTGCCAATTTAATCATTTTTAACTTCTCAAGGCATATTGACACATCCTAATGTGTCAACTCTACTATGGTTAGGTTAACTACCCATCCACTTAGGGTTGACACACCCTAACCCATTTAGCGTGAATCAATCACGCTCTTAGGAACCCAATATCTATTGGAGCTACTTGGGTTAACAAGGTATTTCCTAGGGATAACTTCCCTAGATACCTTTCTAATGGCCCTTTTAGGCTTTAAAACCATAGTCTTTTGGGTCTTTCCTAGGTCAACTCTAGAGGTGACTCCTCCTTTGACCTTCCTAGTGGCTACATTTGATTTCTTTGAGGTCTTAGCCACTAAGCAAACACCATGGCTAGACTTAGGGATAACTTCCCTATTAGCCTTGGTTTTTCTAGACCTAGATGTTGTTCCATAATTAAATAGAACATTGTGATAGGACATAGGTTTGTAACCCAAACCTTTCTTGCCCTTAGACCGTTCTTGTTTCCTAGGCCTTGACTTTTGTACATTAGACCCCTTAACCGAATTTTTGATTATTGCTAGGGTCTTCTCAAGTTTTTCTAGCCTTGACCTCAAGGCTTGGCTTTCTAGCTCTAATTTCCCCAATTTTGAATTTTCACTTATCTTTTGGGAAATATTCTTCTTCTTAGGTATGTGTCTACCCTTCTTAGGGTTAATGCCTAGATTTTCTTCTATTCTCCTAATGGACTCCTTTGGTAAGATATTTCTAGAATTATGAGTCCTAGGTTTGTCCTTAGTTACATGAACATGCTTGGCACCTAGGCAAAAATATTTATTACTACTAGCATGCTTTTCATTAATAATAGCAAGATTTTCATTAATAATAGCAAGAGAGCTAAAATAGTTTTTAGCATGCTTTTTAATTCTAGGAATTGAAGGTGCATTAACTAAATGTACCTTAGGGTTAGCTTTTGAGGCTCCCCCTACATGAGATACACCTTCCTGCCCTTTCTTCCTCCCCCTAGGGCATTGACTTCGGTAGTGCCCCTTTTGGTTGCATTTGAAACACACAATGTGCTCTTTGCTCTTAATTGAAGGGACTCCGGCATCCTTTGACTTTTGGTGTCGATGCCTTTTCCTTAGCCAATTTAGGGCATTTGCTCTAGTAATGCCCTTTCTCCCTACACTCAAAGCATATTATATGATCTTTATTTAAAATTATAATACTTGAGTTACCTAGGGAGGTTGAGGATTCTTCTTTTTGATCTTCACTTCTCCCGGATGTGGATGTTTCTTGTTCTTGCTCCGGGATGAAAGATTGCCTCTCCTCCCCCTCAATACTAGAGGTGGAGGTTTCCACCAAATCATCCACATCTTCGAATGTGGATGGAAATTCTTCCACGGCATTCTCCTCCACTTGTGTCAATTCGGGATTCTTGTGGAACTCAACCACCTTATTCCACAAGTCCTTTGCATCCCTAAAATTTCCTAGCCTAGACCAAATATGGTTAGGAATCAAATCACTAAGTAATTTAATTACCTCGAGATTTGTCTTGAAATCCTTCATTTAGTCTTGGGTCCACCTTGATTTTTCTAGTGGCTTATTTTCTTTGTCCCTAGGCACTTCAAAACCATTTTCAATGATTAACATGAAATTGAAATCGGTTTCAAAATATACCTCCATCCGTTTCTTCCACCAATCAAAATCTCCATCGAATTTCGGTGGATGGATGTTGTAGCCGGCCATCTTGTAGTGCTCTCGCGACGGTTAGTCCTTGAAGAGCGACCTTGGCTCTGATACCACTTGTAGGGGATCGATCGGTGTGTATTGGCCGGCTAGAGGGGGGTGAATAACCTTTAATCGTCCGATGGTGGAATTTGCTCGTTCTCGTTGCGTTGCTTGTCTACGATTGTTGTTAGCGCAGCGGAATAACAATGATAATAACAATACTAACAACACATAATAATCACAAGCAATACACAAGCATATACGTGGTTCGGAACCGAATGGTTCCTACTCCACGGGCGAGCTCACTGAGCTCTAGTTATGCACACGACACTAACTAAACTCCTTCTCGACTACACGTCAGAGGTGGAGAAACCTCTCACAAGCTATTACAACAAGTAATATATGAAATACAAGCAATACAAAGACAAATACGAAATACACGTAAAGAACACTTTACAATGCTTGCTTTGAACCCTTTGCTTGTAGCTTGCTTTAGATGGCTCTTGAAGGTCTGGAATACAGCAGAAATTCCCCTCCAATAGCTTCACAAAAGTCTTGGCGAAATCCTCCCACTTGAGCTCCATTTATAACCTGCATCAAGCTATTTTCGCGCCCAACAGTCGACTGCCAAAAGGCCCCAGTCGACTGCCCCTGTAATCGTTGTCTCACAACGGCCAGATCCACGTTGGACAAGTTCTAATGGATCTCCTACCAGTCGACTGCCAGTCCATGGCAGTTGACTGGTGACCTAGTAGTCGACTGCCCAGTCGGCTACAAAGCATTCTATGCTCACGACCCTCCCATCAGTCGATTGCCATCCCTCGGCAGTCGACTGCTGTCGACATCAGTCGCCCGCCAGTCCATGGCAGTCGACTGTCACGCTCGCCCTTTCCTAGGGTCTGAAGGGGCGGCGCGTGACGCGACCATACATACATACATCGTACTACTTACAGCGGAAGACTATACATATCATACTTCTTACAGCGGAAGACTTTAGACATATTTTTTTTTCTTTTAAACATAACATGCATCGTCATTTCATAGGTACTTCTTCTTAACATAGAGCATGCATCATTATTTCATAAGTACTTAGTGCTTAATTCAAAACCATAAACAAAACATCTTAAGGAAAACATGCATAAGGGACATAACAGATCTCTTCCACCATGCCACTGCCACACACACTTGCCCCTCCTGTTGCTCCCTTTAGTTTATCCACCCTTTACCCTTATCTGGAGTACAAGGGAAAATAAACTATAAGCACATAGGCTTAGTAAGATCCTGTCCTACTCACAAAACCATATATCGACATTAAGCATAGCATGTAACACTCATAACATATAAGCAACATAACATGTAACATATGTGACATAAGCAAACATAACATGTAGCATAAATAACATAAGCAAACATAACATGTAGCATAAGTAACATAAGCAAACATAACATGTGACATATATAACATAAGCAAACATAACATGTAGCATAAGTAACCTAAGCAATCATAACACGTAACATATACAACATAACAACATATCATGTACATATATGGCATAATCAAACATAACATGCAACATATATATCATAGCAACATAACATGTAAACACAAATATAACATGGTAATCATAACATGTAAACATATGCGTAAACACAAATATAACATGGTAATCATAACATGTAAACATATGCAGGATGCTCTTTGAAAACATATATTATAGGTACGTAAACATAAATCTCAATATATTGGGCCCGACATTGTACCACATCATCATCATCATAGCGCGCATCCCTAAATAGACCCGAGGTAGCAAGTCTCGAACCTACTAGGTTACTAGGCCCGATCTTAGTCCGTCGACCTAGGGGCCATTGTCATAGCGTAGAAGCCCATCCTAGGCCCGATCTTAGTCCATCGACCTAGGGCATCTTGGAGCCCATCCCGTACTAGGCCCGATCTTAGTCCGTTGACCTAGGGGCAATCATACATAGAAGCCCATCCTAGGCCCGATCTTAGTCCATTGACCTAGGGCATCTTAGGAGCCTATCCCTTTGGACCTTGTTAGGGTCCTGGTACAAGCCATGCAGAAGGTAAAATACTTATATGCTTTTTTTTATCATAACATATCTTATTTCATTTCGCAAACATATCATACTTCATTTCATAACATATCATATTTCACTTCATGACATATCATATTTCATTTCATAAACACATCATACTTCATTTCATAACATATCATAATTCACTTCATGACATATCATATTTCATTTCATAATCACATCATACTTCATTTCATAACATATCATGTTTCACTTCATGAACATATCATATTTCATTTCATAAACATATCATTTTTCATTTCATAATCATATCATATTCATTTCCTAACATATCTTAATATCACACACATATAGGGCATGGCATAAGGTATAAACATCAAGAGGAAGTAAACACTAACCTAGGGCATGTTATCTTCATCTAGCATCATTTAATATTACAAGTTAACATGAATTCATCTAAGCATAATGTTGGTGTAATCGGCCCAGGTTGACTCGAGTTTGACTCGAGCAGTACCTTGATAGTATTTTGATGATAGACAAAACTCATGACATGGGATTGTCATGGGAAAGTCCAACATGGGTTGGCATGGAAAATCCAAGCATGGAGCTTGGTGTGGAAGTCCAAGGGGGAAGCCTTGGCATGGGAAAGTACAAAGCATTGCGAAGCCGTGCGCTTGGTGCATTTGGGAAGTCTTGAGAACTTGACAAGTTCACTAGGCTCGGGTCCTTGAGTCGGTGAAGGATGGCATTGCGAAGCCGTGCGCTTGGTGCATCCGAGGGACCGCCGGACGGGGAGCGAATGGAGTGAGCCCAAAGGGAAGCATACTTCTAGGGCATGAGACGCGAAGGATGGCGTTGCGAAGCCGTGCACTTGGCGCATCCGAGGGACGTAGGCCGAGGGAAGAGAGCTTTGGTGGGGAACTCCATGAGGGATAAGGTGGACTTGGCCAAGTGGCTAAGACTAAGTGTCGGAGGCTCAAACTTGATGTTTGAGGGTTTACCCGATGGTCGGATGCTCAAACAACTTGGTGTTTGAGGTTTTGCCCGACATCAGTCGACTAGCATAGGTGCCGGTTCGACTGATCCAAGTCGACTAGAGTTTGGTAGTGTAAGGCTAGGGTTTTGTGCTTGGCGATTGCCATGGGTGTGATCGGAAGTCGACGGCCGATCAGCTAGGATGGCGATCGGTGATGGGAGTGTCGCGAGCACGAGCGCTCCGTGGCCGGTAGGCGATCGACTCTTGAGTCAGATCGGTGATGGGCATCATCAGTCGACTGGTAGGTGATCTGTTGGAACTTGTCCGACATGGATCTGGCCGTTGTGAGACAACGACTACAAGGGTAGTCGACTGGGGCCTTTTGGCAGTCGACTACTAGACGCGAAAATAGCTCGATGCAGGTTATAAAAGGAGCTCGAGATGGAGGTTTTTAAAAAAGGCTTTTGAGGTGACTTTGGAGGGGAATTGCTGTTGCATTCCAGACCTTCAAGAGCAAGCAAAAGCAAGCAACAAGAAAGCGATCAAAGCAATTGTGTAAAAGTTTTCTTTTGTATTGCCTTTGTATTTCTTATTGTATTTCATATTACTTGTTGTAATAACTTGTGAGAGGTTTCTCCACCTCCGACGTGTAGTCGAGAAGGAGTGTTGTTAGTGTCGTGCGCATAACATGAGCTCGAGGAGCTCACCCGTGGAGTAGGAACCATTCGGTTCCGAACCACGTATATCTTGTGTTGTGTGATTGTGTATTGTTGTTAGTTTCATTATTATTGTTATTCCGCTGCGCTAACGACAATCGTAGACAACCAACGCAAGAAGAACGAGCGAATTTCGACATCCAACGAACGAGGGCTATTCACCCCCCTCTAGCTGGCCGTTAGATCCCCTACAAGTGGTATCAGAGCCGAGGTCGCTCTTCAAGGACTAACCGCCACGAGAGCACTACAAAATGGCCGGCTTCATCCATCCACCGAAATTCGATGGAGATTTTTCTTGGTGGAGGAAACGGATGGAGGTATACCTAGAAACCGATTTTGATTTTATGATTATTATAGAAAACGGTTTTGAAATGCCTAGGGACAAGTACAATAAGCCAATTGAGAAGTCAAAATGGACCCAAGACCAAATCAATGACTTCAAGACAAATCTCAAGGTAATCAAGTTGATTAGTGATTTGTTACCTAATACTATTTGGTCTAGATTGGGTGATTATAGGGATGCAAGGGAATTATGGAATAAGGTAATGAAATTCCAAGAAAATTCCCAATCGGCACAAGTAGAGGAGAATGCCGAAGAAGAATCACCATCCACTTTTGAAGATGTGGATGACTTGGTGGAGACCTCCACCTCTAGCATTGAGGGGGAGGAAAGGGTTTCTACTCCGGAGAAAAATCAAGATGAAGCATCCACCTCCGGAAGAAGTGAAGAGGCCTCCACCACCTCCCTAGGTAACTCAAGTGTTATTATTTTAAATAAAAATCACATAATATGCTTTGAGTGTAGGGAGAAAGGGCATTACAAGAGCAAATGCCCTAAATTGGCTAAGAAGAAGGCATCGACACCAAAAGTCAACCCAAAGTCAAACGATGCCGGTGTTCCCAAAATCAAGAGCAAAGAGCACATTGTGTGCTTCAAATGCAACCAAAAGGGACACTATCGAAGCCAATGCCCTAGGGGGAGGAAGAAAGGGCAAGAAGGTGCAACTCATGTAGGGGGAGCTCCTAAAACTAACCCCAAGGTAAATTTATTTAATGCACCTTTAATTCCTAGAACTAAAAAGCATGCTAAGAATTATTTTAGTTCTCTAGCAATTATCAATAAAAAGCATGCTAGGAGAAATAATAAAGTTTATTGTTTAGGTGCAAGGCATGTTAATTTAACTAAGGATAAACCTAGGACTCATAATTCTAGACCTATCTGTTGGAGATTTGAGGCCGCTAGAGGGGGGTGAATAGCGTTGAATTCGTAGGAAGATGAAATTCGTTTGCGATCGTCTCTACAAAACTCGTTATGCACAGCGGAATAGAAATAATAAAAGCAATAACGAAAAGATTCAATCACGAACACAAGGATATAACGTGGTTCGGAACCGAATGGTTCCTACTCCACGGATCGAGCTCTAAAGAGCCCTAGTGATGCACACACACTGACTAATCACAAATACTCCTTCTCGACACAAGTCGGAGGCGGAGAAACCTCTTACAATAGATTACAACAATAATCTAAAAGCAACAAGCAAATACAATGAAGAATAATGCAATACAAGTAAAGAAAAAACACTTTACAAATGCTTTGGATTGCTTGCTTTTGGTTGCTTGAAGAGTGGCCTTGGAGACTCTGATTTGCAGCAACAAATCGCCCCAAAGATGCTCAAAAACCATTTCCAAAAATCCTCCCGTCGAGCTCCTTTTATCCTTCTGCGTGACCTGGATTTCCGCCTATCAGTCGACTGCCATAAGTCACCCGGTCGGTGATGCCCTTGTCGTGAGACAGCGGGTTGATCCATGTTGGAAAAATTCCAGCGGATCTCTTAGCGGTCGCCAACATTGGCGATCGATCGCCAAGACCGTAGTCGATCGCGCGGCTATGGAGCGCTCGTGCTCGACATGCGGCAATCGGCTGATCGGCCTTTGGTCGACGCTGTGAGCAATTCCAGCTCTAAACTAGCAGTCGAACTCAAGTCGACTCACGGCAGTCGAACCGGCCATAATGTCAGTCGACTGCCAACCTCAAGAATGAGGTTTTAACCCAAGTATGGTGCCCCCATACTTGCTAGACCACCCTTAGCCTAGACCTAAGCCTTCTAGCCACCTATATCAGCCTCACGCCTCTCGGATCCCTCCAAGTCATCCATGACTTGTTCATCCATCGCGCTAGCCTCCAGGTGCTTCCCCACATGTCATGCTAATCTGTCTACACCGCCAAGGCACATTGGACTTACGCCGCCAAGACTCCGCTTGGACTTTACGCTGCCAATATCAATCCCCTTGGACTTCCCAAATGCCAAGACTCAAGATTAGACTTTCCCTTGCCAGCCCATGTTGGACTTTCCATGCCAAGACCCATGCTTGGACTTTCCATTTGCCAAGACCCATGCTTGGACTTCTCATTTGCCAAGACCCATGCTTGGACTTCTCATGCCAAGTACTCAAGACTTGGACTTTCCCAAAAGCCAAGTACCCATGACTTGGACTTTCCATGCGCCAAGTGTCCCACTTGGACTTTTCATGCCAAGTACCCATGACTTGGACTTTACCAAATGCCAAGTGTCCCACTTGGACTTTCCATGCCAAGTACCCATGACTTGGACTTTACCTTGCCAAGACCCATGCTTGGACTTTCCCATAATCACATGGTCAACCCCAGTCAACCATCAAGGTCTTCCTCGAGTCAAACTCGAGTCCGGTCAAACATGACCTGGGTCGATTACTCCAACAATCTCCCCAACATATTAATCGACATTAATGTCAAACATCAATGCCAAACCACTTTGTCAAATCCCCTTTGTCAAACATCAAAACATCACTCGAGTCAAACTCGAGTCTGGTCAATCGTGACCTGGGCCGATTGCACCAACACTATCTTACCTAAAGAGTCCATTAGGAGAATTGAGAACCACCTAGGTGTTAACCCCAAGAAATCTAGGCATATGCCTAGAAAGAGTCCTTCCCAAAAGATAAAAATTCAAAATTGGGAAAATTAGAGTTAGAAAACCAAGCCTTGAGGTCAAGGCTAGAAAAATTGGAGAAGACCCTAGCAATAATCAAAAATTCAGTTCAAGGGTCAAATACACAAAAATAAAGGCCTAGAAAACAAGAATTATCTAAGGGCAAGAAGGGTTTGGGTCACAAACCTATGTCCTACCATAATGTTCCATTTAATTATGGGACAACATCTAGGTCTAGAAAAACCAAGGCTAATGGGGAAGCCATCCCTAAGTCTAGCCATGGTGTGTGTTTAGTGGCTAAGGACTTAAGAAAAATCAAGAAAGCCACTAAGAAGGTCAATGGAGGAGTCACCTCTAAAGTTGACCCAAGTAAGACCCATTTGACTAAGGCTTCAAAGCCTAAAAGGGTCATTAGAAAGGTATCTAGGGAAGTTATCCCTAGGGAATACCTTGTTAACCCAAGGAGCTCCAATAGATATTGGGTTCCTAAGAGCGTGATCGATTCACGCTAAATGGGTTAGGGTGTGTAAACCCTATGTGGATGGGTGGTTAACCTAGCCATTGTGGGTTGACACATTAGGGTGTGCCAATATGGTTTGAGAAGTTAAAAATGATTTAAATTGGCACAATTAGGTCATAGAAGTCATGGTGTGCCATTTTGGATTTTTGGCCCACTAGGGAAATGAATGGCATTAAGGCAAAATGAATTTAATCCCTAGAAATGGCAAATTGATTTTAACACTTAGGTATTTTATACCTTAGTATATTTTTCTTGCCATGCTTTATTTGCCTTGCCATGTCATGACATCATTTTCATTTTCATCTATAAATGTTTAGATTTATGTTTAGATGTCATGTATGCTTAAGTTTCATTCACATGCCATGACATCATGATATTGGCATATGTTTTTATCTATATCATATCTATGCCATAATCATATCATGCATGAATTAAAATGGAGTTAAGGACTATGGCATAATTTGAAAGGAATCAAATAATGTTGCCTAGAAATATGCATGAAAACATAAACAAAACAAAACCCACATCTCACAAAAATTTGACTTGTATGTGTTTTACACATCTAGATATTGGTGAGATGTTTAGGAAAAAGAAAATAAAGGTTTGAAAAACATTTTGAAAACATTTTGAAAAACCTTGGTGAAGCCTATCTTTTGATATCTATCACCATTGAATGGGATGATACAAAGATGGCTCTTTATTGAAGCTTTTCTTAAATTTTGAACTTTGCATCAATCTCCTAATTTAGTGGGTAAAATAATTTTCCAATATTTTTCACCCATAGTGCTTAGGATAAGTATTATACGTATGCATTTTCAAGATTTTTAAAATTACGTATATTTACTTATGGATTTCGAAAATCCAATTTTCTAAAACTGAAAACTGCAGAATCGATTATCGATCATGATGTAAGTCCATGATCGGTATGATGGTTAGGCCCATGTTCAGCTGTGTTTTGGTCCCCTAACCACTCCTAACCCTAGGATATGCTTGGGAGAGTATTAGAGAGGGTGGAAATCCATTGGATATAGATTAGGAGTTGGGTTGAGGGTGAGTATCAATTTTAAGGTGGATGAGAGTTCATTGTTGAACTTTGCCTTAATTTTGATTTGGTTAATGTTCCTATTGGCTTAGGGACTCTCCAAGGACATTGTTGGTGCAATGGTCAAGGGGGAGCAAGCCTCTAGGGGGAGGTATCCATCATGGGAAGATGGATGTGTATTTCCTCATGGGAGGAAAATTAGGTTGCCTCTCTTTAAGTGATATGGGATCACTAGAAAGATTGTAGGCATGTGTTCCTCCAAGGGAGAGATTGTAAGATCTCATTAGGATATGAGACATTCATACCCTTGGGGAGGACCTTTTTGATGTAATGTCAAGAAGGGGGAGAAGTTACCAAGTTACCAATTAGGGTTCGTTGGAATTCTCATTGGGATATGAGAATTGCCAATATGGGAGAATTGGTAGACTTGAGATGGTAGTTTTGTCAATCATCAAAAAGGGGGAGATTGTTGGTGCAATCGGCCCAGGTTGACTCGAGTTTGACTCGAGCAGTACCTTGATAGTATTTTGATGATAGACAAAACTCATGACATGGGATTGTCATGGGAAAGTCCAACATGGGTTGGCATGGAAAATCCAAGCATGGAGCTTGGTGTGGAAGTCCAAGGGGGAAGCCTTGGCATGAGAAAGTCCAAAGCATTGCGAAGCCGTGCGCTTGGTGCATTTGGGAAGTCTTGAGAACTTGGCAAGTTCACTAGGCTCGGGTCCTTGAGTCGGCGAAGGATGGCATTGCGAAGCCGTGTGCTTGGTGCATCCGAGGGACTGCCGGACGGGGAGCGAATGGAGTGAGCCCAAAGGGAAGCATACTTCTAGGGCATGAGACGCGAAGGATGGCGTTGCGAAGCCGTGCACTTGGCGCATTCGAGGAACGTAGGCCGAGGGAAGAGAGCTTTGGTAGGGAACTCCATGAGGGATAAGGTGGACTTGGCCAAGTGGCTAAGACTAAGTGTCGGAGGCTCAAACTTGATGTTTGAGGGTTTACCCGACGGTCGGATGCTCAAACAACTTGGTGTTTGAGGTTTTGCGACGTCGCCGACCGCATAGTGTGCCGGTTCGGTGATCCAAGTCGAGTAGAGTTCAAGTGTAAGGCTAGGGTTTTGTGCTTAGCGATGCCATGGTGTGATCGGCGAAAGTCGGCATGCATCCACTGCCGAGGGATGGCAATCGACTGATGGGAGTGTCGCGAGCACAGAACGCTCCATAGCCGACTGGGCAGTCGACTACTGGGTCACCAGTCGACTGATGGGCATCATCAGTCGATTGGTAGGTGATCCGTTGGAACTTGTCCGACGTGGATCTGGCCGTTGTGAGACAACGGCTACAGGGGCAGTCGACTGGGGCCTTTTGGCAGTCGACTGCTAGACGCAAAAATAGCTCGATGCAGGTTATAAAAGGAGCTCGAGATGGAGGTTTTTAAAAAAGGCTTTTGAGGTGACTTTGGAGGGGAATTGCTGTTGCATTCCAGACCTTCAAGAGCAAGCAAAAGCAAGCAACAAGAAAGCGATCAAAGCAATTGTGTAAAAGTTTTCTTTTGTATTGTCTTTGTATTTCTTGTTGTATTTCATATTACTTGTTGTAATAACTTGTGAGAGGTTTCTCCACCTCCGACGTGTAGTCGAGAAGGAGTGTTGTTAGTGCCGTGCGCATAACACGAGCTCGAGGAGCTCACCCGTGGAGTAGGAACCATTCGGTTCCGAACCACGTATATCTTGTGTTGTGTGATTGTGTATTATTGTTAGTTTCATTATTATTGTTATTCCGCTGCGCTAATGACAATCGTAGACAACCAACGCAAGAAGAACGAGCGAATTCCGACATCCAACGAACGAGGGCTATTCACCCCCCTCTAGCCGGCCGTTAGATCCCCTACACATAAAACCCATGTTAACCTAACCTAGAGCATGTTATCTTCATCTAGCATCATTTAATATCACAAGTCAACATGAATTCACCTAAACATAAAACACATGTTAACCTAACCTAGAGCATGTTATCTTCATCTAGCATCTTAACATCATCATATACATACAAAATATGGTATAGAATTTCATTGAAACCTCAAAAACAATGTTTGGCCGAATTGTTCATGGGGGCTTTTAGGGTTAAACTTTTAACCTAATCCATTTAACATCCTAACATCATCATATGCATATAAAATAGGGTATAGAACTTCATTGAAACATCAAAATCAAAGGTTGGCCGAATGGTTCATGGAGGCTTTTGGGGTTGAACTTTTAACCTAATCCATTTAACATCCTAACATCATCATATGCATATAAAATAGGGTATAGAACTTCATTGAAACATCAAAATTAAAGGTTGGCCGAATGGTTCATGGAGGCTTTTGGGGTTGAACTTTTAACCTAATCCATTTAACATCCTAACATCATCATATGCATACAAAATAGGGTATAGAACTTCATTGAAACATCAAAATCAAAGGTTGGCCGAATGGTTCATGGAGGCTTTTGGGGTTGAATTCCTAGGCCTTGCATCCCTTTTGGCTTATTTTCTTTTATTTTTGAAAAATCCCACATAAAGCCCATTATCATCAAGCCAAAAATTCTTGTAAAATTGCTAGAAATTTTACGGGCGTTACAATCCTTCATACCTTTTAAAAGTTTCTTCCTCGAAACTTAGAATAATTCTGGGTACTTCTGCTTCATGTCCTCCTCGCGTTCCCAAGTAGCTTCCTCGTATCGTTGATTCTACCACAGGACCTTTACTAAGGGCACCTCTTTGTTCCTTAGCCTCTTGACTTCTCGGTCTAGTATCTGGATAGACCGACTTTCAATACTCAGGTCCTCTTGAACTTGTACTGTTTGTGGCTCGATCACTTGATCCGCACTGGAAATGCATTTCTTGAGCACAGAGACATGGAACACATTGTGAATAGCCGACATCTCTTGAGGCAGCTCCAGCTTGTAAGCTACCTTGCCAACCCTCTGCAATATCGGATACGGTCCCACATAGCGCGGACTCAGCTTACCCTTCCTTCTGAATCTCATCACTCCCTTCATAGGGGCCACTTTGAGGAATACCAGGTCCCCGACTTTGAATTCTAACGGTCTACGCCGCATATCCGCATAGCTCTTTTGTCGACTCTGAGCAGTTTCAATTCTCCGACGGATGTTCTGTATAGATCGGGTGGTGTCATCGATGAAGTCCGTCTGGAGTCCCATCCTCTTCTTTTCACCACCCTCGTACCAGCATATGGGAGATCTATATTTCCTCCCGTGTAGAGCCTCGTAGGGTGCCATTCCAATAGTAGCTTGGTAGCTATTGTTGTAGGCGATCGCAAAGATAAGTATCGGCCACCACTACCTTTGAAATCAGCAAGCTCGTAACATATCCTCCAAGATTTGATTTACTCTTTGATCGTCTGTCTGCGGGGATGGAAGCGATCTTGAACAATAGCCGTGCCTAGGGCCTTCAGACACATTCCCAGAAATGGGAAATAAAGCGACCATCTCTGTCAGAAATGATGGTCTTAGGAATTCCATGTAGTCTGATAATTTCCCTAGCATATAACTGAGCCAGTTGCTCCGTCGAATAGGTCATCTTGATTGCTAAGAAGTGGGCGGACTTCGTCAATCTGTCCACAATTACCCATATAGCATCATAACCGTTTGTTGTCTTGGGCAATCCTGAGATGAAATCCATAGAAATGTCTTCCCATTTCCATTCTGGAATCTGGATCGGCTGTAGTGTTCCTCCAGGTCTCTGGTGTTCTGTTTTAACCCTCTGGCGGTCGGTAGTCGACATCTTGAGCCACATCTCTTTTCATTCCGAACCACCAGAATTTTCTTTTCAGGTCTTGGTACATCTTGGTGGTTCTAGGATGCATCGCATAAGGAGTTCCGTGAGCTTCCTCAAATATCTTCTTCCGTAATTCTGGATCGTCGGGAATACACAAGCGATCCCTGAGGTAGAGTACTCCACTATCAGAGATACGAAACCCATCGTCCTTTCCTTCTAAAACCTCTTGCTTTATCCTCTGAATGCTTGGGTCACGGGCTTGCTTTTCCAGTATATCATCGAATAGCGTTGGTGCTATCGTCATGGTGGAGAGATGTCTGGAAATGATTTCAACTCTGTAACGCATAATCTCTTTTTCTAAGGGCCGAGATAACGCTGATAGAGACATCAAGGTGGCGCAGGACTTCCTGCTGAGTGCATCAGCCACCTTGTTTGCTTTCCCTGGATGGTAGAAGATCTCGCAGTCATAATCCTTGACGAGCTCGAGCCATCTGCGTTGTCTCATGTTCAGGTCCTTCTGTGTGAAGAAGTATTTCAGACTCTGGTGGTCTGTATAAATCTTACACTGAGCTCCATATAGATAATGCCTCCATGTTTTGAGAGCAAAGACCACAGCCGCTAGCTATAAATCGTGGGTGGGATAATTCCTTTCGTGTTCCTTGAGTTGCCTAGAGGCGTAGGCAATGACCTTGCCATTCTGCATGAGTACAACTCCGAGTCCCAACTTGGAAGCGTCACTGTACATGTCGAAGCCTTCGTTACTGTCCGGAAGAGCAAGGATTGGAGCGCTGGTCAGTCTCCTTTTCAATTCTGTGAAACTCCTCTCGCAGGCGTCCATCCACTCATATTTCTTGTTCTTTCTGGTGAGGACTGTCATAGGGGCTACAATCCTGGAGAAGTTCTCTACAAACTTCCGATAATAGCTTGCTAGCCCAAGAAAGCTTCTGATCTCGCTGGTATTCTTTGGTCGGTTCTAGTTACTCACGGCTTCAATCTTTATTGGGTCTACCATCACTCCGTGTTTGGATATAACGTGACCCAAAAATGATACTTGTCCGAGCCAGAACTCACATTTGGAGAACTTTGTAAATAGCTGCTTTTCCCGAAGAATCTGCAATACCACATTGAGGTGTTCTGCGTGCTCCTCTGGGGTTCTTGAATATATCAGTATGTCGTCGATGAAGACGATCACAAACTTATCGAGGAATGCCGAGAATACCCGATTCATCAAATCCATGAACAGAGCAGGTGCATTCGTCACTCCGAAGGGCATAACTACGAACTCGTAATGTCCGTATCTGGTCCGGAAGGCCGTCTTTAGTATATCATCTGATTTCACTTTTACTTGATGATAGCCAGACCTCAGGTCGATATTAGAGAAGACGGTGGCACCCTTTAGTTGGTCGAACAAGTCGTCAATCCGCGGCAAAGGGTACCGGTTCTTGATCGTCACATTATTCAGCGCTCGGTAGTCTATGCACATTCGCATAGACCCATCTTTCTTCTTCACCAACAGCACTGGAGCTCCCCATGGAGAGCGACTCGGGCGAATAAGTCCCTTGTCGAGTAACTCCTGTAGCTATCCCTGAAGTTCCTTGATTGATCAGCGCCCATGCGGTAAGGTGCTTTAGAGATTGGGTTAGTACCAGGAATCAATTCGATCTCAAATTCAACTTCTCTATCTGGGTCTAACCCTGGTAGTTCATCTGGGAATACCTCTGGGTAGTTGCATACAACTCTGACATCTTCTAGCTTCTGATCCTCGGCTTGACTTGTCTCAACTATGTGTGCCAGAAACCCAGTGCATCCACTGTCTAACATCTTGCGTGCCTGTAGGGCTGATAAAATCTTATTGACTCTTCTCCTTGGCTCTCCAATAAATTCAAACATAGGTTCCGCCTCCGGCTGGAAGACCACTTTTCTTTTACGGCACTCGATTGAAGCACCGTACTTGCTTAAGAAATCCATGCCCAGTATAATATCATAATCCTGCATGTCGAGCACTATCAGATCACAATAGAGTTCTCTGTCTACGATTCTGATGGGTGCGGCTCGCAGCATATGAGTGGAGGGCATTACTTCTCCCGAGGGCAGAGTGGTTAAGAAGAACCGCTTGTGGTGGTATGTCTATCTTTCCAGTAAAATGTGTAGAAACAAACGAATGTGTTGCCCCAGTATCAAATAATGCAGTAGCATGCTGATAGAAAATAAATATCTAACCTGTGACAACTGTAGAGGCGTTCACCACATCTTCTTGGGTGAGAGAGAATACCCTGGCATCTGTCATAACTGGTGGGGCTTCTAGTCTCCCTTGGCTGATCGGGGTTCCTTCGATTGCAGCCTGCATCTGATGTAACTGTGGAGGAGCACTCCTGGGCTGGGCATACTGCTGAGGAGGTGCCTGAACTCGATAGGGCGATCCACGACTCTATGTCCCGCCTGGTCCGCTTGTAACATCTATTTGTACCTTGGTAGCATACTCCAGGATGTATCTTTCCGCAGGTAGCACACAGAGGGATCCTGGGCTGCTTGTTTGCTGGACCACCTTTAGGATCCTCCCATTGTTTTCTCTTGCCAGTGTGGTTCCCTTTCCAAGTACTCTGGTTTCTCTAACCTCCTGACTGAGCCTGACCCCTGCCTTTACTCAGTGCCTTCTTTTGCTGATTAATGTTGTTCAGGTAATGCTCGGTAATCAGGGCACTACTGAACAGCTCCTCTACAGTCTGCGGTCTATGAACTCCGCCGGCCATATTCAGAGCTATTTCTGGTCGGAGCATCTTCAGCATGAGTCTGACCCTTTCTCTTTCTGTGATGACCAACTCTGGGCATAGGCGTGCGAGTCGGTTGAATCTCTTCACGATTTCACTGACTGATAGATCACCTTGTCAGAACCCAGTGAACTCGTCGTAATGCTTGTTAGTTACCCTCATGTGGAAGAATTCTTCGAAAAATTCGTACTCGAAATGCATCCATCTCATCCCGATTTACTTGTCTCTTTGCTTTAACCCGTTCCCACCACATCCAAGGCATCTTGAAAGGCGTAATGATGCACACTTAATCTTCTCACATTCGGGCCATCCAAGAGCTCCACGATGCTTTCCACCGTCTTGAACGGGGCATCCCATGGTTCACCGATGCAGAAATTTTTCGGCCGGTCTACGCCGGATCGATCGTAAGCTTCTGTCGAACCATCGGGCCGGGCTCGGTAGAGGCGATGGGGTTTCCTCGCTGATTCATTAGGGCATTTATTACTTGTTGTTGTTCTGTGACTTGTCGTTGGAGTTCTGTGACTACGTGTGTAAGGTCATGCGGGGGTGCTATCTCATCATCTCTACTACTGCGTCTTCCAGACATGTTTATCTTCATATATTAAAGTAAGCTAGTATAAGTTTTTCATTCGTTTATCTACGCATAATTAAACTAAAGCTAGCATAAAGTTATCATTCATGTTTTCATGCATATTTTAAGCTAATGACATTTCATATCATACATGAACAAAATAAGCTAAAGGCATTTCATATCATACATGAACAAAATTAACAAAATTAGAGTAGACATAGAATTCTTACTTGGAGCGGCAGGATTTGGAGCTTGATGTGTGTGTAGTGGAAAGGCAGATCCGCTCTGATACCAACCTGTCACACCAGCCCTTTCCTAGGGTCCGGAGGGGCGGCGCATGACGCGACCATACATACATACATCGTACTACTTACAGTGGAAGACTATACATATCGTACTTCTTACAGCGGAAGACTTTAGACATATTTTTTTTTCTTTTAAACATAACATGCATCGTCATTTCATAGGTACTTCTTCTTAACATAGAGCATGCATCATTATTTCATAAGTACTTAGTGCTTAATTCAAAACCATAAACAAAACATCTTAAGGAAAACATGCATAAGGGACATAACAGATCTCTTCCACTATGCCACTGCCACACACACTTGCCCCTCCTGCTGCTCCCTTTAGTTTATCCACCCTTTACCCTTATCTACAGTACAAGGAAAAATAAACTATAAGCACATAGGCTTAGTAAGATCCCGTCCTACTCACAAAACCATACATCGACATTAAGTATAGCATGTAACACTCATAACATATAAGCAACATAACATGTAACATATGTGACATAAGCAAACATAACATGTAGCATAAATAACATAAGAAAACATAACATGTAGCATAAGTAACATAAGCAAACATAACATGTGACATATATAACATAAGCAAACATAACATGTAGCATAAGTAACCTAAGCAATCATAACATGTAACATATACAACATAGCAACATATCATGTACATATATGGCATAATCAAACATAACATGCAACATATATATCATAGCAACATAACATGTAAACACAAATATAACATGGTAATCATAACATGTAAACATATGCGTAAACACAAATATAACATGGTAATCATAACATGTAAACATATGCAGGATGCTCTTTGAAAACATATATTATAGGTACGTAAACATAAATCTCAATATATTGGGCCCGGCATTGTACCACATCATCATCATCATAGCGCGCATCCCTAAATAGACCCGAAGTAGCAAGTCTCGAACCTACTAGGTTACTAGGCCCGATCTTAGTCCGTCGACCTAGGGGCCATCGTCATAGCGTAGAAGCCCATCCTAGGCCCGATCTTAGTCCATCGACCTAGGGCATCTTGGAGCCCATCCCGTACTAGGCCCGATCTTAGTTCGTCGACATAGGGTCAATCATACATAGAAGCCCATCCTTGGCCCGATCTTAGTCCGTCGGCCTAGGGCATCTTAGGAGCCCATCCCTTTGGACCTTGTTAGGGTCCTGGTACAAGCCATGCAGAAGGTAAAATACTTATATGCTTTTTTTTATCATAACATATCTTATTTCATTTCATAAACATATCATACTTCATTTCATAACATATCATATTTCACTTCATGACATATCATATTTCATTTCATAAACACATCATACTTCATTTCATAACATATCATAATTCACTTCATGACATATCATATTTCATTTCATAATCACATCATACTTCATTTCATAACATATCATGTTTCACTTCATGAACATATCATATTTCATTTCATAAACATATCATTTTTCATTTCATAATCATATCATATTCATTTCCTAACATATCTTAATATCACACACATATAGGGCATGGCATAAGGTATAAACATCAAGAGGAAGTAAACACTAACCTAGGGCATGTTATCTTCATCTAGCATCATTTAATATTACAAGTTAACATGAATTCATCTAAGCATAAAACACATGTTAACCTAACCTAGAGCATGTTATCTTCATCTAGCATCATTTAATATCACAAGTCAACATGAATTCACCTAAACATAAAACACATGTTAACCTAACCTAGAGCATGTTATCTTCATCTAGCATCTTAACATCATCATATACATACAAAATATGGTATAGAATATCATTGAAACCTCAAAAACAATGTTTGGCCGAATGGTTCATGGGGGCTTTTAGGGTTAAACTTTTAACCAAATCCATTTAACATCCTAACATCTGTTAGTAATATATGAGAGATGTCCTAAGGCAATCGCCTTATGTATGAACCATTTATATGATAAATGAAGATTCACTATTTGAGTATACATGTTTTATGTATTTGATTGGATCTTAAACTCATTTACTGAATGTCCACGATACGATTCACAACATGAGAGAATTTGTGATTGGATCACAACTAGTGAGTATCTCTACATATGTAATTGTGATGTATCTAAATTATCCCTAGTCGATGAATTGATGGATTTGGACACCATCAATTCTGTCGAGACTAGCACGAGGTATACTCCTTGGTGTATCCAAGCAGCTGATTCTCACTGGCTGGAGATATAGTGATGTCCGGAGTTAATCGTGGATGCTAGTTATGGTAACTAGTTCATTGGAGTGACCAACCGTAAGACTTCATATGGTTCTCTGCATATATAGATATGTCAATGAAGTTCTTACTGTGGCTTAAGTGCGATGTTCCTTTGACTTGCGGTATTCAAGTCATCTTGATCATGGAGACTTATGCTTTGACATCTTAAGCAAACATCTCTAAGGAGATGTGGACCCGGGATGATTGGGTATAAGTCGAAGTGATTGAAGGTGTTTGAATAGCCTATAAAGGATTCACCACTCCTTGCGAGGAGATGTATACCCATGGCCTCTCGTCGGATTGTTACTAAAGTCTTTGGCCAAAGCATTACATGTTTAGAGTAAGGTACTCTTCGATACATGTGGAGTAACTAGAATCCGTAGGACGAGGAAATAATACTTGGGCTAGGTGTGACGTAGTCAGCCTAGTGGGGACTGACACAATAGACCATGTCCTGAACCAAGTGGGTATAAGATGAGTGAAGGGAATGGGGCACGAATCATTCGAGCTGCTGAAGGGTTTCAGAAATAGTTCTGGATCAACCGTTGATCTTTTCGATTAATTGGGGATCATGATGTACTACTAGGTGCCACTCATGATCATTCTATAATTAATGGTTAATTATAGACGACCAACATAAACTGAGAACCTATTTGGTCACACGCACAATGAGCGTAATCCAAAGGATTTAAAACGAGCTAGAGAATGGGATTCTCAGACCGAGAGAAACTAGGTTTGGTTAGACCAAACATAAAGCGAGCATGAAATCGTTTCAGTCGCAATGGAAGCGTGGATGAGCCGTGTCTTATGAAGACATAATGGATGAACCAAAATGGTTTGGTTCTAATCCAATGGAGGAGAATAAACCAAAGGGTTTGGTTTATTTTAAACGAATGAACCAAAAGTTGGTTCGGTTCGTTTTAACTTAAAATAAACCATCATGGTTTGGTTTATTTTAACTTATCTTAATGGAGCGGGTTAACGGGCCTAATGGTTATGATCCAATAACCATTAAGAGAATTAGTTCTCTATAAAAGAGGGCTTAATGGATAATTAAGCCCTAATCCAAACCCTAGTTGGAGTTGCCGCCCAACCAAGTTGTGCCGCCCAACTCCATTGCCGCCCAGCCCTTGTGCCGCCGTCCAACTCCTTGCCGGCGTCCAAGCTTCAGCCGGTGAACCCTCCGGCGACCCTCCGGTGATCTTCCTAGGCTTCGGTGAAAAGGTGAGCACTTGGCTTCCTTTGTTGGCCGGCGCCTATCTCCTCCACCAAGCTGTCCAGTTTTCTGGACAGCTTCTTCTCCTCTCGTCGGAGCATCATTTGGACGACGGTTAGAGCTCCGACAGCGGCTAACTTACCGGGGATTCGATCTCCGGTAATCCTCTGAGGTGGAGGACGAAGGATTCGTCAATCGGTTGACGAATACCTCTCCGGAGAAGCGAGTTTTGAGGACTCGTTTTGGATCCGAATTTGGATTCGGATCGTGATCATCTCTCGATCACGTCGTCTTCAACACGAGGCTAGTAACCCGTACGAAGACGAAGCTCGTGGCTTAGCGAAGTCATCCCGAGGAACTCGGCGTGGATACGGATAGAGACGATTCTAGCGAGAATCGTTCCGGTTGATGCCGTTCCCGCTACACGTCATACGAAAGGTATAACATAGATAAATTTCCTTTTATTGCAAATTTAAATTTACGGTTATGTCTACACTTGTTGTAATATGCATGCGTGTGTTGTGTGTGTTGTAATAAATAGGAGTATTTATTATTTTATTGCTTCCGCTGTGTTCATGTTTACGAAACATGATCGAACACACACACGCCGCGGTGCCGGAAACCCAACAACATCATCATATGCATATAAAATAGGGTATAGAACTTCATTGAAACATCAAAATCAAAGGTTGGCCGAATGGTTCATGGAGGTTGTTGGGGTTGAACTTTTAACCTAATCCATTTAACATCCTAACATCATCATATGCATACAAAATAGGGTATAGAACTTCATTGAAACATCAAAATCAAAGGTTGGCCGAATGGTTCATGGAGGCTTTTGGGGTTGAATTCCTAGGCCTTGCATCCCTTTTGGCTTATTTTCTTTTATTTTTGAAAAAGCCCACATAAAGCCCATTATCATCAAGCCAAAAATTCCTGTAAAATTGCTAGAAATTTTACGGGCGTTACATCGACTGCCAAGCACAAAACTTGCAGTCTTACACCAGTCGAACCCTAGTCGACTTGGACCAGTCGACTAACACCTATGCCAGTCGATTTCTATCGGGCAAAACCTCAAACACCAAGTTGTTTGAGCATCCAACCGTCGGGTAAACCCTCAAACATCAAGTTTGAGCCTCCAACACTCAGTCTTAGCCACTTGGCCAAGTCCACATCTTCCCTCATGGAGTTCCCCATCGAAGTTCTCTTCCCTCGGCCTACGTCCCTTGGATGCGCCAAGTGCACGACTTCGCAATGCCATCCTTCGCATCTCTTTCCCTCGAAGTATGCTTCCCTTTGGGCTCACTCCATTCGCTCCCCGCCCGGTGGTCCCTCGGATACACCAAGTGCACGGCTTCGCAATGCCATCCTTCACCGACTCAAGGACCCCGAGCCTAGTGAACTTACCAAGTCCTCAAGACTTCCCACATGCACCAAGCGCACATTTCTCACCAAGCACCAAGCGCACGGCTTCGCAATGCTTTGGACTTTTCAACACCAAGTTCCATGCTTGGATTTTCCATGCCAACCCCATGTTGGACTTTCCCATGACAATCCTATGTCATGAGTTTTGTCTATCATCAAAATACTATCAAGGTACTGCTCGAGTCAAACTCGAGTCAACCTTGGCCGATTGCACCCACAGTCTTGCCCCCGTAAGTCCAAGTGTACAGTCTTGGCGGTGAAAGTCCAAGTTATAGGTATTTGTCATTTGGGAAGTCCAAGAGTTGATATTGGCAGCGTAAAATCCAAGGGTGGAGTCTTGGCAGCATAAGTCCAATGGTTGACGGCGTAAAGTCCAAGTGTGTGTCTTGGCAGCGTAAGCCCAATGTGCCTTAGCGGTGTAGACTAGCTTAGCATGACAATAGCCGATGGAAGCACCTGAAGGCTAGTGTATGGATGAACAAGTCATGAATGACTTGGAGGGATCCAATAAGCGTGAGGTTGATGGAGGTGGCTAGATAGCTTAAGTCTAGGCTAAGGGTAGTCTAGCAAGTATGAGGGCATCATACTTGGGGAAAACCTCATGGATGAGGTTTAGCAATCGACTGGGAGTATGAACCAGTTGACTGGTCAAGTGTTTGACACTTGGAAACCTAGTCGACACTGAGCAGTCGATTGAGATTATAATCAGTCGAATGTTGTGAGTTGACTGACATTCGATTGTGACAAGTGACCTTGGCATTGATCGCCAAAGATTGACAATCGACCGCCATGAACGATCAGCCATGGAGAGTAGTCATTCTTGGTTTTGGTCACGAGGCGTAATGCTGGTGAGTCGATCGACTATGGCTTGAGTGTCATTGCGATAATGGCGATTGGTGCTAGTGTATCTGTTGGCTTGAATGTCTACTTGGATCAAGTCCATTGTGAGACAATAACACTGTTGATAGTCGACTGAGGTCTTTTGGCAGTCGACTTCTAGGTGAAAATCCAAGTCGCGCAGAGGCTTAAAAGGAGCTCGATGGAGAGGATTTTGGTAGCGATTTCTTGGGCGATTTGAGGCGATTAGCCGGTGCAAATTAGGGTCTTCAAGTGTGGTCCAAAATAATTATTAAGCAAGCACTCAAGTTCAAATTTGTAAAGTTTTCTTTACTTGTATTTCTTTCTTATTGTTGTAAGATCGCTTGTACGAGGTTTCTCCACCTTCGATGTGTTGTCGAGAAGGAGTTTATTGAGTAGTGGTGTGTACATCACTAGAGCTCGTTGAGTTTGCCCCATGGAGTAGGAACCCTAAGGTTCCAAACCACATATATCTTGTGTATTTGTGTTAGTATTTGTCTCTAGATTTAGATTTCTATATTCCACTGCGTACTAATGATTGTGTAGAGATGAACACGAATGAATTCCATCGTCAAGCAACTAATGCGCCATTCACCCCCTCTTGCTCTCACCAAAGTTCCAACAAGTGGTATCAGAGCTAGGAGCTATTCTATGGATTAACAATTGGGAGCAAAACCGCTAGAGGAGATGGAGCTACCTAAGGATGGATTGGGGTATGCTATCGACATTCCTCCACCATATGACCAAGAAGACTTTTCAGCATGGAGGGCGAGAATGGAGACATTCTTGATTATGGACAAAGAGAATTGGTTCATCATCATGAAGGTTTCGAACCCCCTAGGGATAAGAAGGGAGATGCCCTCAAATTGAAGAAGTGGATCCAAGAGCAATGCAAAAAATTCAAGATTGAGGTTAAGATGACAAAATTTTTGGAATATTTAATCCCTAATAATATTTTGTGCAAGCTAGGTGAATATCAAGATACTAAGGAACTATGTAGTAAGTTAGGCAAGTTCCATGAAAACCTTGCACCGGTCCAAGATAAGGAAAAATAGGAGTGTTCTTTCTCTCAAGCTCAAGAAGAAGAGAGCACATCATCTTCATTGCAAGAGCTTGAGGAATCGGAGGTTGAACGCCCATCAACATTCGAGGAAGAGGAAGTTGAAGAAGCCTCCACCTCTAGGTTTGAGGGGGAGGATATTAGATCACCAGAGTCGGAGCAAAATCATGAAGTAGCTTCAACCTCCGGAAGAGATGAAGAACTAATTCTGTCTTCCACCACTCTAGGTAACTCAAGCATTTTCATTTAAAATAAAAATCATATCATATGCTTTGAGTGTAGGGAAGTAGGACATTACAAGAGTAAATGTCCTAAAAGAATCAAGAAAAGTCAACCGACACCAAGATTTCAAGAAAAGTCAAAGGATGCTGGAGCCCCAATTAGGAAGAGCAAGAGCACATGGTGTGCTTCAAGTGCCAACAATGAGACCACTATAGAAGTTAATGCCCTAGGGGGAGGAAGAAGACCCAAGAAGGAGTCACAAATGTAGGGGGAGCTTCTAACGCAAACCCTAAGGTAAAATTTAGTAATGCACTTTCAAATTTTCATGTCAAAAAACATGCTAGGAGTAATGTTAACAAACTTTCTATTGTTTATGAAAAGCATGCTAGGAATAATAAATTCTATTGTTTAGGTGCTAAGAGTTATAATTTTAGAACTAAAGAAAAATTTTAGACTAATAACCCTAGAAAAATCCTATCTAGAGAAACTATTAGGAAGGTAGAGAAGCATTTAGGCATTAACTCTAAGAAGGGTAGACATATGCCTAAAATGAAGAACCGTGCCCAAAGACTAAATGAAAATTCAAAGATTGGGCAATTAGAGTTGGAAAATCAAGTCTTGAGGTCAAGACTTGAGAAATTAGAAAAGACCTTTAGAAAAATACAAAATCAAATGCAAGGGTTAAATGGTCAAGATTTATGATCTAGGAGTCAAAACCTAGGGTCTAGGAAGCAAGGTCCACCCAAGGGCAAGAAAGGTTTGGGTCACAAACCTAAGCTCAAGGAGACTTACCACAATGTTCCATTCGATTATGGAACTCTACCTCGGTTTAAGAAAACCAAGGTTACTAGGGAAGTCATCCCTAAGGGTAACTATGGTGTGTGCCTAGTGGCTAAGGTTTCAAGGGAAACCTAGGGAAGCCACTAAGAAGGTTACAAGGAGAGTCACCCCTAGAGTTAACCTAATAAAGATCACAGAGTCGACAACCAGTGCTGATTTCGAATAAACAAGGATGTTTAGCTCATGTTTCAGTTATGTTAGGCTACCCTAACTGCTCCGAACCTTAGGATATGCTTTGGAAAACATTATAAAGGGTGAAAATCCATTGGATATAGATTAGGAGAGCTGTTTAGGGTGATGTATCAATTTTAAGGTGTGTGAAAGTTCACGTTTGAACCTTTACCCTTAATTTTGATAGTTTAGTGTTCCTATAGGCTTGGGGATTCTCCAAGGACATTGTTGGTGCAAATGGTTAAGGAGGAGCAAGCATTTAGGGGGAGGTTATCCATCAATGGGATGATGGATGTATTCTTCCTCATAAGGGGAAGAATTTAGAAAATTTGGAGAGTTTGAAGGATTATCTCTCTTTAGTGATATGAGACTTATCGCTAGGAAGAGTGAATACATCCTAGATGTTTTTGGACCAAGGGGGAGATTGTAAGATCTCATTGGGATATGAGATATTGACACCCTTGGAGAGAGCCTTTTTGATGTATGTAAAAAAGGGGGAGAATTGATGAGAATTGATGGGAGAATGTAGAATTCCCAATTTGGACAATTGGGAGGATTGATTTGAGTAAGTGTTCTAACTCAAAGGTATTTGGTTTTTGTCAAACATAAAAAAAGGAGAGATTATTGGTGCAATCGACCCAGGTCATAATTGACCAGACTCGAGTTTGACTCGAGTAGTGTTTTGATGTTTGACGATGAGTTGACCATTTTTTGACAATGAGTTGACTATATGGTTGACATGAGGTTGACCATATGATGGAGAAGTCCAAGTGGAACACTTGGCATGACAAGTCCAAGCATGAGTCTTGGCAATGGGAAAGTCCAAGTCTTAAGTACTTGGCATGGAAAGTCCAAGCATGGATCTTGGTAAGGGAAAGTCCAAGCTTGAGTCTTGGCTTTGGAAAGTCCAACATGGGTTGGCAAGGAAAGTCCAAGAGTGTAATCTTGGTGGTGAAATTCCAAGTCATGGGACTTGGCATTTGGGAAGTCCAAAGGTTGATATTGGAAGTGGAAAGTCCAAGGGTAGAGTCTTGCCAACATAAGTCCAATGGTTAGTAGCGTAAAGTCTAAGTGTGTGTCTTAGCAGCGTAAGCCCAATGTGCCTTGGTGGTGTAGACCAACTTAGCATGTCAATAGCCGATGGAAGCACCTGAAGGCTAGTGTATGGATGAACAAGTCATGAATGACTTGGAGGGATCCAATAGGCGTGAGGCTGATGGAGGTGGCTAGAAGGCTTAGGTCTAGGCTAGGGGTGGTCTAACAAGTATGAGGGCATCATACTTGGGGAAAACCTCATGGATGAGGTTTAGTAGTCGACTGGGGGTATGGACAAGTTGACTGATCAAGTGTTTGACACTTGGAAGCTAAGTCAACACTGAGCAGTCGACTGGGATTATGATCAATCGACTGCTATGAGTTGACTGGCATTCGAATGCGGCAAGTGACCTTGGTAGTCGATTGCTAGTATTATCGACTACCATGGAGGCTTGCTAGTTTTGGTCGCGGCGAGAATACTGATTGAGTAGTTTGCTACGAGTTTGAGCGATCAGTATTCGTTGACTTGAATGTCGACTTGTATCAAGTCCGTTGTGAGATAACGACACTGTTGGCACTCGACTAGGGTTTTTTGGCAATCGACTGCCAGGTGGAAATCCAGGTCGCATGGAGCCTTTAAAGTGTTGGTGCAGGGGCACCAGATAATCAAACCTATGTTTTGATTATGGAAAAGACTCAAAGTTAAGGTCTTATTGTTATCTCATGATATGAACTCAGTGTGCAAGAAATATTTAAGCTAAGCTGAAGGTCAGCGACACTCGGAGAATCTCGAGTCGAGAAACCATGGTGGTCGGGCGACACTAGGAGAACTTCATGGGAGTCGAAGAACCTAGGTGGAAGACCGGAAGCAAATCGTCAGGTCATAAAGGACCAGAGGTAAGCACGAGTGTGGAGCGATGGTAAGGTTGTGCCCTCCGTACGGGGACTACCCTAGGCGGCGATTCGACTAAGACTTCCAGTGGAAGGTCTAGATCGAGATTAGACGGTAAGTGGTCGTCGAATTCACAGGGGCACCAGATAATCGAACCTAGGTTTTGATTATGGCAAAGACTCAAAGTTAAGGTCTTATTGTTATCTCATGAGCTGAACTAAGTGTGCAGGAAGTGTTTAAGCTGAGCTGAAGGTCAGCAACACTCGAAGAATCTCGAGTCGAGAAATCGTGGTGGTCGGGCAACACTAGGAGAACCTTGTGGGAGTCGAAGAACCTTGGTGAAAGACCGGAAGCAAAGCATTAGGTCATAAAGGACTAGAGGTAAGCATGAGTGTGGAGCAATGATAAGGTTGTGCCTTTGTACGGGGACAACCCTAGGCGGCGATTCGACTAAGACTTCTAGTGGAAGGTCTAGGTCGATATCGGAAGGTAAGAAACAGTCACATTTACCATTTTCGATGCTAACTCTTTGCTACAGGGAAGTGACCAGGCTGGTAGTCGGCTGATGGATATTGGCAGTCGACTGATGTCAGTCGATTGATGAAGTGCATCAGTCGACTAATGACGATGAATCAGCCAAATAGACATGGTCCAAGAGATAACGTTTGACCCCCACTTCACGATAAGATAAGGTGCCACCTCATGATAAGATCCACGAGTTGTGGATATGGATCCAGACTAATTCTAAGGCATGAGTCTATAAAATGAGGGGAGGACTCGAACCCTATTTCATCAATTCTTTGCTCCTAAGTGCTCCAACAACGCTACTCTTCAACGACGACACTACTACGCCAATACGCCGTCGACAAGCTCTTCATCTCAGATTCATATTCATTGGTAGTATTAGTTTGTTTCTTATTCATTTTAATTTGTAATCGGAGTTTTCATTGTAACGAGCTGAGGTAGGCTTGTTGCCTCATCCTTGAGTTTTTGTCTCTCGATTTTTGTGATCATTGTCTCCTACCTTTAACGAGGAGGAGACTCTATAGTGGATTGCATCTTCGTATGCGGTAAAGGATCACAGGGCCTTGGAGTAGCAACCATTGGGTTGTGAACCAAGTAAAAATAAAGTGTCTATTTATTTTTTACTAGTTTACTTTCCACTGCACTGCTCGTATTTTGAAACGAAAAGAAAGTTTTTATAGCTCGCTATTCATCCCCTCTAGCGACGCTTCTCGATCCAACAAAAAGGAGCTCGACGGAGAGGATTTCTATAGCGATTTCTTGGGTGATTTGAGGCGATTTGCTGGTGAAAATTAGGGTCTTCAAGTGTGGTCCAAATCAATCAAGAAGCAAGCACATTTGTAAAGTTTTCTTTACTTGTATTTGTATAGTTTACTTGTATTTCTTTCTTATTATTGTAAGATCGCTTATACAGATTTCTCCACCTCCGACGTGTTATCGAGAAGGAGTTTATTAAGTAATGGTGTGTACATCACTAGAGCTTGTTGTGTTCATCCTGTGGAGTAGGAACCCTAAGGTTTTGAACCATGAATATCTTGGTATTTGTGTTTGTATTTGTCTCTAGATTTAGATTTCTATATTCTATTGTGTACTAACTATTGTGTAGAGATGAACACGAACGAATTCCATCGTCAAGCAACGAACGCGCCATTCACCTCCTCTCTAGTGCTCACCAAAGTTCCAACAAACCTGACATACTATTATATCAGATAACATTTATATAACTAATGCATTACTTAAAACATTAGTGTGACCAATTAATGCATAAGAAGTTATATATTTCATTAAGCATCTACTATCAATAAAGTACAAGTTGAGAAATTTCATAAAATACTCAAACCCAATGACTCTCTATGTCCCACAAAGGAGTTTCTAGCGATAGGTTTGGTAAAGGGGTTAGCCACCATGTTGTGTGTTGAAATGTACTTGATAGTCACTTCATTTTATCAATGATATCTGGTATCAATGTGTTTGGTTCTACTATGAAACTTAGGGTCTCTAGTCTAGCAATGACAGTCTTATTATCACAATAAATCATTATTGCCTCTCACTATCGTTACATCCCTAAGTAATCTAATAGTCTTCTGAGCCAAACACTCTTCTGAACTGCTACTGAGCATTCTGTAGAACCGTTGGCATCGCTAAAGGGGGTGGGGGTGAATGGCAATTCGTTAATTTCGTTGATGGAATTTGTTGTGCTTGTCTACATTTGTTAGTACGCAGTAGAAATACAAGTATAAATACGAATACAAATACAATGCACACAATACACCACGACACATGGATTTTACATGGTTCGTAACCCTAGTTCCTACTTCACAGTCGAGCCCTAGCGAGCTCTAGTGATGCATACCACCACTACATCTTCTCCTTCTCGAAAACAATCCAGAGGTGGAGAAACTCGTTACAATAGAACTAACAATAATAACAACCAAATACAAGATGTAAATGAAATGAAGATACAAGAACACTTTACGCAAATGCCTTTGCTTGCTTGCTTGTTTTGGTTGTGTTGGAGAAACCCTAGAGGGTTGGTGTGCAATAGTACTTTGCCCTCTTTTCCTCCAAGAACCGATGCCCAAAAATGTCCATAAGCCTTTTTCTTATAAGCCCCTTCGAAGCCTTCAAAGTCCCCTATCAGCGCTTGCAATTTCGAATGTTGCACAATGGTCGCCTCACCAGTCAAGGAATCGCCTCGACTGATACCTCAGTCGAGGTGCTAGTCAAGTCTACCTTGCTTATGATCCGCTATTTTCATACTTGTGATGGAACCAGTCAAGGTGCCAGTCGAGTGATCCAGTCAAGGCACCACCTCGACTAGCTCCTAACCATGGTGCCAGTTGAGTGCACCTTGCTTCTATGCCTCCATCAAAATGATCAATCAAGGCACTAGTCGAGTGGTTCAGTCGAGGCCCCACCTCGACTAGACTCTAGTCGAGGCATTGGTCTAGTGCTTCCATAGCACTATCTCAACATCCCAAGTCTCACCGCCAAACTCCACCTCACCAATCGAAGTGTTGCCTTGACTATAACTCAATTGAGGTGCTAGTCGAGTCACCTTGCTTCTGTTTGCCTACAAACGAAGCCCAATCGACTGAACCAAACTGACAATCGATTGTTATACCTCAATACTGAGGTTTAACACCCCAAGTATGATCCCTTTATACTTGATACTCACCCTAAGCCTTCAACCCACTTCCATCAGCCTCACGCCTCCCGGATCCCTTGAGTTCGAGACTCTTCTATTGGGACCGTTGTGACCGCTAGAGAGGGGGGGGGGTGAATAGCATCGTCGATGCTTGATGGATTTCGTTCGCGATCACGTCTACAAATCATGTTAGTGCGCAGCGAAATAATAATAAAAACAATAACATGATACACAATCACAAACACAAGAAAATAACGTGGTTCGAAACTGAATGGTTCATACTCCATGGATTGGGCTCTAAAAGCCCTAGCAATGCAAACACACACTACTAATCACAAATACTCCTTCTCCGAACAATCCAGAGATGGAGAAACCTCGTACAATAGCTCTTACAACAGTAAGAAATAAATAAAAGCAAGATACAATAATAAAATGCAATACAAGTAAAGAAAACAACTTTACAAAAGCTTTTGGATTACTTGCTTTGTGGTTGCTTGAATTGCACTTGGAGACCCTGATTTACAGCAACAAATCGCCTCAAAACTCCTCAAGAATCGGTTGCCAAATCCTCCTCCACGAGCTCCATTTAAAGCTGCTGCCTGTGTTGGATTTTGCCTATCGATCATTTCTCAGACCATCCATCGGTGATGCAATGACTAGATCCACGCTGGAAAAATCCAATGGATACACTATCAATCGACTGATCATACCCATCAGTCGACTGCTGGCTCAATCAGTTAAGTGGTCGGGCCAATTACTCGACTGGAGAACATTCTGTGCCTGAAAATCTGGCCATCAGTTGACTGATCACCTTGATCAGTCGACTTCTCACCTCTGACAGTCAACTTCCAGGACACTTCCCGCAGTCAAACCCTAGTTGACTTACACCAGTCGACTGATACACCTCAAACATGAGGTTTTAACCTCAAACATGAGGTTTATCCCAAGTATGGTGCCCCCATACTTGCTTGACCACCCGTAGCTTAGACCTAAGCCTTCTAGCCACCTCTGTCAGCCTTGCGCCTATTGGATCCCTCCAAGTCATCAATGACTTGTTATTCCATACACTAGTCTTCAGGTGCTTCCATCGGCTATTGTCATGCTAACGATGTCTACACTGCCAAGGCACATTGGACTTACGCTGCCAAGACTCCTCTTGAACTTTACACCGCCAACCATTGGACTTATGCTGCCAAGACTCCCACTTAGACTTTACGCCGCCAATATCAAACCCCTTGGACTTCTCAAATGCCAAGTACCCATGACTTGGACTTTCATTGCCAAGACTACACCCTTGGACTTACGTGGCCAAGACTCCACCCTTGGACTTTATTTGTCAACCTATGTTGGACTTTTACATGCTAAGTACTCAAGACTTGGACTTTCCATGACATGGTCAATCCCAGTCAACCATCAAAGTCCCCCTCGAGTCAAACTTGAGTCTGGTCAATCATGACCCGGGTCGATTGCACCAACAATCTTTCCAAAATATTATCAGACATCAATGTCAAATATCAATGTCAAACCTTCATGTCAAACATCAAAACATCACTCGAGTCAAGCTCGAGTCCGGTCAATCGTGACCTGGGCCGATTGCACCAACAATCTCCCCCTTTTTGATGTTTGACAAAACCACATACCTTTGAGTTAGAACACTAACTCAAATCTTCTTACCAATTATCCCAAATTGGTAATCCCATAACTTCTCCCAATAATTCTCCCAAACATTCTCCCCCTTTTTGACTAACATAAAAAAGGTTCTCTCTAAGGAGGTCAATGTCTCATGTCCCAATGAGATCTTACAATCTCTCCCTTGGTCCAAAAATATCTAGGATGCCTAATCTCTTCCTAGTGATAAGTCTCATATCACTCAAGAGAGACAATCCTACAAACTCTCTCAATTTCCAAATTGGATATCTCAAAATTCCTATTTTTCCCCCTCATGAGGAAAAATAACATCCATCATCCCATGATGGATACCTCCCCCTAAAGGCTTGCTCCCCCTTGACCATTGCACCAACAATGTCCTTGGGAAGTCTCTAAGCCAAAAGGAACTTTAAACCATAAAAAATAAGGTTCAAAGTTCAACATTGAACTTTCCAACCCCTTAAATTTGATACATCACCCTAACAACTCTCCTAATCCATATACAAAGGATTTTCACTCTTTATAATGCTTCCCAAAGCATATCCTAGGGTTAGGAGTGGTTAGGGAACTTTACCGTAGCTGAAAATGAGCTAAACAACCTTATTTTTCCTGAAATCAGCCTAGCAGTCGACTCTATCAGAAAGCAGTCGACTGCCGTGCTCATCAGTCGACTGCCAACAAGGGCAGTCGACTGATAACTGAAATTTTCGAATTTCAATTATTAGAATCGAATTTCATAAATTCATAAATAATTATACGTAATTTGAAAATTCATGAAACTTCATACGTATAATACTTATGACCAATAAAATGGGTGAAAAATATTTTACCTATAAAATATCTAAATTGATACAAAGTTCAATAGTGAAGAAAAACTTCAATGTTTTAGCTCACTTTGTATCAACTTTATCAATGGTGATTGCTATCAAAAGATAGACTCCACCAAGGTTTTTCAAAATGATTTTAAAATAGTTTTAAAATCTTATATTGGATTATATTCTTTGGGATTAATGTACATGGCTTGAACATAAGCTTTCCCAATGATCCACAACATGATTTTAGATGAGTTTGAGTTCATCTAGATGCAAAAACTATGCACCTTGAACTTAACTCATATCCTATCATCTCACATGTATCTAGGGTGTATAAATACACATACATGTCAATTTAGATGTGAGATGTGAGTTTTGGTTTATCTTAAACTAAGGTCTCTTGCATTTTCTAATGCAACTCTACTTAATTCCCTTATAAATGGGACTTCAAGTCATGCAATTATCCTTAACTCAATTTTAATCAAATTAAATGCATGAATGATCATGACATAAATGATAATACAATTAAGCATGACCAATGATTATGATGTCAAGGCATATGATTAAATCTAAATACACATTACATAAAAACCTAAATCCTAAGCATGATTATGACATAAATGATAAAAATAAACATGATGTCATGACATGGTATATGACAAACAAAACATGGCAAATAAAATGTATAGGTATAATAATACCTAAAGTTTAATATTAGTTGCCATTTGTTATAATTAATCACATTTTTCCATATTATCAATTATTCCCAAAGTGTGCCAAAAACCCAAAATGACACATTAAGACTTCTAAACCTAAATTGTGACAATTTGATAGATTTTTCAAACTTCTTAAATAATATTGACACATCCTAAAAACCTTTAGGATTCAAGATCAAAACACATTCCCAAGGTAACCATAACCTTGAGAATGACCTAAAGTGCCACATTTACCAAGGTTAGGTTAACTACCCATTCATTTAAAGTTGGCACAACCTAACCCATTTAGCATGAATCGATCACGCTGTTAGGAACCCAAAACCTATTTGAGCTCCTTGGGTTAATTAGATATTCCTTAGGGATAACCTGTCTAGATACCCTTCTAATGACCCTCCTAGGCTTGGTAGCCTTGGTCATTGTGGTCTTGCTATGGTCAACTCTAGAGGTAACTCCCCCTTTGACCTTCTTGATGGCTTCTCTAGGTTTCCTTGAAATCCTAGCCACTAGACATACACCTTGGTTACCCTTAGGGATGACTTCCCTAGTAACCTTGGTCTTTTTAGACCTAGTTTGAGTTCCATAGTCAAATGGAACATTATGGTAGGTCTTTTTGGGCTTAAGCTTTCTCTTGGATGGTTCTTGTTTCCTAGGTCTTTGACTTTGACTTCAAAGACCCTAGGCTTTGACCATTTGCCCATTTAATTGAATTTTATATTTTTGCAAGGGTCTTCTCTAATTTCTCAAGCCTTGACCTCAAGGCTTGATTTTCCTTTTCTAATTGCCCAATTTTTGAATTTTGATTTAATCATTGGGCATTGTTCTTCCTAGGCATATACCTAGTCCATTTGGGGTTAAAACCTAGGTGGTCCTCAATTTTCTTAATGCTTGCCCTAGGTAAGGTTTTTCTAGGGACATTAGTCCCAAATTTCTCCTTATTTCTAAAATGGACACTCTTAGCCCCTAAACAATAAAACCTATTTCTACTAGCATGCTTTTGTTCATGAGAAATAGCAAGATTATTAACATAACTCCTAGCATGCTTTTTGATCATAGAACTAGAAGATGCATTAAAATATACCTTAGGGTTTGCCTTAGAGGCTCTCCCTACTTGTGATGCTCCTTCTTTGACCTTCTTGCTCCCCCTAGGGAATTGACTCCTATAATGCCCTCTTTGATTACATTTGAAGCATATGATGTGCTCCTTGCTTTTGATGGTTGGGGGACCGACTTCCTTTGACTTTTAGGTACCGGTGGACTTTTCTTGACCTTCTTTGGGCACTTGCTCTTGTAGTGCCCATACTCCCTACACTCAAAACACATTATATAAATTTTATTTTGAAATGATGTGCTTGAGTTACCTAGGTTAATGACGACTAGATTTTGAGCTTCTTCATCTTGACCGGATGTTGAAGGCTCTTCTTCTTGCTCCGGTGTGGGAATCCTCTCCTCCCCCTCAATCCTAGAGATGGAGGCTTCTTCCACCTCTTCTACTTTTTCTTCCTCCGATCCAAAAGTTGACTCCTTCTCAACTTCCGACTCCTCACTTTCTTTTGAGGATGATGAAGCTTCTTCTTCGGTCTCCTCCTCTTCCAAGTCTTCTTGGACCGGTGATGGATTTTCATGAAGCTTGGAAAAATAACTCCAAAGCTCCTTGGCATCTATGTAATTACCTAACATACACACAATGTCGTTAGGAATCAAATCAACCAAGAATTTTATTACCTTTGTGTTTTTCTCGAATCTTTGGAGTGTTCCTCACTCCATCTCTTCCTCTTGAGGAATCCTCCCTTTGGTCCTCTTGGATATTCGAATCCTTCCATCAAAATGGATCACTCCTCAAAGTCCCTCATCATCAAGAAGTCTTCAATCCTTGCCTTCCATTGGTTAAAGCCTTCTCGTCCATATAAAGCATATGGGATTGGAGTGTTGATGTCCCAACCCAAATTTTCTTGAATTTCCATCTTGTTCCTCTTCACCCTCTAGCGTCTTGTCTCCGGGTTGTTAATCCATAGAAGAGCCCCAGGCCCAGATACCAATTGTTGGGACCATTGTGACCGCTAGAGGGGGGGGGGTGAATAGCGTCATCGATGCTTGATGGATTTCGTTTGCGATCGCGTCTACAAATCGTGTTAGTGCGCAGCGGAATAATAATAAAAACAATAACACGATACACAATCACAAACACAAGAATATAACGTGGTTCGAAATCGAATGGTTCATACTCCACGGATCGGGCTCTAAAAGCCCTAGCAATGCAAACACACACTACTAATCACAAATACTCCTTCTCGGAACAATCCGAAGGCGGATAACAGTAAGAAATAAATACAAGCAAGATACAATAATAAAATGCAATACAAGTAAAGAAAATTACTTTACAAGAGCTTTTGGATTGCTTGCTTTTTGGTGGCTTGAATTGCACTTGGAGACCCTGATTTGCAGCAACAAATCGCCCCAAAACTCCTCAAGAACTGGTTGCCAAATCCTCCTCCACGAGCTCCATTTAAAGCTGCTGCCTGTGTTAGATTTCGCCTATCAGTCGACTTCTCAGGACTATCAGTCGACTGATGCCATTATTGTCATGAGACAACGACTAGATCCACGTTGAAAAATCCAATGGATACACCATCAGTCGACTGCTGGCTCAATCAGTCGAGTGGTCGGGTGGATCACTCGATTGGAGAACATTCTGTGCCCAAAAATCTAGCCATTAGTCGACTGATCACCTTGATCAATCGACTTCTCAGGCCAACATTCGACTGCTCACCTTTGGCAGTCGACTGCCAAGGCACTTCCCGTAGTCAAACCCTAGTTGACTCGCACTAGTCGACTGACCCATGGTCCCAGTCGACTGATACACCTCAAACATGAGGTTTTAACCTCAAACATGAGGTTTAATCCAAGTATGGTGCCCCCATACTTGCTAGACCACTCGTAGCCTAGACCTAAGCCTTCTAGCCACCTCCGTCAGCCTCATGCCTATCGGATCCCTCCAAGTCATCAATGACTTGTTCATCCATACGCTAGCCTTCAAGTGCTTCCATCAGCTATTGTCATGCTAATGGTGTCTACACCGCCAAGGAACATTGGACTTACGCTGCCAAGACTCCGCTTGGACTTTATGCTGCCAACCATTGGACTTATGCTGCCAAGACTCCCGCTTAGACTTTACACCGCCAATATCAAACCCTTTGGACTTCTCAAATGCCAAGTACCCATGACTTGGACTTTTATCGCCAAGACTACACCCTTGAATTTATGTGGCTAAGACTCCACCCTTGGACTTTACTTGCCAACCCATGTTGGACTTTTACATACCAAGTACTCAAGACTTGGACTTTCCATGACATGGTCAATCCTAGTCAACCATCAAAGTCCCCCTCGAGTCAAACTCGAGTCCGATCAATCATGACCCGGGTCGATTGCACTAACAATCTCCCCAAAATATTATCAGACATCAATGTCAAACCGTCATGTCAAACATCAAAACATCACTCGAGTCAAACACGAGTCCGGTCAATCGTGACCTGGGCCGATTGCACCAACATCTTCATCCTTGCGCTAGCCTTCAAGTGCTTCCATCGGCTATGTCATGCTCTAGGGTCTACCTTTGCCAAGAGGCTTCGCCTCCAGGACTTCACTGCCAAGACTCTCCGTCCGGGACTTCATTCGCCAAGACTCCTCATCCATAACTTCATTTGCCAAGACTCCTCATCCGAGACTTCACTCACTAAGTACAGTCTCCCAGACCTGCCGAGACTTCCCTCGTGTCTTTCCAACACCAAGTTTTCAGTCTCTCTTGACCAACTTGGATTTTCCCTTGCCAAGTATCCATACTTGGACTTTTCCTTGCCAAGTCACCATACTTGGACTTCTCCACACCAAGTGTCCAGTCAACTTCGACTGACTTGGATTTCTCCAATAATCTCTCTCATATGACCTTGGATGTCCCATACCATCCACTAGTCATATGGGCAAACCATATTGTAAACCATTGTCGAACATCAAAACCCTACTCGAGTCCCACTCGAGTCTAGTCAATCGTGACTTGGGTCGATTGCACCAACAATCTCTCCCTTTTTAATGTTTGACAATATTGTTAAGTTAGGTTATCCCATAATCCCAACTTGACTCTTCTTATGCCAAAGCATAATGAAGTGTTCCCAATTCAGAATTTCAAAATTTTGAAATTTTTGGGGTTTAGTGTATATTAGGGTTGATCCTAACTCAAGATCCTAACTAAACCCCTTCCATTTCTCCCCCTTGTCGACATACATCAAAAAGTCTACCAAGGTTTACCATATCTCATTTTCAATGAGACTCTTCATTCTCTCCCTTGGTCAAAAATCATCTTGAATGTCTTTATTCTCCTTAGTGATCATGAAAATCAATCTTTTATTCCCCCCTCCTTTTTATAAACCATCATTCATCATACCTAGATGGATAATCTCCCATTAAAGGCTTACTTTCCCTTGACCATTGCACCAAGAGAGTTCCTAAGGCAATAGGAAACTTAAACCTTCATAAATAAGGATAAAAGTTCAAATTTTAACTTTCACAATCCTTAAAATTTGATTTTTACCCTAATTAACTCTCCAATTCATTTCCAATGAAAATCTCACCCTGTCAATGCTTGTCTAAGCATACTAGAGGTGTAAGAGTAGTTATCTAACCTAAGGTTATGGTCAGATGGCTTAAACCAATATTGTTAAGCAAAAAATAGTGCTAACAGTTGACTGAGAATGTTCTAGTCGAGTGAAAGCATCTCCAGTCAAGGCGCCGCCTCGAATAGTTTCTGAATTTTCTGAAATTGAATTTTTAGATGAACTTCAGAAATAAAGTAATTCTAGAAAATTCAAAAAATTGTGAAATTTCAACCACACATTACTTATGTCAAACACTATAGGAGAAAAATAATTTTTTTTGAAAATAACTTTTAAATTCAAAGAATGATACAAAGTTCAAAAGCATTGAAACCTTCAATGTTTTTAGCCAACTTTGTTTAAATCTTCTCGATGGTGATTGCTATCAAAATATATGCTTCACCAAGGTTTTTCAAAATGATTTAAAAATATTTTTGAAACCTTAATTTCAATCATGGTCTATGGGCTGAGTATACATGACATGTATACTAGCTTTCCTCATGATTTATACTTATGATTGAGATGAGTTTGAGTTCATCTAGATGCAACATCTATGCACCTTGAACCTAACTCATTTTTCTAACATCTCACAGGTATCTAAGGTGTATAAAAACACACACAAGTCAATGTAATTGTGAGATGTGGATTTTGGTTATTCTTAGTCTAAGGTCTCATGCATTTTTTTAGGCAACTCTATTTGATTCCCTTATTCATGGGACTTCAAATCATGCCATTGTCTTTAAATCAATTTTAATTAATCTTGAATCCATAAATGATGATCATGGAATAAAAATGTGCATAATTTAAAAGTATTTGCTAATAATCATGATGTCATGGCATAAAGATAGACCTAAATATAAACATGACATATTCAAACTAAGCATGATCATGAGATATTTTATACGATTAAATGAGATATGATGTCATGAAATGACATATGACAAACCAAACATGGTAAATATATGAAATACAAAGGTATATACATACCTAAGTTTTAAACCTAATTCCCATTTTCTAGATTTAACCCCATTTTTCCAATAATAAACTATCTCACAATGTGCCAAAAAAATCCAAAAATGACACACTATTGACCCTTAATCTAATTGTGCCAATTTTGATCAAATTTTCAACTTCCATAAAATTAATTGGCACATCCTAAAATATTTTAGGACATAACTCAACCTCATTTCCAAGGAATCCCAAAACCTTAAAAATATCCTAAAGTGTCACCTTTACCATGGTTAGGTTAACTACCTATCCATTTGAGGATAAAACACTCTAAACCCATCTAACATGAAGGTATCATGCTCCTAGGAACCCAATATCTATTGGACCTCCTTGTATTTACTAGGTACTCACTAGGGATAACTTCCCTTAGTACCTTCCTAATGACCCTCCTAGGCTTAGAAGCCTTGGTCATTTTGGTCTTGTCAAGGTTAACCCTAGGGATTGCTTCCCTTGTAACCTTGTTAGTGGCTTTCCTAAGGTTCATTGAAGCCTTAGACACTAGACACTTGTCAAGATTAGCCTTAGGGATGACTTTGTTGGATCGAGCGGATCGTTAGAGGGGGGGGGTGAATAGTGATAAAAGCTTTTCGTTGATAAGCCTTTTTCTTATAAGCCCCTTCGAAGCCTTCAAAGTCCCCTGTCAGCGCTTGCAATTTCGAATGTTGCACAATGGTCGCCTCACCAGTCAAGGCACCACCTCGACAGATACCTCAGTCGAGGTGCTAGTCAAGTCTACCTTGCTTATGATCCGCTATTTTCATACTTGTGATGGAACCAGTCAAGGTGCCAGTCGAGTGATCCAGTCAAGGCACCACCTCGACTAGCTCCTAACCATGGCGCCAGTCGAGTGCACCTTGCTTCTGTGCCTCCATCAAAATGATCAATCAAGGCACTAGTCGAGTGGTTCAGTCGAGGCCCCACCTCGACTAGACTCTAGTCGAGGCGCTGGTCTAGTGCTTCCATAGCACTATCTCAACATCCCAAGTCTCACCGCCTAACTCCACCTCACCAATCGAAGTGTTGCCTTGACTATAACTCAATCGAGGTGCTAGTCGAGTCACCTTGCTTCTGTTTGCCTACAAACGAAGCCCAATCGACTGAACCAAACTGACAATCGATTGTTATACCTCAATACTGAGGTTTAACACCCCAAGTATGATCCCTTTATGCTTGATACTCACCCTAAGCCTTCAACCCACTTCCATCAGCCTCACGCCTCCCGGATCCCTTGAGTTCGTGACTCTTCTATTGGGACCGTTGTGACCGCTAGAGAGGGGGGGGGGGTGAATAGCATCGTCGATGCTTGATGGATTTCGTTCGCGATCACGTCTACAAATCATGTTAGTGCGCAGCGAAATAATAATAAAAACAATAACACGATACACAATCACAAACACAAGAATATAACGTGGTTCGAAACTGAATGGTTCATACTCCATGGATTGGGCTCTAAAAGCCCTAACAATGCTAACACGCACTACTAATCACAAATACTCCTTCTCGGAACAATCCAGAGGTGGAGAAACCTCGTACAATAGCTCTTACAATAGTAAGAAATAAATAAAAGCAAGATACAATAATAAAATGCAATACAAGTAAAGAAAACAACTTTACAAAAGCTTTTGGATTGCTTGCTTTGTGGTTGCTTGAATTGCACTTGGAGACCCTGATTTACAACAATAAATCGCCCCAAAACTCCTCAAGAATCGGTTGCAAAATCCTCCTCCACGAGCTCCATTTAAAGCTGCTGCCTGTGTTGGATTTTGCCTATCAGTCGACTGCTCAGGACCATCAGTCGACTGATGCCACTGTTGTCGTGAGACAATGACTAGATCCACGCTGGAAAAATCCAATGGATACACTATCAATCGACTGATCATACCCATCAGTCGACTGCTGGCTCAATCAGTCAAGTGGTCGGGCCAATTACTCGACTGGAGAACATTCTGTGCCTGAAAATCCGGCCATCAGTTGACTGATCACCTTGATCAGTCGACTTCTCACCTCTGACAGTCGACTTCCAGGACACTTCCCGCAGTCAAACCCTAGTTGACTTACACCAGTCGACTGATACACCTTAAACATGAGGTTTTAACCTCAAACATGAGGTTTATCCCAAGTATGGTGCCCCCATACTTGCTTGACCACCCGTATCCTAGACCTAAGCCTTCTAGCCACCTCCATCAGCCTTGCGCCTATCGGATCCCTCCAAGTCATCAATGACTTGTTCATCCATACACTAGTCTTCAGGTGCTTCCATCGGCTATTGTCATGCTAACGATGTCTACACTGCCAAGGCACATTGGACTTATACTGCCAAGACTCCTCTTGGATTTTACACCGCCAACCATTGGACTTATGCTGCCAAGACTCCCACTTAGACTTTATGCCACCAATATCAAACCCCTTGGACTTCTCAAATGCCAAGTACCCATGACTTGGACTTTCATTGCCAAGACTACACCCTTGGACTTACGTGGCCAAGACTCCACCCTTGGACTTTATTTGCCAACCTATGTTGGACTTTTACATGCTAAGTACTCAAGACTTGGACTTTCCATGACATGGTCAATCCCAGTCAACCATCAAAGCCCCCCTCGAGTCAAACTTGAGTCTGGTCAATCATGACCCGGGTCGATTGCACCAACAATCTTTCCAAAATATTATCAGACATCAATGTCAAATATCAATGTCAAACCTTCATGTCAAACATCAAAACATCACTCGAGTCAAGCTCGAGTCCGGTCAATCGTGACCTGGGTCGATTGCACCAACAATCTCCCCCTTTTTGATGTTTGACAAAACCACATACCTTTGAGTTAGAACACTAACTCAAATCTTCTTACCAATTATCCCAAATTGGTAATCCCATAACTTCTCCCAATAATTCTCCCAAACATTCTCCCCCTTTTTGACTAACATAAAAAAGGTTCTCTCTAAGGAGGTCAATGTCTCATGTCCCAATGAGATCTTACAATCTCTCCCTTGGTCCAAAAATATCTAGGATGCCTACAATCTTCCTAGTGATAAGTCTCATATCACTCAAGAGAGACAATCCTACAAACTCTCTCAATTTCCAAATTGGATATCTCAAAATTCCTATTTTTCCCCCTCATGAGGAAAAATAACATCCATCATCCCATGATGGATACCTCCCCCTAAAGGCTTGCTCCCCCTTGACCATTGCACCAACAATGTCCTTGGGAAGTCTCTAAGCCAATAGGAACTCTAAACCATAAAAAATAAGGTTCAAAGTTCAACATTGAACTTTCCAACCCCTTAAATTTGATACATCACCCTAACAACTCTCCTAATCCATATACAAAGGATTTTCACTCTTTATAATGCTTCCCAAAGCATATCCTAGGATTAGGAGTGGTTAGGGAACTTTACCGTAGCTGAAAATGAGCTAAACAACCTTATTTTTCCGAATCACTTAGCAATGACTTCTATCGAAGCGATCATGCCATATCATCAATCGCCAACAAGGGCAATGATCGATAATCAAATTTTCGAATTTCAATTATTAGAATCGAATTTCATAAATTCATAAATAATTATCGTAATTTGAAAATTCATGAAACTTATACGTATAATACTTATGACCAATAAAATGGGTGAAAAATATTTTACCTATAAAATATCTAAATTGATACAAAGTTCAATAGTGAAGAAAAACTTCAATGTTTTAGCTCACTTTGTATCAACTTTATCAATGGTGATTGCTATCAAAAGATAGACTCCACCAAGGTTTTTCAAAATGATTTTAAAATAGTTTTAAAATCTTATATTGGATTATATTCTTTGGGATTAATGTACATGGCTTGAACATAAGCTTTCCCAATGATCCACAACATGATTTTAGATGAGTTTGAGTTCATCTAGATGCAAAAACTATGCACCTTGAACTTAACTCATATCCTATCATCTCACATGTATCTAGGGTGTATAAATACACATACATGTCAATTTAGATGTGAGATGTGAGTTTTGGTTTATCTTAAACTAAGGTCTCTTGCATTTTCTAATGCAACTCTACTTAATTCCCTTATAAATGGAACTTCAAGTCATGCAATTATCCTTAACTCAATTTTAATCAAATTAAATGCATGAATGATCATGACATAAATGATAATACAATTAAGCATGACCAATGATTATGATGTCAAGGCATATGATTAAATCTAAATACACATTACATAAAAACCTAAATCCTAAGCATGATTATGACATAAATGATAAAAATAAACATGATGTCATGACATGGTATATGACAAACAAAACATGGCAAATAAAATGTATAGGTATAATAATACCTAAAGTTTAATATTAGTTGCCATTTGTTATAATTAATCTCATTTTTCCATATTATCAATTATTCCCAAAGTGTGCCAAAAACACAAAATGACACACTAAGACTTCTAAACCTAAATTGTGACAATTTGATAGATTTTTCAAACTTCTTAAATAATATTGACACATCCTAAAAACCTTTAGGATTCAAGATCAAAACACATTCCCAAGGTAACCATAACCTTGAGAATGACCTAAAGTGCCACATTTACCATGGTTAGGTTAACTACCCATCCATTTAAAGTTGGCACAACCTAACCCATTTAGCATGAATCGATCACGCTCTTAGGAACCCAAAACCTATTTGAGCTCCTTGGGTTAATTAGATATTCCTTAGGGATAACCTGTCTAGATACCCTTCTAATGACCCTCCTAGGCTTGGTAGCCTTGGTCATTGTGGTCTTGCTATGGTCAACTCTAGAGGTAACTCCCCCTTTGACCTTCTTGATGGCTTCTCTAGGTTTCCTTGAAATCCTAGCCACTAGACATACACCTTGGTTACCCTTAGGGATGACTTCCCTAGTAACCTTGGTCTTTTTAGACCTAGTTTGAGTTCCATAATCAAATAGAACATTATGGTAGGTCTTTTTGGGCTTAAGCTTTCTCTTGGATGGTTCTTGTTTCCTAGGTCTTTGACTTTGACTTCAAAGACCCTAGGCTTTGACCATTTGACCATTTAATTGAATTTTATATTTTTGCAAGGGTCTTCTCTAATTTCTCAAGCCTTGACCTCAAGGCTTGATTTTCCTTTTCTAATTGCCCAATTTTTGAATTTTGATTTAATCGTTGGTCATTGTTCTTCCTAGGCATATACCTAGTCCATTTGGGGTTAAAACCTAGGTGGTCCTCAATTTTCTTAATGCTTACCCTAGGTAAGGTTTTTCTAGGGACATTAGTCCCAAATTTCTCCTTATTTCTAAAATGGACACTCTTAGCCCCTAAACAATAAAACCTATTTCTACTAGCATGCTTTTGTTCATGAGAAATAGCAAGATTATTAACATAACTCCTAGCATGCTTTTTGATCCTAGAACTAGAAGGTGCATTAAAATATACCTTAGGGTTTGCCTTAGAGGCTCCCCCTACTTGTGATGCTCCTTCTTTGACCTTCTTGCTCCCCCTAGGGAATTGACTCCTATAATGCCCTCTTTGATTACATTTGAAGCATATGATGTGCTCCTTGCTTTTGATGGTTGGGGGACCAACTTCCTTTGACTTTTCTTGACTTTTAGGTACCGGTGGACTTTTCTTGACCTTCTTTGGGCACTTGCTCTTGTAGTGCCCATACTCCCTACACTCAAAACACATTATATAAATTTTATTTTGAAATGATGTGCTTGAGTTACCTAGGTTAATGACGGCTGGATTTTGAGCTTCTTCATCTTGACCGGATGTTGAAGGCTCTTCTTCTTGCTCCGGCGTGGGAATCCTCTCCTCCCCCTCAATCCTAGAGATGGAGGCTTCTTCCACCTCTTCTACTTCTTCTTCCTCCGATCCGAAAGTTGACTCCTTCTCAACTTCCGACTCCTCACTTTCTTGTGAGGATGATGAAGCTTCTTCTTCGGTCTCCTCCTCTTCCAAGTCTTCTTGGACCGGTGATGGATTTTCATGAAGCTTGGAAAAATCACTCCAAAGCTCCTTGGCATCTATGTAATTACCTAACATACACACAATGTCGTTAGGAATCAAATCAACCAAGAATTTTATTACCTTTGTGTTTTTCTCGAATCTTTGGAGTGTTCCTCACTCCATCTCTTCCTCTTGAGGAATCCTCCCTTTGGTCCTCTTGGATATTCGAATCCTTCCATCAAAATGGATCACTCCTCAAAGTCCCTCATCATCAAGAAGTCTTCAATCCTTGCCTTCCATTGGTTAAAGCCTTCTCGTCCATATAAAGCATATGGGATTGGAGTGTTGATGTCCCAACCCAAATTTTCTTGAATTTCCATCTTGTTCCTCTTCACCCTCTAGCGTCTTGTCTCCGGGTTGTTAATCCATAGAAGAGCCCCAGGCCCAGATACCAATTGTTGGGACCATTGTGACCGCTAGAGGGGGGAGGGTGAATAGCGTCATCGATGCTTGATGGATTTCGTTTGCGATCGCGTCTACAAATCGTGTTAGTGCGCAGTGGAATAATAATAAAAACAATAACACGATACACAATCACAAACACAAGAATATAACGTGGTTCGAAATCGAATGGTTCATACTCCACGGATCGGGCTCTAAAAGCCCTAGCAATGCAAACACACACTACTAACCACAAATACTCCTTCTCGGAACAATCCGAAGGCGGATAACAGTAAGAAAAAAATACAAGCAAGATACAATAATAAAATACAATACAAGTAAAGAAAATAACTTTACAAGAGCTTTTGGATTGCTTGCTTTTTGGTGGCTTGAATTGCACTTGGAGACCCTGATTTGCAGCAACAAATTGCCCCAAAACTCCTCAAGAACTGGTTGCCAAATCCTCCTCCACGAGCTCCATTTAAAGCTGCTGCCTGTGCTAGATTTCACCTATCAGTCGACTTCTCAGGACTATCAGTCGACTGATGCCATTATTGTCATGAGACAACGACTAGATCCACGTTGAAAAATCCAATGGATACACCATCAGTCGACTGATCATACCCATCAGTCGACTGCTGGCTCAATCAGTCGAGTGGTCGGGTTGATCACTCGATTGGAGAACATTCTGTGCCCGAAAATCTAGCCATTAGTCGACTGATCACCTTGATCAATCGACTTCTCAGGCCAACATTCGACTGCTCACCTTTGGCAGTCGATTGCCAAGGCACTTCCCGTAGTCAAACCCTAGTTGACTCGCACTAGTCGACTGACCCATGGTCCCAGTCGACTGATACACCTCAAACATGAGGTTTTAACCTCAAAATGAGGTTTAATCCAAGTATGGTGCCCCCATACTTGCTAGACCACTCGTAGCCTAGACTTAAGCCTTCTAGCCACCTCCGTCAGCCTCATGCCTATCGGATCTCTCCAAGTCATCAATGATTTGTTCATCCTTACGCTAGCCTTCAAGTGTTTCCATCGGCTATTGTCATGCTAACGGTGTCTACACCGCCAAGGAACATTGGACTTACGCTGCCAAGACTCCGCTTGGACTTTATGCTGCCAACCATTGGACTTATGCTGCCAAGACTCCCGTTTAGACTTTACGCCGCCAATATCAAACCCTTTGGACTTCTCAAATGCCAAGTACCCATGACTTGGACTTTTATCGCCAAGACTACACCCTTGAATTTATGTGGCTAAGACTCCACCCTTGGACTTTACTTGCCAACCCATGTTGGACTTTTACATACCAAGTACTCAAGACTTGGACTTTCCATGACATGGTCAATCCTAGTCAACCATCAAAGTCCCCCTCGAGTCAAACTCGAGTCCGATCAATCATGACCCGGGTCGATTGCACTAACAATCTCTCCAAAATATTATCAGACATCAATGTCAAACCTTCATGTCAAACATCAAAACATCACTCGAGTCAAACACGAGTCCGGTCAATCGTGACCTGGGCCGATTGCACCAACATCTTCATCCTTGCGCTAGCCTTCAAGTGCTTCCATCGGCTATGTCATGCTCTAGGGTCTACCTTTGCCAAGAGGCTTCGCCTCCAGGACTTCACTGCCAAGAATCTCCATCCAGGACTTCATTCGCCAAGACTCCTCATCCATAACTTCATTTGCCAAGACTCCTCGTCCGGGACTTCACTCACTAAGTACAGTCTCCCAGACCTGCCGGGACTTCCCTCGTGTCTTTCCAACACCAAGTTTTCGGTCTCCCTTGACCAACTTGGATTTTCCCTTGCCAAGTATCCATACTTGGACTTTTCCTTGCCAAGTCACCATACTTGGACTTCTCCACACCAAGTGTCCAGTCAACTTCGACTGACTTGGATTTCTCCAATAATCTCTCTCATATGACCTTGGATGTCCCATACCATCCACTAGTCATATGGGCAAACCATATTGTAAACCATTGTCGAACATCAAAACCCTACTTGAGTCCCACTCGAGTCTAGTCAATCGTGACCTGGGTCGATTGCACCAACAATCTCTCCCTTTTTAATGTTTGACAATACTGTTAAGTTAGGTTATCCCATAATCCCAACTTGACTCTTCTTATGCCAAAGCATAATGAAGTGTTCCCAATTTAGAATTTCAAAATTTTGAAATTTTTGGGGTTTAGTGTATATTAGGGTTGATCCTAACTCAAGATCCTAACTAAACCCCTTCCATTTCTCCCCCTTGTCGAAATACACCAAAAAGTCTACCAAGGTTTACCATATCTCATTTTCAATGAGACTCTTCATTCTCTCCCTTGGTCAAAAATCATCTTGAATGCCTTTATTCTCCTTAGTGATCATGAAAATCAATCTTCTACTCCCCCCTCCTTTTTATAAACCATCATTCATCATACCTAGATGGATAATCTCCTATTAAAGGCTTACTTTCCCTTGACCATTGCACCAAGAGAGTTCCTAAGGCAATAGGAAACTTAAACCTTCGAAAATAAGGATAAAAGTTCAAATTTTAACTTTCACAACCCTTAAAATTTGATTTTTACCCTAATTAACTCTCCAATTCATTTCCAATGAAAATCTCACCCTGTCAATGCTTGTCTAAGCATACTAGAGGTGTAAGAGTAGTTATCTAACCTAAGGTTATGGTCAGATGGCTTAAACCAATATTGTTAAGCAAAAAATAGTGCTAACAGTTGACTGAGAATGTTCTAGTCGAGTGAAAGCATCTCCAGTCAAGGCGCCGCCTCGAATAGTTTCTGAATTTTCTGAAATTGAATTTTTAGATGAACTTCAGAAATAAAGTAATTCTAGAAAATTCAAAAAATTGTGAAATTTCAACCACACATTACTTATGCCAAACACTATAGGAGAAAAATAATTTTTTTTTAAAATAACTTTTAAATTCAAAGAATGATACAAAGTTCAAAAGCATTGAAACCTTCAATGTTTTTAGCCAACTTTGTTTAAATCTTCTCGATGGTGATTGCTATCAAAATATATGCTTCACCAAGGTTTTTCAAAATGATTTAAAAATATTTTTGAAACCTTAATTTCAATCATGGTCTATGGGCTGAGTATACATGACATGTATACTAGCTTTCCTCATGATTTATACTTATGATTGAGATGAGTTTGAGTTCATCTAGATGCAACATCTATGCACCTTGAACCTAACTCATTTTTCTAACATCTCACAGGTATCTAAGGTGTATAAAAACACACACAAGTCAATGTAATTGTGAGTTGTGGATTTTGGTTATTCTTAGTCTAAAGTCTCATGCATTTTTTTAGGCAACTCTATTTGATTCCCTTATTCATGGGACTTCAAATCGTGCCATTGTCTTTAAATCAATTTTAATTAATCTTGATTCCATAAATGATGATCATGGAATAAAAATGTGCATAATTTAAAAGTATTTGCTAATAATCATGATGTCATGGCATAAAGATAGACCTAAATATAAACATGACATATTCAAACTAAGCATGATCATGAGATATTTTATACGATTAAATGAGATATGATGTCATGAAATGACATATGACAAACCAAACATGGTAAATATATGAAATACAAAGGTATATACATACCTAAGTTTTAAACCTAATTCCCATTTTCTAGATTTAACCCCATTTTTCCAATAATAAACTATCTCACAATGTGCCAAAAAAATCCAAAAATGACACACTATTGACCCTTAATCTAATTGTGCCAATTTTGATCAAATTTTCAACTTCCATAAAATTAATTGGCACATCCTAAAATATTTTAGGACATAACTCAACCTCATTTCCAAGGAATCCCAAAACCTTAAAAATATCCTAAAGTGTCACCTTTACCATGGTTAGGTTAACTACCTATCCATTTGAGGATAACACACTCTAAACCCATCTAACATGAAGGTATCATGCTCCTAGGAACCCAATATCTATTGGACCTCCTTGTATTTACTAGGTACTCACTAGGGATAACTTCCCTTAGTACCTTCCTAATGACCCTCCTAGGCTTAGAAGCCTTGGTCATTTTGGTCTTGTCAAGGTTAACCCTAGGGATTGCTTCCCTTGTAACCTTGTTAGTGGCTTTCCTAAGGTTCATTGAAGCCTTAGCCACTAGACACTTGTCAAGATTAGCCTTAGGGATGACTTTGTTGGATCGAGCGGATCGCTAGAGGGGGGGGTGAATAGCGATAAAAGCTTTTCGTCGATAAGCCTTTTTCTTATAAGCCCCTTCGAAGCCTTCAAAGTCCCCTGTCAGTGCTTGCAATTTCGAATGTTGCACAATGGTCGCCTCACCAGTCAAGGCACCGCCTCGACTGATACCTCAGTCGAGGTGCTAGTCAAGTCTACCTTGCTTATGATCCGCTATTTTCATACTTGTGATGGAACCAGTCAAGGTGCCAGTCGAGTGATCCAGTCAAGGCACCACCTCGACTAGCTCCTAACAATGGCGCCAGTCGAGTGCACCTTGCTTCTGTGCCTCCATCAAAACGATCAATCAAGGCACTAGTCGAGTGGTTCAGTCGAGGCCCCACCTCGACTAGACTCTAGTCGAGGAGTTGGTCTAGTGCTTCCATAGCACTATCTCAACATCCCAAGTCTCACCGCCTAACTCCACCTCACCAATCGAAGTGTTGCCTTGACTATAACTCAATCGAGGTGCTAGTCGAGTCACCTTGCTTCTGTTTGCCTACAAATGAAGCCCAATCGACTGAACCAAACTGACAATCGATTGTTATACCTCAATACTGAGGTTTAACACCCCAAGTATGATCCCTTTATGCTTGATACTCACCCTAAGCCTTCAACCCACTTCCATCAGCCTCACACCTTCCGGATCCCTTGAGTTCGTGACTCTTCTATTGGGACCGTTGTGACCGCTAGAGAGGGGGGGGGGGTGAATAGCATCGTCGATGCTTGATGGATTTCGTTCGCGATCACGTCTACAAATCATGTTAGTGCGCAGCGAAATAATAATAAAAACAATAACACGATACACAATCACAAACACAAGAATATAACGTGGTTCGAAACTGAATGGTTCATACTCCATGGATTGGGCTCTTAAAGCCCTAACAATGCTAACACGCACTACTAATCACAAATACTCCTTCTCGGAACAATCCAGAGGTGGAGAAACCTCGTACAATAGCTCTTACAATAGTAAGAAATAAATAAAAGCAAGATACAATAATAAAATGCAATACAAGTAAAGAAAACAACTTTACAAAAGCTTTTGGATTGCTTGCTTTATGGTTGCTTGAATTGCACTTGGAGACCCTGATTTACAACAACAAATTGCCCCAAAACTCCTCAAGAATCGGTTGCAAAATCCTCCTCCACGAGCTCCATTTAAAGTCTTTCGTGTTGGATTTTGCCTATCACGATCGCTCAGACCATCACCGATCGATGCCCTGTCGTGAGACAATGACTAGATCCACGCTAGAAAAATCCAATGGATACACTATCAATCGACTGATCATACCCATCACGATCATTGCTCAATCACCAAGTGGTCCGCCAATTACTCGATCGAGAACATTCTGCGGCTCGAAAATCCGCCATCGCTGATCGATCACCTTGATCAGTCGACTTCTCACCTCTGACAGTCGACTTCCAGGACACTTCCCGTAGTCAAACCCTAGTTGACTTACACCAATCGACTGATACACCTTAAACATGAGGTTTTAACCTCAAACATGAGGTTTATCCCAAGTATGGTGCCCCCATACTTGCTTGACCACCCGTAGCCTAGACCTAAGCCTTCTAGCCACCTCCGTCAGCCTTGCGCCTATCGGATCCCTCCAAGTCATCAATGACTTGTTCATCCATACACTAGTCTTCAGGTGCTTCCATCGGCTATTGTCATGCTAACGATGTCTACACTGCCAAGGCACATTGGACTTACACTGCCAAGACTCCTCTTGGATTTTACACCGCCAACCATTGGACTTATGCTGCCAAGACTCCCACTTAGACTTTACGCCGCCAATATCAAACCCCTTGGACTTCTCAAATGCCAAGTACCCATGACTTGGACTTTCATTGCCAAGACTACACCCTTGGACTTACGTGGCCAAGACTCCACCCTTGGACTTTATTTGCCAACCTATGTTGGACTTTTACATGCTAAGTACTCAAGACTTGGACTTTCCATGACATGGTCAATCCCAGTCAACCATCAAAGTCCCCCTCGAGTCAAACTTGAGTCTGGTCAATCATGACCCGGGTCGATTGCACCAACAATCTTTCCAAAATATTATCAGACATCAATGTCAAATATCAATTTCAAATCTTCATGTCAAACATCAAAACATCACTCGAGTCAAGCTCGAGTCCGGTCAATCGTGACCTGGGCCGATTGCACCAACAATCTCCCCCTTTTTGATGTTTGACAAAACCACATACCTTTGAGTTAGAACACTAACTCAAATCTTCTTACCAATTATCCCAAATTGGTAATCCCATAACTTCTCCCAATAATTCTCCCAAACATTCTCCTCCTTTTTGACTAACATAAAAAAGGTTCTCTCTAAGGAGGTCAATGTCTCATGTCCCAATGAGATCTTACAATCTCTCCCTTGGTCCAAAAATATCTCGGATGCATACAATCTTCCTAGTGATAAGTCTCATATCACTCAAGAGAGACAATCCTACAAACTCTCTCAATTTCCAAATTGGATATCTCAAAATTCCTATTTTTCCCCCTCATGAGAAAAAATAACATCCATCATCCCATGATGGATACCTCCCCCTAAAGGCTTGCTCCCCCTTGACCATTGCACCAACAATGTCCTTGGGAAGTCTCTAAGCTAATAGGAACTCTAAACCATAAAAAATAAGGTTCAAAGTTCAACATTGAACTTTCCAACCCCTTAAATTTGATACATCACCCTAACAACTCTCCTAATCCATATACAAAGGATTTTCACTCTTTATAATGCTTCCCAAAGCATATCCTAGGATTATGAGTGATTAGGGAACTTTACCGTAGCTGAAAATGAGCTAAACAACCTTATTTTTCCTGAAATCAGCCTAGCAGTCGACTCTATCGAAAGCGATCAATTGATTATTAGAATCGAATTTCATAAATTCATAAATAATTATACGTAATTTGAAAATTCATGAAACTTCATACGTATAATACTTATGACCAATAAAATGGGTGAAAAATATTTTACCTATAAAATATCTAAATTGATACAAAGTTCAATAGTGAAGAAAAACTTCAATGTTTTAGCTCACTTTGTATCAACTTTATCAATGGTGATTGCTATCAAAAGATAGACTCCACCAAGGTTTTTCAAAATGATTTTAAAATATTTTTGAAAACCTATATTGGATCATGTTCTTTGGGCTTAATGTACATGGCTTGAACATAAGCTTTCCCAATGATCCATAACATGATTCTAGATGAGTTTGAGTTCATCTAGATGCAAAACTATGTACCTTGAACTTAACTCATATCCTATCATCTCACATGTATCTAGGGTGTATAAATACACATACATATCAATTTAGATGTGAGATGTGAGTTTTGGTTTATCTTAAACTAAGGTCTCTTGCATTTTCTAATGCAACTCTACTTAATTCCCTTATAAATGGGACTTCAAGTCATGCAATTATCCTTAACTCAATTTTAATCAAATTAAATGCATGAATGATCATGACATAAATGATAATATAATTAAGCATGACCAATGATTATGATGTCAAGGCATATGATTAAATCTAAATACACATTACATAAAAACCTAAATCCTAAGCATGATTATGACATAAATGATAAAAATAAACATGATGTCATGACATGGTATATGACAAATAAAACATGGCAAATAAAATGTATAGGTATAATAATACCTAAAGTTTAATATTAGTTGCCATTTGTTATAATTAATCTCATTTTCCATATTATCAATTATTCCCAAAGTGTGCCAAAAACCCAAAATGACACACTAAGACTTCTAAACCTAAATTGTGACAATTTGATAGATTTTTCAAACTTCTTAAATAATATTGACACATCCTAAAGACCTTTAGGATTCAAGATCAAAACACATTCCCAAGGTAACCATAACCTTGAGAATGACCTAAAGTGCCACATTTACCATGGTTAGGTTAACTACCCATCCATTTAAAGTTGGCATAACCTAACCCATTTAGCATGAATCGATCACGCTCTTAGGAACCCAAAACCTATTTGAGCTCCTTGGGTTAATTAGATATTCCTTAGGGATAACCTGTCTAGATACCCTTCTAATGACCCTCCTAGGCTTGGTAGCCTTGGTCATTGTGGTCTTGCTATGGTCAACTCTAGAGGTAACTCCCCCTTTGACCTTCTTGATGGCTTCTCTAGGTTTCCTTGAAATCCTAGCCACTAGACATACACCTTGGTTACCCTTAGGGATGACTTCCCTAGTAACCTTGGTCTTTTTAGACCTAGTTTGAGTTCCATAATCAAATAGAACATTATGGTAGGTTTTTTTGGGCTTAAGCTTTCTCTTGGATGGTTCTTGTTTCCTAGGTCTTTGACTTTGACTTCAAAGACCCTAGGCTTTGACCATTTGACCATTTAATTGAATTTTATATTTTTGCAAGGGTCTTCTCTAATTTCTCAAGCCTTGACCTCAAGGCTTGATTTTTCTTTTCTAATTGCCCAATTTTTGAATTTTGATTTAATCGTTGGGCATTGTTCTTCCTAGGCATATACGTAGTCCATTTGGGGTTAAAACCTAGGTGGTCCTCAATTTTCTTAATGCTTGCCCTAGGTAAGGTTTTTCTAGGGACATTAGTCCCAAATTTCTCCTTATTTCTAAAATGGACACTCTTAGCCCCTAAACAATAAAACCTATTTCTACTAGCATGCTTTTGTTCATGAGAAATAGCAAGATTATTAACATAACTCCTAGCATGCTTTTTGATCCTAGAACTAGAAGGTGCATTAAAATATACCTTAGGGTTTGCCTTAGAGGCTCCCCCTACTTGTGATGCTCCTTCTTTGACCTTCTTGCTCCCCCTAGGGAATTGACTCCTATAATGCCCTCTTTGATTACATTTGAAGCATATGATGTGCTCCTTGCTTTTGATGGTTGGGGGACCAACTTCCTTTGACTTTTCTTGACTTTTAGGTACTGGTGGACTTTTCTTGACCTTCTTTGGGCACTTGCTCTTGTAGTTCCCATACTCCCTACACTCAAAACACATTATATAAATTTTATTTTGAAATGATGTGCTTGAGTTACCTAGGTTAATGACGGCTGAATTTTGAGCTTCTTCATCTTGACCGGATGTTGAAGGCTCTTCTTCTTGCTCCGGCGTGGGAATCCTCTCCTCCCCCTCAATCCTAGAGATGGAGGCTTCTTCCACCTCTTCTACTTCTTCTTCCTCCGATCCGAAAGTTGACTCCTTCTCAACTTCCGACTCCTCACTTTCTTGTGAGGATGATGAAGCTTCTTCTTCGGTCTCCTCCTCTTCCAAGTCTTCTTGGACCGGTGATGGATTTTCATGAAGCTTGGAAAAATCACTCCAAAGCTCCTTGGCATCTATGTAATTACCTAACATATACACAATGTCGTTAGGAATCAAATCAACCAAGAATTTTATTACCTTTGTGTTTTTCTCGAATCTTTGGAGTGTTCCTCACTCCATCTCTTCCTCTTGAGGAATCCTCCCTTTGGTCCTCTTGGATATTCGAATCCTTCCATCAAAATGGATCACTCCTCAAAGTCCCTCATCATTAAGAAGTCTTCAATCCTTGCCTTCCATTGGTTAAAGCCTTCTCGTCCATATAAAGCATATGAGATTGGAGTGTTGATGTCCCAACCCAAATTTTCTTGAATTTCCATCTTGTTCCTCTTCACCCTCTAGCGTCTTGTCTCCGGGTTGTTAATCCATAGAAGAGCCCCAGGCCCAGATACCAATTGTTGGGACCATTGTGACCGCTAGAGGGGGGGGGTGAATAGCGTCATCGATGCTTGATGGATTTCGTTTGCGATCGCGTCTACAAATCGTGTTAGTGCGTAGTGGAATAATAATAAAAACAATAACACGATACACAATCACAAACACAAGAATATAACGTGGTTCGAAATCGAATGGTTCATACTCCACGGATCGGGCTCTAAAAGCCCTAGCAATGCAAACACACACTACTAACCACAAATACTCCTCGGAACAATCCGAAGGCGGATAACAGTAAGAAATAAATACAAGCAAGATACAATAATAAAATGCAATACAAGTAAAGAAAATTACTTTACAAGAGCTTTTGGATTGCTTGCTTTTTGGTGGATTGAATTGCACTTGGAGACCCTGATTTGCAGCAACAAATCACCCCAAAACTCCTCAAGAACTGGTTGCCAAATCCTCCTCCACGAGCTTCATTTAAAGCTGCTGCCTGTGCTAGATTTCACCTATCAGTCGACTTCTCAGGACTATCAGTCGACTGATGCCATTATTGTCATGAGACAACGACTAGATCCACGTTGAAAAATCCAATGAATACACCATCAGTCGATTGATCATACCCATCAGTCGACTGCTGGCTCAATCAGTCGAGTGGTCGGGTTGATCACTCGATTGGAGAACATTCTGTGCCCGAAAATCTAGCCATTAGTCGACTGATCACCTTGATCAATCGACTTCTCAGGCCAACATTCGACTGCTCACCTTTGGCAGTCGACTGCCAAGACACTTTCCGTAGTCAAACCCTAGTTGACTTGCACTAGTCGACTGACCCATGGTCCCAGTCGACTGATACACCTCAAACATGTGGTTTTAACCTCAAACATGAGGTTTAATCCAAGTATGGTGCCCCCATACTTGCTAGACCACTCGTAGCCTAGACCTAAGCCTTCTAGCCACCTCCGTCAGCCTCATGCCTATCGGATCTCTCCAAGTCATCAATGATTTGTTCATCCTTACGCTAGCCTTCAAGTGTTTCCATCAGCTATTGTCATGATAACGGTGTCTACACCGCCAAGGAACATTGGACTTACGCTGCCAAGACTCCGCTTGGACTTTATGCTGCCAACCATTGGACTTATGCTGCCAAGACTCCCGCTTAGACTTTACGCCGCCAATATCAAACCCTTTGGACTTCTCAAATGCCAAGTACCCATGACTTGGACTTTTATCGCCAAGACTACACCCTTGAATTTATGTGGCTAAGACTCCACCCTTGGACTTTACTTGCCAACCCATGTTGGACTTTTACATACCAAGTACTCAAGACTTGGACTTTCCATGACATGGTCAATCCTAGTCAACCATCAAAGTCCCCCTCGAGTCAAACTCGAGTCCGATCAATCATGACCCAGGTCGATTGCACTAACAATATCTTCAAAATATTATCAGACATCAATGTCAAACCTTCATGTCAAACATCAAAACATCACTCGAGTCAAACACGAGTCCGGTCAATCATGACCTGGGCCGATTGCACCAACATCTTCATCCTTGCGCTAGCCTTCAAGTGCTTCCATCGGCTATGTCATGCTCTAGGGTCTACCTTTGCCAAGAGGCTTCGCCTCCAGGACTTCACTGCCAAGACTCTCCGTCCGGGACTTCATTCGCCAAGACTCCTCATCCATAACTTCATTTGCCAAGACTCCTCATCCGGGACTTCACTCACTAAGTACAGTCTCCCAGACCTGCCGGGACTTCCCTCGTGTCTTTCCAACACCAAGTTTTCGGTCTCCCTTGACCAACTTGGATTTTCCCTTGCCAAGTATCCATACTTGGACTTTTCCTTGCCAAGTCACCATACTTGGACTTCTCCACACCAAGTGTCCAGTCAACTTCGACTGACTTGGATTTCTCCAATAATCTCTCTCATATGACCTTGGATGTCCCATACCATCCACTAGTCATATGGGCAAACCATATTGTAAACCATTGTCGAACATCAAAACCCTACTCGAGTCCCACTCGAGTCTGGTCAATCGTGACCTGGGTCGATTGCACCAACAATCTCTCCCTTTTTAATGTTTGACAATACTGTTAAGTTAGGTTATCCCATAATCCCAACTTGACTCTTCTTATGCCAAAGCATAATGAAGTGTTCCCAATTCAGAATTTCAAAATTTTGAAATTTTTGGGGTTTAGTGTATATTAGGGTTGATCCTAACTCAAGATCCTAACTAAACCCCTTCCATTTCTCCCCCTTGTCGAAATACATCAAAAAGTCTACCAAGGTTTACCATATCTCATTTTCAATGAGACTCTTCATTCTCTCCCTTGGTCAAAAATCATCTTGAATGCCTTTATTCTCCTTAGTGATCATGAAAATCAATCTTCTATTCCCCCCTCCTTTTTATAAACCATCATTCATCATACCTAGATGGATAATCTCCCATTAAAGGCTTACTTTCCCTTGACCATTGCACCAAGAGAGTTCCTAAGGCAATAGGAAACTTAAACCTTCGAAAATAAGGATAAAAGTTCAAATTTTAACTTTCACAACCCTTAAAATTTGATTTTTACCCTAATTAACTCTCCAATTCATTTCCAATGAAAATCTCACCCTGTCAATGCTTGTCTAAGCATACTAGAGGTGTAAGAGTAGTTATCTAACCTAAGGTTATGGTCAGATGGCTTAAACCAATATTGTTAAGCAAAAAATAGTGCTAACAGTTGACTGAGAATGTTCTAGTCGAGTGAAAGCATCTCCAGTCAAGGCGCCGCCTCGAATAGTTTCTGAATTTTCTGAAATTGAATTTTTAGATGAACTTTGAAATATTCTAGAAAATTCAAAAAATTGTGAAATTTCAACCACACATTACTTATGCCAAACACTATAGGAGAAAAATAATTTTTTTTTAAAATAACTTTTAAATTCAAAGAATGATACAAAGTTCAAAAGCATTGAAACCTTCAATGTTTTTAGCCAACTTTGTTTAAATCTTGTCGATGGTGATTGCTATCAAAATATATGCTTCACCAAGGTTTTTCAAAATGATTTAAAAATATTTTTGAAACCTTAATTTCAATCATGGTCTATGGGATGAGTATACATGACATGTATACTAGCTTTCCTCATGATTTATACTTATGATTGAGATGAGTTTGAGTTCATCTAGATGCAACATCTATGCACCTTGAACCTAACTCATTTTTCTAACATCTCACAGGTATCTAAGGTGTATAAAAATACACACAAGTCAATGTAATTGTGAGATGTGGATTTTGGTTATTCTTAGTCTAAGGTCTCATGCATTTTTTTAGGCAACTCTATTTGATTCCCTTATTCATGGGACTTCAAATCATGCCATTGTCTTTAAATCAATTTTAATTAATCTTGAATCCATAAATGATGATCATGGAATAAAAATGTGCATAATTTAAAAGTATTTGCTAATAATCATGATGTCATGGCATAAAGATAGACCTAAATATAAACATGACATATTCAAACTAAGCATGATCATGAGATATTTTATACGATTAAATGAGATATGATGTCATGAAATGACATATGACAAACCAAACATGGTAAATATATGAAATACAAAGGTATATACATACCTAAGTTTTAAACCTAATTCCCATTTTCTAGATTTAACCCCATTTTTCCAATAATAAACTATCTCACAAATGTGCCAAAAAAATCCAAAAATGACACACTATTGACCCTTAATCTAATTGTGCCAATTTTGAATAAAATTAATTGGCACATCCTAAAATATTTTAGGACATAACTCAACCTCATTTCCAAGGAATCCCAAAACCTTAAAAATATCCTAAAGTGTCACCTTTACCATGGTTAGGTTAACTACCTATCCATTTGAGGATAACACACTCTAAACCCATCTAACATGAAGGTATCATGCTCCTAGGAACCCAATATCTATTGGACCTCCTTGTATTTACTAGGTACTCACTAGGGATAACTTCCCTTAGTACCTTCCTAATGACCCTCTTAGGCTTAGAAGCCTTGGTCATTTTGGTCTTGTCAAGGTTAACCCTAGGGATTGCTTCCCTTGTAACCTTGTTAGTGGCTTTCCTAAGGTTCATTGAAGCCTTAGCCACTAGACACTTGTCAAGATTAGCCTTAGGGATGACTTTGTTGGATCGAGCGGATCGCTAGAGGGGGGGGGGTGAATAGCGATAAAAGCTTTTCGTCGAATTCGTTTCAAAACACAAGTAAATGTAGCAGAAAGATAAAATGAACACGATAGAGTTTTACTTAGTTCGTAGCCTATGGCTACTACTCCAAGGCCCTAGTGGTCCTTGACCACGCATGGAGGAAAAATCAATAACGAACTCCTCCTCGTTGGAGGTAGGAGTTAATCGAATACACAAAAACCAAAGCTTGAGGTAGAGGGAGACTCCCCCTCTCCTCGTTGCAATAAAAGCTCGTAGAATAGAAAGTAAATACAAGAATTGATGAATGACTAAAAAAACTTTTATCGACGCCCAAAAGGATGGAGGCTTAAGCTTGTGTCGTCGGCATTTTTGTAGCACTTCGATGTCGTGGAGTCGTTGGAGTGTCGTCACGTTACGGAGGCTTTAGGGCACTTTGAATTGATGAAAAACCTTTAGAAAAGCCCTCCTTTTATAGTTTTTGAGCCCCTCATTGAGGGGATCTTCAACCAATCAAAATTAGGCACAAAGCTCCTTGGAATGAGGTGATAAGGCTTGACTCCTCGAAGCTGATCCTTGACCATCAGTCGACTGATGGCCATCATCAGTCGACTGATGGCAGCGTTAGTCGAGTCGCAACACTCAACAGTCGACTGATGAAGGCAGTCGAGTGGATCTTGTGGGAAGTCGACTGATGCTTGCTAAAATCACAAGTTAGCTTAATAAAAACATAATTTCGACGACCGTCGACCGTTCGATCTCGACCTAGACCATCCATGGGATGTCTTTGGTCGGATCTATGCTTAAGACCATCCCTGTAAGGAGGATACGACCTCACTTACGCTCACACACATGAGCTTACCTCGATACTTACTTTGTAGCTCTCGCTTCCAGCCTTCCACTCGATTCCTTCGGCTCCCTCCGAAGTCACTCGAGTGTCTCCCGACCATCGTGGCTTCCTCTAGGTGTCGCTAGCCTTCATCTCTAGTTTTAGCACTTTTCTGCACACTCGATTCAGCTCATGAGATAACGATATGAGTTTAACTTTGTATCGTTTGCTATAATCAAAACTCAGGTTCGACTTAGGTGCCCACTGCACCAAAAGACTTCCCTAATAGCCTTGACTTTCTTAGACCTAAAACTAGTTCCATAATTAAATGGAACATTGTGGTAGGTTTGTATGGTCTTCTTGGGCTTAGGTTTGTGATCCAAACCTTCCTTGCCCTTAACTAAATCTTTCCTACCGACACCTAAGTTTTGTTCATTTGACCCTATAATCATGTTTTCCATCTATAGGGATGTATACTGAAAAGTCTATCTTTTGTATGAACATCTTTATTTTGAAATAAGAATCACATGATCATTGTTTGCATATTTTTATGGTTATGCAATATTGTCTAATACATTACATTGTAGATAACATGGTGTGTGGTGTCACATGGGAGATTATGTTATTGGCTCCTTGTAAAGTACAAGTAAAGGCTCACAACCGAGATGACTTTGGACAAACCATCAGAATGGTTGTAGTGTGATTTGGTATTGGTTTGTCTTGACCATAGAATCACACTAGTGCACTTTGTGTGTATTGCGCAGGACCGACTTAGAGGTGATTCGATTTATTGCTGACTACATAATCGAATTGGACCTCAGACATTATATTGTACATAATCTTAATCCCGATATAATAATGGGCACATATACTTAGTACTCATCTCTTTGATTTACCAATGGGCGAGATTTATAGATTAAATCGATAGGCTCGGTAAGTTGGGAGATGATATTATTTATATGGTGTGCCTTTGATTATAGGAGGAAACCGTGTCCTATATATTAGGATGATGATGTCCCCTTGAGGAGCTCATAAGGTTCATCATGTAAACCCTGCAGGTGGACTTGGTCCGGCATGATGAAAAGGTTGAGTGGTACTACTCAAGGAGTTAGATGTTGATTAATTAATAGTCAGTAAATTAATTAATCGACGGACATTCGAGATCTTAAACACGGAGGGAAAATGTACAAACAATATATGGAGCCCATATTATCATATGGGGGTTGGTGAGGTAGATCAATGATAATCCTTTAGTGGATTGGATTATCATTAGTGGATCGGACTTTATGTGGGTTTGATCCATGGGTGGCCAAGATCCAACTCCTCCTCATGGTCCCTAATGTAGCCTATTAACACCTCATGAAGATTAGATCCAATGGATAGAAACAAAACTCTAGATCCAAAGGAAGAGATTAAATCTCTAGATCCGACGGTTGAGATTAAATCTCTAGATCCGAAGGTTGAGATTAAATCCCTAGAACCAATGGAGGAGATTAAATCTTGGCTTGAGCTCAACTCTATAAATAGAGATCATGAAGTGGGCAGCAAGATAGAGCATGGCTTAAAGGGATTAGGGTTTGCTTCCTTTGGAGGCTAGGAATCCTAGTTGGTTTAGGATTAGGTTTGGGTGACTAGGGTTTTGGGAGTCATGGGTGGGCGGCAACAAGTGGAGGAGGTGTCTCTTCTTCTTCGTAAGGTGTGGCCGGTTCCTTCCATCTTCCCTCTACCTTGGTTTGTGCTCATCCTAACTTTCTTCCCCACTTTCATGGCCGGCCATTAGGAGAGCTAGGATTAGGGTTTGGAGGCTTAGGGTTTAGGAGGCTTGGGTGGCACCAAATAAGGAAGTAGTTTGCTTTCTTCTTCCTATCCTTTGGTGGCCGGCGCCCACAGCCATATCCCAGCCCTTGGCCAGCATCCAAAGACCCCTTCTCCTTATCCTTCTCCTTAAGTGGTGGAAATAAGCTATAGGGCTTTCCCTTGGTGTCTTGGCCGATTTCCACCATTATCTCCTTCTCCTTGTTGGCCAGCGGCAAGCATTCTCCTTGTTGCTTGTTGGTTGGCCATAGGAAGGAGAAGAGCTTTGTTTCTATTCTTCCTCTTGCTTTGGAAAAGTAAGGAAGGAAGATTTATGATCTAGGAGCTTCGACTTTTGGTAGAGCGTCACCCACACGACGTCCGAAAGGAGGAAGGTCATACATTAGAAGATCGAGATGTATATCGATTCTCTAATTTTTATATGTTACATGTTTGTATTTGTTTTTCATTTATGAGCATGATATAAATCTGTATATGGCTAAATAATACTTGGATCCCGAGAATAAACACAAAAACCGGCGATCCGGACATCGTCTATTCCTCGACTACTCGTAGAATAGAGGATGGTCGCTTGAACAACTAGTTTGTTCAAGTGACCTCTCTAAACGAATAGCACGATGATGGCTTGGTTGTTTGGGCAATCCCTTTTGTCTAGGATTAAATTTTTAATCCAGGGATATCGAAGGGATCGCCATGATCAAATGACCGAGGTGAAGTGGGAAGCGAAGTTTCCCCTCACGGACTCGATAAGCTAAAACCATTAAATTGGTATGAGAGCTTCCGGGGCAAAACCCTACACCATCTTCCTTAGAGTCTTCTCCATTTTCTCAAGATTTGAACTCAAAGCTTGATTTTCCTTTTCTAATACTTCAATTTTTGAATTTACATTGTTTCTTGAGACTTTTTTCTTCCTAGGTATATGCCTAGATTTCTTATGGTTATTAGATGGGGTCTCAACCTTATCCCTAAGATTACAATGTTTGGCACCTAAATAAAAATAATTATTTTTTAGATTAATCCTCAGGCTTACTACTAGCATGCTTTGTTGATGTAGGGGCACTAGATAATCGAACTTATATTTTGATTATGGCAAAGATCAAAAGTTAAGGTCATATTGTTATCTCATGAGCTGAATTAAGTGTGTAGGAAATGATTAAGCTAAGCCGAAGGTCAGCGTCACCCGGAGAATCCCGAGTCGGGAAACCGTGGTGGTCGAATGACACTAGGGGAACTTCGTGGGAGTCGAAGAACCTAGGTGGAAGATCGGAAGCAAAGCGACAGGTCTTAAAGGACTAGAGGTAATCACGAGTGCGAAGAGAGATAGTAAGGTCATGTCCTCTATATGAGGACAACCGTAGGCGGCAATCCGACTAAGACTTCCAGTGGAAGGTCTAGGTTGAGATCAGACGGTAAGGAATCATTATATTTATCATTTTCTATGCTAACCTCTTACTACAGGGAAGTGGTCGGGCTGGCAGTTGACTGCTGGTCATCAGGTAGTCGACTGATGCACATCAGTCGACTGATGGAAGGCATCATTCGACTCATGGTGACGAATCAGCCTTTTGTGCTAGGTCAAAACGGATAATATTTGCCTCGATCACTTCGTGATAAAATATGGTACTACCTCGTGATCAGTTCCAAAAGATGAGGATCTACATCAAGACTTATTTCAGGCCAAAACTCTATAAAAGGAGGGGAGGACTCCAACCCAAATATCAATTAATTCTATTCTGAAAGTGCTCCCACAATGGCAAAGCTCCAATGCCGTAATGCCGACGCAATGCCAACTTCAGAATCTATTCGTCGACAGCAAGTATTTTTCTTTATTTACTGTATTCGATCGTGGTTTTAATCATAACGAGGTGAGGTAAGCTTGTTGCCTCATTCTCATACTTTCGGTTTTGTGATCGTTGTCTCCTACCTCCAACGAGGAGGAGACTTTATAGTGGATTGCCCCTTCATACGCGGTCAAGGATCACGGGGCCTTGGATTAACAGTCGGTGGCCTGTGAACCAAGTAAAAATAAATTGTGTTATTTATTTTTCCACTATGCTTGCTATTATCGAATGAATGAAAAAAAAGTTTTACGCTCGCTATTCACCCCCCTCCTCTAGCGATGCTTCTCGATCCAACATGCTTCTTATAATCATCAACAATTGCAAGTAAATTGAAACCATTTCTAGCATTCTTTCTATCATTACATAAATTACAAGCATTATTAAAATTTACCTTAGGGTTTGCCTTAGCTCCCCATGCATTTGACCTCTCTCCTTTGCCCTTCCGAGGGTGACTCCCCTAGGAAATTGACTCCGTTAATGTCCCCTTTTGTTGCACTTGAAGCATACTATATGCTCCTTGCTCTTGCAAATTGTGACTCCAACTTTCTTTGACTTTTCTTTGGCCCTTGGTGCCGTTTAGCCTTTTTGACTCTTTTTGGGCATTTATTCTTATAATGCCCTACTTCTCTACACTCAAAGCATGTTATATGATTTTTATTTTTAACAATTGCATTTGAGTTACCTTCTTGAAAGGCAGGTGAATTTTGGCCTTCTTCTTCACATCTGGAGGTAGATGGCTCCTCCTCTTGCTCTTGTTTTGGGGTTGAATATCTAACCTCCCCCTCAATCCTTGATGTAGATACTTCTACAATTTCTTTAATCTCGGAAGTTGAACACTTCTCAATTTTCGAATCATCAAGAGCTTGGGATGATGAACATTCTTCTCCTTTGGACTTGTTATCATCTGGATCATTGAATATTCAGCATGGAGCTTAGCATGCTTGCTCCATAATTCCTTAGCATCCCTAAACTTCCCTAATTTACACAAAATGTTATTAGGTATTAAATTAAATAAAATCTTCCTTACCTTATCATTAGCCTCGAATCTTTGGACTTCTCTCTCAGTCCATTTACTATGATTGAGAGTTCTCCCCTTCTTGTCCATTAGAGTCTTGAAGCCTTCCATCAATATGAACCACTCCTCAATGTTCATTTGGAAGAAAAATTCAGTAATTGTCTTCCATTGACCAAATCTTTCAAATCCATAGAGTGGTGGAAATCAAATGTCACTCCCAAATCCGTCTTCAAACTCCATCGCCTCTTGCTTTAGCTCCTTGGCAGTTAGTCCAAATGAAGAGTATACTGGGCTCTAATACCAGTTGTAGGACTGTTGACGTCGCTAGAGGGTGTAGGGATGTATACTGAAAAGTCTATCTTTTCTATGAACATCTTTATTTTTGAAATAAGAATCACATGATCATTGTTTGCATATTTTTATGCAATATTATCTAATACTTTACATTGTAGATAACATGGTGTGTGGTGTCACACGGGAGATCATGTTATCGGCCCCTTGAAAAGTATAAGTAAAGGCTCACAACCGAGATGGCTTTGGACAAACCATCGGAATGGTTGTAGTGTGATTTGGTATTGGTTTGTCTTGACCATAGAATCACACTAGTACACTTTGTGTGTATTGAGTAGGACCGACTTTGAGGTGATTCGATTTATTACTAACTACATAATCGAATCGGACCTCAGATATTATTTAGTACATGCTCTTAATCCCGATATAATAACGGGCACATATACTTAGTACTCATCTATTTGATTTACCAATGGGCGAGATTTATAGATTAAATAGATAGGCTCGGTAAGTTGGGAGATGATATTATTTATATGGTGTGCCGTTGATTATAGGAGGAAACCATGTCCTATATATTAGGATGATGATGTCCCCTTGAGGAGCTCATAAGGTTCATCATGTAAACCCTACAGGTGGACTTGGTCCGACATGATGAAAAGGTTGAGTGGTACTACTCAAGGAGTTAGATGTTGATTAATTAATGGTCAATAAATTAATTAATCGACGGAAATTCGAGATCTTAAACACGGGGAGAAAATGTACAAATAATATATGGAGCCCATATTATCATATGGGGGTTGGTGAGGTAGATCAATGATGAACCTTTAGTGGATTGGATCATCATTAGTGGATCGGACTTTATGTGGGCTTGATCCATGGGTGGCCAAGACCCAACTCCTCCTCATGGTCCCTAATGTAGCCTATTAACACCTCATGAAGCTTATATCCAATGGATAGAAACAAAACTCTAAGATCCATAGGTAGAGATTAAATCTCTAAGATCCGACGGTTGAGATAAATCTCTAGATCCGACGGTTGAGATTAAATCCCTAGAACCAATGGATGAGATTAATTCATGACTTATCCCTAACTCTATAAAAGGATGTCAAGGGAGTTGGCGTGGAATAATTGATGAGAGCTAGGGTTTTTGGGCGGCAAGGAAGAGGAATCCTAGTTGAGATAGGGTTAGGATTAGGGTTTGGAGGCAAGGGTGGCACCAAATAAGGAAGGTATTCTTCTCTTCTTCTTCCTCTTTTGGCCAACGTCCAGCACCTCTCCAGCCTCTTTTCCAGCCTTGGCCAGTGCCAAAAAGCTCCCTTCTCCTTCTCCTAAGGTGGTGGAAACAAGATATAGGGCTTCCCTTGGTATCTTGGTTGTTTTCCACCATCTTCTCCTTCACCTAGTTGGCCGGCGGCAAGGATAGTTTTAGTTCCTTGTTGGTTGTTTCTAGAGAGGAGAAAAACCTTGTTTCTACTCTTCCTCTTGCTTTGGAAGAGAAAGGAAGGAAGATTTGTGATCTAGGAGCTTCGACTTTTGGTAGATCATCGCCCACACGACGTCCAAAAGGAGGAAGGTCATACATTAGAAGATCGAGAGGTATACCTATTCTACTTTCTTCTTTTGTTTGTTGCTTGTTTTTGTTTTTCAATTATAAGCATGTTATAAATCTGTAAATGGCTAAATAATACTTGGATCCCGAGCATAAACACAAAAACCAGCGATCCGGACATCGTCTATTCTGCGGCTACTCGTAGAATAGAGGATGGTAGCTTGAACAACTAGTTTGTTCAAGTGACCTCTCTAAACGAATAGCACGACGATGGCTTGATTGCTTTGGCAATCCCTTTTGTCTAGGATTAAATTTTTTAATCCGGGGACATAGAAGGGATCACCATGAAGGAAGCTACCGAGGTGAAGTGGGAAGCGAAGTTTCCCCTCACGGACTCGATAAGCAAAACCCCTTTCAGAGGGGGGGGGGGTGAATAGCAATTCATTAATTTCATTGATGGAATTCGTCGTGCTTGTCTACATTCGTTAGTACGCAGTGAAAATACAAGTACAAATATGAATAAAAATACAATGTACACAACACCCCACGACACATGGATTTTACATGGTTCAGAACCCTAGTTCCTACTTTACGGTCGAGCTCTAGTGGTTCACACCACCACTAAATCTTCTCCTTCTTGGAAACAATCCGGAGGTGGAGAAACCTCTTACAATAGAACTAACAACAATAACAACCAAATACAAGATGTAAATGAAATGAATAAACAAGAACACTTTACACAAATGCCTTTGCTCGATTGCTTGTTTTGGTTGTGTTGGAGAAACCCTAGAAGGTTGGAATGCAACAACACTTTGCCCTCTTTTCCTTCAAGATCCGACGCCCAAAAACATCCATAAGCCTCTTTCTTATAAGCCCCTTTGAAACCTTCAACTTCCCCTATCGGTGCTCGTGATTCCGAACATTGCAGCACAACGGTATGATGTGAGCAAAACATATAGGGTTTTAGGAGAAGTTTTCACACACATCTCGTTACATTTTATCCTTGTTTAATGCATATTCTACTTTGTTTTGCATGCATTTCCTATTTTCTAGTTCGGAGATCTTCTCTTATTACTTTTATGTGTAGGACGACATTTTATAGGTGAAACGACACACTTTTGGATCAAAAGGGAGGCATTCACCGGGTGGAATAGAGGCGGACACAACCGACCATGTGGATTCCACATGACCATGTCCAAACCTCGAAGCCAGCCATCCCAGGGCCCCACATGGCTGACCGTGTGGATTCCACATGGCCACGTGACACTAGGCAATTTTGACGTGACTAGGGTTTTCGTGGGATTTATGAAGACCCGACTTCACGTCTATAAAAAGGAAGACACACCCAAACCCTAGGGGGGAGGCTTGACGGCTAGGACGACAAGACAACGCCCTAAAAAGCATCAGAGACTCACAACAGGGAGGAAGGAAGCGACATGGAGATCCATTCCGATGCTCTGACATTGTGGAGAACATCCAAGACACGCATATTGTCTAGGACTGAAAGTAACTTCTTTATTTTCTTGTTCTACTTGCATTGTAATTATGTTTTCTAAGATGTCTTGTGTTTATTCTTCCTTGTCTATGGAGTAGATACTTCAATTCTTGGATTAGGGAGTAACTTGTGTTTGTGGATATGCTAGTTCAAATAGTCATTCATCTCCTTTGATTATATTTGCAATTTTGTGTTGTTGAGATTTATGAAGGTTATGTTTTGATTCTAATTCTACTATGCGTAGTCAATACAAAGGGTGACAACCTTCATATCAAAAACCTAGGAGAATCAAGGATGAGCCTTGCGGTCATCCTATCTCCTGTAATCGTAGAAGACAGAATATGATAGGATAGGATATGAAATAAGATCTGCCTCTACATAGGGAATTATTAGGACGTTTGGTACCTCAATATCCTATCTTAGCAGAAGAGCCAAAGTAGGAGAAATTAACTCTAGAAGGGTTGAGGAACCTTAATGACAGAGGGGTCCCAATGGTATCAACCCCCTGAGCTCTGATGATCTGAAAGGTAAACTTGGTTAGGAATAGGTAGCTCCCGGTAGAAGCAAAAGTTCATCGAGCAAATGCATAGTGATCCTCCCTCAAGATCATAATTAGAGATCTTAACGCACCTAATTGATAGCATGTTCCACGATGCATAAGTGAAACTGAAGTCCTAGAATCCCTTTTTGAGAACTTCGAACCAATCTTCCCTTCCTTCGAGTGACACCGCACTTGAGTTAGGACTACCATCAACCTTGCAATCTATACTCTTAGAAGATTAATTTGGAACAACAACATCAACTGGACAGACAATATTCGAATCTCAGTCTCTGTGGGATCGATAATCTTTTATTACTTGACGACATTCGTGCACTTGTGGGCATTGAGCGCGAGCATGCACATCGAGTCCTCAACGATCCTCATTGGAGATTTGAGAGTCGTGCTCTCATGCATCAAGTTTTTGGCGTCATTGTCGGGGACTATTGATTCAATATCGAATTGAAAGTGGATAGCTTGGATCAGACTTAGGTTGAATTTTCTTTCTTATCTTATTTCATTACAGTTTATTCAGTTTTAGATTTTTTCTATTTAAATTCAGTTTAGCTAAATTTTAGTAGTCACGTTACATTTTTCTTTAGTTTAGTTCTTAGGTTTTCTTCACGTTGTTTAGTGCATTAGAATTCTTTTATTACCTATTTATAAGTAGTAGGTATACTCCCAATTGCACAGCTTGGTACGTTGTATGCATCAATGATTAAGATCGAAAAATCTGCTTCCGATAGACCCAAAAATAGAATGAACCTACTATCGCAAGAGAGCTGAGCAGAGAAGCATGGAGGACCAAGACACCCTTTGGTGAACCTAGGTAGCCGACCTTTGTTGGACTACGCATCCCCGAATGCTAGAGGGTATAGGCTGAGTATAGATGGACCATCCATCTCAGCTAATAACTTTGAATTAAAACATGCACTCATACACATAGTGTCACGACCCGAGAGTATATTTGTCCATCAAACGAACGGTACCCTATAGTGACAATATAATATACAAAACCAATACAAGTCCCTTATAGTTGCTGATACCCACAAATAATAAAACTCTGTGAAGTAACACTGACAAATAATAGAAATGCAAGGACACAAGATGCACTCCGGAGTGACTTTGACTGAACAAGAAACATAGTCGAAACCAACATCCAAATCAAATCCATAGTAAAGGCCAAATACATACAACACGTCCATATACCAAAATGCAGAAACGATATAAGATAAAATCCCAAACAACCAATCAAAGATAATACAACAATATGGAATAAAAATCCAACCACTCGGTGTGAGATGAGATCAACTGATGGAGTTCCGAGCACCCAAGGAATCTTCTACCTGTTATCTGAGTGACAAAAAATCCCAGGGTCTGTGGTGTTGAGGATAAAACTCAGTGGTAATATGAAAGATAGTGCATGAACATCATATGAACCTATGGAGATCTACAGGTATACAGTCTAAAAGGTAATTACATATAACCATCAGTATAATCATAATCAGTGCATATACCAAACTGGTCAACGGGACATAATGTAGTGTACTGATATACCTCGAGGTATGCAATGACACAACTCATAGCAACCTGAACAAGTATCCAACAATGTAACATATACAACATAAAAGGACAATACTACACCTGTAATCAACACACTGCCATACGAAACATCCTATAAAAAAATACATCAACAAACCTGGTCCATCCTATACAACAACATGACGCTGATCAAATACGTACAATAGTCCGATCCGACTCATACACTGGTACCCCACACACAATAGTATAGAATATGCAAATAGCATGCAAAATGATGAACAAACATATGCAACAAGCATAACTCAAACAAATGCAATATTTCAACAAGTATATATAGACTATATCTATCTATATATACTGATCACACACACACACACACACACACACACACATATATATACGCCATCAGACATGGCAATGCAAATGCATGGTCATGCCTGCACACCCCACTCCTACCACGACCCTAGTGTGACCTAGGTGACATGACATGACAACTATCCCAACTCAACAACTATCACTACTCTCGAGTGGCCAAGTGGACAGTATGAATAAGTAGCGATAAGCTAATAGCTATAAGATACACAATGGGGGTCCCTACTGTTGGTTGTGCTGACTATCACTACCCATGAGTGGTTGAACACTGTACATAGGAAAAATTGCATGCAACTCCAACTACCACCATCAATAGTGGTCGAGGGCGACACAACAGATGATCTGCCCTCGCGCTAGCTACTATTACCATGAGTAACCATGGAGGCAAGATGACTGACGACCCTCTCAACCATAAGGGAGACCAAGTTTTCAGTATGAATGTAAATGGAATGAGTGCACAACCACACATACATATATCCACCACACACTCTCTATCTCACAGAGTGTCATACACAATTGACAATCAACCATGCCAGGACCTCTAGTCCGTAACGACACACTATCGACAACCCACACCACCATACATAGATACATGATCCATAATAGATATACAACGTAAAGGAATATGATACACCAATTAACTCTTCGTCTAGGACATCACCCACCCCCAGATGATTTATCCTGATGACACGAATCAAGTCTACAACCTCACTCAACTACATACATATAGTTAAGCATCTATAGGTCCACATACCATAACATCTATAATTCATAACAATGATGAACGAAATGTAACAACAACAACAGAGCATCTCAAAGTGCAAAGACTAGGTATCAAGAAATAGAATAACAGAAGTGGAGTCAAGGTAATGTTGTCATCAATATAAATTATCAGGCACCAAGATTTATCAACTACCGGACAAGGGTAGAAAATTATGCATCTGATACAAAGACTTATCTGAGATTCTCCACATCCAAGAATTTATCACCATTAAAGTCCGGGTATATAACTTGTACTAGCTCGGATGATCGGATCAAATCCTACAATAGTGTAATCCCATACACTTCCTAATCCAAGTTCCCTGTAATTAAGTTAAATCCATCACAACAACCCATAATCCATAATCCAACTAAAAGCATACTTCCATTAGTTATCAATCAGCAAACCAATAATAACTAGCTATAAATCTAGCATCACATCCATAACAATCCAATCCGAACTTACCAAGCTTAGCCTCGCTGGCACAACTTCTTGATCCAAGTTCCTGAAATTCCACCCTACTAATCAAGCATTCATATTAAACAATATACCAGTTATCTATATAATGCATAAATTATTCGACAGTTAATTAGCTGTAGATCACTCACCTAGTCCAGCTTAATCACAAAACCTCCTGATCCAATAGTAGAGTATCAACTCCAAATCAATAGATGAACTGGAAGCAAGATCTCCCAAATCCCATAACACCTATCACCAGCAAACTTATCAACAACTGGAAATGGTTGATTCACAGATTTGCCCTTGATCCAATGATCTACGTTGCTAGTGTTCTTCCCTGCTCAACTCACCTTCATCGCCTTACCATCACCTAACCCCTCTAACGCAGCTCTTTGCATCCACAATGCAAGAATTAGAAAATGCCATAATGGTTACCAATAATTTGGCTTATAATTGATTCATATATCCAAATTCTCAAACCACCACCCTCTGCCGAGTTCGTCCTCCTGAGTTACAATGGAAACACCATCTTGTGACGTTGGTTTCACTTGAGCTCATGAAAACCTCAAGTCAATGAAAATAGTGGTGATGTACTCTGGATCAAGAACCACCACAGAACATAGTGGCGGTCATTACTGTGATCGGTGCGGCTGGGTGATTAGTTGGGCACCGAGATGAGTAATGACTGAGGGATGGGGTCGACGATGATGGGGCGACTGCGACGGTTAGGAGACATTGACGACGTAAGGTGATCCAACTCAGCAAGAGAAAAGGGCACGCCCATTGCTTGTTTGGGAAATCAACCCAAGTATGGTTTGTGTTGGAACGTAGGTGGTCGGCTAGAGGGGGGTGAATAGCCCTCTTTCTTCATACGGTGGAATTCACTCTTAATCATCTACAATTATCGTTAGCGCAAGCGGAAATATAAACTAAGACCATTAAGAACAACACAAAATAAAGAACAATGCTAACAAGAGATATAACATGGTTCATGACCTCGCCGCTAATCCACGGTCCGATTCATCTCCAGTGAATCACTCCGAAACCAATCCAATATGGTCTCTCCCTTTAGCCAAAGCAAGGTGGAGGTAAACCTTCTTACAACACAACACTCCTTCTTACAATAAGATTGAAGTAAGAACAAGAAGAAGGAGTTTAAAACTTGTGGAGCACTTGGATGATCAATTGGAGCATAAGCATTTTCCTACCCAAGTGTCCAAAGGCCTCATTTTATAGAGAAGAACTCATTCTTCCCATTGGGCGCCTGACAGTCGACTGATGCCCCAATCAGTCGATTGCTTCTGTAGCCATTGCCCAATAACGACTTCTTCCACGTTGGATTTCATTCAACGGCTCCCACATCAGTCGACTGATCATCCCATTAGTCGACTGATGGAGCAAACAGTCGAGTGTCGGAAGCGAGCACTCGACTGATCAACATTCTGTGCTCGAACTCATGCGACTCAGGCGATGATATCATCCAATCAGGAGGTTTATCACCGATCGCCAATCTTGGCAATGATCGATGGGACACAAATGGACTCAACACCGCCGAGTCACGAAGAAGGCCGATCGCCATGATAAGGCAGTCGACTGATGCCGGGTAAACCTCAAACTTTACATCCGTTTGAGCGTCCGACAGTCGGGTAAACCTCAACCCTCTCGGTCAAGCCTCCGACACTTAGATCTTTCAGCCAAGTTCACCTAATGAGCTACTTACATTTCACTCATTCTCTCATCTCACTTGAAGTCCTCAAGCTCTCTTCGCTCAAGTACCACATCCCCTCAAGAACACCAAGCACACGGCTTCGCAATGCTCCTTCACGTCTCTTGCCCTCGAAGTATGCTTCCTTGGCTTTGCTTCAAGTCATCTCATCCGGCGGTCCCTCGGATGCATCAAGCGCACAGCTTCGCAATGCTCCTTCACCGACTCAAGCACGAGGTTGTGAGTTGGTAAAACTTGCCAAATCTCCATGTGCGAATTACTATGTTCTGCAAGACTCCAACGCACATATCAAAACAATAACAACCTAACTTAAACCCTTTGCCAAACACATTAAAACCATATCACATGGGTTGATTGCCTTAACAATCTCCCTCTTTTTGATGTGCGACAATCCGTTTAAGTTAAATAAAAACAATTGTTAGTAATATATGAGAGATGTCCTAAGGCAATCGCCTTATGTTTGAACCATTTATATGATAAATGAAGATTCACTATTTGAGTATACATGTTTTCATGTATTTGATTAGATCTTAAACTCATTTACTGAATGTCCACGATACGATTCCCAGCATGAGAGAATTTGTGATTGGATCATAACTAGTGAGTATCTCTACATGTGTAATTGTGATATATTGGAATTATCCCTAGTCGATGAATTGATGGATTTAGACACCATCGATTTTGTCGAGACTAGCACGAGGTATACTTCTTGGTGTATCCAAGCAATTGATTCTCACTGACTGAAGACATTGTGATGTCCGGAGTTAATCGTGGATGCTAGTTATGGTAACTAGTTCATTAGAGTGACCAGCCGTAAGACTTCATATGGTTCTCTGCATATATAGATATGTCAATGAAGTTCTTACTGCAGCTTAAGTGCGATGTTCCTTTGACTTGCGGTATTCAAGTCATCTTGATCAAAAAGACTTATGCTTTGACATCTTAAGCAAGCATCTCTGAGGAGATGTGGACCCGGGATGATTGAGTATAAGTCGAAGTGATCGAAGGTGTTTGAATAGCCTATAAAGGATTCACCACTCCTTGCGAGGAGATGTATACCCATGGCCTCTCATCAGATTGTTACTAAAGTCTTTGGCCAAAGCATTACATGTTTATAGTAAGGTACTCTTGGATACATGTGAGTAACTAGAATCCATAGGACGAGGAAATGATACTTGGGCTAGGTGTGACGTAGTCAACCTAGTGGACACTGACACTATAGACCATGTCCTGAACCAAGTGGGTATAAGATAAGTGAAGGGAATGGGGCACGATTCATTGTAGCTGCTGAAGGGTTTCAAAAATAGTTCTGGATCAACCGTTGATCTTTTCGGTTAATTGGGGATCATGATGTAATACTAGGTGCCACTCATGATCATTCTATAATTAATGGTTAATTATAGATGACCAACATAAACCGAGAACCTATTTGGTCACACGCACAACGAGCGTAATCTGAAGGATTTAAAACAAGCTTGAGAATGAGATTCTTAGACTGAGAGAAACTAAGTTTGGTTGGACCAAACAAGGATCGAGCATGAAATCGTTTCAGTCGCAATGGAAGCATGGATGGGTTGTGTCTTATGAAGACATGATGGATGAACCAAATTGGTTTGGTTCTAATCCAATGATGGAGAATAAACCAAAGAGGTTTGGTTTGTTTTTAACGAATGAACCAAAGTTGGTTCGGTTCATTTTTACTTAAAATAGACCAAATCGGTTTGATTTATTTTAACTTAAATTAATGGAGTGGGTTAATGGGATTTTGGTTATGATCCAATAACCATTAGGAGAATTTGTTCTCTATAAAATAGGGCTTAAGGGTTTTGTGAAAAGCTAATCCAAGTAATCCCTAGTTGCCGCCCACCCCTCCTCTCCTCTAGTGGTCGGTGGCCAACCCTAGCCGCCGCCCAGCTTTGTCCCGCCATCCAAGCTAGTTGCCGGCGTCCAAGCTTCAGCCGGTGATCCTCCGGCGACCCTCCGGTGATCTTCTTTGGGTCCGGCGACAAGGTGAGCATCAAGCTTCCTTATTTGGCCGGCCCTATTCCTCCACCAAAGCTGTCCAGTTTTCAGTACAGCTTGTTTATTTCGTATCGGAGCATCGTTTGGGCGACGTTTGAAGCTCCGACAGTGGCTTCCTTACCGGGGATTCGATCTCCGGTAATCCTCATAGGTGGAGGATGAAGGATTCGTCAAACGGTTGACGAATACCTCTCCGGAGAAGCGAGTTTTTGAGGACTCATTTTGAATCCGAATTTTTGATTCGGATTGTGATCTTCTCTCGATCACATCGTCTTCGACACGAGGCTAGTAACTCATACGAAGATGAAGCTCGTGACTTTGTAAAGTCATCCTGAAGATACTCGGCGTGGATATAGATAGAGGCGATTCTAGCGAGGATCGCTCCGGTTGATGCCTTTCCTGCTACACGTGATATGTCAGGTATACGTAGTATAAGTTTTCTTTTATTGCAAAATTTGAATTTATGATTATGTCTACACATGTTGTACTATGCATGAGTGTGGTGTGTGTGTTGTAATAAATTAGATTTATTATTTTTATTTCTTCTGCTGTGCACATGTTTACAAAACATGTTCGAACACACACTCGCCGTGGTGTCGGAAACCCAACAGTGGTATTAGAGCCCAGGTTGTGTTTCGACATAATCGTAAAATTATTTTGCGATAGTCATAATGGTGTTTATGGAAATTTTCTACTTTTGTAAAGTTAGAAGTATTTATGGAAATTTTTAATTTTGGAAAGTCTAGAAGTATTTATGGAAATCTTCTACTTTTGGAAAGTTAGAAGTATTTATGGAAATTAATATTTTCCATAAATAAAATATTTGACTAGATTTGGAAATTTGTTTCCTAATTTAATCATGATTTGATTTGGGAAATCAAATCTTAAAATATTTTATTTCCATAAGTAGTTTTGATGATTTAGAAAATTTGTTTCCTAAATTGACTTTCCTTAATCAACACTTTCCACAAATAAAATATATGATTAGATTTGGAAATTTGCTTCCAAATTTAATCATTATTTGATTTGGAGAATCAAATCTCAAACATATTTTATTTCCATAAATAGTTATGACATATAAGGAAATTTTGTACATGTCATAATAGTATGCCATGTAATTGCATTAGATGCATATCATTATGCCATGCATGTCGTGACATGTAGATGTATGCCATGTATGTCATGCCATGTAGATAAATGTTATTTGCATGCAAAGAGGATGAGACATAAAAACCCTTACTCAATATTAAAGCCTACACCTTCCATTAATATGGTTAGAACCAGAGTTCTGTTTCTTGTTTGGGTTGTTGGACTCTCTCCAAGCCCGGCTCGAACCCGAACATGTTCAAACCATGGAATAGTTTAATACTAATATGGTAAGAGTCAGAGGTTAATCATTAGCTTTGGTTGTTGGACTCTCTCCAAGCCGGGCTAATTGGTTGAATGCGCTCTAACCATATTAAAACTATTTCTCGATTAATGGGTTGGAATTAACCTGGGGCATCGACTTGTTGGACTCTCTCCAAGGTCGATGTGAAGGGAGGTGAAGTTGGGTGCTATGCATATGATGCATACTTGTTAATGTGTTAACAACCCGATGTATGTGTGAACATTCAATAAGTTGATAGCACATTGTAATAGTTGCATATATGTGATATGCAATCGGTATATTTGATACCTACCATCGTAGTTATGAATGGATTGTTGGACTCTCTCCAAGGTTGTTCATATCTATGTTGGATATCAGCCCATTCAGAGATGGACCTACGATCTCCCGAAGTGATTTTGAGGTTTTTGAAATTCAAAAAATGAATGTGACTTATAAATGTATGTTGATGCATTTAAAATCATCTTTCTCATATATGCTCGATTTGTATTTCTAGATTAATTGCTTGATCATGACATCTTTGAATTTGCGCTCTGTTTTGGATTCAAATAAATTGACCGAGCTGAACTTCTTGGACTGACTTTTGGATTCAACCTGAGAATTGTTCTCAAGGTTGAAAATCTTGCGAATGTCCTCGAAGCGCCTCTTCTCGCTCGTCTTAGTGACAATGCAACACTGGACCAATTGTTGGCCTATCAGAAACATGTGACTGATTCTGAAATAATGAGTTGCATCATGCTAGCCGCGATGGTACCTGAGCTGCGGAAGCAGCATGAGCATATGGATGCTCATACCATAGTCTTTCATTTTTATGAGTTGATTGATGAGCAAGTGAGATTCGAAAGGTTCGAAGTCTCCAAGCTCCTCTTTACCTCTGAGATGCAAGAAGGTTCATCTGTGGTACTGCTCAAAATGCTGAAGGCTGTGGAGCCTTCTGAGAAGCATGAGCAGGGGCCGGTGCTGTTAGTTGATTCCTCGAAGAAAGGTTCTAAGAGGAAGTTAAAGGAACAACAGAAGGGGAAGAAGAAAAAGGCTAAGAAGGCAGAACCAGCACAAAAGGGCCTTGCCATCATTATGGCAAGGAGGGCCATTGGCGAAGAAACTACAAGATTTATCTTGAGTCCGTGAAGAAGAATAAGGCATCAGATGCCCCATCTTCTTCAGATATCTTCGTTATTTATTCTCATTCTATTTCCTTAGACACTTGGGTATTGGATACTGGGTGTGGCTCACATATATGTAATGACATACATGGACTAAGGAATAGAAGAAGACTCATCAAGGGAGAGTCAAATTTACATGTTGGGAATGGAGCAAAGGTTGCTGCACTCGCCATCAGAACGTATTTGTTGAGACTCCTTACAGGACTTGTCTTAGAACTGGACAATTGATTTTATGTTCCTTTGATGATAAAGAACATCATTTCTATTTCATGTTTAAATAGAAATGAGCACCATTTAACTTTTAGTAACAATTGTTGTTACATAACTTTGAATGACGTTCTTTATGGGACTGGAACTTTAAGCAATGGTATTTATACGTTGGACATATCCAGTGACATTTTCAATATCGAAGCGAGCAACAAGCATGCTCAAAAGGATAATCAATTAGACTCCTACATGTGGCATTGTCGTCTTGGCCATGCAAGCAAGAAACGCATGTCCGAATTACACCGATGTGGAATTCTGGAATCGTTTGAATTGGATTCATACGATACATGCGAATCATGCTTAAAAGGCAAGATGACTAAGTTACCTTTTACAGGAAAAGGTGAACGAGTGGGAGAGTTGCTAGGTGTAATACATACTGATGTATGTGGACCTATGTCAACTCAAGCTTTAGGAGGCTATAGCTACTTCATTACCTTCATCGATGATCACTCACGATTTGGGTATGTGTTCTTGATGAAACACAAGACTGAAGCCTTTGAAAGATTCAAAGAATTCAGAAATGAAGTAGAGAAACAACATGACAAGAGTATTAAAATACTTCGATCGGATCGAGGTGATGAATACTTAAGTCAAGAGTTTCTTGATTATCTAAGAGACAATGGTATATTGTCTCAATGGACTCCGCCATATACACCACAGCATAATGGTGTATCTGAGAGGCGTAATCGGACCTTGTTGGACATGGTCAGGTCAATGATGAATCATGCGAATCTTCCCAAGTCCTTTTGGGGCTATGCACTTCAGACAACTGTTTACTTGTTAAACAGAATGCCAACCAAGGTAGTCTCTACTACTCCATATGAGATATGGAATAGTAAGAAACCTCATGTATCTTACTTGAAGATATGAGGTTGTCCTGCTTATGTGAAGTGGACTGTATCAGACAAATTGGAAGCTAAGTTTGATAAATGTCTATTTATTGGATACCCTAAGGAAACAAGGGGTTACCAATTCTATCATCCTGTGGAACAAAAGGTATTTGTTTCAAGGCATGCTGTATTTCTAGAGAAAGAGTTTCTCTTGCAAGAAAACAATAGTAGTGTCGTCGAGCTTGAGGAGGCTCGAGAGACTCAAATAGACATTGATGAGATACCTAGTGAAGCACAATAGCCGATAACTCATAGTGATGAGCAATCGGCTGGACCTATTGAAACACCACATCTTCGTAGATCTGGTAAAACACGCAATATTCCTGAGAGATATGGATTTCTCGTAAGTGAATTGAATGATGTGTTACTCATTGATGATGAGGAGCCTACCAGTTATGAAGAAGTTCTTGAAAGTTCAGAAAGGGATAAGTGGCTTGAAGCCATGAAGTCGGAAATGGATTCCATGTATGAAAACCAAGTTTGGAACTTGGTCGACCCACCTGAAGGCATCAATCCTATAGGGTGCAAGTGGGTTTTCAAGAAGAAAACCGACATGGATGGTAATGTGATTACCTATAAGGCTAGATTAGTGGCGAAAGGATATCGTCAAAAGCAAGGTGTTGATTATGAAGAAACCTATTCGCCTGTAGCTATGCTTAAATCCATTCGGATGCTCCTGGCCATAGTGGCTCATTATGATTATGAGATATGACAAATGGATGTGAAAATAGCTTTCCTTAATGGAAACCTGCTCGAGGACGTGTATATGATAAAACCTGAGGGTTTAACATCGGTTGATAAAACCAAGGTATGCAAATTGTGACAGTCCATATATGGATTGAAGCAAGCATCCAGGAGCTGGAATATCCGTTTTGATGAGACAATCAAAAAGTTTGATTTATCAAAAAATCCAGACGAACCTTGTGTGTACAAGAAGGTTAGTGGGAGTGTAGTCGTGTTCCTAGTATTGTATGTCGATGACATATTACTTATAGGAAACGATGTTTCAGTCTTACAGTCAGTTAAGATTTGGTTGTCCAAGACATTCTCCATGAAAGACCTGGGAGAAGCAACCTACATCCTCGGGATTAAGATCTATAGAGATAGATCGAAATGGTTGCTTGGTCTTTCACAGTCTACATATATAGACCGAGTACTAAAGAGGTTTAGCATGTCGAAATCCAAGAAAGGTTTCCTACCCATCAGGCATGGGATATACCTTTCGAAGTCTATGTGTCCGCGCACAGAAGACGAGAGGATTTGCATGAGTAAGATTCCCTATGCATCCGCGATAGGATCTATCATGTATGCTATGTTATGTACGAGTCTCGATGTATCGTATGCTCTGAGTGTCACGAGTAGATACCAGTCTGATCCAGGAATGGATCATTGGCCGGCTGTTAAGACAATCCTTAAGTACTTGAGAAGAAATAAGGATGTGTTCCTAATATATGGAGAAGGGGACATGGTGATACGCGGGGTATACGGATGCCAGCTTCCAGATAGACAAGGATGATTCCAGGTCTCAGTCTGGATACGTGTTCACCTTGAATGGGGGCGCAGTGAGTTTGAAAAGTTCCAAACAAGACACTGTAGCGGATTCTACCACTGAGGCAGAATACATTGCAGCCTCGGAAGCAGCAAAGGAAGCGGTTTGGATCAAGAAGTTCATTTATGAACTTGGTGTGGTTCCAGCCATTGTTGAAGCAATACAGGTCTGTTGGTGCAGTGGGCACCAAAGTCGAACCGGTATTTTGATTATGGCAAAAGGCTCAATAGTTAAGGGTATATTTGTTATCTTACGAGCTCAATTAAGTGTGCAGAAATGCTAAAGTTGAGCGGAAGGTCTGCGACACCCGGTGGGAACCGAGGTGGTCGGGCAACGCCAGAGGGACTTCGGAGGAAGCCGAGGTACTCGGGTGAAGACCGGAAGCGAGGCTACAAGGTAAGCTCGTGTGAAAGCGAAGCAAGGTCGTTAAGCGTAGATCCGACCCAATACCTCCAATGGAAGGTCTAGGTCGAGATCAGATGGTTAGAACCATCGTACTTTATATTTTAAGCTAACTTGTCTGCGAGTCAAAACCCTTTGACTACATTCAACGCTAGTCAAGTTCGACCTCGAGAAGAGCTCGAATTTCAAGGGGGTGAATTTGGACTTGACTCGTGTTTTGGTACAAAGGGTGATGTGGCATCAAGGTGGACATCCAAACCATCACCAAGCTTCCTTGTGGTGGACGCCCAAAATAAGGTGAGTTGGCACAAGATGGTTGGCTCCCATGATGTGGCACAAGTTGAATGGCTCCAACAAGTTGGCGCCCAAGGAGGTTGGAGGTGGCACAAGGTGGTTGGATGAAACACCTCATCCTCAAGTTGGCGCCCAAGGAGGTTGGAGGTGGCACAAGGTGGTTGGATGAAACACCTCATCCTCAAGTTGGCGCCCAAGGAGGTTGGAGGTGGCACAAGGTGGTTGGATGAAACACCTCATCCTTGAGTTGGCGCACAAGAAGGTTGGAGGTGGCACAAGGTGGTTGGATGAAACACCTCATCCTTGAGTTGGGATAAGAACCTCACCTTGGACACTACCTATGTCTAAATTCATAGATCAATATCCATAAATAGACATGTTCACTCCAAGCAAAGACAAGAATTCAAGAGCTCTCAACACGCCGTAAATGCGCCGCTACTACTACTCACATTTGCTCTGACGAAGTCGACAACAAAGCTACATCTTCTACTTATAAGAGTTGTCGGTATATTTATTTAAGTTCTACTTCTTTAAATTGTCTTTGTGCTTTAATCGTAACAAGGAAAGGGGGAGTGTCCCTTTGCCTTGATTTCTTTTTGTAATCGTTGCTCCTACTTCCAACGAAGAGGAGTGGTTTTAGTGAATTGCCCTCCGTACGTGATCAAGGATCACTAGGGCCGTGGATTAGCAATCGAAAGATTGTGAACCACGTAAAAATATCTTGTCTACTTTATATTTCATGCATTCTCTACTTGCTTTTACTTATTGCAAAAGTTTTTAACGACACCGTATCGCTATTCACCCCCTCTAGCGACACTTTCGATCCAACAATTGGTATCGAGTCGGGCGCTAAGATTCGTGAAACCACCAATCTAGCTTTGTTTTCTTTTTACAGATTTTTATTTATTTATTTCTGTTTTTAGTATAATTATTTCACTTGCTTATCTTCTCCTACATATAGAATTGCATTAGAGGCTTTAGGATCCGGATAAGGTTGTCCTTGGGTTAGATCGAGTAAGGTTGTCCTCCGGAACTTCAGCGACATTCGCATTTGATTGTTTATTTCTTTTGCAAGTTACATTTTATATATCTTTTTTACTTCCACTACTAATCCAAGGCGAAAGTCTTGGAATATTCTTTCGTGTGTGTTTTGCAAGATTCTTTTAAATCGTTCTTCCTCTTGTTTTTAAATGGCCCATCTCGAAGGGTTTAGCATTGCCGACCCGTTTTACAACGGTAATGACTTTCGTTATTGGAAGGGTCGGATGGAATGCTTTCTTAAAACCCAAATCGAGATGTGGATCGTAATCAAACCGGTTTCACACTTCCTATTAATGAAGATGGTGAATCTTTGGGTTACGATCAATGGTCAAATTCCATGAAAAACAAGTAGAAGCCGATGCCAAGGCAACTCAAATCTTGCAATGTGGGTTGTCAAGGAAGAGCTCAACGCGTCGGCCCTTCATTAGTGCAAAGGACTTATGGACCAAGCTAGTGGAACTACAGAAGGCAAGCGACACGAAGGTATGTAAAAGAGATTTACTTTTAAATAAATTGTATAACTTGAAAATGCAGGAAAACGAGACCGCAACTCAACTACATGCTCGTATCCAAGACATCGTCAACCAACTCCATGCCATCGGACAAAAGGTCGAGAATCGCGACCTTATCAGGTATTCTCTTAACTCGTTTCCTAGGACCACATTGTGGGCATCCATGGTCGATGCCTACAAGGTCTCCAAGGACCTTTCTAAAATTAGGTTAGACGAATTGTTTTCGGAACTTGAATTACATGAGCAAACTAACGTGGTCGGTGAGAAGAGTATTGCGTTAGTTGCGAGTTCCAAGAAGAAGAAGCCCCAAGCAAGCCACCCCGGAGGAAGAAGGCGATATCCAAGCTCTAATGGCCAAGCCGACCGAGCACGACTCGAAAGCAAGAAGAGTCCGAGTCGAATCCGATGATGAGCTTCCATTCAAGACAAGCCACGGATCCGTATCCGGTTCAATTGTATAATTAAGTGTAAGTCGGTGGTTACTTAATACTTTGTATGGTGCAATTAAATTTTTAAATAAGAAACTAGCTAAGTCCGAGTCCAAGGTCGAGACCCTAATTGAGGAGGTTAACCTCCTCAAACATGAGGTCTCCCTAACCTCTTCGACTACTCGTATTCAAGAGGAGGACTCAACTCAAGTTGAAAAGCTTGAAGTTGAGAACTCGCTTTTGAAAACACAAGTCGAAGACCTTAGGAACACGTTGGAAAGGTTCACTTTGGGATCCAAGGGACTTGACCTCTTACTTGGATCACAAAGGGCCGTGTACAACAAGGCGGACTCGGGTTTAACTCAAATACAACCAATAAGTCATATATGTCTATAGTAAACCAACATAAGAAAAATGTCCAAGCATGGGTCCCTAAGATCACTTTGATTTCAACTTTAGGATCTAACATGTATTGGGTTCCCAAGGACCAAATTCACTATGTGAATAGACCCACTCGATTCAATGGTCGAGGGAGCCAATACAAAATGTATTTTGTTAAGTCTTAGAAATTGCATGCTTAGTTTTCCTTTATTTTTAGAATGGTTAGATAGGACTCATAACCAACTAAAATCCTGCGAAAGATTGAGCCTCGGGAGCCTCTTTTCAAATAAATCAGCTAAATCCCTCGAAAGATTGAGCCTCGGGAGCCTCTTTTCAAAATAACTAGTTAGACCAAGATGTAGTCTCAAGTAAGTCGAGTTATCAATTTCTTGAAATTAGCTTTGTCTGGAAGTGGTCGTTGTTCCGATCAAAGAAGGCCTCTGTGCCTCGCCACGACACTGAAGCTAATCTCTTGAAAAGATTACTTGATGAGCTTAGACTAAATCCGAATCTAACCTAATGTTGGTTAATTTAAATTCATTAAAATTAATCAAGTAAAATTGAAAGTCATCTCACAATAACACATAGGAATAACATGTTTTGATCATGTAGATATTGGTGAGATGATTTAGGTTTAAAACTTACAAACAACCCTTTAGTAATTCCATTGATCCTACACATAAGAGTCGAAGAAACCATTAATATAGTTTTCGACGAAGGACACGAACCCGTTCAATCCTTAACAAAACCAACTAGCAAATCAACTTATAGCGAACCCGACTCTGATCTTGAACTTGAATCTCGTCCTAACCCAAGTCATCCTATCGACCAAGTGATAGATGACTCTAACCCAAGTCAAACTAGAACTCACCCAAGTCATCCTATCGACCAAGTGATAGATGACCCTAACCCGAGTCACACTAAGACTCAAACAAATCATCCTATCAATCAAGTTATAGGTGATCCAAATTTAGGGGTTCGAACTAGAGCTTCATATCGAAACCTTAGTCAAATCTCGTTAATTTCCAAAATCGAACCCAAAACTATTGAACAAGCACTTCTTGATCCCGACTGGATTATTGCTATGCAAGAAGAGCTAGCTCAATTCACTAGAAATGAAGTCTGGGAATTAGTGCCACCACCTAAAGAAAAATCAATTATTGGAACAAGGTGGGTATTTCGAAATAAACTTGATGATAAAGGTGAAGTAGTTAGAAATAAAGCCAGGTTAGTCGCAAAAGGGTTTAGTCGAAGGTTTAGATTACGATGAGACCTACGCCCCCGTAGCAAGACTAGAGTCCATCCGAATGTTGTTAGCATATGCTGCACATCGAGGTTTTAAATTGTTTCAAATGGATGTCAAGTCAGCATTTTTGAATGGATACATTAAGGAAGAAGTTTACGTCAGTCAACCTCCCGGATTCGAAAATCTAGATAAACCTGACCATGTCCTTAGACTTAAGAAAGCCCTATATGGACTCAAACAAGCCCCAAGAGCTTAGTACGAAAGGCTTTCGATCTATCTTAAGTCCAAAGGATTCAACCAAGGTTTAGTCGACCCAACCTTATTCGTAAAAACCGTAGGAAAAGAAATCTTTATAGCCCAAATCTATGTAGATGATATAATTTTTGGAACTACCAACTCGATCCTGCTAAACGAATTCATCTCACTTATGGAAAGTGAATTTGAAATGAATTTAGTAGGAGAGTTAAGTTTCTTCTTAGGTTTACAAATTAAACAAACTAAAGATGGAATATATTTACATCAACAAAAATATACTAAGGACTTAATAAATCGATTTGGAATGCAAGATGCTAAAATAATTAATACACCTATAGCAACTAATGTTAATATAAACGAAGATGTAGAAGGAAAACCCGTTGACCTAAAATACTATAGGAGCGCAATAGGAAGTCTCCTATACTTAACCGCGAGCCGACCCGACATTTTATTCGCGGTAAGTATGTGCGCAAGGTTACAAAACTGTGCCAAGGAGTCTCACCTAACCCTAGTCAAGCGTATCCTTAGATATCTAAAGGGCACGCTAAGCGTAGGTATTTGGTACCCTAGATCTACCGAGTTTAATCTAATCGGCTACTCCGACTCGACTATGCCGGTAGTAAACTCGATAGAAAGAGCACGAGTGGTTGTTGTCAAATCCTCGGCTCGAGTCTAGTGAGTTAGTGCGAAGAGGAAGCGACATTGTGCGTTGCCTTATCTACCACCGGCGAATACGTTGCGATGGGTGAGTGTGTCTCTCGGCTCTGTGGATGAAGCACACTCTCCAAGACTTTAGCTTAATCTTTAACAACATTACAACCTACATAGATAACATCAGTTCAATTAACTTAACTAAAAATCCAATATGTCATTCTAGGACAAAACATATAGAAGTTAAACACCACTTCATTAGGGAACATGTAACTAATGGAACTATACAACTAGAGTATGTTGAGTCCAAATCAAACCTACAATATATATATATATTGGGAACTTGCTTGGACTTACAAACCCTAACATATATTTATAAACTTTTTGAGTTAAGGCAAAAGGGGGAGAAAGTCACAAAAGTAACCAAAATTAACCAAAATTAAAGGGGAAGAAAGTAAACAAAATTATTACCAAAATTAAAGGGGAAGAAAGTAAACAAAATTATTACCTTTTATATTAAGTAATTCCGATTACTTAAGCAACTATTAAGGGGGAGTAAAAATTATTTTTCAAGAACTCACCTTCGGTCAAGGGGGAGGTTACCTCAAAGGGGAGAACTTGAAACAATAATATTTCTCACTCATGCTTAATCTTTATGCTAGCTCACTCATGCTTAATCTTTATGCTAGCTCATTCATACTTAATCATTATGCTAGCTCATTCATATTTAATCTTTATGCTAGCTCATTCATATTTAATCTTTATGCTAGCTCATTCATGCTTAATCATTATGCTAGCTCATTCATATTTAATCTTTATGCTAGCTCATTCATGCTTAATCATTATGCTAGCTTCGTTATCTTAATTTTTCCTTAACTTTTGTGTCGGTTTGCCATGAATCAAAGGGGAGATTGTTGGTGCGATGGGCACCAAAGTCGAACCGTATTTTGATTATGGCAAAGGCTCAATAGTTAAGGGTATATTTGTTATCTTACGAGCTCAATTAAGTGCGAAATGCTAAAGTTGAGCGGAAGGTCTGCGACACCGGTGTGGGAACCGAGGTGGTCGCAACGCCAGAGGACTTCGGAGGAAGCCGAGGTACTCGGGTGAAGACCGGAAGCGAGGCTACAAGGTAAGCTCGTGTGAAAGCGGGCAAGGTCGCGTTAGCGTAGATCCCACCCAATACCTCCAATGGAAGGTCTAGGTCGAGATCGATGGTTAGAACCATCGATTTATATTTTAAGCTAACTTGTATCTGCGGTCCAAAACCCTTTGACTACCAATCTGCTAGTCAAGTTCCAGACGAGAAGAGCTCGAATTTCAAGGGGTGAATTTGGACTTGACTCGTGTTTTGGTACAAAGGGTGATGTGGCATCAAGGTGGACATCCAAACCATCACCAAGCTTCCTTGTGGTGGACGCCCAAAATAAGGTGAGTTGGCACAAGATGGTTGGCTCCCATGATGTGGCACAAGTTGAATGGCTCCAACAAGTTGGCGCCCAAGGAGGTTGGAGGTGGCACAAGGTGGTTGGATGAAACACCTCATCCTTGAGTTGGCGCACAAGAAGGTTGGAGGTGGCACAAGGTGGTTGGATGTAACACCTCATCCTCAAGTTGGCGCCCAAGGAGGTTGGAGGTGGCACAAGGTGGTTGGATGAAACACCTCATCCTCAAGTTGGCGCCCAAGTAGGTTGGAGGTGGCACAAGGTGGTTGGATGAAACACCTCATCCTTGAGTTGGGATAAGAACCTCACCTTGGACACTACCTATGTCTAAATTCATAGATCAATATCCATAAATAGACATGTTCACTCCAAGCAAAGACAAGAATTCAAGAGCTCTCAACACGCCGTAACGCCGCTACTACTACTCACATTTGCTCTGACGAAGTGCCGGGCAACGAAAAGCTACATCTTCTACTTATAAGAGTTGTCGGTATATTTATTTAAGTTCTACTTCTTTAAATTGTCTTTGTGCTTTAATCGTAACAAGGAAAGGGGGAGTGTCCCTTTGCCTTGATTTCTTTTTGTAATCGTTGCTCCTACTTCCAACGAAGAGGAGTGGTTTTAGTGAATTGCCCTCCGTACGTGATCAAGGATCACTAGGGCCGTGGATTAGCAATCGAAAGATTGTGAACCACGTAAAAATATCTTGTCTACTTTATATTTCCGCTGTGCATTCTCTACTTGCTTTTTACTTATTGCAAAAGTTTTTAACGACACCGTATCGCTATTCACCCCCCCCTCTAGCGACACTTTCGATCCAACAAGGTCTACTGCGACAACAATGGAGCAATTGCACAGGAGAAAGAGACAAGGTCTCATCAACGATCCAAACATGTGCTTTGCCACTATCATCTGATCAGAGAGATCATTAGTAGGAAGGAAATACAAATTGAAAAAATCCCCACTGAAAGGAACTTAGCGGATCCTTTGACTAAGGCATTACCTCAAAGTAAGTTTGAGGGTCATGTTAGAGCTTATGATATTGGATACCGTAGCGATTGGCATTAGGCCAAGTGGGAGTTTGTTAGTAATATATGAGAGATGTCCTAAGGCAATTGCCTTATGTTTGAACCATTTATATGATAAATGAAGATTCACTATTTGAGTATACATATTTTCATGTATTTGATTAGATCTTAAACTCATTTACTGAATGCCCACGATACGATTCACAACATGAGAGAATTTGTGATTGGATCACAACTAGTGAGTATCTCTACATGTGTAATTGTGATGTATCGGAATTATCCCTAGTCGATGAATTGATGGATTTGGACACCATCGATTCTGTCGAGACTAGCACGAGATATACTCCTTGGTGTATCCAAGCAGTTGATTCTCACTAGCTGGAGACATTGTGATGTCCGGAGTTAATCGTGGATGTTAGTTATGGTAATTAGTTCATTGGAGTGACTAGCCATAAGACTTCATATGGTTCTCTGCATATATAGATATGTCAATGAAGTTCTTACTGCAGCTTAAGTGCGATGTTCCTTTGAATTGCGGTATTCAAGTCATATTGATCATAAAGACTTATTCTTTGACATCTTAAGCAAGCATCTTTGAGGAGATGTGGACCCGGGATGATTGGGTATAAGTCAAAGTGATCGAAGGTGTTTGAATAGCCTATAAAAGATTCACCACTCCTTGTGAGGAGATGTATACCCATGGCCTCTCGTCGGATTGTTACTAAAGTCTTTGGCCAAAGCATTACACGTTTAGAGTAAGGTACTCTTGGATACATGTGCAGTAACTAGAATCTGTAGGACAAGGAAATGATACTTGGCTAGGTGTGACGTAGTCAACCTAGTGGGGACTGACACTATAGACCATGTCCTGAACCAAGTGGGTATAAGATGAGTGAAGGGAATGGGGCATGATTCATTGTAGCTGCTGAAGGGTTTCAAAATAAGTTCTGGATCAACCGTTGATCTTTTCGGTTAATTGGGGATCATAATATACTACTAGGTGCCACTCATGATCATTCTATAATTAATGGTTAATTATAGACGACCAACATAAACCGAGAACCTATTTGGTCACACGCACAACGAGCGTAATCCGAAGGATTTAAAACAAGCTTGAGAATGAGATTCTTAGACCGAGAGAAACTAGGTTTGGTTGGACCAAAAAAGGAGCGAGCATGAAATCGTTTTAGTTGCAATGGAAGCATGGATGGGCCGTGTCTTATGAAGACATGATGGATGAACCAAATTGGTTTGGTTCTAATCCAATGGTGGAGAATAAACCAAAGAGGTTTGGTTTGTTTTAAATGAATGAACCAAAGTTGGTTCGGTTCGTTTTAACTTAAAATAGACCAAATCGGTTTGGTTTATTTTAACTTAAATTAATGGAGCGGGTTAATGGACTTTTGGTTATGATCCGATAACCATTAGGAGAATTTGTTCTCTATAAAATAGGGCTTAAGGGTTTCGTGAAAAGCTAATCCAAGTAATCCCTAGTTGTCGCCCACCCCTCCTCTCCTCTAGTGGTCGGCACCCAACCCTAGCCGCCGCCACTTTGTTCCGCCCAAGCTAGTTGCGTCAATCTCTTCAGCCGGTGATCTTCGACCTCTCGTGATCTTCTTTGGGTCCGGCGACAAGGTGAGCATCAAGCTTCCTTATTTGTCCGACCCTATTCCTCCACCAAAGCTGTCCAGTTTTCAGGACAACTTGTTTATTTCGTGTCGGAGCATCATTTGGATGACATTTGAAGCTCCGACAGCGGCTTCCTTATCGGGGATTCAATCTCCGGTAATCCTCATAGGTGGAGGACGAAGGATTCGTCAAACGGTTGACGAATACCTCTCCGAAGAAGCGAGTTTTTGAGGACTTGTTTTGAATCTGAAATTTTGATTCGGATTGTGATCTTCTCTCGATCACATCGTCTTCGACACGAGGCTAGTAACTCGTACGAAGACGAGGCTCGTGACTTTGTGAAGTCATCCTGAAGATACTCGGCGTGGATACGGATAGAGGCAATTCTAGCGAGGATCTCTCTGGTTGATGTCTTTCCCGCTACACGTGATACGTCAGGTATACGTAGTATAAATTTCCTTTTATTGCAAAATTTGAATTTACGGTTATGTCTACACATGTTGTACTATGCATCCGTGTAGTGTGTGTGTTGTAATAAATTAGATTTATTATTTTTATTTCTTCCATTTGTGCACATGTTTTGTAAACATGTTCAACACACACATCAGCATGTAAAACCAACAACAATAACATAAACATAAGATAAGAAGGCATCTAAGTAAAAACATGAGTATCAAACTCCCCCTTAAACATGCAACTCCCCCTTAAGACATGCTAAATTTTCTCTTTTAGCATGATTAACTTAAACCTATCAATTCTCCCCCTTTGACACCATAAAAAACATTATATAAATTTCATAATCCAAGGCATCAAAGTCTAAGGGTAAAAAAACCATCAAAACAGCCTGAAAATACTGATCATTTGAATTAGACATCAGTTGATCGGGCATCTTCGTTTCGACAATTTCTGATTTTTGGATCGAAATTCAGAAATGCACCAGAAATTCCAAAAAATTCAAAAAATTGTGAATTTTTGAAAACACATTTATTTTAAAGTCCTTTATTAGTGAAAAATGAGTTTTCATGAAAATTACTTATATTTTCAATGATTTTCCAAAAATTCAAAAGTTTCAGAAATAACTAGTATTTGATCAAGTTTGTATCAATTTTAACAACTAGTTTTGCTTTAGATTGTTTCAAAACTTGAAAACACAGATTTTAAATTAAGGAATGGTTTTGAAAACATATGAAATATCCAACCATGATCTTTGGGCAATATGTCATTTAATTAAATATACGCTTTCCCCATGATTGGTCTATTATTACTATTTTGATACTTTAAATGACCATCTAAATGTCATAGGCATTAGTGAACCATTAGTATCATCCCAACATCTCACCCATGCTAAGTTTTCAATCAATGTTTTCCTTATGGTGAGTGTGAGATGTTCCTAAAGGTATTTATATACTTAACCTTCAAATTCATACAATTCTACACAAGGCTAAGTATCACACTAACATACCACATGATCATAAAGGCATATACGCATTGATTTCACATTATGATCATGAAACAAATGTATCAATCAATTTGTAATCATGTATTAGGTATAAAATCATGATAATAAGTCAAGTATCACCCAAATCATGATTTAAGCTATTTATGGGTGCATTATCATCACCCAACACTATTTCAAAAATTAAGTCCCGATCATCCTAAGTCAACCAAATAATATGATATAAGTAAAATCCTTATGGTTGACTATCCTAGGGGTTTTCCTAACCCTTAAGGATGGATTTAGAAACCCAATACAAGTTCTTTCCTATAGGGTTCACTAAATATTCCTTAGGATCCATTTTCTAGTGTTGTCTTGTTCTTGGCTCGACCCCAGCAATTAAACAATGATAGGCATTTTCATTTTGTTTCTCTTGTAACCTAGGCCTTTCCTATTGAAGCTTGCCCTTTGGCTCCCTATGATCATGTTCAAGGTATTGGAGCCTATTGTAAATTTTTCTAGGGCTTTAGTCAAATGGTCTACCTTTTCCCTTAAAACCCTATTTTCTTCAATACATGCATCATTTACATCAAGAGGCATATAATGATCATGTGAGCATGCATCATCATCAATATTTAAACATGCTTTTCTAGTTTATCTTCTAGAGCCTTAATTTGATCAAGCATGCACTTATTCCTTTCTTATGCCCTAAACAAATCCCTTAGTTTGTAGAAATCATGGCAACTACTTCTTGAGTGGGAAGATGTTTTACCATAGTTACCATGTCTTCTTCTTCGGATGATGAGGATGATGAGGAACCTCCCCCTTCACTTGAGCTCTCCTCACTTGAGCTTCTTTCTTCTTTTTCCGAGGAAGTGGTGTCCACATCTTCTATTGCCATTAAAGCTAGATTTGAGACAAAAACATTTTCTTCCTCTGATGATGATGATGAAGGATCATCCCATGTCCTTGCTTTGAGTGCTTTTGCCTTCCCTTTCTCCTTGACTTTCTTCACTTCTTCCTTCTTCTTGCTCCCCTTCTTCTTTTCATCTTTCTTTCTCCTCTCTTCTTTTCTCTTGTTCATGAGAGGACAATCATCTCTTATATGACCCTCTCCTTGGAAATTGTAGCATATGGTCTTCCTCTTGTGCCTTCTCCTATCATAAGATTTGTTAATTTTAAATTTCTTAAAGCACGCCTTACCTTCCTTACCATATAAGCATCTTCATTGCTATTCATGGAGGATGAGGAGGATGCTTCATCAGATGAGGAAGGTGGAGTCTCCTTCTTCTTCTTCTCTTTGTTGGCCATTAATGCAACTCCCCTTGTTGGCTTGATGCTTGGTTCTTCAATTATCCCTTCAAGCCTTGTCTCATGCAACTCCATGGTGGAAAAGAATTCCTCTAGAGTGGTTATCTCTAGATTCTTGGAGATGTAGAAGGAGTCCACCATTGAGCTCCATCTTGATGACCGAGGGAAGGCATCTATTGCCTTCATGACCATGTCCCTATTGGAGAGCTTCTCCCCTACACTAGATAAATTGATTATTATTTCTTTAAAGCGTGAATGCAATGATAATACCTTTTCTCCCTTTTCTAATTTGATGTTTCTTAATTGGGAGCGGAGGAGGTCTCTCCTTGCAAGCTTCGCCTCGGAAGTGCCTTCATGAAGCTCTATGAGTTTCTCCCACATTTCCTTGGCACTTGCACATTCCCCTATCCGATTCACTTCTTGTTGGGGGAGTACGTTGTAGAGGTGGTGCTTTTCCTTTGAGTTCGCCATGCTTTGCCTTTGAGTTCGCCTCGGAGTGGAGGAGGTCTCTCCTTGTTTTTTAGTCCATCTAGACTTCTCGATTGGCTTCCCTTCTTAATCCCTATGTATCTCAAAACCATATTCCATTATCAATAAAATTTAGAAGTCGATTTCGAAAAATACCTCCATTCACTTCTTCCACCAAGTGAATTATCCCTCGAACTTTGGCGGATGAATATTTGAGCCGACCATCCTTGATGTAGTTCTTGTTGCGGCGGTGAGTCCGTTGACAAGCGCCTTGGCTCTGATACCACTTGTTGGAACGTAGGTGGCTGGCTAGAGGGGGGTGAATAGCCCTATTTCTTCGTATGGTGGAATTCGCTCTTAATCGTCTACAATTATCATTAGTGCAAGTGGAAATATAAAGCTAAGACAATTAGTAACAACACAAAATAAAAAACAATGCTAACAAGAGATATAACGTGGTTCACGACCTCGCCGCTAATCCACGATCCGATTCGGCTCCGGTGAATCACTCCGAAACCAATCCAATATGGTCTCTCCCTTTAGCCAAAGCAAGGTGGAGGTAAACCTTCTTACAACACAACACTCCTTCTTACAATAAGATTGAAGTAAGAACAAGAAGAAGGAGTTTAAAACTTGTGGAGCACTTGGATGAATTTTCCTACCCAAGTGTCCAAAGGCCCCATTTTATAGAGAAGAACTCATTCTTCCCATTGGGCACCTGGCAGTCGACTGATGCCCTGATCAATCGACTGCTCCTATAGCTGTTGCCCAATAATGGCTTCTTTCACGTTGGATTTCATCCAATGGCTCCCACATCAGTCGACTGATCGTCCCATCAATCGACTGATGGAGCTAACAATTGAGTGCCGGAAGCGAGCACTCAACTGATCAATATTTTGTGACCGAAACCCTTGCGACCAGTCGACTGGTCATTTCATCAGTCGACTGCCAATCCTTGGCAGTTGACTGATGGGACACAAAATGGACTCAAACACTAGTCGAGTCACAGTCGACTTGGAGCAGTCGACTGCCATGATATGACAGTCGATTGATGCTGAGTAAACCTCAAACTTTACATCCGTTTGAGCGGCGGTCAAGTAAACCTCAACCCTCTCGGTCGAGCCTCCGACACTTAGCCCTTTCATCCAAGTTCACCTAATGAGCTACTTACATTTCACTCATGCTCTCATCTCACTTGAAGTCCCTCGTCGAAGCTCTCTTCGTTCACGGCCATGTCCCTCGGCAACACTAAGTACACGGCTTCGCAATGCTCCTTCGCGTCTCTTGCCCTCGAAGTCTGCTTCCTTGGCTTTGCTTCAAGTCATCTCGTCCGGCGGTCCCTCAGATGCATCAAGTGTACGGCTTCGCAATGCTCCTTCGCCGACTCAAGCATGAGGTTGTGAGTTGGTGAAACTTGCCAAAGCTCCATGTGCAAATTACTAAGTCCTGCAAGACTCCAACGCACATTTCAAAACAATAACAACCTAACTTAAACCCTTTTCCACACACATCAAACCATATCACATGGATTGATTGCCCTAACAGTTTGGTTTTGATGTATGTAGCAAAGGTTTAAGTTAGAATATTTATTTTGATTTGATATGTGTGTTTAAGTTGTGCAGGACTTAGTAAATCGCACATGAGTTAGCTTGATGATATTATTGGTGGGTTCACCATCTCATGGCTCGGGTCCTTGAGTCGGTGAAAGATGACATTGTGGAAGCCGTGCGCTTGGTGCATCTGAGGGACTATCGAACGAGGAGCATTGGAGTGAATCCAAAGGAAGAAGAATTCATGGAGAGACATGAAGGATGTCATTGCGGAAGCCGTGCACTTGGTGCATTCGAGGGACGTGGCAGGACGAAGAGAGCTTCATAGTGAGGGACTCCAAGGGAGATGAGAGTGAACAATTGTAACCCGAGACGGGGTAACTCATAGGTGAACTTGGCCGAATGGATAAGTCAAGTGTCGGACGCTCAAACTTAGGTTTGAGGTTTACTTGACCCTCAGATGCTCAAACAAGTGTTTTGTTTGAGGTTTACCCGACACCAGTTGACTACTCTTAGTCAATGGCACTGACTAGTGTTCGACTGGTGGGTTTATGGACTAGCAGTCGACTGCTGCACCATCAGTCGATTGCCAAGGAATGACAATCGACTACTGAAGATGGTTGCGAGCAAAGAACCTCTTGTAGCTGATTGATCAGTCGACTACGCAAGCAGCAGTCGACTGCGGATAACAACAGTCGACTGCCAAGGATACCGTTGGACTTCAATGTGTTGGGATGTATACTGAAAAGTCTATCTTTTGTATGAACATCTTTATTTTGAAATAAGAATCACATGATCATTGTTTGCATATGGTGATGCATATTATCTAATACATTATATTGTAGATAACATGGTGTGTGGTGTCACACGGGAGATCATGTTATCGGATCCTTGTAAAGTATAAGTATAGGCTCACAACTGAGATGACTTTGGACAAACAATTGGCATGGTTGTAGTGTGATTTGGTATTGGTTTATCTTGACCATAGAATCACACTAGTACACTTTGTGTGTATTGAGCAGGACCGACTTAGAGGTGATTCGATTTATTGCTGACTACATAATCAAATCGGACCTCAGATATTATATTGTACATACTCTTAATCCTGATATAATAATGAGCACATATACTTAGTATTCATTTCTTTGATTTACTAATGGGTGAGATTTATAGATTAAATCGATAGGCTCGGTAAGTTGGAAAATGATATTATTTATATGGTGTGTCGTTGATTATAGGAGGAAACCGTGTCCTATATATTAGGATGATGATGTCCCCTTGAGGAGCTCATAAGGTTCATCATGTAAACCCTACAGGTGGACTTGGTCCGACATGATGAAAAGGGTCAGTGGCACTACTCATGGAATTAGATGTTGATTAATTAATGGTCAGTAAATTAATTAATCGACGAACATTCGAGATCTTAAACACGGGGAGAAAATGTACATATAATATATGGAGCCCATATTAACTTATGGGGGTTGGTGAGGTAGATCAATGATAATCCTTTAGTGGATTGGATTATCATTAATGGATCGGACTTTATGTGGGCTTGATCCATTTGGTTGCCAAGATCCAACTCCTCCTCATGGTTCCTATTGTAGCCTATTAATACCTCATGAAGCTTTGATCCAATGGTTGAAAACAAAACTCTAGATCCAAAGGTAGAGATTAAATCTCTAGATCCGACGGTTGAGATTAAATCTCTAGATCCGACGGTTGAGATTAAATCCCTAGAACCAATGGTGAAAATTAAAACAAGGCATATCCCTAACTCTATAAAAGTAGGGCATGGGGTGGGCGGCAAAAAAATTTCCATTAGAGATAGGATTAGGGTTAGTGGGCGACAAGCATTGGGGATTAGGGTTTGGGTGTTGGCGGCACCAAATAAGGAAAGGTATTCCTTTTCTTCTTCTTCCCTCCTTGGTGGCCGGCGTCCAAACCATCCCTTCCCTCCCTTGGCCGACGTCCAAACCAGCCCTTCTCCTTCTCCTTGGCTGGTGGAAACAAGACTCAGGGTCTTCCCTTGGAGTCTTGACTGGTTTCCATCTTATTCATCTTCTCCTTCTTGGTCGGCGGCTAGCACCAAGCTTGGAGCTTGGTGGTTGGTTGAAAGAAGGAGAAGTGCCTTGTTTCTTAGTCTTCCTCTTGTTCGGAGCGAGCAAGGAAGGAAGATTGGTGATCTAGGAGCTTCGACTTTTGGTAGATCGTCTCCCACACGACGTCCAAAAGGAGGAAGGACATATGATAGAAGATCGAGAGGTATAATACTTGTCTATTTTCTTATGTAACATGTTTATAATTCTTTTCAATTATATATGCATGATATATTCTATTTTGTGGCTAATATAACTTGGACCCCGAACATAAACACAAAAGCCGACGATCCGTACATCGTCTATTCCGCGGCTATTCATAGAATAGAGGTTGGTTGCTTGAACAACAAGTTTGTTCAAGTGACTACTCTAATCGAATAGCACGATGATGAAACGGTTGCTTGGGTGGTCCCTTTTGTCTAGGATTATTTTTTTTTAATCCGGGTACATCGATGGGATCACCATGAACAAGTGACCGAGTTGAAGTGGGAAGCAAAGTTTTCTACCTTCACAATGGTCACGATTTGACATGGTCAGAGGCCGTTAGAACGACAACAGTCAACTGCTATATGCCCAACAGGAAGAAATCCCTCTTCTCTATAAAAAGAGGGCTTGGGTGGCTTTGGGAGGTTAATGCTTAACTCCCATTCATACTCTCAAGTGCCCTAAATGTCTTCCACTCCTCTTCCTTGTGTTTACTTCTATTTTATTGTGAGAGGGAGTGATTAGTGGATTTGGTTGAGGGAGTGATTCGCCATATGAATCATCCGTGGATTAGCGGCAAGGGCCGTGAACCACGTTACATCCTTGAGTTTGTGAATTTCTCTTTTCTCTTTACTTTGTGTTTTGTTTTAATTATCTTAATTATCATATTCTGCTGCACTAATAATCTTGTAGACGATTAAAATTCAAGCGATTTCCATCTACGACATCAGGGCTATTCAACCCCCTTTTAGTTGGGCCACGATCCTCCAACAAGTGGTATCAGAGCGAGGAGCTTGTTGATGGACTCATCGCCAAAACAAGCACGACAACAAAATGGTTGGCTCAAACATTCATCTACCCAAATTCGAAGGCGACTTCTCTTGGTGGAAGAAGATAATGGAGGTATTCTTTGAAACTGATTTTGATATCATGCTTATTATGGAAAACAATTTCTAAGTACCTAGGGATGAAGAAGGGGAGCCATTGGAGAAATCAAGATGGTCAAAGAAGCAAAGAGAGGAGCACCTTGCAAACTCGAAAGTCAAGCACCATCTCTACAATGTGCTTCCTCAACAAGAGATTAATAGGATTGGCGAGTGCTCAAGTGCCAAAGAAATGTGGGAGAACTAGTGGAGCTTCATGAAAGCACATCTAAAGCCAAGCTAGCAAGAAGGGACCTCCTCCTCTCTCACCTAAATAACATCAAATTGGATAAAGGGGAGAAGGTATTATCTCTACACTCTCGATTCAAAGAAATTATTAATGGGTTGTCAAGTGTAGGAGAGAATCTCTCCAATAGAGACATGATAATGAAAGCCATAGATGCCTTCCCCCGATCTTCAAAATGGAGCTCCATGGTGGATTCATTTTATATATCAAAGAATCTAGAGGTAAGTACTCTAGAAGAATTTTTCTCCACTATCGAATTACATGAAACTAGACTTGCAGGTATAGTAGAAGATCCAATCAAGCAATCAAGGGGAGTGACACTAGTAGCTGACAAAGGGAAGAAGAAGAAGGAGACTCCACCCTCCTCATCCGATGAAGAATCTTCCTCCTCCATGAATAGCAATGAAGAAGCTTATATGGTAAGGAAGGTAAGGCGTGCATTGAAAAATTTTAAGTTTAACAAACCTCATCCTTTGTTGAACAAGAGCAAGGAAGAGAAGAAAAAGGATAGCAAGAAGAAAGAAGGGAAGAAGAAAGAAGAAAAGAAGTCAAAGGAGAAGGAGAAGAAGTCAAAGCCCCGAAACTCAAAAGCTATGTGGGATGGCTCATCCTCATCGGAGGAAGAAATTTTCACACACTTAGCACTCATGGGGATTGATGACATAGCCTCCACCTTATCCGAAAGAGAAGAAGCAAGCTCAAGTGAGGAGGAGATCTCAAGTGTAGGGGGAGCATCCTCATCGATTTTAGAACAAGAGGATTGGGCAAGTGAGTTAACGAATCTCCCTCCCAAAAAGATTATTTCCATGATTTCTAGTTTGACTAAGGACCTATTTAGAATGAAAAAGAAAAACAAATGCATGCAAAATGAAATTAAGGATCTAGAAGAAAAACTTGAAAAAGCATGTTCACATGTGGATGATGTTTCTTCTAGTACTAATGATGCATGTGTAGAAGAAAATAAGATTCTAAGGGAAAAGGTAGATTACCTCACAAAAGCCCTTAAAAAATTCAAAATAGGCTCAAACACCATAAAGATTATTATTGGGAGCCAAAGGGCTAGTTTTAATAAGAAGGGCCTAGGTTATAAGGGATCAAAGAATGAGAAGACTTACCATTGTTTAATTGTTAGGGGACAATCTAAAACAACAATGGTAGCTAAGAAATGGATCCCAAAGGAGTACTTGGTGAACCATATTTGAAAGAATCTATTTTGAGTTCCCAAGTCAATCCTCAAGGGTTAGAGAAACCTAGGATAGTCAACCATAGTTGGACTTATTTTATATCATGTTAAATGATTGACTTATGTTGAAGTTGGGTAGTATTTGATTTATCATGAGCATGTTGGGTGATAATGATATGAATCATGATTTGTGATACTTTTTTTTATTATCATGATATTATGTGAGTTATAATTTGAATGATAATAGTTGTGTTATGATCATGATGGATGATATACTTGCTTTATGATAATACTTAACCTTGGTAGAAATTGCATGAAGTTGATGGTTAAGTATAATACCTTAGGTACATCTCACATTCACCATAAGGATAACTTGATTGAGAACATAGAAATGGGTGATATGTTAGGATGATACAATTGATTCACTAATGCTTATGACATTTAGATGGGGTCATTCAAAGTATCATAACATAGCAATCATAGACCAACTATGGGGAAAACAAATGTTTAATCAATGGACATATTGCCCATAGATCATAGTTGAATATTTTAAATGTTTTAAAACCATTTTATGTTTTGCAATCAGTGAATTGATGTTTTAAAACACTTAAGGCAAAACTAGGTTTCAAAGTTGATAAAATGATTGAAGGTTTTTACAACTTTTGAGTTTTTGCCAAATGTTTGAAAAATGAATGCTTTTTCATGAAAAATCATTTTTCCTTGATAAAGGGTCTCATAAGAAATGTGTTCTCCGAATTTCATGATTTTTCAAATTTTTTATAATTTTTAATGCATTTCTGAACTTGGGTTCGGAAATCAGAAAAGACTTAAATCAGGTGGCAATTGATAACTTGCTTTATGTGGTTTAAAGAATGTTTTTGGTATTTTTTCTTCCTTTAGAATTTGATACCATATTGTATAACATATGTTAGATGTTTTTGATGGCGTCAAAGGGGGAGAAATGTGAGAGTTTAAGTTAATCATGCTAGGAGGGAAATTAGCATGTGTTAAGGAAGAGTTACATGTATTAAGGGGGAGTGTTTTGATACTCATATTTTTTTACATGCTTTCCTTCTTTATGTATTTGGTTAATGTTTTACCTAACTTAAACATGGTTGCCGCATATCTAAAAGGGGGAGATTGTTAAGGCAATCAACCCAAGTATGGTTTGATTTTGATGTGTGTGGAAAAGGTTTAATTTAGGATATTTATGTTGGTTTGATATGTGTGTTTAAGTTGTGCAGAACTTAGTAAATCACACATGAGTTAGCTTGATGATAGCATTGGTGGGCTCACCATCTCATGGCTCGGGTCTTTGAGTCTGAAGGATGACATTGCGGAAGCCGTGCGCTTGGTGCATTTGAGGGACCGCCGAACGAGGAGCATTGGAGTGAAGACAAAGGAAGTAGACTTCAGGGCGAGATGTGAAGGATGACATTATGGAAGTCGTGCACTTGGTGCATCCGAGGGACGTTGCCGAACGAAGAGAGCTTCGCGGTGAGGGACTCCAAGGGAGATGAGAGTGAGCAATTGTAACTCGGGACGGGGTAGCTCATAGGTGAACTTGGCCGAATGGCTAAGTCAAGTGTCGGACTCTCAAACTTAGGTTTGAGGTTTACCTAACCCTCGGATGCTCAAACAAGTGTTTTTTTTTAGGTTCACTCGACCCCAGTCGACTGCTATAGATAGCAGTCGACTGCTCTGAGTCGATAGCACTCGACTAGTGTTCGACTAGTGGGTTTTTGGCCCAGCAGTCGACTGCCAAGGGACAATAGTCGACTGCTGCACCATCAGTCGACTGCAAAGGAATGTCAGTCTACTGCTGAAGATGGTCATGAGCATAGAACCTCCCGTAGCCGATCGATCACGGCTAAAGGCGCAAGATCAGCAAATAGTAATAGTTGACTGCCAAGGCTACTTTGGACTACAACGATCATGATCTAACTTGGTTAGAGGCCATTTGAATGGTGATAGTCGATTGGTGACATGCAGTAGTCTACTGCTGCATGTCCAATGGGAAGAAAGCCCTTTTCTCTATAAAAAGAGAGCTTGTGTGGCTTTGGGAGGTTAATACTTAACTCTCATTCATACTCACAAGTGCCCTAAACGTCTTCCACTCCTCTTCCTTGTGTTTACTTCTATTTTATTGTAAGAGGGAGTGATTTGTTGTAAAGAGGTTACCTCTATCTTGTTGAGCTAAAGGAGAGATTAGTGGATTTGGTCGAGGGAGTGATTCGCCATACGAATCGTTCGTGGATTAGCGGCAAGGGCTGTGAACCACGTTACATCCTTGAGTATGTGAATTTCTCTTTTCTGTTTACTTTGTGTTTTGTTTTAATTGTCTTAGTTAGCATATTCTACTGCACTAACAATCTTGTAGATGATTAAGATGCAAGAGATTTCCATCTATGACATCGAGACTATTCAACCCCCCTTCTAGGTGGGCCCACAATCCTCCAACACTTTGCTATCGAGATCAGAAGAAGAGGTCAGCGACGAGTCAAAATCGGGTGGCATGAGGATGATCCGATTGATCGAAAGAGAGAAGATGGAGCGGTCGACGCTCGAGTGAGATCAGAAGAAGAGAAAAGAGGAGTCGCGACGATGATACCAAACAGAGGAAGAAGAGGAATCAGGATCGAAAAATCTATTAAGAGTCAAGGTTATTTATATAGGATGTCCTAAGAATTCTATTTAAATCTAGAAAACTCCTAAGAATTTTCGATAAAATTCTATAGTATAATTTCCTAATTAATCAGTCCTATTTATTATTATTATTTTTTTCAATTTCTTATAATCTCCTCCACTAATAAAAATTTGGTCCCCAAATTTACTACTCGAGTACAGTGAGTGAACAATGTCACATTAGTCAACTCAAGTACTTTGGAGCAAAGTCACACACCTCAAGAACCTAAGTGGGGGTACTGATAACCTCTAAATCCATAGCTTGTTGGAGACTTTTCCAGAATCGTAAGGTGAACCTTGAATCTCTATCAGATATGACATTTAAGGATATTCCATAAAATATGGAAACCCCCTGTAGTATCATTCCATCAAGAGATCCAACAAATTCATTTTACAGATCAGAAAAAAATGAGTGGACTTGGCTAATTGATCACCGATTACCCAAATCGCATCAAGTCCTTACTGAATTCTAGATAATCTCCCAACGCATTCCATCATACTAGACTACCACGCCTAATGTGACCTTGCTGGTCACTAATATTTCACCCTTTACATACCAAACACCAAGCTACGAAATCAATCATATCCTACATGTCGTTCCATCGGAAGGAACAGTTCAAAACCTGCTATATTTTTGAATACATTCTGAATAAATCACCAATCATGAATGATGAGTCTTCTAAAGCAATTCTTCCTAAAACGAATGCAACATCGGAAATCACTATCCACCTCATTGACGAAGACTTATTTTCTCACGAGAGAAATCAATTTGCTATCCAAAATCCACTCTACCACACAGTACTGAAAGTGACTGGGAGACTATAGTGATCAATCTCCTTTGTTGCATCTGTCTGTGTTCTAGCAACTATATAGTAGCTACCCAGTAGCTACTCAAAACTCCATGAGAACACCTACTCAATGCATCTACATGGAAAGATCATAACTGTTAAATCTACATCATGTGTTTGACAACTTATCTCATAGTTCCTCAGCCAACATAAGCATAAGATACGTCTCATTCAACTGCATTGAAATCGCTCCAATCCCTAAAATGATACATCTGTATACAGTACCCTTCCATCAACACCGGAAGGATTAACTAGCACTTATGTACAAGTTAGCCACCGTCTAGGCCTTGAAAACTAATTTCACTAGCTTCTGACCAAGTGAATTTCATCATCAATAATCGATGCATAACCTCAAAGGTTCATGTCTCTTTTAACAAAGAGTTTCGGATCTTCTCAAGAAGAAACACTGGGACAGATAAATCTCCCATCCAACACCTCCTATAATCACAACTTACGTTCCTCCGATTTCCATAGTGTTTAGAAACATTGATACAAATAAAATTATCTCCCGGTATTTGGTCTTAAATATCAAAACTATTCCTGAAATCACTCCGATTGAATACTCCACTTGCCTATGCAGTGGCAAGCCTGAGAGTTCATTCGAAACTACATCTGAATACTCTCGAATTATATGCACATCCAAGAGACATATTATACCATCATCTGAACAATTTAACTATTCATAAGGATATATCTATAGTAAAGGTATATCTATCAAAGTCTAAGGGCATCCCTTGACTTCTTGGTTGTTGGTCAACATCTCACCTGATGGTAAAGATACCACCTACCCACAAAACTGATGTATAGAAACTCTCCTAATCCCATTCAGAATCACTCTAAACTTAACGAATGTGAACTATCCGAATCAATCGGTATCGACATAATATTCTGAATGACCAATCTTCCAACCCTCTACACCTCCTCTCAAGTAATGATGTAAACCCATCCAATTTCTGCTCTTGGCGGTTGAGCTCATGTAGGTGTAAAAGGATACCATGGAAGAACTAAAATCAACTACTGAAACTGAGATATAAACCCAAAACGACTGCAATGGAGGTGGCAAACATTGTTGTACTGGTAAAGAGTACACCACAGACTATAAAGCACTGAATAACTGCCAACATCGTAGCATGCTCCAATTCTGTAAATAGTATAACTACACCTGGGGAGGTAACAATTGCTGATGTCTAGATGTTTGAGTCTTCTGAGATGTTTTCTGTTGACGCTGCTGAGTAAATCGTTTCTCCCGGATGGAGGTATCAAGGAACTCTAACTATGTCTGAAATTAGTAGATCGCTGTTGGTGTGATAACCCAATCTTCTGTGATGATCTTCGCCGTCGAGATTGTGTATCATCCTCCCGAAAGCAATATCAATGATCTCCAACTGAGTCTTCAAAGTACACCTTCTCCTCATATGTATTGAATTCTTATAGTAAAAGCAGTTTGACCATTCCAATACATAATCTGACTTTGTATGTCGTCGTGGTCCACACTACACGAACATAATCCCTTCGGAGTATTTCTTCTGATTTTGTTGATAAGCATGAGAAGGTTCTGACAATTTGCGGTTGGTCTTCTATGATCGGAAAACTCTTCAATAGTAGCTCGTGGCCCATGTCTTCAATCTTGCTCCTTTTGTCCAATATTTGGATACCTCTGATTCTAATAACTTGACTTGCAATGTATGCTTATCGATCTTCAATTCCTAAAGCACTTATTACGGAGTCATTTCCATACATATGACTTGGTCTAATGCCTTCCGGTAGGATCTGATAGAAGGTCCAAACATCCTAATCCGAATGTAAGCCAATAAACCGTGAGTGGCTTAAAACATCCATTCACATTCTTAAGCTATTAGGTGGTTGTAATCTTTGCAATTCTAACGACTCTGCATCCCATTACCAAACGATCACCCTACTTAATACTCAAGAATTCCCTAACAATGAGTCAAAGAAAGTGACGCGGGGAAATACTCTCTCACAACATCACTACACCGTGACCAAGTGATGTGTTATTTCCTACATCTTCCATCAAGTACCGACTTGATCCCGATAATGGTATGCAACTAACTCTACTTTCTCTGTATAACATGAGTTATGTACTCAAAAGTACCTTCAAAGTTATACAACCTAGTGTTAGGGCAATCTCTTACCGTGATATGGTTTTGATGGTGTGGCAAAGGGTTTAAGTTAGTTTGATATGTTGATTTGATATGTGCGTTGAAGTCGTGCAGGACTTAGTAATTCGCACATGGAGCCATGGCGAGTTTCACATCTCATGACTCGTGCCTTGAGTCAGTGAAGGATAGCTTTGCAGAAGCCGTGCGCTTGGAGCATCCGAGGGACCGCCGGACGGGGAGCTTGGAGTGAAGCCGGAGGAAGTAGACTTCGAGGCAAGAGACGCAAAGGAGCATTGCAGAGTCATGCTGATCTTTGTAGGGGCGTGGTCGCGAAGAACGAAGAGGTGAGGACTCAGGGATGAGTGAGCGATTGTAACCCGGAAGGGTAGCTCTTAGGTGAAACTTGGCCATTTGGCCAAGTGTCGGATGAGTTTTCGACACCGGTCACGCCATGTCATGGCGGTCATTGCTCTGAAATCGATGGTTCGATCGGCCGGTCTAATGTGGGTGAATCAAGTTGATCGATCATTGCAATAATGGCGATCAGCGATAACAATCGATCGGCTACCAGGGACGGCGATCGGTGATGTCCGCTGCACGGGCATAGAATGGAGTCGACCTCGTTGAGGACTCTCGGTTGACATCGATCGGTGATGGGTGCCATCGATCGTGATGCCATCATTGGATGGAATCCAAGCGTGGAAAGCGGCCCGTTATTGGGCAGCGCTACGGCGCCGATCGTGATGGGTGCCATCGATCGGCTGCTCTGTCAACGGGAAGAAACCCTCTTCCTCTATAAAAAGGAAAGGGTTGGGGCTTTGGGGGAAAAATGCTTGAACGCCCAACTACTCCCAAAGTGCCCTAAACGTTTTTCCACTCTTCTACTTGCTTTAATCTTCATTCCATTGTAGAAGAGTGATCTTGGTTGTAAAGGTTACCTCCACCTAGCTTGGTGAAAAGGAGAGACCAATATTGGATTGGCTTTGAAGGAGTGATTCACCTCGGACGAATCGGGATCGTGGATTAGCGGCGTAGCCGTGAACCACGTTACATCTTCTTGTTAGCGTTTGCTTTCTTGTAATTTCTATTTGCTTGTCTTTATTAGTCTTCCGCTTGCGCTAATTAGTTTTGTAGACGAGCAAATACCGACATCCAACGAACGAGGGCTATTCACCCCCCTCTAGCTGGCCATTCGATCTCCAACAAGTGGTATCAGAGCCAAGGAAAGCTTGTCAAGGACCAACCGCCACAACAAGCAACACTCAAAATGGCCAGCTCAAACATCCACCCACCAAAGTTCGACGGCGAATTCTCTTGGTGGAAAAAGAGAATGGAGGTATTCTTCGAAACCGACTTTGAAATCCTTTTAATAATGGAAAAGCGATTTGAGTTGCCTAGGAACGAAAATGGGAGCCATTGGAGAAATCTAGGTGGAGCAAAAGGCAAAGAGAAGAATACTTGGCAAATTCAAGGCCAAGCACCACCTATACAATGTCCTCCCCCAACAAGAAGTCAATAGGATAGGGGAATGTTCTAGTGCTAAGGAGATGTGGGAGAAGCTAGTGGAGCTTCATGAAGGTACCTCGGAGGCTAAGCTAGCAAGAAGAGACCTCCTCCGCTCCCAACTCTCAAACATCAAGCTTGAAAAGGGAGAAAAGGTAACTTCCCTACATTCTAGAATTAAAGAAATATTAATTGGGCTAACGAGTGTAGGAGAGAAGCTCTCCAACCGGGATATGGTAATGAAGACCATAGATGCTTTCCCCCGGTCCTCAAGATGGAGCTCCATGGTGGACTCATTTTACATCTCCAAGAACCTAGAAGTGAGCACCTTGGAGGAATTCTTTTCAACCATGGAGCTTCATGAGACAAGGCTTGAAGGTATACAAGAAGAGCCTAGAGTCCAACCCTCAAGAGGAGTAGCTTTGATAGCGAACAAGGGGAAGAAGAAGATGGAAGTCCCCTCATCCTCATCCGATGAAGCCTCTACCTCCTCCATGGATAGCACGGAAGAAGCCTACATGGTAAGGAAGGTAAGGCATGCATTTAAGAATTTTAGATTTGATAAATCTCATGACAGGAATAGAAGACCAAGGGGGAAGGTCATATGTTATAATTGCCAAGGAGAGGGACATATAAGGGATAATTGTCCCCTCCTAAACAAGAGCAAGGAAGAAAGGAAGAAGAAAGAAGAAAAGAGGAAGAAGAAGGAGAGCAAGAAAAAGGAAGAAGAAAAGAAGGCAAAAGGAAAAGGGAAGGCCATGGCACTAAAAGCCAAGACATGGGATGACCTTGACTCTTCATCCTCATCCGAAGAAGAAGAGCATGTCTACTCCAACCTAGCACTTATGGCTCTTCATGACTCGGATTGCTCCTCCTCCACCGAAAATGAAGGATCAAGCTCAAGTGAGGAGAGCTCAAATGAAGGGGGAGCTTCTACATCCTCATCATCCGAAGAAGAAGAAGAAGACATGAAAACTATGGTAACGAATGCTTCCCCTAAGAAAATAGTTTCCATAATTTCTAGTTTAACTAAGGAGTTATTTGGCATGAAAAAGAAAAATAAAAGCATGCTTAATCAAATTAAGGCATTAGAAAATAAGCTAGAAAATGCATGCTTAAATAATAATGATAATGTTTCTTCTTGCCATGATGATGCATGCTCACATGACTATATGCCTTTGGATGTTAATGATGCATGCATAGAAGAAAATAGGGCTTTAAGGGAAAAGGTAGACTATTTAACCAAAGCCCTAGAAAAATTCACTATTGGCTCCAACACATTAAATATGATTATAGGGAGCCAAAGAGCTAGCTTCAATAAAAAAGGCCTAGGATACAAGGAAAAGAAAAATGAAAAGGCCTACAAATGCCTAATAGCTAGGGGACAAGATAAAAAGAAAGTAATTGCTAGGAAATGGATCCCCAAGGAATACCTAGTGAACCCAATAGGAAAGAACTTATTTTGGGTTCCAAAATCCATCCTTAAGGGTTAGAATAACCCTAGGGTAGTCAACCACATGGACCTAACCTATATCATATTTTGGTTGACTTAGGATGACGGGACAACATTTTTTAGATAGTGTTGGGTGATGATAACGTACCCATAAATAGATAATAATGCTTAAATCATGATGATTGATGTAATTCCTATGTATATTTGCAATCATGATTTATGTTCTTGAAATTTGGCACGTTATCATGAGAAATAGGTTTGAATCATGCTTTAGGTGATAATTTGTTTATTATCATCACATAATACCTAATGCATGGTTATAAATTGATGAAAACATGCATTTCATGATCATAATGTGAAATTAAATCATATATGTCATTATGATCATGTTGGATGTTAGGTTGATACTTAACCATGATAGAATTGCATGAATATATTGGTTAAGTATATACAAATACCCCCTAGGATGCATCTCACACTCACCATAGGCTACCTTGATTGAAAACTTAGCATGAGTGAGATGTTAGGATGATACAATTGTCCACTAATGCCTATGACATTTAGATGGTCATTTAAAGTATCAAAATAGCAATAATAGACCAATCATGGGGAAGGCTTATGTTTAATTCATAGACATATTGCCCAAAGATCATGGTTGGATATTTCATATGTTTTCAAAACAATTTCTTAATATATGTATTCATGTTTTGAAACAATTGGATGCAAGACTAGGTGTGAAAATGAATACTCTTATGATCAAAAACCTAGTAGTTTTTAAAGCTTTTGAATTTTTGGCGAACACGCGGAAATATAATAATTTTTTATGGAAACATATTTTTCAGCGATAGATATACTTAAAAGAAATATGTTCCCCAAATTTCATGATTTTGAATTTTTTGGAATTTTAATGCATTTAAGTGCGAAAAATCAAAATCGAATTCACGCGGTCTGGCGTATCCGAACGATCGATCGATGGCTGAATATCGCTGAAGGTTGAATTCCGATTTTAAATCAACTTGTGGTATTTTCTTTCTATTTGACTTGATGCCATGTGTTTTTAACTTAGTGATAATTTTTTTGATGGTGTCAAAGGGGGAGAAAATATTATGTTTAAGTTAATTATAAAAGGGGGAGAAATTTACATAGAGAGTTTCATGGATTAAGGGGCAGTTGCATGTTGCTATATCATGTTTATGTTTACATGCATTCTTTCCTTTAAAACTTATATCAAATGTTTTTTACCTAACTTAAACGGATTGCCACACATCAAAAAGGGGGAGATTGTTAGGGCAATCTCTTGCCGTGATATGGTTTTGATGGTGTGGCAAAGGGTTTAAGTTAGTTTGATATGTTGATTTGATATGTGCGCTGAAGTCGCAGGCAGACTTAGTAATTCGCACATGGAGCCATGGCGAAGTTTCACATCTCATGACTCGCGGCCTTGAGTCGTGAAGGATAGCTTCATGGCCGCGGCGCTTGGAGCATCCGAGGGACCGCCGGACGAGAAGCTTGGAGTGAAGCCGGAGGAAGTAGACTTCGAGGCAAGAGACGCGAAGGAGCATTGCAGAGCCGTGTGCCTGATGCTGCCGAGGGACGTGGCAGCGAACGAAGAGAACTTCGAAGGCGAGGTACTCCGAGGGATGAGAGTGAGCGATTGTAACCCGGGAAGGGTAGCTCTTAGGTGAAACATGGCCATTTGGCCAAGTGTCGGATGGGTTTTCCCGACACCGACCGATCCGCCATGTCATGGCCGATCGCTTCGAGTCGATGGTTCGATCGACCGTCTAATGTGGTCGACCAGTTTGATCACCGATCGCCGATGGGCGCCGATCGATGAGTTTGATCGGCCGACCGCTAAGGGACGGCAGTCACCGCGCACGGGCACGAATGAGTCGACCTCGTTGAGGACTCGACGGTTGACATCGGGCCGATCGATGGGTGCCATCACGATCCGATAATACCGCTGGATGGAATCCAACGTGGAAAGCGCCGTTATTGGCAGCGGCTACGGCGTCGATCGATGGGTGCCATCACGATCGCCTTGCTCAACGGGAAGAAACCCTCTTCCTCTATAAAAAGGAAAGGGTTGGGGCTTTGGGGGAAAAATGCTTGAACGCCCAACTACTCCCAAAGTGCCCTAAACGTTTTTCCACTCTTCTACTTGCTTTAATCTTCATTCCATTGTAGAAGAGTGATCTGGGTTGTAAAGGTTACCTCCACCTAGCTTGGTGCAAAGGAGAGACCAATATTGGATTGGCTTTGAAGGAGTGATTCACCTCGGACGAATCAAGATCGTGGATTAGCAGCGTAGCCGTGAACCATGTTACATCTTCTTGTTAGCGTTTGCTTTCTTGTAATTTCTATTTGCTTGTCTTTATTAGTCTTCCGCTTGCGCTAATTAGTTTTGTAGACGAGCAAATACCGACATCCAACGAACGAGGGCTATTCACCCCCCTCTAGCCGGCCATTCGATCTCCAACACCTAGCACGAACAACTCAGGGATCAAAATCCCCATGAAACACCATATACTAATCCTCTGCTTTCTGCATCAACAATAGTATACATGCTTGTCTATTACTCCACAGGTAATGATCTGACTAGCATAATTAGTGAAAATCCCTAAGACAGTAATGTTTGATCTCCATAAGAAATGTGACTTCCTGACTCTGTTTTCCGACTCAGTATCAGTTGACTCTCAAAGGAAATTCACCTTTTCGAAAGTAGATACATGTCTAATAAACTCAACATGTAATTCCTGGGACCAACCCAAATAACGGTTATGAATAGTGACTAACACACTACATGTCATTCCCTGTTATAAACAATTAAATGCATAGTCAATAAGAAGATATGTGATAACAATTAACATACCTTAAACCTTATAGGTAGGAGATGTCCCGCTACAACCAGATCCCAAAACTCACAAAACCAAAATTGAGTAAAACAAAACTCGACATTCAAATGAAATAAAATCGTAAAGTGACCTCACAACCTAGGGCTCTGATACTAATAAAATTGTCATGCCCCGAGAGTATATTTGTCCATCAAACGGACGGTACCCTCTAGTGATAATATAAGATACAAAACCAATACAAGGCCCTTACAGCTACTGATACCCATAAATAATAAAACAAAGTGAAGTAACACTGACAAATAATAGAAATGCAAGGACACGAGATGCACTCCAGAGTAACTTTGACTCAATAAGAAACATAGCCGAAACCAACATCCAAATCAAATCAATAGTAAAGGACAAATACATACAACTCATCCATATATCAAAATGAAGAAACAATATAGGATAAAATCCCAAACAACCAATCCAAGATAATATAACAATATGGAATAAAAATCCAACCACTCGGTGTGAGATGAGATCAGTTGGCAGAGCTCTGTGCACCCAAGGAATCTTCTACCTATTACCTGGGCGATAAGAAAACCCAGGGTCTGTGGTGGTGAGTATAAAACTCAACAGTAATATGAAAGATAGTACATAGACATCATATGAACCTATGGAGATCTATAGGTATAGAGTCTTAAAGGTAATAACAAATAGCCATCAGTATAATCATAATCAGTGCATATACCAAATTGGTCAATGGGACATAATGTAGTGTACTGACATACCTAGAGGTCTGCAATGACACAACTCATATCAACCTGGATAAGTATCCAACAATGTAACATATACAACATAGAAGAACAATACTACACTTGTAATCAACACATTGCTGATAACTACCATTTTATCATATTATTTTGGTCCTTAATATCAATATTTTTTTTCCTCTCGAGTGATTTAATGTCGATTATTAACATGTTTTATGGGTTTGGATTCATTTTGAACCTTATTGTAAATCCTCCTAAATTTTGGACTCATATACAAAATTTTATCTTGTTTGTAGGAGATTGAGATAAGCCAATGGACTAGACTCAAGTTGGATCAAATATGGCTTCATCTAGGATCAGAATGGGCATTTCAAACTGATTTAATCTGAGCCCTTCATAACGATTGAAGGTAATTCAATTAAGAGATCAAATCTGAGCAATATGGACCATCCGATGAAAGCGACTTGATTCTAAGCCATCTATCCAGATCTGAAGAGATTCGGTCCATACATTTAGATCTGGACTTCTTATCCCTTCATCCAAATTTGATTGATCATGAATGTCCAAGCAGATTGATCAGGTCCCTTCAGTCAAAATCGGGGATATTTTAACCGTTGGATTCATTTCTTAGTTCAAAGATTAATCAGATTAATTAAACCCTATCTCTAATGGACGGCTGAGATCAGAGGGCATTCGACTGGATGTCCACAGAAAAGAAGCTTTAAAAATCCAATATTTTCCCAAATCATGCATCGCAGCACATAGAACTACAGTGACCTTCTTCCTCATCATGCGAGCGGCGATCTTCCTCCACTCAGCGACGGTGATAGCTTCGGCAACCCACTTCTAGTGACCTTCCTTCTATCCAGCTGACGACAATCTCATTACATCTCGTCGATTGATCGAGATGCCGAAATTCGTGCAGTTTGGTTGGTAGTGAGCGGAGCAGTAGAGATTCCAGCATTCCACACTCTTCACTGGTTCCCATTCCTTTCGGCGCGATCACTCGCCTTGCCGACATCCATCCAATGGGCTCGCGGTGTAGCTCCGCCATCCATCTGTTAGAGCAAAAGGCTAGTTCATCCACCTTGCCAGAGCCATCCAGTGGTTCCGCCGATTGGGTAGCTCCGCCATCCCATCTGTCAGAAGGGGCTATTTGGGTCATCGTAATCGTCGGAGAGGGAGGTCCCTTCTCCGGGTGTTGTGGATCATTGATTTACTATCTTTGGAATTCAATTGGATCGTTGGTTTACTTTATATTTGGAAGTAGTGAATTGAATTTGTTATCACCCCTTGATTGTTAGTGTTATAGGTTCATTCGTAGCCTAAGTTATTGAATTTGTAGTTAGTTTGTAGTGTGACTTGAAGTTTAGTCTGTAGTTCGTTTGTAGCTTGTCTTGAAGTTTAAATTGTATTTAATTTTTAGTTTGTCTTGGAGTTTATCCATTGATTTGGATGTTTATCTTGTTGTTTACTTTGATGCTTAATTGTGATGCTTGATTCTAGGTTTTAATTCGGTTGTTTATCCTGCTGTTAATTAGGAGCTTAGCTGTAATTTATTTTATAGGTTATGAATTAGTGTTAGTTAGTCGCAACTTTACTTAATGTTGGATTAGCTTTCAATTATTCATGTTGATAGCTTCCAATTTGTAATTCATGAATTATTTGTGCTTAGTTGTTCATTAGGTTAATGGTTCCTTAGCTTAATTGTCTGTTAGTTTGATTACTTTCCTATTTAAGTGCTATTTCCATTAGTTAGAGGTGTTTAATAATAGGTTAGATTTATTTCATGTTTTCCTTTATACTCATGTTATTTTGCATTTGAATTGTTGTTTAAATTCCTACACTATCTTCATGTTTTTGAATGCTCTTCTTTGAATGCTTAGTTTTTATCTTCTTTAATTTCATTACCATCATAGTTTAGTTAGATTAAGGTTTTAATTACTTGCATTGGTTTTCATTCAGTAGGATTAGTCTTTTAAATTCCAAACCCCAATTTGAAATGGAAAATCCAAAGCAATAATGAGCAATCCTAAGATTACTATTCTATCGATTACACTCATTGGGAAACGATCTGGGTCATCCAATATGTTATATTAGTGTAGAGAGGGTTTGGTAATTAATTCGGAACGATACTATGACATAATCACCCTTATCAATTTCCATATGAAACATCCTATAAATAAATACATCAACGAACCTGGTCCATCCTATACAACAACATGACGCTGATCAAATGCATACAATAGTCCGATCCAACTCATACACTGGTACCCCACACACAATAGTATAAAATATGCAAATAGCATGCAAAATGATGAACAAAAATATGCAACAAGCGTAACTCAAATAAATGCAACATTACAACAAGCATATATAGACTATATCACACACACACACACACACACACACACATGTAGATGCTATCATACATGGAAATGCAAATACATGGTCATGCCTACACCCTACTCACTACCATGACCCAGTGGCCTAGGTGGCACGAATGCCAACCTGTCCCAACTCAACAAGTACCACTACTCGAGTGGCCGAGTGGGCAGAATGAATAAGTAGCGATAAGCTAATGGCTATAAGCTATACAATGGGGGTCCCTGATGCTGGATGCTTCGACTATCACTACCCATGAATGGTCGAACAACACACACAGAACAAACTGCATGCAACTCCAACTATCACCATTAACAGTGGCTGAGTGCAACACAACAGATGATCTGCCCTCGCACTAGCTACTACTTTCATGAATAACCGTTGAGGCAGGATGACTAACGACCCTCTCAACCACAAGGGAGACCAAGTTGTCGTCATGCATGTAAATGGAATGAGTACACAACCACACATACATACATCCACCACACACTCTCTATCTCATAAAGTGTCATACACAATTGACAATCAATCATGCTAGGACCTCTAGTCCGTAGCAACACACTATCTACATCCCACACCACCATACACAGATACATGATTCGTAATAGATATACAATGTAAAGGAATATGATACACCAATCAGCTCTATGTCTAGAACATCACCCACCCTCGGATGATTTATCCTGATGACACGAATCAAGTCTACAACCTCACATAGCTACGTACACATAGTTAAGCATCTATAGGTCCACATACCATAATGTCTATAATTCATAACAATGATGAACGAAATGTAACAATAATAATAGAGCAACTCAAAGTGCAAAGACTAGGTATCTAGCAACAGAATAACAAGAGTGGAGTCAAGGTAATGGTGTCATTAATATAAATTCTCATGCACCAAGATTTATCAAGTACCTGACCAGGGTATAAAATTACCCACATAATACGAAGACTTATTTGAGAGTCTCCACATCCAAGAATTTATCACCATCAAAGTCTGGGTATATAACTTGCACTAGCTCGGATGATCAGATCAAATCCTACAATAGTGTAATCCCATACATTTCCTAATCCAAGTTCCCTATAATTAAGTTAAATCCATCACAACAACCCATAATCCATAGTCCAACTAAAATCATAATTCCATTAGTTATTAATTAGCAAACCAATAATAACTAGCTATAAATCTAGCATCACATCCATAACAATCCAAATCCGGACTTACCAAGCTTAGCCTCACTGGCATAACTTCTTGATCCAAGTTCCTAAAATTTCACCCTACTAATAAAGCATTCACATTAAAAAATATACCGGTTCTCTATAAAATGCACAAATTATTCGACAGTTAATTAGTTGTAGATCACTCACCTAGTCTAGCTCAATCACAAAACCTCCTGGTCCAACAGTAGAGTATCAACTCCAAATTAACAAACGAGCTGGAGGCAAAATCTCCCAAATCCCATAACACCTATCACCAGTAGACTTATCAACAATTGGAAATGGTTGATTTACAGATCTTCCCTCGATCCAATGCCCTGTGTTGCTAGTGTTCTTCCCTGCTCAGCTTACCTTCATCGCCTTAGCATCACCCAACCACTTTAACGTAGCTCTTTGCATCCACAATGTATGAATTAGAAAATTCCATAATGGTTACCAATAATCAAACTTATAATTGATTCATAGATCCAAATTCTCAAACCACCGACCTCTGCCAAGTTCATCCTCCTCAGTTACAATGGCAACACCGTCTTGCGATGTTGGTTTCACTTGAGCTCCTAGAAACCTCAAGTCAATGAAAATGGTGTTGGTGCAATCAGCCCAGGTCACGATTGACCAGGACTCGAGTTTGACTCGAGTGATGTTTTGATGTTTCGACAAAAACATATGACAATGTAATTGTCATGGGAAAAGTCCAAGCATGGGTCTTGGCAATGTAAAAGTCCAACATGGGTTGGCAAGGGAAAGTCCAAGCATGGTCTTGGCATTTGAGAAGTCCAACATGGGTTGGCAAGGGAAAAGTCCAAGCATGGGTCTTGGCAATGTAAAATTCCAACATGGGTTGGCAAGGGAATGTCCAAGCATGGTCTTGGCATTTGAGAAGTCCAACATGGATTGGCAAGGGAAAAGTCCAAGCATGGGTCTTGGCAATGTAAAAGTCCAACATGGGTTGGCAAGGGAAAGTCCAAGCTTGAGTCTTGGCATGAGAAGTCCAAGGGGTTTGATATTGGCTGCGTAAAGTCCAAGCGGGAGTCTTGGCAGCATAAGTCCAATGGTTGGCGGCGTAAAGTCCAAGCGGAGTCTTGGCGGCGTAAGTCCAATGTGCCTTGGCGGTGTAGACACCGTTAGCATGACATAGCCGACGGAAGCACCTAGAGGCTAGCGCGATGGATGAACAAGTCATGGATGACTTGGAGGGATCCGAGAGGCGTGAGGCTGATGGAGGTGGCTAGAAGGCTTAGGTCTAGGCTAAGGGTGGTCTAGCAAGTATGGGGGCACCATACTTGGGTTAAAACCTCATTTTTGAGGTTGGCAGTCGACTGGCATTATGGCCGGTTCGACTGCCATGAGTCGACTTGAGTTCGACTGCCAGTTTAGAGCTGGAAATGCTCTGGCAGTCGACTGCTCATTGGAGCAGTCGACTGCCAAGGGTCGGCAACGATCGCTACCCAATGTCGAGCATTACGCTGAGTCGACCGCCACGGCTACGATACGCGATCGCCAATGTTGGCGGGCCGATCGCTAAGAGATCCGTTGGAGTTTTTCCAGCGTGGATCGAGCCGTTGTCTCACGACAACAGTGGCATCAGTCGACTGGTGACTTATGGCAGTCGACTGATGGGCGAAAATCCAGGTCGCGCGCAAGGATAAAAGGAGCTCGACGGGAGGGTTTTTGGCATCAGTTCTTAAGCGATTTCTTGGACGTTTTTGAGGCGATTTGCTGCTGCAAATCAGGGTCTTCAACCACGGTTCAAGCGATCAACAAGCAAGTAATCCAAAGGCATTTGTAAAGTTGTTTTCTTTACTAGTTTTGCATTGTATTATTGTATTTGCTTGTATTCCTTTCGTTTATTATTGTAAACATTTGTACGAGGTTTCTCTGCCTCCGACTTGTTGTCGAGAAGGAGTTTATTGATTAGTGATTACATTGGCGTCGCTAGAGCTCGTTAGAGCTCGATCCGTGGAGTAGGAACCGTGTGGTTCCGAACCATGTTAAATCTTCGTGTTATTGTGTTTGTGATTGTGTTTCGTTATTGTTATCATATATATATGTAGGGAATTCTTTATGCCAAATGGCATATGCGTTAACGGAAAATTAGGATCCTTCCAAGTGATCCATGCGTAAAGCAAACCTCGTGATAAAATAAATTCTCTGGTATCGAGGCAGGGGCTCTTCTACGGACTAACCGCCGGGAGCTAAGACAAAGAGGCTAGAGGGTGAAGATGGAAGAACCATTGGGATGGGACATCAACACTCCAATTCCCTATTCCTTCTATGGACGAGAAGGTTTCAATTCTTGAAAGGCGAGAATTGAAGATTTTTTGATGATGAGAGACCTTGAGGAGTGGTCCGCGTTGATGGAAGGATTTGAATATCCTAAGGGGAGGGTTTCTCAAGAAGAAGAAGTGGAGTGAGGAGCAACTCCAACAATTCGATAAAAACAAGAAGTGAAAAGACCTAACCCAGTATACACATACTAGATCCCTAGTCACACATCAATATTACCCATTATACACAAGATCGAAATGCCCGGCACAAATTTATTTTTATTCCATCCAGTTTAGCAGTCTCAACAACACAATTAACTCTCAGAACCTGAAGAAAAATAGAACATAAAATCATCTCCCAAAAAAAAACTGGAAACCCTGTTTCATAAATGCTCCGGACAATGTGTGACATGCTCATCATCATCTCCTCAGTAATACCACCTCCGCTTCTTGCATCTCAATCTGGGTATCCTGTTCCCTACCTGAAAGTGTTATGTGACATCATGAGTTCACAGCCCAGTAAGTAGATCAATGACAGGGATATAACACAGGGGGGAGAAAATTTCAGAAGAAAACATGTATCTCTACAACTGTAAATGTAAATTACTGTAGCTCGACATATATTTTCGGTTACACTTTCTGTAAGTCAATATGAAACATAACTAATACTTTTAACATCATATCATTATAACAAGTACAGCGAGCCCAATCATGCCTTTCTGTTATGTTAACTGTACCTAAATATAAACCCTCGTGGTGCCTCATAATATGCATTTTAAAATGTTGAGCTACCAAATATCTTAATTCTCAGTGCAATCCTGAGGTACCTCTAGGAAGAAATTAAGGGAATCAGTCATCAGTCATCAGTCAATCTGTCAATTTGGGTGGGCCCTCCCCGGAGCTCAACCCGGGGAGCCCAACCCGTCCAGGCACCACTAATGTTCATGTACATACAGTTCGCTATATAAGAGTTTTCTGTCATTTTCTATCATACTCAGTCACAGAAAGATAACTTAGAACATCATGGGTGAACATTTGTAACTAAATATATAGCATCTAACCTCATACCCAGGTAGATGGTAATTACGCTCATATACATATAGCATCTAACCTCATACACAGGTAGATGATAATTACACACATATACATATAGCATCTAACCTCACACACAGGTAGATGATAGTATAACTTATTTACATAACATCAGTGCACAAGAAAGATTCGGATAACAATTAACTAAAAATAATAACAGTAATCATCATGGGTGGACAATTATATATTTATCTATATATAGCACCTAACCTCACACACAGGTAGATGGTAAGTACACACATATACATATAGCGTCTAACCTCATACACAGGTAGACAATATTTATCACATGTTATATATCATTTACAGCATTAAGAAAAATCTCATAAAGGATTAACTAAACATGCTGATTGAGAACATATATGGCAGGACTCATCTATAGACATAAAGCTCCTGTATATCCAAATTTTTACCTCCCCCCTATACATCCAATCAACACGACCCACAAACTCTAACAGTGAACGATTTTACCTTCCACAACCCACCCTTATAAACTCTCCAACCAACCACTAAGGAAATAAACTAGATCAACTATGAACTAATTAAATAACACGCTAATCCAAAACCGTATCTACAGCTTCCTTACCTCGTCTCCACCACTCATCGCTGCACAGCATCCAACAGCAATATATACAGAACATCAACCCTTACACAACCAAAATATTCTACCCCTTGATTTAAATTCGGTTCATCAATCGATTACCATTCTGATATCAGAAACACTAATAACGAAATCTAAACCACATCTAAATCACAGTTGCAATTTGGCTCACCTTCTAGTCTCACCCGTAACGCTCGGATACCAACCCCAAATCCACCGATTCCAATCCTTCTCCCTCTTTGTTATCTAGGGTTTCTACCGCCTCCAGTCCTCTCCCATCGTATCAGCCTAACGATTCTGCCCCAAAAGTTTCCTCCAGCCACTCTTCCGAAACTTCCCGATCTTCTCCTCCCCTTTCAGTTCGCCGTTCCCACAGTGATGCGATGAGATCGTGAAACCACCACAAGCAAGCAAAGCACACTCGACGGAAATCCTCAACTCAGCAGGAAGACTTACGCCCAAGGTGCTGGTTCCACTCCCCGTTTGGGTCAAGCATCGAGCCTCGGCAAGCCCTCTGAACCTTCCTTAATTGCTCCTGATTCTCCCTTGACCTCTCCAATCTCATCTCGCCGGCACACTTCAATCCCTAAGACCCCGACTCTAACTCGCCGCGACCGTTCCAACGAAAATCGGCTGCACTCACCGCCCTCGCCAACCCTAGCCAAAGACTACTCACCGTGAAGAGGAAGAAGGAAGGTCGGTGTAGCTCCGGCAGGTTGGCGTCGACTCCGGCGGCAAGGATTTCGGCGTTCGCTTCCTTCGTCGTCGGCGGTGGCTCGCGGGCAGAAAGGGGGGTCGCGCGAGCGAAGCAAAGGGAAAAAGAAAGAAATAAAAAAAAATAGAAAAAGAAACATATATATATAGGGTTCGACCGGTTAATTAGGGTTTAGGGTTTTTTTTTTTTTTTGACTTGACAAGAAGGTAATCAAATTCATTTTTGATTTAATTCCTAATGACCTTTTGTGTAGTCTAGGTGACTATGTGGATGCCAAGGAGCTATGGAGCGATTTGGCCAAGCTCCATGAAAGTCTATCATCGGTCCAAGAAGAAGGACCATCACCCTCTCAAGCTCAAGCAAGCACATCCCCATCTAAAGAGCTTGAGGAGTCAGAAGTTGATAGGGAGTCGACTTCCGGATCGGAGAAAGAAGAGGTGGAAGAGGTGGAAGAAGCATCCACCTCAAGGATTGAGGGGGAGGAGAGAACTTCCACACCGGAGCCGGAACAAATTCAAGAAGAAGTCTCAACCTCCGGGAGGAATGAAGAATCCACTCCAATCACCACACCCACCATAGGTAACTCAAACATATCAATTTGTAATAAAAATCATATCATATGTTTTGAGTGTAGAGAAGTCGGGCACTACAAGAGCAAGTGCCCAAAGAAGGTTAGGAAAGCTCCACCGGCACCAAAAGTCAAGGATGCCGATGCCCCAAGTCAAAAGAGCAAGGAGCATATCATATGCTTCAAGTGCAATTCAAAGGGGTATTACCGGAGTCAATGTCCTAGGGGGAGCAAAAAGACCCAAGAAGGAGCTACACATGTAGGGGGAGCTAAGGCTAACTCTAAGGTATATTTTAGTAATGCTCTTTCTAATTCTTATAGTCAAAAGCATGTTAGGAATAATTTCAATAGTCTTGCTATTTATCATAAAGAGCATGCTAGAAGTAAGGAATTTTGTTTAGGAGCTAAAAGTGTTAACTTCAAAAATAGGGAGAAATTTGGGACTAATGTCCCTAAAAACAATTTACCTAAGGACAAACCTAGGTCAAATAACTCAAGATCAATTTTACCTAGGGAGACAATTTGAAAGGTGCAAGAGCACCTAGGTCTAAACCCTAAATGGACTAGGCATATGCCTAGAAAGTCTCATGCCCAAGAATTTAATCAAAAATCAATTGGGCAATTAGAATTAAAAAACCAATCCTTGAGGTCAAGGCTTGAAAAACTAGAAAAGACCCTTAGGAATATACAAAACCAAGTTAAAGGGTCTAATGATCAAAAGTCTAGGTCTAGATCTCAAAGTCAACACCTAGGACCTCAAATTCAAAAGTCAACCAAGGGCAAGCAAGGTTTGGGTCACAAACCTAAGCCTAAGGTGGCTTACCATAGTGTTCCATTTGATTATGGAACACAAACTAGGTATAAGAAGACCAAGGTTACTAGGGAAGCTATCCCTAAGAGTAACAATAGTTTGTGCCTAGTGGCTAAGGTTTCTAGGAAACCTAGGGTGACCACTAAGAAGGTTGCAAGGGGAGCCACCCCTAGAGTCAACCTAGGTAAGACCCAAATGACCAAGGCTAACAAGTCTAGGAGGGTCATTAGGAAGGTATCTATTGTTAGTGAAAGCCCTAGAGCCAATCATGTGATGATTGTTGTATGGACTTTATTGTATCATATTCCTATTTATAAAGGCATGGTTATTATATTTACTTGTATTGGTGCCAAATAACTAAATATAATAATGTCCTTGAGTAGTAGGTTCTTATCTATATCAATCGATTGGTTGAATCGATAATGAGATGATATAGAGAACACTACTCTAAATCATTCCTAGTCAAGTATTAACATTCAGGGACAATGTTAATGCGTAGAGACTAGCATGTAGGTCAACATGATGACTTGATCTCACAAGTCATGGATATGAGATATCGAGTTGACACATGGGTATACATTAGAGAATGTATACTGAATGACCTGCCATGAGAAAGTATCGTGGATCGTTATATGAGTGTCATATACTTTCTCATGTGGCTATTAGTATGACTATTAGTCCTTAGATCTGAAGTCACCATGGTTCCCTACATAAGGCGTTGCATACTTTGGCTTCGTCAAACGTCACCCGTAAATGGGTGGACTATAAAGGCGATTACTGGGTATGTAACAAATTATGCGGAGGGATGTGAGTGATGTAGATGAGATCTATCCCTCCTATATGATGGCGGTGACATCGATATTCTTGATAGAGTGAGACCACGAAGTGCATGGCCATGCCCAAATGAGTCAATATGAGATATTGAGATCATTTGATTAGAGTGAGTCTACTTGGAGATCAAGATTTAGATTGTACCGAGGATGACACGGTCTATGCCTCGATTGGTCAATCTAGATGTCAAGGATAGAGGGACATTGTCACATATTGTGAGAGTCACAATTAGTAGTCACAAAGGTGATGTTGGAGCTCAACATTCTTGTAACTTGGGTAGCAATGATGTGTTGCTAGATACCGCTCATTGCTTATGTTCCTAAATCCGTTTAGGGACATTGCCAATGTTACAAGAACCTATAGGGTCACACACATAAGAGCAATTAGATGGAGATTAGGTTCATATGATGAACCATGAGGATTAGGTTCATGGGATGAACCAAATTGGATTAAGAGTAATCCAAATTATACTAATTGAGTTAGACTCAAGTTGATTCAAGTGTTGAATGAGTCTAATTTAGATTTGATTCATCAAATCAATTTAAATTAAATGAATAGAGATTCATTAAATTAAATTGACTTGAGTCAAGTGGTTAGATTTGATCAACCATGGGAGATTAGAGGTCAAGTTTGACTTGACTTGAGAGGGAAGATGAAAGGTCAAGTTTGACTTGACCAAATGTCATGTCATGATGATGACTTGGCATGGCCGGCCAATGATGATGCTCCACATCATCATTGACTTTGTCAATTGGTGGCACATCATGAAGGAGACCAAGGGTCATGGGAGTTACATGCATGCATGTAACCCCCCTAAAACAAAGTGGCCGGCCACTTGATGGTTATTGAAGTGGGAATTCATTTGGTGAGTTACCAATTCCATCATCTTCAACCTTGGATCATCTTCCTCTCAAGCTCTCTCCTCTCCCAACCTCCTTGGCCGAAATTCCTAAAGGAGTGCTAGCACACTCTAAGGCATTTTTCTCCACCTATTGCTTGTGTGGATACCAATAGAGGAGTGTGCACTTGACACTCTCGAGTTCCGACAACCTTTTGGAAGAGCGGGATTTGTGAAGGGCATCGCATCGAGGGTAATTATCTCACCTCTTAGATCTAAGGTAGATCTAGGGTTTTAGTAAGCACATACATGTTTTATAATTTTATACTTCGCACGGATCCGTGGCGGGCTTGAGGTTTCCTTAGCATAAGCGGTTTTGCGGCTCGGAAAACCTAACGATGTGTATCGAGCCACGTGCGAAGCATGTATGTGTTTCGTCTTTGTAATTTTTGTATTAGATATAAAAATTACAGATTTATATGTTTCTGTAAATTTCCTAATTTTATAGAATTTTTGAGTTTTTTTCTCAAAGAGTCGAAGCAACAAGTGTTGGGACACTTGTAGGCTTCAACCGTCGAGAAAAACTCTCCGAAACGGCGAATTCCCGCTTTAGGTTTTTGGGACAGTGACTTAAGTCACTGTAGGATTGCAATAGGGACACGCGCAAAGTTAATTTTGCGAGTATGGGCGCTGCCCCTATCCCCGAAAGGGGCTTTGTCCCGTGATCGCACCCGGAAACCGCTTAGCGGGACCGTTACGGAGAGGTGACTCATTAATTTGAAAAAAAATTAGCAAAAATTATAGAAATTTCTGTAAAAATACATAATTTAGAATTATGTATAATTCTGTGATTGTCATGGCCCAATGACCCCAATTTTATTGGATTATGTGTGTTGTAATTCATAATACGGCCTGCGTGCCATTTTGTGGTTGTGCGTGTTGTATAGTGTATGCGACCTACGCATCGTACCTCTTCTTTTGATATTCTAGTTGTAAATAGTTTTAGACTCGAATGTAACTCGAGTTTCATATTTGTAATGTACAAAATGGAGCGGTGGAAAATCCACTCGAAGACGAGATTACGAGAAGGGTGACGACGACACATGGCGGTCAAAGGAAGCGCTTGGAGAAGCCGCTAGCCTTAGGTTGACCGTCCGATCTTCTCATTGGCTTGAGAAAATCGTAGTAGGGCCATGACTATATCACATTTAATTATATATATATATGTTTTTTGGGTCGGATCGATTGATCGAATGGCCGACTAGAGGAGGGTGAATAGCCCTCGTTCGTTGGATGTCGTAATTCGTTCGTTCTCGTGTGCTCGTCTACAATTGTCGTTAATATACGCAGCGAAATGACAATAGAAATAACACTAACAACAATACAAGCACACCAAATACGCAAGCGATATACGTGGTTCGGAACCGAATGGTTCCTACTCCACGGGCGAGCTCCTCGAGCTCTAGTTATGCGCACGACACTAACTATAACACTCCTTTTCGACTACACTTCGGAGGTGGAGAAACCTCTCACAAGCAATTACACTAAGTAATGAAATACAAGCAATACAAAGACAAATACGAAATACACGTAAAGAACACTTTACAACGCTTTCTTTGAACCCTTTGCTTGTTGCTTGCTTTAGATGGCTCTTGAAGGTCTGGAATGCGTGCAATTCCCTCAATAGCTTCACAAAAGTCTTGGCGAAATCCTCCAACTCGTGCTCCATTTATAACTTTGCATCAAATTTTTTTCGCCCATCGATCGTGATCGTGACCATCACGATCGGTCATCCCGTAGCCGTTGTCTCACAACGGCTAGATCCACGTTGGTTAAGTTCCAACGGATCACACATCAGTCGACTGATGGCACCCATCGATCGGTGATCAACCATCACCGAGTCTTTGGCGAAGCTCGACTCCATTCTCGCGTCTGCAGGTGTCATCGATCATTCGCCGATCCCTTGGCGATGCGCTGATCTCCCAACGATCATTGCCTTCCTCGGCGTTGGTCGATCAACAGAACTTGATTGATCGAACACCGGTCGAACCCATATGACCTGGGCACCTATGAACATAATGATGTTTGAGCCTCCCGACACTCGATCTTAGCCACTTGGCCAAGTCCACCTTATCCCTCATGGAGTTCCCACCGAAGCTCTCTTCCCTCGGCCTCGTCCCTCGGATCGCCAGCGCATGGCCGCAAGCGCCATCCTTCGCGTCTCATGCCTAGAAGTATGCTTCCCTTTGGGCTCACTCCATTCGCTCCCGTCCGGTCCTCGGATGCACCAAGCGCACGGCTTCACAATGCCATCCTTCACCGACTCAAGGACCCCCGAGCCTAGTGAACTTACCAAGTCCTCAAGACTTCCTAAATGCACCAAGCGCACGACTTCGCACTGCATTTCTCACCAAGCACCAAGCGCACGGCTTCGCAATGCTTTGGATTTCCATGCCAAGCACCAAGCGCACGACTTCGCAATGCTTTGGACTTTCCCATGCCAAGCACCAAGCGCACGGCTTCGCAATGCTTTGGACTTTCCCATGCCAAGGCTTCCCCCTTGGACTTCCACACCAAGCTCCATGCTTAGATTCTCCATGCCAACCCCATGTTGGACTTTCCCATGACAATCCCATGTCATGAGTTTTGTCTATCATCAAAATATCATCAAGGTACTGCTCGAGTCAAACTCGAGTCAACCTAACCTAGGCCGATTGCACCAACAATCTCCCCCTTTTTGATGATTGACAAAACTACCATCTCAAGTCTACCAATTCTCCCATATTGGCAATTCTCATATCCCAATGAGAATTCCAACGAACCCTAATTGGTAACTTGGTAACTTCTCTCCCTTTTTGACATTACATCAAAAAGGTCCTCCCCAAGGGTATGAATGTCTCATATCCCAATGAGATCTTATATCTATCCCTTGGAGGAACACATGCCTACCATCTTTCTAGTGATCCCATATCACTTAAAGAGAGGCAACCCAATTTTCCTCCCATGAGGAAATACACATCCATCTTCCCATGATGGATACCTCCCCCTAGAGGCTTGCTCCCCCTTGACCATTGCACCAACACTGTCCTTGGAGAGTCCCTAAGACAATAGGACATTAACCAAATCACAATTAAGGCAAAGTTCAACAATGAACTCTCTTCCACCTTAAAATTGATACTCACCCTCAACCCAACTCCTAATCCATATCCAATGGATTTCCACCCTCTCTAATGCTCTCTCAAGCATATCCTAGGGTTAGGAGTGGTTAAGGGACCAAAACACAGCTGAACATGGGCCTAACTATCAAGTTTACACGAAATCGGCTGTGCGATCAACTCCGTCGAGATACGATCGATCATTGGACTTACCATCGATCATTGCCATTACGAGCGATCGTGATACATTCTATTTAATGGATTTTCGAAATCCATAAGTAAATATACATAAGTTTAAAAATCGTGAAATTTCATATGCATATTACTTATCCTAAACACTATGGGTGAAAAATATTGGAAAATTATTTTACCCATTAAATTAGGAGATTGATACAAAGTTCAAAATTTTAGAAAAGCTTCAATAAAGAGCCATCTTTGTATCATCCCATTCAATGGTGATAGCTATCAAAAGATAGGCTTCACCAAGATTTTTCAAAATGTTTTCAAAATGTTTTTCAAACCTTTATTTTCTTTTTCCTAAACATCTCACCAATATCTAGATGTGTAAAACACATACAAGTCAAATATCTTAGTGAGATGTGGGGTTTTTGTTCTTTATGTTATCATGCATATTTCTAGGCAACATTATTTGATTCCTTTCAAATTGCGCCATAGTCCTTAATTTCATTTTATTTAATGCATGATATGATTATGGCATAAATATGATTTAGATAAAAACATATGCCAATATCATGATGTCATGGCATGTGAATGAGAACTAAACATACATGACATCTAAACATAAATCTAAACATGATCATGACATTTTTATAATTTAAAAATGAGAATGATGTCATGACATGGCAAGACAAATAAATCATGGCAAGTAAAGTATACTAAGGTATAGAATACCTAAGTGTTAAAATCAATTTTCCATTTCTAGGGATTAAGTTCATTTTTCCTTAATGCCATTCATTTTCCTAGTGTGCCAAAAACCCAAAATGGCACACCAATACCTCTATGACCTAATTGTGCCCATTTAAATTATTTTAAACTTCTCAAGCATATTGGCACATCCTAATGTGTCAACTCTACTATGGTTAGGTTAACTACCCATCCACTTAGGGTTGACACACCCTAACCCATTTAGCGTGAATCGATCACGCTTTTAGGAACCCAATACCTATTGGAGCTCCTTGGGTTAACAAGGTATTCCCTAGGGATAACTTCCCTAGATACCTTTCTAATGACCCTTTTAGACTTTGAAGCCATAGTCTTTTGGGTCTTTCCTAGGTCAACTCTAGAGGTGACTTCTCCATTGACCTTCTTAGTGGCTTTCTTGATTTTTCTTAAGTCCTTAGCCACTAAACACACACCATGGCTAGACTTAGGGATGACTTCCCTATTAGCCTTGGTTTTTCTAGACCTAGATGTTGTTCCATAATTAAATGGAACATTATGGTAGGACATAGGTTTGTGACCCAAACCCTTCTTGCCCTTAGATATTTCTTGCTTTCTAGGTCTTGACTTTTGGACATTTGAGCCCTTAACCGAATTTGATATTATTTCTAGGGTCTTCTCCAATTTTTCTAGCCTTAACCTCAAGGCTTGGTTTTCTAGATCTAATTTCCTCAATTTTGAATTTTCATTAGATTTTTGAGGAATGATTTTCTTTTTAGGCATGTGCCTAGATTTCTTGGGATTAACACCCAAGTTTTCTTCAATTCTCCTAATTGACTCCCTAGGTAAAATAGATCTAGTGTTTTGAGTCCTAGGTTTGTCCTTAGTTATATGAACATGCTTGGCACCTAGACAATACACCTTATTATTTCTCCTAGCATGCTTTTCATTAATAATGGCAAGAGAACTAAAATAATTTTTAGCATGCTTTTTGACTTTAGGAATTGAAGGTGCATTAACTAAATGTACCTTAGGGTTAGCTTTAGGAGCTCCCCCTACATGAATTGCACCTTCTTGCCCTTTCTTCCTCCCCCTAGGGCATTGGCTTCGGTAGTGTCCCTTTTGATTGCATTTGAAGCACACAATGTGCTCTTTGCTCTTGATTTTGGGAACACCAGCATCGTTTGACTTTGGGTTGACTTTTGGTGTCGATGCCTTCTTCTTAGCCAATTTAGGACATTTGCTCTTGTAATGCCCTTTCTCCCTACACTCAAAGCATATTATGTGATTTTTATTTAAAATAATAATACTTGAGTTACCTAGGGAGGTGGTGGAGGCCTCTTCACTTCTTCCGGAGGTAGAAGCTTCATCTTGATCTTTCTTCGGAGTAGAAACCCTTTCCTCCCCCTCAATGCTAGAGGTGGAGGTCTCCACCAAGTCATCAACATCTTCAAATGTTGTGGGTTCTTCTTCGGCATTCCCCTCTTCTTGTGCCGATTGGGAATTTTCTTGGAATTTCCTTACCTTATTCCATAATTCCCTTGCATCCCTATAATCACCCAATCTAGACCAAATAGTGTTAGGTAACAAATCACTAATCAACTTGATTACCTTGAGATTTGTCTTGAAGTCTTTGATTTGGTCTTGGGTCCATTTTGACTTCTCAATGGGCTTGTTGTGTTTGTCCCTAGGCATCTCAAAACCATTTTCTATGATAATCATAAAATCAAAATCGATTTCGAGATATACTTCCATCCGTTTCCTCCACCAAGAAAAATCTCCATCGAATTTCGGTGGATGGATGAAGCCGGCCATTTGTAGTGCTCTCGCAGCGGTTAGTCCTTGAAGAGCGACCTCGGCTCTGATACCACTTGTTGGGTCGGATCGATTGATCGAATGGCCGACTAGAGGGGGGTGAATAGCCCTCGTTCCTTGGATGTCGTAATTCGTTCGTTCTCGTGTGCTCGTCTACAATTGTCGTTAATATACGCAGCAGAATAACAATAGAAATAACACTAACAATAATACAAGCACACCAAATACGCAAGCGATATACGTGGTTCGGAACCGAATGGTTCCTACTCCACGGGCGAGCTCCTCGAGCTCTAGTTATGCGCACGACACTAACTATAACACTCCTTTTCGACTACACGTCGGAGGTGGAGAAACCTCTCACAAGCAATTACACTAAGTAATGAAATACAAGCAATACAAAGACAAATACGAAATACACGTAAAGAACACTTTACAACGCTTGCTTTGAACCCTTTGCTTGTTGCTTGCTTTAGATGGCTCTTGAAGGTCTGGAATGCAGCAGCAATTCCCCTCCAATAGCTTCACAAAAGTCTTGGCGAAATCCTCCAACTCGTGCTCCATTTATAACCTGCATCAAGCTGTTTTCGCGCCCATCAGTCGACTGATCGTGACCATCAGTCGACTGGTCCCGTAGCCGTTGTCTCACAATGGCCAGATCCACGTTGGTTAAGTTCCAACGGATCACACATCAGTCGACTGATGGCACCCATCACCGATCGATCAACCATCGATCGAGTCAGAGCTCGACTCCTCATTCTCAGGCGTGCAGTATCAATCATCGATCACCATCCCTTGGCGATCGGTGATGCTCCCAACGATCATTGCCCTCCTCGACCTAGAGCAGTCGACTGGCACCTATGCCAGTCGACTGATGTCGGCTAAAACCTCAAACATAACGATGTTTGAGCCTCCGACACTCAGTCTTAGCCACTTGGCCAAGTCCACTTTATCCCTCATGGAGTTCCCCACCGAAGCTCTCTTCCCTCGGCCTACGTCCCTCGGATGCGCCAAGCGCACGGCTTCACAACGCCATCCTTCGCGTCTCATGCCCTAGAAGTATGCTTCCCTTTGGGCTCACTCCATTCGCTCCCCGTTCGGCGGTCCCTCGGATGCACCAAGCGCACGGCTTCGCAATGCCATCCTTCACCGACTCAAGGACCCCGAGCCTAGTGAACTTACCAAGTCCTCAAGACTTCCTAAATACACCAAGCGCACGGCTTCGCACTGCATTTCTCACCAAGCACCAAGCGCACGACTTTGCAATGCTTTGGATTTCCCATGCCAAGCACCAAGCGCACGACTTCGCAATGCTTTGGACTTTCCCATGCCAAGCACCAAGCGCACGGCTTCGCAATGCTTTGGACTTTCCCATGCCAAGGCTTCCCCCTTGGACTTCCACACCAAGCTCCATGCTTGGATTCTCCATGCCAGCCCCATGTTGGACTTTCCCATGACAATCCCATGTCATGAGTTTTGTCTATCATCAAAATATCATCAAGGTACTGCTCGAGTCAAACTCGAGTCAACCTAACCTGGGCCGATTGCACCAACAATGTTGATATATATATATATATATATATATATATATATATTTAATTGATTTTGCTTGTATGTATGTGATGCATGCTAGTAGAATAATGCTTGTATGTATATGATGCATGCTAGGATAATTTTCTTGTATGTATATGATGCATGCTAGAATAATGAATGTATGTATGTGATGCATGCTAATATAGGATAATAAAGGCCTAAATGCATATAAGATACACATTACGATTAGATTAGATCATAATCGAATCAACTCGAAAATGCCTACCGAGCCTTGATACCCATCACTACCTCGATCATTTGTTGTTGTTGAATCTGCCAAAGCAGAGCAAGGCATATTATCTTGGTAGGGTGCGGAGGGACAATCTTGGTCTCGCCTATCACTCTTGGGTTAGAGTAAGCTCAATTAGATTGAGCAAAACTAGTTAAACTCAATTGAATCGAGTAGAACTATAGGCATATTCCAATCATTGGAAAGATAGGTTAAGATCGCATTTACACTAAATCTTGGGCGATTTAGCCAAAGCTAACTCAAGGTCTTTTGTAAATGTGGGTCTTGATCCTATAAACAAGAGTTGCATAGAGATGTAATCGGTAATGTGTTACCCACCGATCGTACTAAGTCTTGGGCGATTTAGCCAAAGCTAACTCAAGGCTTAGTATGATGTGGATCTTGTCCCACAAGAATTATAGCTAGTTTGTATGAATCTAGTAATGTTGTTTGACCACATCAATAACTCGATTCTACAAAATTCCTATAATTTAGTGGGAGAATCATTTGATTAAAGGCCTAATTAAATGATAAAAGGAATATGATATTAATTCTCTGCATTGTATGTTGTAGATAACTATGTCGACAAACACGAACACTCTCTCTCTGTGTTCTGTCCTTGAGAAGGACAAACTCAATGGAGCAAATTTCCTGGACTGGTACAGGAACCTGAGAATTGTTCTCACCCAAGAAAGGAAGTTGTACGTCCTGGAGCAGCCCATTCCGGAGGCACCTCCACCGCCATCGCCTCAAATGGTGAAGATGCTTACAAGAAGCATCAAGATGATGCATTAGATGTGTCATGTCTTATGCTCGCGACCATGAACTCTGAGCTTCAGAAGCAACACGAGTTCATGAATGCTTATGATATGGTTGGACATCTTCGTCAAATATATCAAGGACAAGCTAGGCATGAGAGATATGAAGTATCTAAGGCATTATTTGGGTCCAAAATGCAAGAAGGGACTCCCGTAGGTACATATGTACTCAAGATGATTGGGTACGTAGAGAACCTACAAAGGCTGGGATTCCCACTTGGCCAAGAGCTAGCCACTGACCTGATCTTGCAATCTTTGCCACAAACCTTCAATCAATTTGTCATGAATTATAACATGAATGAAATTGATAAGCCATTGCCTGAAATGCTCAGCATGTTGAGAACTGCTGAGCTTAACCTTAAGAAGGGAAAATCTGACACCATTTTGATGGTGCAGAAGAAGAAAGGCAAGGGCAAGCCTAAAGGTAAGGGAAAGTCCCAAGCCAAGGGCAAAGGCAAAGAACTTAAACCCAAAGGAGGCGTAGCCAAGGAAGGGGCTTGCTTTCACTGCAAGGAAGTTGGACACTGGAAGCGTAACTGCAAAGCTTACCTGGAAGATCTTAAGAAGAAAAGAAGTGAGACTTCTACTTCAGGTATAAATGTTATAGAAGTCAATCTATCTATTTCTTCATCATGGGTATTAGATACCGGATGTGCATCTCACATTTGTACCAATGTGCAGGCGCTGAGAAATAGCAGGGCATTGACAAAGGGTGAGGTGGACCTACGAGTAGGCAATGGAGCAAGGGTTGCTGCTGTTGCTGTAGGAACTTATGATCTATCTCTGCCCTCTGGGCTTGTATTAGAATTAGATGAATGTTGTTATGTGCCTGCCTTAACCAAGAACATCATTTCAGTTTCTTGTTTGGACAAGAAAGGATTTTCATTTATAATAAAGAACAAATGTTGTTCAGTTTATTTAAATGATATGTTCTATTGTAGTGCACCTCTAATGAACGGACTCTACTTTCTAGACTTAGAGAGCCCTATCTATAACATAAGTACCAAGAGGTTCAAGTCAAATGAGTTGAACCAAATCTATCTCTGGCATTGTCGCTTAGGTCACATAAATGAGAGTCGCTTATCTCAGCTCCATAAGGATGGGCTGCTAGACTCATTTGATTTTGAATCATATGAGACATGCGAGTCTTGCCTTTTAGGCAAGATGACCAAGACTCCCTTTAGTGGACACAGCGAAAGAGCAACAGATTTGTTAGGACTTATACATAGTGATGTATGTGGTCCTTTCAATGTTGCTGCTAGAGGTGGTTACAGGTACTTCATTACATTTACTGATGACTTCAGTAGATATGGTTATGTGTATCTCATGACACACAAATCAGAATCCTTTGAAAAGTTCAAAGAATTCAAGAATGAAGTACAAAACCAGCTTGGCAAGAGTATTAAGATACTTCGATCAGATCGAGGTGGAGAATACCTTAGCCATGAGTTTCGTGACTATCTAGCTGAGTGTGGGATTCTATTCCAACTCACTCCTCCTGGAACACCACAGTGGAATGGTGTATTCGAAAGGAGGAATCGTACCCTATTAGATATGGTACGATCTATGATGAGTCACACAAATCTTCCTATATCCTTTTGGGGATATGCTCTAGACACCTGACCTTTACCCTTAAGTGTACCATCCAAGGTCATGATAAAGACACCATATATGATATGGACGGGGAGAAATCCCATGATGTCTTTTCATGAGGATTTGGGGTTGTGAGGCTTCGTTCGGCGTCAAGTCTCAGACAAACTGGGACCCAAATCCGATAGGTGCTATTTTGTTGGATATCCCAAGGATACAAAGGGATATTACTTCTACATTTCCAGTCAGCACAAAGTGTTTGTGGCAAAGACTGGGGTTTTTCTAGAAAAAGATTTTGTTTCTAGAAAAACTAGTGGGAGTACCTTCGATCTTGAAGAAATTCAAGATAAGGACCATAGCACTGAGGCCTTGATGGAGGTTGAACAGGACCCACAAAGTGTTGTGGGTGATGAGGTTGTTGCACAAAGAGTTGTGGAACAACCACTTCGTAGACCTACCTCTTGCGGTCGATAGGGTCGTCGTCGGCTGAGAGATACTCATTTCTCTTGTCTGACCATGATGACGTTATGCTCATTAAGAATGAGCCTACCTCCTATCAGGAAGCTGTGATGAGCCCAGATTCTGAGAAATGGCTAGAGGCCATGAGATCCGAGATGGAATCCATGTACACTAACCAAGTATGGACTTTGGTTGATCCACTGAAGAATTGAGCCATTGGGTGTAAGTGGGTCTTTAGGAGAAAGGCCCATATGGATGGACTTACATACTACCTATAAGGGCGATTGGTGGCTAAAGGTTTCAAGCAAATTCATGGTATTGACTATGATGAAACCTTTTCTCGATGGCGATGTTTAAGTCCATTCGGATCTTGCTATTGCTATTACCACGATTATGAGATCTGGCGGATGGATGTCAAAACCACATTTGAATGGAAACTTACTCGAGGATGTGTACATGACACAACGAGGGTTTTGTAGATCCACAAGGTATCTAGTCCATTTATGGGCTAGCTTCTCAAGCATGAAGATGAACCTGTGTCTACAAGAGGGTTAATGGGAACACAGTTGTCTTCCTTGTATTGTATGTGGATGACATCGCTCATTGGGAATGACATCCCTTCGCTGATCTGAAGACTTGGCTCGGGACGTGCTTCTCAATGAAGGACTTAGGTGAAGCAACCTGTATTCTAGGCATTAAGATCTATAGAGATAGATCTAAGAGATTGCTTGGCCTAAGTCAGAGTACATACATTGACACGGTCTTACTTCGGTTTGCCATGCAGAATTCCAAGAGAGGACTTCGATGTCACATGGTGTGAGTCTTTCGAATACTCAAAGTCCCTCTTCTAGAGAGGAGAGACCGCATGGATAAGATCCTTGCATCTGCTATAGGATCTATCGTATGCCATGCTATGTACTCTATGTTTTGAGCATGACGAGTAGATACCAGTCAGATCCAGGTGAGCGTCACTGGATAGCAGTCAAGAATATTCTTAAGTACTTGAGAAGGACTAAAGAATATTTCTTGATATTTGGAGGCGATGAGGAGCTAGCTGTAAGGGGTTACAGCGATGCCAGCTTCCAAACTGACCAGGATGATTATAGATCGCAGTCAGGGTTCGTATTTTTCTTGAATGGTGGCGCTGTGAGCTGGAAGAGTTTGAAGCAGGACACAGTTGTTGATTCTACAACAGAAGCCGAGTATATCGCTGCATCTGAGGCAGCAAAGGAGGCAGTTTGGATCCGCAAGTTCATTACTGAGCTTGGGGTGGTTCCTAGCATTGCAGATCCCATAGAGCTCTATTTTGACAACAATGGAGTGATTGCACAGGCTAAGGAACCTCGCTCACACCAGCAGACCAAACACATACTACGGCGCTTCCATCTCATTCTAGAGATTATCGATAGAGGATATGTGAAGATTTGCAGAGTACCCACAGAGGCTAACATCGCAGATCCCTTGACCAAGGCTTTGGCACAGAAAAAGCATGATGGTCACACTAGGTCATTGGGTATTAGATACTACAGTGATTGGCACAAGTGCTAGTGGGAGATTGTTAGTGAAAGCCCTAGAGCCAATCATGTGATGATTGTTGTATGGACTTTATTGTATCATATTCCTATTTATAAAGGCATGGTTATTATATTTACTTGTATTGGTGCCAAATAACTAAATATAATAATGTCCTTGAGTAGTAGGTTCTTATCTATATCAATCGATTGGTTGAATCGATAATGAGATGATATAGAGAACACTACTCTAAATCATTCCTAGTCAAGTATTAACATTCAGGGACAATGTTAATGCGTAGAGACTAGCATGTAGGTCAACATGATGACTTGATCTCACAAGTCATGGATATGAGATATCGAGTTGACACATGGGTATACATTAGAGAATGTATACTGAATGACCTGCCATGAGAAAGTATCGTGGATCATTATATGAGTGTCATATACTTTCTCATGTGGCTATTAGTATGACTATTAGTCCTTAGACCTAAAGTCACCATGGTTCCCTACATAAGGCATTGCATACTTTGGCTTCGTCAAACGTCACCCGTAAATGGGTGGACTATAAAGGCGATTACTGGGTATGTAACAAATTATGCGGAGGGATGTGAGTGATGTAGATGGGATCTATCCCTCCTATATGACGGCGGTGACATCGATATTCTTGATAGAGTGAGACCACGAAGTGCATGGCCATGCCCAAATGAGTCAATATGAGATATTGAGATCATTTGATTAGAGTGAGTCTACTTGGAGATCAAGATTTAGATTGTACCGAGGATGACATGGTCTATGCCTCGATTGGTCAATCTAGATGTCAAGGATAGAGGGACATTGTCACATATTGTGAGAGTCACAATTAGTAGTCACAAAGGTGATGTTGGAGCTCAACATTCTTGTAACTTGGGTAGCAATGATGTGTTGCTAGATACCGCTCATTGCTTATGTTCCTAAATCCATTTAGGGACATTGCCAACGTTACAAGAACCTATAGGGTCACACACATAAGAGCAATTAGATGGAGATTAGGTTCATATGATGAACCATGAGGATTAGGTTCATGGGATGAACCAAATTGGATTAAGTGTAATCCAAATTAGACTAATTGAGTTAGACTCAAGTTGATTCAAGTGTTGAATGAGTCTAATTTAGATTTGATTCATCAAATCAATTTAAATTAAATGAATAGAGATTCATTAAATTAAATTGACTTGAGTCAAGTGGTTAGATTTGATCAACCATGGGAGATTAGAGGTCAAGTTTGACTTGACTTGAGAGGGAAGATTAAAGGTCAAGTTTGACTTGACCAAATGCCATGTCATGATGATGACTTGGCATGGCCGGCCAATGATGATGCTCCACGTCATCATTGACTTTGTCAATTGGTGCCACATCATGAAGGAGACCAAGGGTCATGGGAGTTACATGCATGCATGTAACCCCCCTAAAACAAAGTGGCCGACCACTTGATGGTTATTGAAGTGTGAATTCATTTGGTGAGTTACCAATTCCATCATCTTCAACCTTGGATCATCTTCCTCTCAAGCTCTCTCCTCTCCCAACCTCCTTGGCCAAAATTCCTAAAGGAGTGCTAGCACACTCTAAGGCATTTTTCTCTACCTATTGCTTGTGTGGATACCAATAGAGGAGTGTGCACTTGACACTCTCGAGTTCCGGTAACCTTTTGGACGAGCGGGATTTGCGAAGGGCATCGCATCGAGGGTAATTATCTCACCTCTTAGATCTAAGGTAGATCTAGGGTTTTAGTAAGCACATACATGTTTTATAATTTTATACTTCGCACGGATCCGTGGCTGGGGCTTCCGAGGTTTCCGCAACGCAAAAAGCGGTTTTTGCGGCTCGGAAAACCCCAACATCTAGGGACATTATCCCTAAGGAATACCTAATTAACCCTAGGAGCTCAAATCGGTTTTGGGTTCCTAAGAGCGTGATTGATTCATGCTAGATGGTTTTAGGGTGTGCCAACCTTGATTGGATGGGTAGTTAACTCAACCATGGTAAAGGTGGCACTTTAGGATATTTTCAAGGTTATGGTTACCTTGGAAATAGACTTGAATCAATATCCTAAAAGATTTTAGGATGTGCCAATGCACTTTTGAAATTAAGAAAAATCAATTAAATTGGCACAATTTAGGTTTAGAGGTTAGTGTGCCATCTTGGGTTTTTGGCACACTAGGGAGATTAGGTTAATATGGCAAAATATGATTAATCCCAACAAATGGCAATTAATATTAAAATTTAGGTATTACTATACCTATATATTTTATATGCCATGCTTTGTTTGCCATATAACATGCCATGACATCATGCTTACTTTTAATCATTTTATATGTCATGTTCATGTTTTAGGATTAAGGTTTTAAATGTCATGTGTTTTTAGATTTCATCTTATGCCATGACATCATGATTATGAGAATATGCTTATTTATATCATTTCTAATGCCATAATCATTCATGCATTTAAGACAATTTTGTTGAAATTGAATTAAGGACTATGACATGACTTGAAGTCCCATTTATAAGGAAATCAAGTAGGGTTGCCTTAGAGAATGCATGAAACCCTAGTTTAAATGAACCAAAACCCACATCTCACATCCAATTGACATGTATGTGTATTTATACACCCTAGATACATGTGAGATGCTAGGATATGAGTTAAGTTCAAGGTGCATAGTTTTTGAATCTAGATGAACTAAAACTCATCTAATTTCAATTGTGGATCATTAGGAAAGCTTGTGTACAAGTCATGTGCATAGAGCCCAAGGAATATGATCCAAAACATGGTTTTGAAATCATTTTAAAATCAATTTAGAAAACCTTGGTGAAGTCTATCTTTTGATAGCAATCACCATTGATGAAGTTGATACAAAATAGGGCCAAAACATTGAAAATTTCAATGGTTTTGAGTTTTGTATCAAACTCACTATTTTATGGGTAAAATAATTTTCAAATATTTTTCACCCATTGTAATGACTATAAGTAATATACGTATCAAATTTTATGAATTTTCAAATTATGTATAATTGCTTATGTTTTTCCAAATCTAAATCTCGATAGAAATTTGAAATTGAAATTTACTTATCGATCGCTTTGTGGCTCGGTGATATGGGTGATCTGATTGACATCGCTGAGTCGCCAGTGTCTGAGTTTGGGTTAACAAGGTTTGTTTAGCCCGTGTTCAGCTATGGAAAAGGTTCCTAATCACTCCTAACCTAGGATATGCTTTAGGAAGCATTATAAAGGTGAAAATCCATTGGATATGGATTAGGGTGTGTTAGGTCAAAGTATCAAATTTAGGGTGAGTGAAAGTTCTATGTTGAACTTAGAACCTTAATTTTGATGGTTTAGAGTTCCTATTGGCTTAGGGGCTTCCCAAGGACATTGTTGGTGCAATGGTCAAGGGGAAGCAAGCCTTTAGGGGGAGGTATCCATCTTGGGATGATGGATGTGTCTTTCTACTTGAAGAGAAGTTATTGGGAGAGTATCATCAATTGGGAAAATTGATGGGTTTTTGATACCCAATTTGGAAATTGGGAGAGAGTATAGGATTGCCTCTCTTGAGTGATATGTGAATTATCACTAGGAAGATGGTAGGCATCCTAGGTATTTATTTTTGGATCAAGGGGGAGATTGTAAGATCTCATTGGGACATGAAACATTGACCTCCTTGGAGAGAAAACCTTTTTGATGTTAGTCAAAAAGGGGGAGAATGTTTGGGGGAGAACATTTGGAGAGTGTTTACCAATTTGGGATAATTGGTAAGGGATTTGAGTTAGTGGTCTAACTCAAATGATTTGTTTGGTTTTTGTCAAACATCAAAAAGGGGGAGATTGTTGGTGCAATCGGCCCAGGTCACGATTGACCAGGACTCGAGTTTGACTCGAGTGATGTTTTGATGTTTCGACAAAAACATATGACAATGTAATTGTCATGGGAAAAGTCCAAGCATGGGTCTTGGCAATGTAAAAGTCCAACATGGGTTGGCAAGGGAAAGTCCAAGCATGGCCTTGGCATTTGAGAAGTCCAACATGGGTTGGCAAGGGAAAAGTCCAAGCATGGGTCTTGGCAATGTAAAAGTCCAACATGGGTTGGCAAGGGAAAGTCCAAGCATGGGTCTTGGCAATGTAAAAGTCCAACATGGGTTGGCAAGGGAAAGTCCAAGCATGGTCTTGGCATTTGAGAAGTCCAACATGGGTTGGCAAGGGAAAAGTCCAAGCATGGGTCTTGGCAATGTAAAAGTCCAACATGGGTTGACAAGGGAAAGTCCAAGCTTGAGTCTTGGCATGAGAAGTCCAAGGGGTTTGATATTGGGTGCGTAAAATCTAAGCGGGAGTCTTGGCAGCATAAGTCCAATGGTTGGCGACGTAAAGTCCAAGCGGAGTCTTTGCGGCATAAGTCCAATGTGCCTTGGCGGTGTAGACACCGTTAGCATGACATAGCCGACGGAAGCACCTAGAGGCTAGCGCGATGGATGAACAAGTCATGGATGACTTGGAGGGATCCGAGAGGCGTGAGGCTGATGGAGGTGGCTAGAAGGCTTAGGTCTAGGCTAAGGGTGGTCTAGCAAGTATGGGGGCACCATACTTGGGTTAAAACCTCATTTTTGAGGTTGGCAGTCGACTGACATTATGGCCGGTTCGACTGCCGTGAGTCGACTTGAGTTCGACTGCGCTTTAACATCGAAATGCTCGCAATGACTAGTGTCGGCGGTCGCCGCGTCGGCGATCATTGCCAGTCCAATGTCGAGCACAGAACGCTCCGTAGCCGACTGGCCAGTCGGCTACGGGCGCTGGCAGTCGACTGCCAATGTTGGCAGTCGACTGCCAAGAGATCCGTTGGAGTTTTTCCAGCGTGGATCGAGCCATTGTCTCACGACAACAGTGGCATCAGTCGACTGGTGACTTATGGCAATCGGTGATGGCGAAATCCGGTGTCGCGCAAGGATAAAAGGAGCTCGACGGGAGTGTTTTTGGCATCAGTTCTTAAGCGATTTCTTGGACATTTTTGAGGCGATTTGCTGCTGCAAATCAGGGTCTTCAACCACGGTTCAAGCGATCAAAAAGCAAGTAATCCAAAGGCATTTGTAAAGTTGTTTTCTTTACTAGTTTTGCATTGTATTATTGTATTTGCTTGTATTCCTTTCGTTTATTGTTGTAAACGTTTGTACGAGGTTTCTCCGCCTCTGACTTGTTGTTGAGAAGGAGTTTATTGATTAGTGATTGTATTGGCGCCGCTAGAGCTCGTTAGAGCTCGATCCGTGGAGTAGGAACCATGTGGTTCCGAACCACATTAAATATTCGTGTTATTGTGTTTGTGATTGTGTTTCGTTATTGTTATCATATATATATTCCGCTGTGCTAACGAAACTTGTAGACACGAACATGCGATCGAATTCCATCTATGAACGGTCAACCGCTATTCACTCCCCCCTCTAGCGGCGTCAAATTTCCAACAAATGGTGGTGATGTACTCTGGATCAGGAACCACCATAGAACATAGCGACGATCATTGCTATGATCAGTGCCGCTGGTGATTAGCGGGGCACCGAGATGAGTGACGACTGAGGGATGGGGTCGACGACGATGCGGTGGCTACGATGGTGAGGAGAAGTTGACGACGTGAGGTGATCCATCGCAGTGAGAGAAAAGGGAGCGCTTGCTACTATCGAGATAAGAAGAATAGGCCAACGACGGATCAAAATCAGGCGGCATGAGGATTATCCACTCGATCGAGAGAAGAGAAGAAGGTGCGACCGATGCTTGAGTGAGATCGGGAGAAGAGAAAAGAGGAGTCACAGTGACGATACCAAATAGAGGAAGAAGAGGAATCGAAATCGGAAAATTGATTAAAAGTTGAGGTTATTTATATAGGTATCAACCTTAGGTTTGATTAATTTAACCTTAATCAACCCTCATTAATCCAATGATCCCTAATAGGCTTTAAATCCTCCTCGTAAAATGTCCTAAGAATTCTATTTAAATCTAGAAAAATCTTAAGAATTTTTGATAAAATTCTATAGTATAATTTCCTAATTAATCAGTCCTATTTATTATTATTATTATTATTATTATTTTTCCGGTATCTTACACATGGTCCAGCAGAACCAATTCAGAGGAGCTACAACTGGAGACCCGAACCGACACTTATAGACATTTTTAGAGATATGCTCAACATTCCCATTTTGATACGATCTATCTGAGCCTATTCCCATTCTCACTGTGGGACTAGGCGAAGACATGGTTACACTCCCTTTCCTCAGGAAGAATCACCACATGGGAGCAGTGTGAGCAGTAATTTATGAATAAATTCTTCCCACCAAGTAAGATTGCCCACATGTGACACTTGATTACTAGCTTCTGTCAGAAATAAAGTGAGTCCCTGTTTGAAGCCTGGGATCGTTACAAAGGGCTACTCTATCAATGCCCCCATCATGGTCTAGAAAGGTGGCTGGTGATCCACATATTCTAGAATGGGATCACATACGCTACTAAGTTTTCCCTCGATTCTGCTATAGGAGGAGCGTTAATGAATAAGACCATTGAGGAGACAGAAGAGATGATTGAGGAGGTGGCCCACAACCACCACTAATGGGCTTCTGAGTGTAGCCCCCCCAACACCTACAACCGGTAGATATGCTGTCAACTCCATCTATCATTTAGCTAAAAGAATGGATGCACTAAGCAGACTGTTTGACTCTTTAACCCCTGCTTCTATGTGTGCAGCCAATTCCTGGGGAGAGGGAGTAGCAGCATATCAGGAGGACTACTATGGAGGGTAGAGCAACCCTGAGGAGCAGATTCAGCATGTTGATGTGGTTGGCGACCACAATCAAAGGCCCAACAACCCATATTCTAGCACCTATAACCCCAGATGGAAGAACCACCCAAACTTTTCCTATAGGAATAATTTGGGGACTTTCCAACAATCGAGAGGATATGGGCAACAACTAAGCAACGAGCAACACCAACCGCCTAAATATAGGCTGGAATACATGATTGAAGGCTTCATTTCTACCCAAACAAAGGCCAATGCAGAATTCCAGCGGCAACATCAGAGAGCCGAAGAGGCACTTAGGGAGTTGAAGGCCTCTATCGATGGGCTCACAAGCCACACAAAGATGTTGGAAATGCAAGTTGCCCAAATCGCCAAGACTGTGTCATAACCCATGGACAACTCTCCCCTACCATCCAAGCAAAGCCTGATTAAAGGAGAGGGGGCATACAATGAAGTATTAGATCAGAAAAGAAAAGTCACTAAGGGGTGTGCAACCATGATTTCAACCTTACCAAACTAAGCGAAAATTGAAGATAAGATTCCACCCAAGCTTGAGGACCCTGGTGATTTTATCTTACCCTACATGATCCATGGGGAGAGCGTCGATGAAGCTTTATATGACCTAGGATCATCCATTAGTGTTATGCCCTATGCAATCTATAGTGAGATGGGGCTGAGTGTGTTACAATTGGCTGGCCTAGCTATTCGTATGGCAGATGACTGATGTGAGCATAATATATAGGATTTTAGGAGTAGTTTTAGTACACATCTCATTGCATTTTATACTTGTTCCATGCATATTCTTCCTTGTTTTGCATTCATTTCCTATTTTCTAGTTCAGAGATTTACTTTTGTTAATTTATGTATAGGACGACATTTTTGGAGCAAAAATGGAGTAAATTGTGGAGCACGGACCATAGGGAACACACATCGGCCATGTCCCAAGACATGGGCATGTTTTCGAAGTGAAACGGTCGACCGTGTGAAATCCACATGACCGTGTGAAATCCACACGACTGTGTTAAAATTCTAGCTCAATTTTTAGCCTAGATTTTAGTGGTTTCTAGCCTTGCACATGACCCTGACCGTGTGAATTTCACATGATCGTGTGGTGTCATCACAAATTCGATGAAATAGGATTTTTCCAAGCATTTATGGAAAGCCGGAGCTGCTTCTATATATAGGAAACTTGTCTAAGAACCTGGGGGAGGAGGGGAGTCGCCCTAGGGCTCCCAAACCCTAGGAGGAGGCCTGACGGCTAGGATGGCAAGAAGGTGCCCTAAAAAGCACCAGAGACTCGTAATGGGGAGGAAGGAAGCGGCTAGGAGATCCATCTCGATGCTTAAACATTGTAGAGAACAACCAAGACACACATATTGGTTAGGATAGAGAGTATCTTCTTTATCCTCTTGTTCTATTTTTAGTGTAATGCCATTTTCTAAGTTGTCTTGCATTTATTCTTCCTTGTTTATGGAGTAGATACTTCGATTCTAGTGCAAATAGTCATTTATCTCCTTTGATTCTATTTGCAATTTTGTGTGTTGAGATTTATGAAGATTGTGTTTTCATTCTAATTCTACCGTGCATAGCCGATACAAAGGGTGACAACCTTCATATCAAAACCCTAGGAAAATCAAGGATGAGCCTTGCAGTCATCCTACCTCCTGTAATTGTAGAAGATAGAATATGATAGGACAGGATATGAAATAAGACCCACCTCTACATAGGGATTGTTAGGACGTCTTGGTACCTAATTACCTATCTTAGCAGAAGGGCCAAAGTAGGAGAAATCAACTCTAGAAGGGTTGAGGGACCTTAGTGATAGAGGGCTCCCAACGGTATCAACCCCCTGAGCGCTGATGATCTGAAAGGTAAACTTGGTTAGGAATAGGTAGCTCCCGGTAGAAGCAAAAGTTCAATGGATAATTACATATTGATCGTCCCTCAAGATCATAATTAGAGATCTCAATGCACCTAATGGATAGCATGTTCCACGACGCACAAGTGAAACCGAAGTCCTAGAATCCTTTTTGAGAACTTTGAACCAACCTTTCCTTCCTCCAAGTGACACCATACTAGAGTTACGACTATCATCAACTTCACAACCTATACTCTTAGGAGATTTATTCTAAACAACAACAACCATTGGACAGACGATATTCGAATCTCATCAGAGGATCCATAATCTTTATTACTTGATGACACCCTTGCACTTGTGGGCGTTGGCGCGCGTGCATGCTACGAGTCTCGGCGAGTGTCATGCTCATGTGCATCAATGACACGATCATGGAACCAGTTGGCATGCCGGTGGATGTCCTTGTGGTAGTTGAGAGTTTTGTCATACCCATGCATTTCATTATATTGGACACAGGACCAAACTCTCATAACCCAATCATCTTAGGAGGCCCTTTTCGCAATCGCAAGAGCATGCATAGGACGTGAAGGAGCATAAAGTCTCCTTCAAGTGGATGGCGAGATTGTCATATTCAACTTGTCGAGTGTAAGACTCCATTCACAAATGGGTATACTTCTTGCAAGATAACAAGTAGCCCTAGAAGGTGAAGATTCTAAGATGAATGAATGGATGTTCATGGAACCGTCTTTGAACCCACCAAGCGATGGAGTGTGGTCGAGCTAAAGACCTTAAACAAAGTGCTTCTTGGGGCAAGTTTAATTTTATTTTATTTTATTGCATTCATGTGTATAATTTAGACTTTAATTTATGGTCATTAACGTCCTTGGAAATAGTTTAGGGTCGAGAAAGAACTTGCTAGGTAGAAATGAGATTCCTTTTGAACCCCTCAATAAGAAGCACTGCAGCCATATGGATTTCCACTACCTGCCTAATGATCGAGCACACACAACGGGCATGTGAAAGATTCGGACTATGTTTCACTCTAGGAGAAAATCAGGCTCACACGGAATGCCAAATTTTCGACTCTCTCACACATGATCGATGTGTGAGTTCTACATGGCTGTGTCATGTGACTTTAAAAGGTGAAACACAGTGTGTTTTGCCCCAAATTCGCTGTGCACTTCAAACCCTCTTGCCCTAGACATGTGAAATTAACTTCTCCAACCTCTAAGGACCCTTTCCAACCTCAAAGAAGCTCTCAAGAAGCCACGATGAGGAGGACTAAGAATGTGGCAATCAGGGCTACCCTTCAAGGTCAAGATCAAGGGGAAGAGGTGCTCGTCATGCTTCGAAGGAAGGTAATGCTCCCCCAAGCACCTTATTTTGTAATGATGAGCATAGGGATAGATATAAAATGTTTTCCAACCATAAAATCACTGCTACTAGGTATTTGGATGAAGTTCTTTTAGAAACCCTAGGTTTGCTTGGGGATGTACAAAGTCTTTTTGCAAAAATGGGTTGGGGAGAGATCATGGGGGTGAGATGCCCAACCTACCCTAGGATAGTCTTGGAATTTTTAAGTTCATTGGAAGCGGAGATTTTGACGGGGAGAGATAGTGAAGAGGGTAATATTACTTTTAGGCTTTTTAACATTGAACATGAGTGGATGTTGCACCAATGGAACTCATATTTTAGATTTCCTAGTGGAGGAGAGAGGAGAACTTTAACGAGTTCAATGCAAAATTATTTTGGACGGAGCTAACCGAAGAAACCTCCTATGCCCCTTCTAGAGCTAAGGCATCCCAGTTATAGAATCCTATTTTTTGGTACATTCACTGAGTTATGGCGAGTACTATCTTTGGGAGGGGAGAGAGTGATGGAGTGGTAAGAATGAGTGAGCTCCTTTTCCTATGGGATATGATACAAGAAAGGAATAACATTGATATAGGGTCTCATTTCATTAGGCATCTAGTGAAGATGAGCAAGGCGACAAGGGGAGAGATTATTTTGGAAGGATTGATTACCCACGTTTGCTATAGGATGGGTATGATTATACCGCATTGGATAGAGCAGAGGGGAGCCCTAGTATTGACCTAGGGGTGTACATGGCTATGAGAGAGAGGGGCACTTTTTTTGCTTTGTAAGGAAGAACTTGCCACACCTTTGGCTCTCCAACACTGATCGTACCACCATCACCAACATCGCCAACTGGCAGTTGGATTGGGTAGTGGAGTCCCCACCACATGCGGGGCCTTGCACTCAGGCACCCCTCTCACCCCCTGACCATCACTCTCCCTCGAGTCCACATAGGTATAGGAGTCCCCCTAGTTCATGCCGAGAGCCTACACCTGCACCTCTTTCTTTTTCTACTTTTGAGCAGGATACAAGTACGTCTACCTATTATTTTTTTGAGTTCCGATCACGCCTCGACGATATATATGCCAAGTAGCAGACACAAAGTAAACGATGGGAGAAGTAGAGCACCTACACGCAAGATGAATTTCAGGGCATATGGGAGCACTTATAGTGAGGCGAGGAGTTTTATGGTAAGGCCCATGTCTATTTTCAGGAGGAGGTTACCCATCGCCAGGAGGAGGCTGCCCATCGCCATGAGGTTCGACAACACATGCATGGCATGCAGGCATAGTGGGCCAGGGAGGAGGAGCACAGAGTAGCCGCTGCATCCACCAGTTCCCAGATCAACCACATGTAAATGTGGCATCAGGGTTGAGCACCAAATTTTCCCAGGAGCCCGACATACCGAGACTACCAGACTTCCCACCTTGATTGCTATATTAGAGGTACTATTTTACTTAAGTCTGGGGGCCCCAAATTTCGATGTCTTTCTTCCATGCAGTAGTTTCTTTCTTGACATTTAGGTTTAGCTTTAGTTTGCATTCATTTGTCCATTCATGGAGTGTTTAGTTTCCTTTCAGTACTTAGTTTTTGCCATCTTTAAGCTGCCTTAGTAATATTTTTAGAATCTCTTCATGAATTGCTCCCATGGATAGCTTAACTTTATTTATCTTTTGGTATTTTATTTTAGTTGCTTTAATGAATGTTCTACACTTGCACTGTTGGGTTTCCGGCACCGCGGCGTGTGTGTGTTCGATCATGTTTCGTAAACATGAACACAGCGGAAGCAATAAAAATAATAAATACTCCTATTTATTACAACACACACAACACACGCATACATATTACAACAATTGTAGACATAACCGTAAATTTAAATTTGCAATAAAAGGAAATTTATCTACGTTATACATTTTGTATGACGTGTAGCGGGAACGGCATCAACCGGAACGATCCTCGCTAGAATCGTCTCTATCCGTATCCACGCCGAGTTCCTCGGGATGACTTCACTAAGCCACGAGCTTCGTCTTCGTACGGGTTACTAGCCTCGTGTTGAAGACGACGTGATCGAGAGATGATCACGATCCGAATCCAAATTCGGATCCAAAATGAGTCCTCAAAACTCGCTTCTCCGGAGAGGTATTCGTCAACCGATTGACGAAACCTTCGTCCTCCACCTCAGAGGATTACCGGAGATCGAATCCCCGGTAAGTTATCCGCTGTCGGAGCTCTAACCGTCGTCCAAACGACGCTCCGACGAGAGGAGAAGAAGCTGTCCAGAAAACTGGACAGCTTGGTGGAGGAGTAGGCGCCGGCCAAAACAAGGAAGCCAAGTGCTCACCTTTTCGCCGAGGCCTAGGAAGATCACCGGAGGGTCGCCGGAGGATCACCGGCTGAAGCTTGGTCGCCGGCAAGGAGCTGGACGCCGGCACAAGGGGCTGGGCGGCCAAGGAGCTTGGGCGGCACACCTAGGTTGGGCGGCACAACTAGGTTGGGCGGCAACTCCAACTAGGGTTTGGATTAGGGCTTAATTATCCATTAAGCCCTCTTTTATAGAGAACTAATTCTCTTAATGGTTATTGGATCATAACCATTAGGCCCGTTAACCCGCTCCATTAAGATAAGTTAAAATAAATCAAACCATGATGGTTTATTTTAAGTTAAAACGAACCGAACCAACTTTTGGTTCATTCGTTTAAAATAAACCAAACCCTTTGGTTTATTCTCCTCCATTGGATTAGAACCAAACCATTTTGGTTCGTCCATTATGTCTTCATAAGACACGGCCCATCCACGCTTCCATTGCGACTGAAACGATTTCATGCTCGCTTTATGTTTGGTCCAACCAAACCTAGTTTCTCTCGGTCTGAGAATCCCATTCTCAAGCTCGTTTTAAATCCTTTGGATTACGCTCGTTGTGCGTGTGACCAAATAGGTTCTCGGTTTATGTTGGCCGTCTATAATTAACCATTAATTATAGAACGATGATGAGTGGCACCTAGTAGTACATCATGATCCCCAATTAACCGAAAAGATCAACGGTTGATCCAGAACTATTTCTGAAACCCTTCAGCAGCTCGAATGATTCGTGCCCCATTCCCTTCACTCATCTTATACCCACTTGGTTCAGGACATGGTCTATTGTGTCGGATCCCCACTAGGTGACTCACGTCACACCTAGCCCAAGTATCATTTCCTCGTCCTACGGATTCTAGTTACTCCACATGTATCGAAGAGTACCTTACTCTAAACATGTAATGCTTTGGCCAAAGACTTTAGTAACAATCCGACGAGAGGCCAAGAGTATACATCTCCTCGCAAGGAGTGGTGAATCCTTTATAGGCTATTCAAACACCTTCGATCACTTCGACTTATACCCAATCATCCCGGGTCCACATCTCCATAGAGATGTTTGCTTAAGATGTCAAAGCATAAGTCTCCATGATCAAGATGACTTGAATACCGCAAGTCAAAGGAACATCGCACTTAAGCCACAGTAAGAACTTCATTGACATATCTATATATGCAGAGAACCATATGAAGTCTTACTGGTCACTCAATGAACTAGTTACCATAACTAGCATCCACGATTAACTCCGGACATCACTATGTCTCCGGCCCGGTGAGAATCAGCTTGGATACACCAAGGAGTATACCTCGTGCTAGTCTCGACAGAATTGATGGTGTCCAAATCCATCAATTCATCGACTAGGGATAATTCCGATACATCACAATTACACATGTAGAGATACTCACTAGTTGTGATCCATTCACAAATTCTCTCATGCTGTGAATCGTATCGTGGTCATTCATTAAATGAGTTTAAGATCCAATCAAATACATAAAACATGTATACTCAAATAGTGAATCTTTATTTATCATATAAATGGTTCATACATAAGGCGATTGCCTTAGGACATCTCTCATATATTACTAACAGACTCCCACTTGGCCTAATGCCAATCGCTACGGTATCCAATACCATAAGCTCGAACATGACCCTCAAACTTACTTTGAGGTAATGCCTTAGTCAAAGGATCCGCTAAGTTCCTTTCAGTGGGAATTTTCTCGATTTGTATTTCGTTCCTACTGATGATCTCTCTGATAAGATGATAGCGGCGAAGCACATGTTTGGATCATTGATGAGACCACATCAAGTTCAGAGATGAACTTCTTGATCCAAACCGCTTCCTATGCTGCTTCCAAAGCTGCAATGTATTCTGCCTTAGTGGCAGAATCCGCTATAGTGTCAAGCTTGGAACCTTTCCTTATTGCGCTCCATTCGGTGAATACATACCCACTAAGACATGGAATCATCCTTTATGCTCTCGAGTCGCATCCGTATACCCACGTATCACCATGTACCCTTCTCCATATATTAGAAACGCATCCTTAGTTCTTCTTAAGTACCTAAGGATCGTCTTAATATACCCAATGATCCATTCTGGATCGGTGAGTATCTGCTCGTGACACTCAGCATACGATACATCGAGCCTCGTACATAACATAGCATACATGATAGATCCTATTGCGGATGCATAGGGAATCTTACTCATGCAAATCCTCTCGTCTTCTGTGCGCGGACACAGAGACTTCGAAAGGTGTACCCCATGCCGGATGGGTAGGAAACCTTTCTTGGATTCCGACATGCTAAACCTCTTTAGCACTCGGTCTATATATGTAGACTGCGAAAGACCAAGCAACCGTTTCGATCTATCTCTATAGATCTTAATCCCAGGATGTAGGTTGCTTCTCCCAGTCTTTCATGGAGAATGTCTTGGATAACCAAACCTTCACTGACTGTAAGATTGAAACATCGTTTCCTATAAGTAGTATGTCATCGACATACAATACTAGGAATACGATTGCACTCCCACTAACCTTCTTGTACACACAAGGTTCATCTAGATTTTGTGAGAAATCAAACTTTTTGATTGTCTCATCAAAACGGATATTCCAGCTCCTGGATGCTTGCTTCAATCCATAAATGGACCGTTGCAATTTGCATACCTTGGTTTTATCAACCGATGTGAAACCCTCAGGCTGTATCATATACACGTCCTCGAGCAGGTTTCCATTAAGGAAAGCTGTTTTCACATCTATTTGCCATATCTCATAATCATAATGAGCCGCTATGGCCAGGAGCATCCGAATGGATTTAAGCATAGCTATAGGCGAATAGGTTTCGTCATAATCAACACCTTGCTTTTGACGATATCCTTTCGCCACCAATCTAGCCTTATAGGTAATCACATTACCATCCATGTCGGTTTTCTTCTTGAAAACCCACTTGCACCCTATAGGTTTTATCCCTTCAGGTGGGTCAACCAAGTTCCAAACTTGGTTTTCATACATGGAATCCATTTCCGACTTCATGGCACCAAGCCACTTATCCCTTTCTGAACTTGTCAGCACTTCTTCATAACTGGTAGGCTCCTCATCATCAATGAGTAACACGTCGTTCGATTCACTTACGAGAAATCCATATCTCTCGGGAATATTGTGTGTTCTACCAGATCTACGAAGATGTGGTGTTACAATAGGTCCAAATTGCTCATCACTATGAGTTGTAATTTGTTGTCACTATCTCATCAATGTCTATTTGAGTCTCTCGAGCCTCCTCAAGCTCGACGACACTCCCACTGTTTTCTTACAAGAGAAACTCTTTCTCTAGAAACACAGCATGCCTTGAAACAAACACCTTTTGTTCCACAGGATGATAGAATTGGTAACCCCTTGTTTCCTTAGGGTATCCAATAAATAGACATTTATCAGACTTAGCATCCAATTTATGCGATACGATCGCTTCACATAAGCGAGGACAACCCCATATCTTCAAGTAAGATACATGAGGTTTCTTACTATTCCATATCTCATATGGAGTAGTTGAGACTACCTTAGTAGGCATTACATTTAACAAGTAAGCGGTATGCGAAGTGCATAACCCCAAAAGGACTTGGGAAGAGTCGCATGATTCATCATTGACTGACCATGTCCAACAAGGTCGATTCGCCTCTCGGATACACCATTATCTTTGTGGTGTATAGGGCGGAGTCCATTGAGACAATATACCATTGTCTCTTAGGTAATCAAGAAACTCCTGACTTAAGTATTCACCACCTCAATCCGATCAAAGTATTTTAATACACTTGTCATGTTGTTTCTCTACTTCATTTCTGAACTCTTTGAACCTTTCAAAGGCTTCAGACTTGTGTTTCATCAAGAACACATACCCAAACCGTGAGTGATCATCGGTGAAGGTAATGAAGTAGCTATAGCCTCCTAATGCTTGAGTTGACATAGGTCCACATACATCGGTATGTATTAGTCCTAGTAACTCTCCCACTCGTTCACCTTTTCCGGTAAAGGTAACTTAGTCATCTTGCCTTTTAAGCATGATTCGCATGTATCGTATGAATCCAATTCAAGCGATTCCGAATTCCACATCGGTGTAATTCGGACATGCGTTTCTTGCTTATATGGCCAAGACGACAATGCCACATATAGAGTCTATTTGATTATCCTTTCGAGCACGCAGCGTGTTGCTCGCCGATATTGAAAATGTCACTGGATACGTCCAACGTATAAATGCCATTACTCAAAGTTCCAGTTCCATAAAGTACGCCATTCAAAGTTATATAACAACAATTGTTACTAAACGTCAAATGGAAACCATTTCTATTTAAACAGGAAATAGAAACAATGTTCTTTATTAGAGAAGGAATATAATAGCAATTGTCCAGTTCTAAGACTAGTCCACTAGGGAGCTTCAGCAAATAAGTTCCGATGGCGACCGCAGCAACCTTTGCTCCATTGCCAACTCGCAAATTTGACTCCCCTCTGACAAGTCTTCTTCTATTCCTTAGCCCCTGTATGTCATTACATATATGTGAGCTACACCCAGTATCCAATACCCAAGTGTCCAAGGAAATAGAATGACAATCAATAACGAAGATACCTGAAGAGGATGGGGCATCGGATGCCTTCTTCTTCTTCATGGACTCAAGATAAATCTTGCAGTTTCTTCGCCAGTGGCCTTCCTTGCCACAGTGATGGCAAGTGCCCTTTTGCGCTAGTTCCGCCTTCTTTGCCTTTTTGTTCTTTCCTTTCTTCTGTTCTTTTGCCTTCCTCTTAGAACCCTTCTTTGAGGAATCAACTAACAGAACCGCCTTCTCCTCATGCTTCACAGAAGGCTCCACAGTCTTCAGCATATTGAGGAGCTCGGGAATGGTGGATTCCAATTTGTTCATCCGATAGTTCATCACAAATTGCGAAACTCTTGGGCAAACAATGCAGAATTAAGTCAATACTTAACTCATGATCCATCACAAACCGAGGGTAGCTAGCCGCTCGATGTACCCGTTCATCTTTAGCACAAAGCACTCTGGATGAACCTTCTTGCATCTTCGTGGTGAAGAGGAGCCTAGAGACCTCAAACCTTTCGGATCTCGCTTGCTCATCGAACAACTCATGAAGATGGAAGACCATAGTATTAGCATCCATATGCTCATGCTGCTTTTGCAGCTCAGGTACCATCGCCGCTAGCATGATGCAACTCGCCATTTCGAATCGCTACATGCTTCGATAGACCAACATTTGGTCTGAGTTGCATCGTCCTTAGGGCCGATCGGGAAGAGGCTCTTCAAGGACATATGCAAGCTTTTCGCCTTGAGAACAATTCTCGTGTTTCTAAGCCGATCCGAAGTTAGGCCCGATCGGTTTGTTCGAATCCAAAATAGTGCAAATTCAAAGACGTCTTATTGACCTAGAAATACAAAATGAGCATATATGAAAATGATTTTAAAATGCATCAATATACATTTATAAATCCCATTCATTTTTCGAATTTCAAAAACCCCAAAATCACTTCTGGAGATCGTAGGTCCATCTCCGAATGGGCTGATATCCATCATAGTTATGAACAACCTTGGAGAGAGTCCAACAAGCCATTCATAACTACGACGGTAGGTATCATCTATACCGATTGCATATCACGTATATGCAACTATCACAATGTGCTATCAACTAATTGAATGTTCACACATACGTTGGGTTGTTAACACATTAACAAGTATGCATCATATGCATAGCACCCAACTTCACCTCCCTTTACATCGACCTTGGAGAGAGTCCAACAAGCCGATGCTCCAGGTTAAAGCCAACCCATTAATCGGGAAATAGTTTTAATATGGTTAGAGCACATTCAACCAATTAGCCCAGCTTGGAGAGAGTCCAACAACCAAAGCTAACGATTGACCTCTGACTCTTACCATATTAGTATTAAACTATTCCATGGTTTGAACATGTTCGGGTTCGAGCCGGGCTTGGAGAGAGTCCAACAACCCAAACAAGAAACGGAACTCTGGTTCTAACCATATTAATGGAAGGTGTAGGCTTTAATATTGTTTAAGGGTTTTTTATGTCTCATCCTCTTTGCATGCAAATAACTATTATCTACATGACATGACATACATGGCATACATCTACATGTCACGACACGCATGGCATAATGTTATGCATCTAATGCAATTACATGGCATACAATTATGTCATGTATATATTTCCTTATATGTCATAACTATTTATGGAAATAAAATATGTTTAAGATTTGATTCTCCAAATCAAATCATAATTAAATTAGGAAACAAATTTCCAAATCTAATCACATATTTTATTCATGTAATTATTTGATTAAGGAAAATCTATTTAGGAAACCAATTTCCTAAATCATTAAAACTACTTATGGAAATAAAATATTTTAAGATTTGATTTCCCAAATCAAATCAAGATTAAATTAGGAAATAAATTTCCAAAATCTAATCAAATATTTTATTTATGGAAAATATCAATTTCCATAAATACTTCAAACTTTCCAAAAGTGGAAGATTTCCATAAATACTTCTAGACTTTCCAAAATTGAAAAATTTCCATAAATACTTCTAAATTTCCAAAATTAGAAAATTTCCAGAAATAACATTATGACTATCGCAAAACCATTTTACGATTATGTCGAAACACAACACTGGGCTCTCGATACCCTTTGTTGGGTTTCATGCGGCGTGTGTGTGTTCGATCATGTTTCGTAAACATGAACACAACGGAAGCAATAAAAATAATAAATACTCCTATTTATTACAACACACGCATGCATATTACAACAATTGTATACATAACCATAAATTTAAATTTGCAATAAGAGGAAATTTATCTACATTATACCTTTCGTATGACGTGTAGCGGGAACGGCATCAACCGGAACGATCCTCGCTAGAATCGTCTCTATCCGTATCCACGCCGAATTCCTCGGGATGACTTCACTAAGCCACGAGCCGTCTTACGTGCGGGTTACTAGCCTCGTGTTGAAGGCGTGATCGAGAGATGATCACGATCCGAATCCAAATTCGGATCCAAACGAGTCCTCAAAACTTCGCTTCTCCGGAGAGGTATTCGTCAACCGATTGTGAAACCGTCCTCCACCTCAGAGGATTACGGAGATCAAATCCCGATAAGTTATCCGCTGTCGGAGTTCTAACCGTCGTCCAAATGAGCGCTCCGACAAGAGGAGAACAAGCTGTCAGAAAACTGGACAGCTTGGTGGAGGAAGTAGGCGCCCGGCCAAAACAAAAAGTGCTCACCTTTTCACGAGGCCTAGGAAGATCACGGAGGGTCGCGGAGGATCACCGGCTGAAGCTTGGTCGCCGGGCAAGGAGCTGGCGCCGGCACAAGGGCTGGGCGGCAAGGAGCTTAGGCGGCAACCCTAGGTTGGCGGCAACACTAGGTTTTTTATAGAGAACTAATTCTCTTAATGGTTATTGGATCATAACCATTAGGCCCGTTAACCGCTCCATTAAGATAAGTTAAAATAAACCAAACCATGATGGTTTATTTTAAGTTAAAAAAACGAACCGAACCAACTTTTGGTTCATTCGTTTAAAATAAACCAAACCCTTTGGTTTATTCTCCTCCATTGGATTAGAACCAAACCATTTTGGTTCATCCATTATGTCTTCATAAGACACGGCCCATCCACGATTCCATTGCGACTGAAACGATTTCATGCTCGCTTCATGTTTGGTCCAACCAAACCTTGTTTCTCTCGGTCTGAGAATCCCATTCTCAAGCTCGTTTTAAATCCTTTGGATTACGCTCGTTGTGCGTGTGACCAAATAGGTTCTCGGTTTATGTTGGCCGTCTATAATTAACCATTAATTATAGAGCGATCATGAGTGGCACCTAGTAGTACATCATGATCCCCAATTAGCAGAAAGATCAGCGGTTGATCGAACTATTTACGAAACCCTTGATGGCTTCGAATGAATCGTGCCCCATTCCCTTCACTCATCTTATACCCACTTGGTTGGGACATGGTCTATTGTGTCGATCCCCACTAAGGTGACTCGTCACACCTAGCCCAAGTATCATTTCCTCGTCCTACAGTTCTAGTTACTCCACATGTATCGAAGAGTACCTTACTCTAAACATGTAATGCTTTGGCAAAGACTTTAGTAACAATCCGACGAGAGGCCATGGGTATACATCTCCTAGGAGTGGTGAATCCTTTATAGGCTATTCAAACACCTTGATCACTTGACTTATACCCAATCATCCCGGGTCCACATCTCCTTAGAGATGTTTGCTTAAGATGTCAAAGCATAAGTCTCCATGATCAAGATGACTTGAATACCGCAAGTCAAAGGAACATCTCACTTAAGCCACAGTAAGAACTTCATTGACATATCTATATATGCAGAGAACCATATAAAGTCTTACTACTGTCACTCCAATGAACTAGTTACCATAACTAGCATCCACGATTAACTCCTGACTGTTAGTAATATATGAGAGTTGTCCTAAGGCAATCGCTTTATGTATGAACCATTTATATGATAAATGAAGATTCACTATTTGAGTATACATGTTTTATGTATTTGATTGGATCTTAAACTCATTTACTGAATGTCCACGATACGATTCACAAAGATGAGAGAATTTGTGATTGATCACAACTAGTGAGTATCTCTACATGTGTAATTGTGATGTATCTAATTATCCCTAGTCGATGAATTGATGGATCCGACACCATCAATTCTGAGACTAGCACGAGGTATACTCCTTGGTGTATCCAAGCACCGATTCTCACCGGGCCGAGACATAGTGATGTCCGAGTTAATCGTGGATGCTAGTTATGGTAACTAGTTCATTGGAGTGACCACCGTAAGACTTCATATGGTTCTCTCGCATATAGATATGTCAATGAAGTTCTCATCGCGGGCTTAAGTGCGATGTTCCTTCGACTTGTGGTATTCAAGTCATCTTGATCATGGAGACTTATGCTTGACATCTTAAGCAAACATCTCTAAGGAGATGTGGACCCGGGATGATTGGGTATAAGTCGAAGTGATCGAAGGTGTTTGAATAGCCTATAAAGGATTCACCACTCTCGAGGAGATGTATACCCATGGCCTCTCGTCGGATTGTTACTAAAGTCTGGCCAAAGCATTACATGTTTAGAGTAAGGTACTCTTCGATACATGTGGAGTAACTAGAACTGTGAGGACGAGGAAATGATACTGGGCTAGGTGTGACGAGTCACTTAGTGGGGATCGGCACAATAGACCATGTCCTCAACCAAGTGGGTATAAGATGAGTGAAGGGAATGGGGCACGATTCATTCGAGCCATCAAGGGTTTCGTAAATAGTTCTGATCAACTGCTGATCTTTTGGTTAATTGGGGATCATGATGTACTACTAGGTGCCACTCATGATCGCTCTATAATTAATGGTTAATTATAGACGCCAACATAAACCGAGAACCTATTTGGTCACACGCACAACGAGTGTAATCCAAAGGATTTAAAACGAGCTTGAGAATGGGATTCTCGCATCGAGAAACTATGTTTGGTTGACTAAACATAAAGCGTAGCATGAAATTGTTTCAACAAGCAATGGAAGCGTGATGGGCAAAGGTCTTATGAAGACATAATGGATGGACCAAAATGGCTCGTTTCTAGCAATACGTAACTGAACGAAGTAATAAGTTTGGTTTATATTAAACGAATGAACCAAAAGTTGGTTCGTTTTTTAACTTAAAATAAACCATCATGGTTTGGTTTATTTTAACTTATCTTAATGGAGCGGGTTAACGGGCTTTATGGATATGATCCATTAACCATTAAGAGAATTAGTTCTCTATAAAATATTGCCGCCCACCCTTGTTGGTGAATTGGCGCCCAACCCTAAGTGTCGCCGCCCATCCTTTGTGCCGCCGTCATTGCCGGCGCCCAAGCTTCCTCAGTGAACCTCCCCTGCCGTGATCCGTGATCAGGTTTGGCATCGAAGGTGAGGCTTTTCTTTCCTTGGTTGGCCGGGCGCCTATATCCTTCCACCAAAGCTGTCCAGTTTTCTGACAGCTTCTCCTTCGCCGGAGCGCCGCTTGGACGACGGTTAGTGCCCGACAGCGCTAACTTATCGGGATTTGATCTCCGTAATCCTCTCGAGGTGGAGGACGGGCGATTCGCCAAACGGTTGACGAATACCTCTCCGGAGAAGCGAAGTTTTGAGAACTCGCTTTTAGGATCCGAATTTGGATTCGGATCGTGATCATCTCTCGATCACGCCGCCTTCAACACGAGGCTAGTAACCCGTACGAAGACGAAGCTCGTGGCTTAGCGAAGTCATCCCGAGGAACTCGGCGTGGATACGGATAGAGACGATTCTAGCGAGGATCGTTCCGGTTGATGCCGTTCTCGCTACATGTCATACGAAAGGTATAACGTAGATAAATTTCCTTTTATTGCAAATTTAAATTTACGGTTATGTCTACACTTGTTGTAATATGCATGCGTGTGTTGTGTGTGTTGTAATAAATGTAGATTTATTATTTTTATTGCTTCACTGGCTCATGTTTACGTAAACATGATCGAACACACACACGCCAAGGTGCCGAAACCCAACAAAGGGTATCAGAGCCCAGTGTTGTGTTTCGACATAATCGTAAAAATGGTTTTGCGATAGTCATAATGTATTTCTGGAAATTTTCTAATTTTGGAAATTTAGAAGTATTTATGAAAATTTTTCAATTTTGGAAAGTCTAGAAGTATTTATGGAAATCTTCCACTTTTGAAAAGTTGGAAGTATTTATGGAAATTGATATTTTCCATAAATAAAATATTTGATTAGATTCTGGAAATTTGTTTTCTAATTTAATCATGATTTGATTTGGGAAATCAAATCTTAAAATATTTTATTTCCATAAGTAGTTTTAATGATTTAGGAAATTGGTTTCCTAAATAGATTTTCCTTAATCAAATAATTCCATGAATAAAATATGTGATTAGATTTGGAAATTTGTTTCCTAATTTAATTATGATTTGATTTGGAGAATCAAATCTTAAACATATTTTATTTCCATAAATAGTTATGACATATAAGGAAATTATATACATGACATAATTGTATGCCATGTAATTGCATTAGATGCATAACATTATGCCATGTGTCGTGACATGTAGATGTATGCCATGTATGCCATGCCATGTAGATAATAGTTATTTGCATGCAAAGAGGATGAGACATAAAAACCTTAACTCAATATTAAAGCCTACACCTTCCATTAATATGGTTAGAACCAGAGTTCTGTTTCTTGTTTGGGTTGTTGGACTCTCTCCAAGCCCGGCTCGAACCCGACAATGTTCAATCCATGGAAAAGTTTAATACTAATATGGTAAGAGTCAGAGCTCAATCGTTAGCTTGGGTTGTTGGACTCACTCCAAGCTGGGCTCAATGGTTGAATGCGCTCTAACCATATTAAAACTATTTCTCGATTAATGGGTTGGCTTTAACTCGAGCATCGATTTGTTGGACTCTCTCCAAGGTCGATGTAAAGGGAGGTGAAGTTGGGTGCTATGCATATGATGCATACTTGTTAATGTGTTAACAACCCGATGTATGTGTGAACATTCAATTAGTTGATAGCACATTGTGATAGTTGCATATACATGATATGTAATCGATATTGATACCTACCATCATAGTTAAGAATGGCTTGTTGACTCTCTCCAAGGTTGTTCATAACTATGATGGATATCAGCCCATTCGAGATGGACCTACGATCTCCAAGTGATTTTGGGGTTTTTGAAATTCAAAATGAATGGGATTTATAAATGTATATTGATGCATTTTAAAATCATCTTTCTCATATATGCTCGCTTTTGTATTTCTAAGTTAATATATTGATCATGATGTTTGAATTTATGCTCCATTTTGGATTCAAATAAATTGACTGGGCCGAACTTCTTGGACCGGCTTAGAAACTTGAGAATTGTTCTCAAGGTGAAAAGCTTGTGTATGTCCTCGAAGCGCCTCTTCCCGCCCGTCCTAGTGACGATGCAACTTTGGACCAATTGTTGGCCTATCAGAAACATGTGAGTGATTTTGGACAAATGAGTTGCATCATGCTAGCCGCGATGGAACCCAAGCTACGGCATGAAGATGAGCATATGGATGCTCATATCGTAGTCCTTCATCTCTGTGAGTTGGTTGATGAGCAAGTGAGATTCAAAGGTTCAAGTCTCCAAGCTCCTCTTCACCTCGAGATGCAAGGAGGTTCATCTGTGGTATCGCACAACATGCCAAGACCGTGGAGCCTTCCGAGAAGCATGAGTAGGACGTGTGTTGTTAGTTGATTCCTCAAGAAAGGTTCTAAGAGGAGTCAAAGGAACAAATGTATGAAGAAGAAAAGGCTAAAAAGGCGTAACTAAAAGGGCACTTGCCATCATTATGGCAAGGAGAGCCATTTGCGAAGAAAGTGCAAGATTTATCTTGAGTCCGTGAAGAAGGATAAAGGCATCGGATGCCCCATCTTCTTCAGAAATCTTCTTTATTGATTGTCATTCTATTTCTTCAGACACTTGGGTATTGGATACTGGGTGTGGCTCACATATATGTAATGACATACATGGGCTAAGGAATAGAAGAAGACTCACAAGGAGAGTCAAATTCATGTTGGGAATGGAGCAAAGGTCATGCACTCGCCATCTAACGTATTTGTTGAAACTCCCCAGGACTTGTCTTAGAACCGACAATTGCTTTATGTTCCTTCTTGATAAAGAACATCATTTCTATTTCTTGTTTAAATAGAAATGGTTTCATTTGACGTTTAGTAACAATTGTTGTTACATAACTTTGAATGGAGTTCTTTATGGATCGAACTTTAAGCAATGATGTTTATACGCTGGACGATCCAGACATTTTCAATATCAAGCAGCAACATGCTGCGGCTCGAAAGGATAATCAAATAGACTCTATATGTGGCATTGTCGCCTTGGCCATATAAGCAAGAAACGCATGTCCGAATTACACCGATGTGGAATTCGAATCGCTTGAATTGGATTCATACGATACATGCGAATCATGCTTAAAAGGCAAGATGACTAAGTTACCTTTACCGAAAAGGTGAACGAGTGGGAGAGTTACTAGGTCTAGTACATACCGATGTATGTGGACCTATGTCAACTCAAGCTTTAGGAGGCTATAGCTACTTCATTACCTTCACCGATGATCACTACGGTTTGGGTATGTGTTCTTGATGAAACACAAGTCCAAGCCTTTGAAAGGTTCAAAGAATTCAGAAATGAAGTAGAGAAACAACATGACAAGAGTATTAAAATACTTCGATCGGATCGAGGTGGTGAATACTTAAGTCAAGAGTTTTTGATTATCTAAGAGACAATGGCATATTGTCTCAATGGACTCCGCCCTATACACCACAAAGATAATGGTGTATCCGAGAGGCGAATCGACCTTGTTGGACATGGTCAGTCAATGATGAATCATGCGACTCTTCCCAAGTCCTTTGGGGTTATGCACTTCGCATACCGTTTACTTGTTAAATGTAATGCCTACTAAGGTAGTCTCAACTACTCCATATGAGATATGGAATAGTAAGAAACCTCATGTATCTTACTTGAAGATATGGGGTTGTCCCGCTTATGTGAAGCTGATCAGACGCATAAATTGATGCTAAGTCCGATAAATGTCTATTTATTGATACCCTAAGGAAACAAGGGGTTACTAATTCTATCATCCCGTGGAACAAAAGGTGTTTGTTTCAAGGCATGTGTTTCTAGAGAAAGAGTTTCTCTTGCAAGAAAACAAAGGGGGAGTGTCGCCGAGCTTGAGGAGGCTCGAGAGACTCAAATAGACATTGATGAGATACCTGGTGAAGCACAACAGCCGACAACTCATAGTGATGAGCAATCGGCTGGACCTATTGTAACACCACATCTTCGTAGATCTGGTAGAAAACGCAATATTCCTGAGAGATATGGATTTCTCGTAAGCGAATCGAACGACGTGTTACTCATTGATGATGAGGAGCCTACCAGTTATGAAGAAGTGCTGACAAGTTCAGAAAGGGATAAGTGGCTTGGTGCCATGAAGTCGGAAATGGATTCCATGTATGAAAACCAAGTTTCGAACTTGGTTGACCCACCTGAAGGCATAAAGCCTATAGGGTGCAAGTGGGTTTTCAAGAAGAAAACCGACATGGATGGTAATGTGATTACCTATAAGGCTAGATTGGTGGCGAAAGGATATCGCCAAAAACAAGGTGTTGATTATGACGAAACCTATTCGCCTGTAGCTATGCTTAAATCCATTCGGATGCTCCTGGCCATAGCGGCTCATTATGATTATGAGATATGGCAGATGGATGTGAAAACAGCTTTCCTTAATGGAAACTCGCCGAGGACGGTATATGATACCCGAGGGTTTCACATCGCTGATAAAACCAAGGTATGCAAATTGCGACGATCCATTTATGGATCAAGCATCCAGAGTCGAATATCCGCTTTGATGAGACAATCAAAAGGTTTGATTTCTCACAAAATCCGCATTTAACCTTGTGTGTACAAGAAGGTTAGTGGGAGTGCAAATGTGTTCCTAGTATTGTATGTCGATGACATATTACTTATAGGAAACGATGTGTCAATCTTACAACGCTAAGGTTTGGTTATCCAAGACATTCTCCATGAAAGACCCGGGAGAAGCAACCTACATCCTCGGGATTAAGATCTATAGAGATAGATCAAACGGTTGCTTGGTCTTTCGCATTTACATATATAGACCGAAAAGCAAAGAGGTTTAGCATGTCAATCCAAGAAAGGTTTCTACCCATCGTGCATGGGGTACACCTTCAAGTCTATGTGTCCGCGCACGTAAGACGAGAGGATTTGCATGAGTAAGATTCCTATGCATCCGCAATAGGATCTATCATGTATGCTATGTTATGTACGAGGCCCGATGTATCGATGCTCGAGTGTCACGAGCAGATACCAACCGATCCAGAATGGATCATTGGCTGGCATAAGACGATCCTAAGTACTTGAGAAGAACTAAGGATGTGTTCCTAATATATGGAGAAGGGGACATGGTGATACGCGGGTATACAGATGCCACCTGCATGCAAGGATGATTCCGTGTCTCACCGATAATGTGTTCACCTTGAATGGGGGCGCAAAGTGAGTTGGAAAAGTTCCAAACAAGAGATCAGTGAGCGGATTCTACCATCGAGGCAGTAATACATTGCGCCTTCTAAGCAGCAAAGGAAGCGGTTTGGATCAAGAAGTTCGTTCATGAACTTGGTGTGATTCCGGCCATTGTTGAAGCAATACCGGTCTACTGCGACAACAATGGAGCAATTGCACAAACGAAAGAGCCAAGGTCTCATCAACGATCCAAACATGTGCTTCGCCGCTATCATCTTATCAGAGAGATCATCAAGTCCTTTGACTAAAGCATTACCTCAAAGTAAGTTTGAGGGTCATGTTGGTGCTTATGGTATTGGATACCGTAGCGATTGGCATTAGGCCAAGTGGGAATCTGTTAGTAATATATGAGAGATGTCCTAAGGCAATCGCCTTATGTATGAACCATTTATATGATAAATGAAGATTCACTATTTGAGTATACATGTTTTATGTATTTGATTGGATCTTAAACTCATTTCTTGAATGTCCACGATCGATTCACAAAGATGAGAGAATTTGTGATTGGATCACAACTAGTGAGTATCTCTCTACATGTGTAATTGTGATGTATCGGAATTATCCTAGTCGATGAATTGATGGATCCGGACACCATCAATTCCAGCTGAGACTAGCACGAGGTATACTCCTTGGTGTATCCAAGCGGTAATTCTCCGGGGAGACATAGTGATGTCCGAGTTAATCGTGGATGCTAGTTATGGTAACTAGTTCATTGGAGTGACCGTAGTAAGACTTCATATGGTTCTCTGCATATATAGATATGTCAATGAAGTTCTTCTTTGTGGCTTAAGTGCGATGTTCCTTTGACTTTGTGTATTCAAGTCATCTTGATCATGGAGACTTATGCTTTGACATCTTAAGCAAACATCTCTAAGGAGATGTGGACCCGGGATGATTGGGTATAAGTCGAAGTGATCGAAGGTGTTTGAATAGCCTATAAAGGATTCACCACTCCTTGCGAGGAGATGTATACCCATGACCTCTCGTCGGATTGTTACTAAAGTCTTTGGCCAAAGCATTACATGTTTAGAGTAAGGTACTCTTCGATACATGTGGAGTAACTAGAATCCGTAGGACGAGGAAATGATACTTGGGCTAGGTGTGACGTAGTCAGCCTAGTGGGGACTGACACAATAGACCATGTCCTGAACCAAGTGGGTATAAGATGAGTGAAGGGAATGGGGCACGATTCATTCGAGCTACTGAAGGGTTTCAGAAATAGTTCTGGATCAATCGTTGATCTTTTCGGTTAATTGGGGATCATGATGTACTACTAGGTGCCACTCATGATCGTTCTATAATTAATGGTTAATTATAGACGGCCAACATAAACCGAGAACTTATTTGGTCACACGCACAACGAGTGTAATCCAAAGGATTTAAAACGAGCTTGAGAATGGGATTCTCAGACCGAGAGAAACTATGTTTGGTTGGACCAAACATAAAGCGAGCATGAAATTGTTTCAGTCGCAATGGAAGCGTGGATGGGCAGTGTCTTATGAAGACATAATGGATGGACCAAAATGGTTTGGTTCTAATCCAATGGATGAGAATAAACCAAATGGTTTGGTTTATATTAAACGAATGAACCAAAGGTTGGTTCGGTTCGTTTTAACTTAAAATAAACCATCATGGTTTGGTTTATTTTAACTTATCTTAATGGAGCGGGTTAACGGGCTTTATGGATATGATCCATTAACCATTAAGAGAATTAGTTCTCTATAAAATAGGGCTTAAACCCTAACCCTAACACCTAATGAAGAGTTGCCGCCCAACATAGAGTTGCCGCCCACCCTTGTTGGTGAATTCGGCGCCCAACCCTAAGTGCCGCCGCCCATCCTTTGTGCCGCCGTCCAAGTCATTGCCGGTGACCAAGCTTCAGCCGGTGAACACTCCGGCGACCCTCCGGTGATCCCCTATAGGTTTGGCATCGAGGTGAGGCTTTTCTTTCCTTGGTTGGCCGGCGCCTATATCCTCCACCAAGCTGTCCAGTTTTCTGGACAGCATCTCCTCCTCTCGTCGGAGCGTCGTTTGGACGACGGTTAGTGCTCCGACAGCGGCTAACTTACCGGGGATTTGATCTCCGGTAATCCTCTGAGGTGGAGGACGAAGGATTCGTCAAACGGTTGATGAATACCTCTCCGGAGAAGCGTGTTTTGAGAACTCGTTTTAGGATCCGAATTTGGATTCGGATCGTGATCATCTCTCGATCACGTCGTCTTCAACACGAGGCTAGTAACCCGTACGAAGACGAAGCTCGTGACTTAGCGAAGTCATCCCGAGGAGCTCGGCGTGGATACGGATAGAGACGATTCTTACGAGGATCGTTCCGGTTGATGCCGTTCCTGCTACACGTCATACGGAAGGTATAACGTAGTTTAATTTCCTTTTATTGCAAATTTTAATTTACGGTTATGTCTACACTTGTTGTAATAGCATGCGTGTGTTGTGTGTGTTGTAATAAATAGGAGTATTTATTATTTTTATTGCTTCCGCTGTGCTCATGTTTACGAAACATGATCGAACACACACACGCCGCGGTGCCGGAAACCCAACACGGACATCACTATGTCTCCAGCCAGTGAGAATCAGCTGCTTGGATACACCAAGGAGTATACCTCGTGCTAGTCTCGACAGAATTGATGGTGTCCAAATCCATCAATTCATCGACTAGGGATAATTCCGATACATCACAATTACACATGTAGAGATACTCACTAGTTGTGATCCAATCACAAATTCTCTCATGCTGCGAATTGTATCGTGGACATTCATTAAATGAGTTTAAGATCCAATCAAATACATAAAACATGTATACTCAAATAGTGAATCTTCATTTATCATATAAATGGTTCATACATAAGGCGATTGTCTTAGGACATCTCTCATATATTACTAACATGCACTGGTTAGCTTTTATCTTTCACACACACTTGACGAAAATTTCAGAAGGGAGAATCTATTACATACATAGTTATGATTCATCCCAGTAGTCTAGTATTTTGGAATCCATAGGTGACTCTAGATTTAACATTTTAGTTACTAGAGATACTCAGATTTTGTAAGCCCATTTGGAAAAATCTAAATACCAGTGAGCTAGAGAGGAACCAAGTTCCTTGAAAAAAAATAATAAAAAAATAGATAAAAAAGATAGAAAGAGAAAAAAAGAGAGAGAAAAGAGAAAGAGAGTTAAAAATAGTTATCGTGGGTAGAAATGGTTAGGTGTCCCTTTGAGACCGAGTTAGGTTACTGGGGAAACACCTACCAATTTCTCTCAATACCGAGAACGACTTTGAGACTTTGTGCTAGACCCTCGCTTAGGGTAGGTAAGTGTCTAAAAGCTGGAGACCTTAGGAAAGCTGTAGGATGACGAATTAACTCATTGTGGAACAAGTATCCCTTAGGAAAATTCTCTTAGCATATGCACGAAAAGCTAACTTCGTGAACTTTTAGAACATATCTATTTTGCTTTGATTGAAAATACCACTTGATAAATTCAGTTAGCATGTTATGTATAGAACATTACTTTTTAAAAATTTCATGGCACTGAGGTTTGCTTGAGGACAAGGAAAGATCTAAGTCTAGGGGGATTGATGTGATCAAAACATATAGGATTTTAGGAGTAGTTTTTGCACACATCTCGTTACATTTTATCCTTGTTTAATGCATATTATATTTTGTTTTGCATGCATTCCTATTTTCTGGTTCAGAGATCTACTCTTGTTACTTTTGTATGAAGGATGACATTTTATAGGTGAAACAACATACTTTTGGAGCAAAAGAGAGGCATTAACCGGATGGAATAGAGGCGAACACGACTGACCGTGTGGATTCCACATGATCATGTCTAAACTCCGAAGCCAGCCATCCCAACGCCCCACACGGTCATGTGACATTGGATAGTTTTGATGCGACTAGGGTTTTAGTGGGATTTATTAAAAGTTGACTTCATGTCTATAAAAAGGCAGACACACTCAAACCCTAGGGGGGAGGCTTGACAGCCAGGATGGCAAGATGGTGCCCTAAAAAGCATCGGAGACTCACAACAGGGAGGAAGGAAGCGGTTAGGAGATCTATCCCGACGCTCCGACATTGTGGAGAACAACCAAGACACGCATATTGGCAAGGATAGAAAGTACTTTCTTTATTTTCTTGTTCTACTTGCATTGTAATTATATTTTCTAAGATGTCTTGTGTTTATTCTTCTTTGTCTATGGAGTAAATACTTCGATTCTAGGATTAAGGTGTAACTTGTGTTTGTGGACATGCTAGTTCAAATAGTCATTCATCTCTTTTGATTCTATTTGCAATTTTGTGTTGTTGAGATTTATGAAGGTTATGTTTTGATTCTAATTCTACTGTGCGTAGTCGATACAAAGGGTGACAACCTTAGTATCAAAAACCTAGGAGAATCAAGGATGAGCCTTGCGATCATCCTACCTCCTATAATTGTGGAAGACAGAATATGATAGGCACTACAAAAAAAAAATCCTTTAGAAGCGGTTTTAAAAAGCCTTTAGAACCACTTATCAACCGCTTCTAAATAATTAGAATGGTTTTAACCGTTGTAGATAATGGCGATGCTAAAGACAACCGAAGCAGTAAAATAAACCGGTGGTTCAAAATAAAGAGCCGGTTGTGTTGGAGACCTATAGAATCGGTTTTTAACCGGTTCTAAAGAGTTTGCAACCGTTCCTATTGTACAAACATCACAAACACTTGTGACCGCTTGTGTTGGAGACCTATAGAATCGATTTTTAACTGATTCTAAAGAGTTTGCAACCACTCCTATTGTACAAACATCACAAACACTTATGACCGCATCTATAAACATACATTTTAAAAGCGGTTAAAACCGCTCCTAATGTGTCTGTTTGTCGATGTAATAAACAGAGTTTTAGGAGCGGTTTTAACCGCTCCTAATGTGTTTGTATGGCGATCCAATAAACAAGGTTTAGGTGCGGTTAAAAACCGCTCCTAATGTATATATATCTCAAGCATAATTTTAGAAACGGTTACGGCCGATTCTATAATCATATTTTTAAGAGAGATTATAAGCGCTTCTAATATCGAGTTTGAACAATGATCTCATATCATATTGATACAATACCAAATTAAATTAATTTACAATATTCACATTTCACTTCACAAAACAAATTTATTGTATTATCAAACTAACACATAATATTCATGTTTAAGTTCAAAATGTTAATACATCTCATTAACATTTTACTCCACACTATATTTTACTCGGAATGCATCTAAATACATTTTACTCCACACTAATGTTAATACATCTCAATGGCAGATTTTTTGTCAAAGAAACAGGATTTGAATGTGACGCAGGAGATTTTTTGTCTTCAATATTTTCTTGAGTGGAAAAAGCAGATAAAGAAAAATCCTGGGACTCCTGAGCAACATTCACATAGCCATATGCCGTGGCTTTAGATCTTGGAGAAAAAAACGCTGATGAACAGAGAAGAGCTGCAGCAATAATATTAGCCAATTCCTTGCTATTGTAAATGTTTAGATCTTCAGTGACGGCAGAAGCAATACAAAAACCAAAAGTTCTATTATGTAGTCAGTAAGCAATCTTCCAAGGTCAGGAACGCCAGCAGATAGAACACCCAGATCTCATTTTATTCTCTGATGGCCACCTTGTTGTGTGCAATGCCAGCAGAACATGTGAATGTTGTTTCACTCAAAACTTTAATGCGAAGTTGTGCCACAATAATGGCACCACAAGCTAATAGTTTGTTCTGATGGTCAGCTTCACTTCGACAGAGCCATTCTTTGACATTCTTTTCCCTTTCATCACCGTCCTGAGCAACACAAAAAGTTCATATCACTTTCAGGATGATCATTTCAAAAAGTAGAAAAATATAATATGTTTAAAGTGGTCCTACCAAATTTTAATAAAAAATGTTAACACAAGTATATTATGGAAAAAAAAAATCTGGGATTAATACATAAGCACACACAAGCACAATATGAACACATGAGTCATTTCTTTGATAAAAGGTCGGCAATATGTGCTGAGGACTAAGGGGCACTCAAATATTCTTTCTTTGCACAGAAGTGATATTGGATGCATCGGTAAGTTACTTCTGTACTTTAAGAAACTATTTTTTTTTAATCTCAAATATCATATAATGAAATTGCTAACCCCAGAATCTATGATAAAAATAGAGAAAAAAAAAGGTATGCTAGTATGGAGTATCTTACATTAAGACCTAATATGTGTGACCTCAGAGCCTCTTCATTAATTGTGTCTAGCATCTCTGGTGGTGTTTCTGTTAGCATCATTTCAGCAGCATCAGTAAGATCCAGATAAACTTCATCAATTGATGCTCGCTCACATTGCCCTTTGGTCGAAAGTATAGAAACAACCTACAAATTCAGAATCTCCTCCAACATTCACTTTGGTCAAAGAAGTGCAGGATTTTTTTTACTCATTTATTAATACTGCATATAAAAGGATTAAGCCTAGAATAAAGTGAACAAACCTCAGAACCAGCATCTCTGTACGTATTTAAATCGGCTTTACCCCGTGCAACAGGAACTTGAATTAATTGCATATTTGGGCATACCATTTTGGCCTCATCTCCACGCATAGAACTGAGACCAGTGATATTTAGAACTTCTACGTAAATAAAGATAAGAAATTAGAAAAGAAAGGAAACTAACCGCTTTTCTCCCTTGTGCATGGGTCCCTTTCTTTTTGTTTGCATTTTCTCTATTGATTTTTGAAGTTCTCTGACACAAAAATTTATAATAAATTATAACATCTATAAACATATGTAAGGTCCCATGCATCATTCAAGCGATTTGTCGGCATTTTTCTCCAATCTAAAAAGTTTAGAGGCAACACAAGTCCATTCCGCAATAGTCCCAATAAAATTTGCAAGTGTCGGTTGTAAATCACCGTAAGGTTGTCCCCTTTCATTGAATTTCACTACTAGCACATGATCAGGATGTAAAGCATGAATATCTCTCATAATAGTCTTTTCACGTCTTATTTGTTGAGCTTGGGATGAAGACATGGCCTCATTTTCCTCTGAAAAATATAATTTTCCAAAAAACTTGGTGTTGCAAAAACTAATCACTATTCATATCCAAAAAAAAATTTCACCTTGCTCATTAACCTCATGATTTTGTGTATCATTTTGTATCTCTAATGGTGAATGGGATGTTGTGTCTTGTGATTCATTTTCATCATCAACTCTTCTATTAATTGATTCTTCTCCCCTAGATCGTCATTGACTATTTTGGAGTAGCTTTCGCATTCTTTTGTTTGCCATTTTCGAAAGTTACCTAAAAATAATATAGAAATCAGTTACAAACTAATAGAAAAATTATCCTATTTCCCATTGCATAGGTAGCATAAGAGTAGCATATAATATGGTAAGCTAAACAAACTAATAAGAAATCAAAGTGACAACAATTGAAAGATTGCCAAAAAGATGAAAAACATAATCAACCTGGTGATATTTTCATGATGAACAATTAACAAAATCTATAGTTAATAAAATGTGAGCACACACACCCACTAAGGATGAAAGTTTATACCAACAATCCAAATTTGAACTGAAACTTAAATGGAAACAAAAATCAGTAATATCGTGCAACAATTAGATCGATTGCAAAAATCAGTTACAAACTAATAGAAAAATTATCCTATTTCCCATTGCATAGGTAGCATAAGAGTAGCATATAATATGGTAAGCTAAACAAACTAATAAGATAGATAACTTAAAATAACAAGCTTGTTTACTAAAAAGGTTATCAACCCCTTCTAATGTTTTGAGTTCTTACCAAGCTCGGATAGATAACTTAAAATAATTTGTAAAAGAACATAAAGGAAATACAAACAATATCTATTACAAGTTGATTTTGATGAAAATACCATTAATAGGAGGATAAGTGTGGGATTGAAATGGAAATTAGCTTCCAGAGCCATGCGATAATCATGGGTCTCTAAGGCTAAAAGAAAAATTTTACAAGATTGGGGCAAGAGTTGTCTTAATGATAATATGATGGTCAATCAGAAAATCACATATTAAAAAACTAATGTGGTAGAGATATGAACGTTGAGATGAATATATCGTGTATAGAATAAAATTTAAAAATATATTATGGGGCAATTAGGTGCGATTACAATAACAAAATAGGAGAAAATAAGTTGATTTGGTATGAAGACGTTCATAGAATAAGATCTATAGGTATACATGTTAAATTGAAGAATTGGGGTGTAAAGTTTTAGGGCTAAATATTACTTGAATAAGAATCAGGGTCAGTGTGGCGGCAGGCTTTTTACGACAACATGGAGCCGGATATGGGGTCTTTATGGAGGATACCCCTTCTGGCGGGCTCCTCATTGGGGCTTCATAGTGCGCGACAGAATTGGCCCTTATGGAGGATCTGCGGTGAATCGAGGAGATGATTGTGAGACGAATCGTGGCTTCGGCCGAATCGAGGAGATGATCGCGACCGGCGAATCGAGAGATGATCGCGATGGCGAATCGAGGAGATGAATGCGAGGACGGACGGGCTCGTTAGGTTTTTTCGAGACGGAGACGGATTTGAGCCGAGAGGCGAGATATAGCGCGGAATATGAAAAAATTTCGTCAAGAAGAGGGAAATTAACCTAAGGGCGACCTTTAGAGCGGGCCAAACCGTCAAAGTTTCAATAGAATCGGTCAAATATATTCTAAAGGTTTTGTCTATAGAACGCCAAAATTTACCTTCTAAATGTTACCAATAGAACTGATCAAAATATACCTCTTCTAAAGGTTGCCAATAACCTTGCGTGGAAAACTTTAGGCAAAAACCGCTTCTAAAGGTCTGAAACAAAATGACCGCTTCTAAAAGTTAATTGTTCCAAACTGTATTTTTTTAGGAGCGGTTCTAAAGGTCCCAAATAGAACCGGTCAAAAATGACCACTTCTAAAAGTTAATCTTTGATTCATTCTTTTCCAAACCTGTATTTTTGGTACCATTTTTTTCTAAATTGACGAAAAAAAGACAGTAGTGCTAATTAAAATCCAAGCCTATCAAATTTCGAAAATCTTCTTCTCATTTTGAAAAGAGTGGAAGAATCGTAAATACACATCGATATCATTTCCAGGTGCTTTTGGACCTGGAATAAGGGTGGATAAAATAATAGAATGAGGCTTCATGCATTCCCAAGGTGGCAAATTATAAGGCATCAAAACAATAGGCCAAGTACTATGTGCAGTGCTTTGATTTTTAAATGGATTAAAACCATCAGCAGCAAGTCCCAAGCGTACATTTCTAGGATCAGATGCAAATTCACAATGTCGTTCATCAAATTCCTTCCACGCTCGAGAATCAGCTGGATGCCTTAGATTTCCATCCAAAACTCATTTTTTGAAATGCCATTGCATACTTTCAGACGTCTTGGATGACATGAATAATCATTGCAATCTTGGTTTCAATGGAAAATACCAAAAGACTTTGGCTGGAATATTAACCACAAGACGTTTTTTTCCACCTTTATATGACCTCCTAGATGATTTCTGTAAATTTTTCCATCTTGAAAGGTTACACACTTTGCAAGCCTGTTCATTCTCACTTTCCCCCCAATAAATCATGCAATCATTTGGACAAGCGTGTATTTTTTCATAATGAAGTCCTAAACTAGAAATTAATTTCTTTGCTTCATAAAAAGACTTAGGCACTTGAGCTTGAGAAGTACTCGGTGAAGGAAGTCCAACAATGTCAGAAATGACTTATCACTCCATTTTCCACTAACTTTTAATTGAAATAACTCAATAAGGAATGTCAGTTTAGAAAACTCAGTGCATCCGGTATATAGTTGTTGTTTCCTTCTTCTATTAGTCGATAAAAATCTTTCACACTAGACTCATTCAGTATATTACTAGTCGATGCTCAATCTGATTTCATTACTTAGATCCTTCATGCATTCCAAATGCATCATTCAACATTTCTTGTACCAAGGGTTCATGGCTAGTTACTTGAGAACTTGTTGCGCTAAATCTCGAAGTTGGTTGTTATCGTGATCTTGTACAATTAGATTTTCTCCATGAAAATTCCATATTCGATAATCTTGTAAGATACCATTTATCATCGGATGCTCATGTATTGTCTCGATCATGACTCAATGAGTTTATGCATTTGCAACAAGGACATGGTCTTGTCACTTCTTGAGTTGCATCACCAAATGCATAACGTAAAAATATAGAATTCCCACTCGATACTCAAGAGCCATGTGTAGGGCGACCATCCATTCATACGCATGATTTGATCTGTTCAATAATTTTTAAACATTTACACATTGAAATATGATATATCAAAATTAAATAAACATTTGTAGATAAACACATACCAATTTTAAGGAATTTAACAAACATAAAAATACAATTCCTAAATATAAAATTTCAAATATATAAATAGAATGATTTCATAAAATAAAAATCACGAGAAATCTTTTATATTATTCAATTTAGAGGGAAAAAATGAAAATAAAGCTTAGCATAATAAACAAAATATAATACACAAAATATAATAATAAATTTGAAAAACAATACAAATAACTTAAAAAGATAAATCAAAGGATTCATAAAAAGACAAACTCTAATCGATTATAATTTTGTCACCATTAATACTTAAAAATTTATCACATAATAAAATTAAACAAAGAAATTACCTCCTGAAACAAAATCAAAGGCTTATGACAAAAGTAGAAGGCGGATGAAACTAGGCATATCGATTTGATGGACCGCTAGAATAGAGAAGGCTATTTGAAACAGAGAGATGAAATTGGAAAATAATACACTCCTTAAATCCAAACCGGCTAGCTAGGATTTTTGGAAAATAAAATCTAAGATAATGACCACCCCTCTAATCCAAGGCGATTGCTTAGGGTTTTGAGAGAATAGACAATAATACCTCTTTTTATAAAACTATAGGAGCGGTTATTAAAAGATCCTAAAATTATTATACAAATCGATTCTAAATAAACCGAACAGAATCGGAAAAATTAAAAAAAAAATGTTCAATTGAAGCGGTATTAGGAGCGGTTATAATTACCGATTCTAAATATCTTAAACAGAATCGGAAAATTATCCACTTCAAAAAATGGTATATTGAAGCGGTATTAGGAGCGGTTAAAACCGCTCCTAAAGCAATAGGAGCGGTTAATAACCGCTCCTATAAAATTTATATAAAGTCGTTTGTTAACCGATTCTAAACATACGCAACAGAATCGAAAAATCATCCGCTTCAAAAAAAAAATCAATTGAAGCGGTATTAGCACCGGTTAAGAAAACCGCTTCTAAAAGCCCCTCCTTTACCATCATTTTCCCAACCGCTTCTAAATTTCCGATCCAAATGCCTCATTTTTTTGTAGTGAGGATAGGATATGAAATAAATCCACCCCTACATAGGGAATTATTAGGACATCTTGGTACCTCAATAACCTATCTTAGTAGAAGGGCAAAAGTAGGAGAAATTAACTCTAGAAGGATTAAGGGACCTTAGTGACAGAGGGCCCCCAATGGTATCAACCCCCTAAGCTCTGATGATCTGAAAGGTAAACTTGGTTAGGAATAGGTAGCTTCCAATAGAAGAAAAAGTTCATTGGACAAATGGATAATGATCCTCCCTTAAGATCATAATTAGAGATCTCAACACACCTAATTGATAGCATGTTCCATGATGCACAAGTGAAACCAAAGTCCTAGAATCCCTTTTTGAGAACTTCGAACCAACCTTCCCTTCCTCCAAGTGACACTGCACTTGAGTTAGGATTACCGTCAACCTCACAATCTATACTCTTAAGAGATTAATTCCAAACAATAAAATCCACTGGACAGATAGTATTCAAATCTCAGTCTCTGTAGGATCGATAATCTTTTATTACTTGTTGACATTCGTGCATTTGCAAGCATTGAGCGTGAGCGTGCACTTCGAGTCCTTGATGATCCTCGTTGGAGATTTTAGAGTTGTGCTCACGTGCATCATGGTCACCTCGTGAGTCGAGGTGCTGCCTCGACTGATACCCCAGTCGAGTCACCGCCTTGATTGATGCCTGAGTCGAGCCACTAGTCAAGTCTGCTTTGCTTCTGATATGCTATTTTCATACTTGTGATGGAACAAATCGAGGTGCCAGTTGAGTGATCCAGTCGAGGCGCCAGTCGAGTGCACCTTGCTTCTATGCCTCTATCAGAATGACCAGTCGAGGTGCCACCTTAGCTAGATTCTAGTTGAGGCGTTGATTGAGTGTTTCCATAGCACTATCTCGACTTCTAATGCATGCGAACGCGACCTCAAATATCGTGACAGAGATCGTCGAGGACTCAAAGTGCACAATCGCTCTCAACATCCGCAAGTACACGGATGTTGTCAAGTAATAAAAAGATTATCGATTCCACAGGGACTGAGATTCGAGTACTAATTTGGTAAGTGGAGATTATTGTTTGGAATTCAGATTTAAGGGTTGTGAATACGAGGGTTGATGGCGGTCCCAACTCAATACAGTGTCACACGGAAGAATAAAGAAACTAGTTGTGACTCTTTGGAAGGGATTCTAGGATTTCAGTTTCGTTTGTGTGTCATAGAACACGTTGTCGATTTGGTTTTGTCTAGGTTTCTAGCTACGGTTTTGTGGAAAGGATCATACACTCCCTCGATGAGCCTTCACATCTATCGGATCTACCTCTGCCATTACCAGGTCGACCCCTGGACTTAGGATGGGATAGTCAGTACGAGGATGCCGAATCGATCCCTGTGACGAGTTGAAAATGGGGCACGTTTCCTACTCTATCGCATCCTTCTACCCACGATTACGGGAGAAGAGGCCAACCCCTAGGTTCCTCCTTAATTCTCCTAAATCTTAGATACGAGGGCTGCCACCCCTTGTATCAGCTAGCACAGTAGATAGAAAATAAAAACAATAGTTATAACTCTAAACAAAATGGCAATTGCAAATAAAAATTCAAGAATAGAATTTAATTTGGAATAAGATGTTCTATGCACACAAACTACTCCCAAATCTTAGAATCGGAGTCTACTCCATAAATAAGAGAGGAGAAACACAAAGCACGATCATATTCATATGAACAATAGAAATTAAGCAAAGAACAGAAATTACAATGCAATGTGTCTCTTCTCTCCGACGTTGAAGTGCAAAATTTGGATCTCTGACTGTTAGTTATAGCCCTAGAACCAATCATGTGATGGTTGAATAGGGAACATTTTGTATCATATTCTATAAAGGCAAAGGATTAGTTATTATATTTAAGTCTTGCTTGTGCCAGCTAAATTAAATATAATAATGCCCTAGAAAAGTAGGTTCTTATCTACATCACATCAATTGGCAGAATTGATTATGAGAGGCTGTAGAGAACACTTTCCTAAATGTTCCTAGTCAAGTATTAATATGCAAGGGCAATATTAATACATAAAGACTAGCATGTAGGTCAATTGATGACTTGATCTCACAAGTCATGGATATATGATATCAAGTTGACACATGGGTATATATATTAGAGAATATATACTGAACTGACCCGCCATGAGAAAGTTTCATGGATCGTCATATGAGTGTCATAAACTTTCTCATGTGACTATTGGTATGAATAGTCCTCAAACCTGAAGTCACTACGGTTCCCTACATAAGGAGTTATGTACTTTGGTATCGTCAAACGTCACCCGTAACAGGGTGGACCATAAAGGCGATTACTGGGTATATAACAAATTATGCGGAGGGATGTGAGTGATGTAGATGGGATCTATCCCTCCCATATGACGGGAGTGATATCTGTGGACCCCTTGATTGAGTAGAACTACTAAAACGCATGCTCGAATGAGTCAATATGAGATATTGAGCTCATTTGTTTGAGTTAGTTTACTCAGGGATCAAGAAACACATAGATTGATTGAGGATGACACGGTCTATGCCTCATTTGTCAATCTGATATAAAGGATAGAAGGACACGGTCATACATTATAGTAGTCACAGAAAGGTTAGTCGGATCTTGATTTATTTCGTAACTTGGGTAGAAATGATGTATTGCTAGATGCCGCTCATTGCTTGTGTATCTAAAAGAGTTTAGATCCACTGCCAACATTATGAGAGCCTATAGGGTCACACACAAAGAGCATGATGATTAGAAGAATTAGTGCATTCTAGTTTGACTAGAATAATTTGGGAATAAGCTTAAGTACAAAATGGTTTTTGGACTTTAAGCTTAATGAGAATTTTAGCTTGTTGATTTAATGAGATTAATTCAATATGCTAAGCTTATTAATTTAATAAGATTAAATAAATATGTTATCATGATAGCCTAAGCTTAATTGATTTAATAAGATTAATTCAATATGTTACCTTATTGATTTAATGAGATTAATTCAATATGATAACATAAGCTTATTGAATTAATAAGATTAATTCAACATGCATGAATGCCACATAAGCATGCCACCTAAGCATACTACATAAGCATGCCACCTAAGCTTGATGAGGTGGAAGGAGACAAAGGGTTTTGACTTTTAGAATTTCTCCACATGTTGATTATTTTTCAATGCAATTTATTGAATTGAATGTGATAGGATGTGAAAAGTTTTTTTCAATCCTATAAAACACTCCATGGGGTGGCCGGCCAATGTGGTGGAAGCTTGAGGCTTGGAGAGAGCTTGGTGGTGAGAGGCTTTGGTTGTGTGGCTTTTGTGAGTGTAGGCTAGCAAGAAGAGTGGTCTTCATCTTCCTTTCTCTTTTTCCCTACCTTCCTCTCCTTTAGGGACTTCTCTAGCAAGAAATAAAGAAGAGCTCTTCTAGTTTCTTTTGTGAGACAAGAGCTTTCTCGTGTGGACACATATAGAGGCACGGACATTTTAACGTGCTAAAAGATCCAACAAACCCAAGGAGAAGCGGGATTAAAAAGGGCACACAACAAAGGTAATATTCTCCTATAAGATAGGTTTTGAGAAATTTATTTTTGTACGAGGTTTTCTTTCGCAAGGATCACTTGGAAGGGATCCTATTTTTCCGTTGCGCATATGCTATTTTGCATAAAAAATCCCTACAGTGGTATCAGAGCCACTTGCGAAAGATCGTATAAAAAATAGGTTTTCTCTATTTTATATATGATATAGAAGTAGGATAAATTTTATTATGAGTTGATAATTGCATTAGCAATTTTTCAAACATAATAAAATATCCGATGTCTTTTAAAAGTTAAAATTGACATGGTGCATGGTTATGGCCTAGTCCCAAAATGTTTGTGAATGTGTGTGTTGTAATTCTTAATACGGCCTGCGTGTCGTGCCTTTCTCCTAAAATTCTTGTTGTAAAATTAGTTTTAGACTCGAATGTAACTCGAGTATTTCTCCTTTTGTAATATACAAAATAAAGATGGAGGGTCCATTGGAAGATGACGTTACAAGGAGGAAGTCAACAACACAAGACAACCAAAAGGAAGCACTTGGGAGAAGATGCTATCCCTAGGTTGACCAATCAATATTTTCATTGTCTTGAGACGATTGTAGAATAAGGGCCATAACCATGACACGCTTAGTTTAATATGTATGTGATGCATGTTAATTTAGCTTATATGTGATGTATGCTAATATGTATGTGATGCATGTTTAAGTTTATTTCTTAATAAGTCAAAAACGATATGCCTACCAAAGTTTGGTACTCACTACTTCCTCGATCATTTGTTGTTGGGTTTGCCAAAGCAAAGCAATGCATTTTATCTTGGAAGAGTGCGAGTGGACAATCGTGATGTCCCGCTATCAAACTTGGTTAAGACTTAATTAAGTTTTTCTTAATTAATTAAGAAAGTAGAGGCATATATTAGCTTTGAACATAAGTTTTAAAAATTAGTTTTGTGTGATTTTCGAACATCAGCTTTGTCTTAGAAAGTGGTCGTTGCTCCGATATCAAAGAAGGCCTCTGTGCCTCGCCACGGCCTGGAAGCTGGTTTAGGAATAAGCACTAAACTAATCTAAACTTAACCAAAGCTATTAAAGAGTTACATCAGATGTAATTGGCAAAAGATTGCCTACCTAATCATACTACGTCTTGGGCGATTAACAAAAGCTAACTCAAGACGAAGTATGATGTGGATCTTTATCCCATATAAATTTATAGCTAAATAGAAGCTAATGATGTAAGCAAAATGTGTTTGCCTACATCAATGATTAGCTCATATCAAAGCTATGAGAATTTAGTAGGAACCTCATTTAATTAAAGGCCTAATTAAATGACTTAGGTATGATACTTAATTTTGCATTTTAATGTTGTAGATCACCATGTCATCTAACACGACACACCCCCTCAACTTGCGATCTGTCCTTGAGAAAGACAAGCTCAATGGAGCTAACTTTCTAGACTGGTATAGGAACTTGAGGATTATCGTCAAGCAAGAACGTAAACTGTATGTCCTAGAGCAGTCTATCCCTGAAACACCCGCCCACTCGTCTTTGGAAAGGATGCTTATAAGAAGCATCAAGATGACGCATTAGATGTGTCATGTCTTATGCTTGCCACCATGAACTCTGAGCTTCAGAAGCAACATGAGAACATGGATGCCTATGGTATGGTTGAGCATTTGAAACAACTATATCAAGGACAAGCTAGCCACGAGCGATTTGAAGTGTCTAAGGCTCTTTTTGCATGCAAGATGCAAGAATGAACACCTGTAGGAACTCACGTACTTAAAATGATAGGGTACGTTGAGAACCTTGAAAGACTAGGTTTTCCACTGAGCCAAGAATTGGCAACCGATGTTATCTTGCAATCATTGCCGGAAGCATATAATCAATTCGTCATGAATTATAACATGAATGAAATTGATAAGCCTTTGCCTGAGATTCTCAAAGATGTTAAGAATCACGAACCAATCTCAAGAAGAAAGTTAGTAACATACTAATGGTCAAGAAGGGCAAAGGTAAGCGCAAAGGCAAGGGTAAGACCCAAGCCAAAGGCAAGGCCAATTCATCCACTTCAAAGGGTAAAGGTAAAGTACCTAAGGAAGGGGACTGTTTCCATTGCGGTGAGACTGGACACTGGAAGCGGAACTGCAAAGTCTACCTTGAGGAAGTAAAGAAGAAAAGAAGTGGGACTTCTGCCTCAGGTATACACATTATAGAAGTTAATCTATCTATTTCTTCTACATGGGTATTAGATACCGGATGTGCATCTCACATTTGTACTAATGTGCAGGGACTGAGAAATAGTAGACTAATGGCAAAAGGCAAAGTGGACTCACGAGTAGGCAATGGGCAAAAGTTGTCTGTGTAGGAACATATTCTTTGTCTTTGCCCACGGGCTTATCTTAGAACTAGAGGAGTGCTTTTATGTACCTGCATTAACGAAGAACATAATTTCTGTATCTTGTTTAGACAAAAAAAACTTTTCTTTTATAATAAAGGACAAATGTTATTCCATTTATTTGAATGAAATGTTCTATTGTAATGCACCACTTATGAATGGTCTCTATGTTCTAGATTTAGAAAACCCAATTTATAACGTAAATACCAAATGGTTCAAATCGAATAATTTGAACCAAACATATCTCCGCACTCGCTAGGTCACATAAATGAAAATGCATATCCCAACTCCATAAAGATGGATTATTGACTCATTTGATTTTGAATCATATGAGGTATGAGAATCTTATCTTTTAGGAAAGATGACTAAAACTCCATTTAGTGGACATGGCGAGAGAGCGACGGACTTGTTAGGACTCATACATACTGATGTATGTGGCCCTTTCAATGTCGAAGCCAGAGGAGGCTATAAGTACTTTATTACTTTCACTGATGATATGAGTAGATTTGGCTACTTATATTTGATGAGACATAAGTCAGAATCCTTTGAAAAGTTCAAAGAATTCAAGAATGAAGTACAAAACCAACTTGGTAAGCGTATTAAGCTACTTGATTAGATCGAGGTGGTGAATACCTTAGTCAAGAGTTTCAAGTGATCACTGGCCGAGTGTGGGATAATATCCCAACTCACTCCACCGGAACACCACAATGGAATGGTGTATCCGAGAGGAGAAATCGTACTCTATTAGATATGGTACGATCAATGATGAGCCAGACTGATCTACCTACTTCCTTTTGGGGTTTAGCTCTAGAGATGGCCGCTTTCACACTTAATCGCGTCCCATCAAAAGCCGTAGAAAAGACACCATATACGTTATGGACTGGGAAGAGTCCCAAATGTCTTTTATAAAGATTTGGGGTTGTGAAGCTTATGTTAGACGCAAGTCTCGGATAAACTAGGACCCAAATCGATAAGTGTTATTTCAGGATATCCCAAGGAAACTAAGGATATTACTTTTACAATCCCACACTTGGCAAGGTGTTTTGTTGCGAAATGTTGTCTTTCTAGAAAGAGAATTTATTTCTAGAAAACTAGTGGAGTAAAATTCATCTTGAAGAAATTCAAGATGAAGATAACACTAAGGCTTCGATGGAAAATGAACAGGCACCACAAAGTGTTGTGGATGAGGAAATTGTTGCCCAAAGAGTTGTGGAGCAAACACTGCTCAAGTAGACCAACCTCTTCGTAGATCGATAGGATCCGTCACAACCCGAGAGATATTCTTTTCTCTTGACTGACAACGGTGATGTATTGCTTGTCGATCTTGACGAGCCTACATCCTATCAAGAAGCTATGATGAGCCCAGATTCCGAGAAATAGCTAGAGGCCATGAGATCCGAAATGGAATCCATGTACACTAACCAAGTATGGACTTTGGTTGATCCACCTGAAGGGGTAAAACCCATTGGGTGTAAGTGGGTCTTTAAAGTAAAGACTGACATGGATGGTAATAAGCATACCTATAAAGGTAGATTGGTGGCTAAAGGATTCAAACAAATTCATGGTATTGACTATGATGAAACCTTTTCACCCTATGATGCTTAAATCCATTCGGATCATACTTGCTATTGCAGCCTACCACGATTATGAGATCTGGCAGATGGATGTCAAAACCGCTTTTCTGAATGGAAAGCTACTCGAGGATGTGTACATGACACAGCCTGAGGGTTTTGAAGATCCAAAGCATCCTAGAAAGGTATGCAAACTGCAAAGGTCCATTTATGGACTAAAGCAAGCCTCTCGAAGCTGGAATCTTCGATTCGATGATGCAATCAAGGAGTTTGGTTTCATCAAGAATGAAGATGAACCTTGTGTCTACAAGAGAAATAGTGGGAGCATAGTTGTATTTCTTATCTTGTATGTAGATGACATACTTCTCATCGGAAATGATATTCCCTCACTCCACCGTGAAGATGTGGTTAGGGAATTGTTTCTCGATGAAAGACTTAGGTGAAGTCGCTATATTCTAGGCATCAAGATCTATAGAGATAGATCTAAAAGATTACTTGGCCTAAGTCGAGTACATACATTGATAAAGTGCTAGATCGCTTTTGCTATGCAAAATTCCAAGAAAGGATTTCGCTTTATCACATGGTGTGAGTCTTTCAAGACTCAATGTCCTCTTCTAAGGAGGAGAGAGATCGCATGGATAAGATCCCTTATGCATCCGCTATAGGGTCTATCATGTACGCCATGCTTTGTACTGCCGACGCCTCGTATGCTTTGAGCATGACGAGTAGATACTACAAATCCAGTGAAAGTCATCGATAGCAGAAAAATATTCTTAAATACTTACGAAGAACGAAAGAATATTTCCGATATTCGAGGCAATGAGGAGCTAATCAGAAGGGTTACAGTGATGCAAGCTTCCAAACAGCATAAGGATGACTATAGATCGCAATCGGGTACGTGTTTTGCCCGAATGGTGGAGCCGTGAGTCGAAGAGTTCAAGCAGTGACAGCTTGCCGATTCTACAACAGGTTTGAGTATATTCGCCGATGCAAGAAAGGAGGTTGTTTGGCCCGCAAGTTCATCGCTGAACTTGGGGTAGTTCCTCATTGCATCCAATAGACTCTATTGTGACAACAATGGGGCTATTGCATGTGCTAAGGAACCTCGATCACATCTGACCAAACACATATCAAGGCGCTCCATCTCATTCGAGATCATCGATAGAGGAGATGTGAGGATATGCAGATAATCGATGAAGCTAACATCGCAGATCCATTGACCAAAGCTTTGGCACAGAGGAAGCATGATGATCACACTAGGTCACTAGGTATCAGATATTATAGTGATTGGTACTAATGCTAGTTAGAGATTGTTAGTTATAGCCCTAGAACCAATCATGTGATGGTTGAATAGGGAACATTTTGTATCATATTCTATAAAGGCAAAGGATTGGTTATTATATTTACGTCTTGCTTGTGCCAGCTAAATTAAATATAATAATGCCCTAGAAAAGTAAGTTCTTATCTACAGCACATCAATTGGCAGAATTGATTATGAGAGGTTGTAGAGAACACTTTCCTAAATGTTCCTAGTCAAGTATTAATATGCAAGGGCAATATTAATACATAAAGACTAACATGTAGGTCAATTAATGACTTGATCTCACAAGTCATGGATATATGATATCAAGTTGACACATGGGTATATATATTAGAGAATATATACTGAACTGACCCACCATGAGAAAGTTTCATGGATCGTCATATGAGTGTCATAAACTTTCTCATATGACTATTGGAATGAATAGTCCTCAAACCTGAAGTCACTACGGTTCCTTACATAAGGAGTTATGTACTTTGGTATCGTCAAACGTCACCCGTAACAGGGTGGACCATAAAGGCGATTACTGGGTATATAACAAATTATGCGGAGGGATGTGAGTGATGTAGATGGGATCTATCCCTCCCATATGATGGGAGTGATATCTGTGGGCCCCTTGATTGAGTAGAACTACTAAAACGCATGGCCATGCTCGAATGAGTCAATATGAGATATTGAGCTCATTTGTTTGAGTTAGTTTACTCAGGGATCAAGAAACACATAGATTGATCGAGGATGACACGGTCTATGCCTCATTGGTCAATCTGATATCAAGGATAGAAGGACACGGTCATACATTATAGTAGTCACGGAAAGGTTAGTCGGATCTTGACTTATTTCGTAACTTGGGTAGCAATGATGTATTGCTAGATGCCGCTCATTGCTTGTGTATCTAAAAGAGTTTAGATCCACTGCCAACGTTATGAGAGCCTATAGGGTCACACACAAAGAGCATGATGATTAGAAGAATTAGTGCATTCTAGTTTGACTAGAATAATTTGGGAATAAGCTTAAGTACAAAATGGTTTTTGGACTTTAAGTTTAATGAGAATTTTAGCTTATTGATTTAATGAGATTAATTCAATATGCTAAGCTTATTAATTTAATAAGATTAAATAAATATGTTATCATGATAGCCTAAGATTAATTGATTTAATAAGATTAATTCAATATGTTACCTTATTGATTTAATGAGATTAATTCAATATGATAACATAAGATTATTGAATTAATAAGATTAATTCAACATGCATGAATGCCACATAAGCATGCCACCTAAGCATGCCACATAAGCATGCCACCTAAGCTTGATTAGGTGGAAGGAGACAAAGGGTTTTGACCTTTGGAATTTCTCCACATGTGGCCGGCCAAATTATTTTTCAATGCAATTGATTGCATTGAATGTGATAGGAGGTGAAAAGTTTTTTTCAATCCTATAAAACACTCCATGGGGTGGCCGGCCAATGTGGTGGAAGCTTGAGGCTTGGAGAGAGCTTGGTGGTGAGAGGCTTTGGTTGTGTGGCTTTTGTGAGTGTAGGCTAGCAAGAAGAGTGGTCTTCTTCTTCCTTTCTCTTTTTCTCTACCTTCCTCTCCTTTAGGGACTTCTCTAGCAAGAAGTAAAGGAGAGCTCTTCTAGTTTCTTTTGTGAGACAAGAGCTTGCTCGTGTGGATACATATAGAGGCATGGACATTTGAACGTGAAAAAAGATCCAACAAACCCAAGGAGAAGCGGGATTAAAAAGGGCACGCAATAAAGGTAATATTCTCCTATAAGATAGGTTTTGAGAAATTTATTTTTTTGTACGAGGTTTTCTTTCGCAAGGATCACTTGGAAGGGATCCTATTTTTCCATTGCGCATATGCTATTTTGCATAAAAAAATACCTACAGTGGTATCAGAGCCACTTGCGAAAGAATGTATAAAAAAAAAGGTTTACTCTATTTTATATATGATATAGAAGTAGGATAAATTTTATTATGAGTTGATAATTGCATTAGCAATTTTTCAAACATAATAAAATATCCGATGTCTTTTAAAAGTTAAAATTGACATGGTGCATGGTTATGGTCTAGTCCCAAAATGTTTGTGAATGTGTCTGTTGTAATTCTTAATACGACCTGCGTGTCGTGTCTTTCTCCTAAAATTCTTGTTGTAAAAATTAGTTTTAGACTCGAATGTAACTCGAGTATTTCTCCTTTTGCAATATACAAAATAAAGATGGAGGGTACATTGGAAGATGACGTTACAAGGAGGAAGTCAACAACACAAGACAACCAAAAGGAAGCACTTGGGAGAAGATGCTATCCCTAGGTTGACCAATCAATCTTTTCATTAGCTTGAGACGATTGTAGAATAAGGGCCATAACCATGACACGCTTAGTTTAATATGTATGTGATGTATGTTAATTTAGCTTATATGTGATGTATGCTAATATGTATGTGATGCATGTTTAAGTTTATTTCTTAATAAGTCAAAAACGATATGCCTACCAAAGTTTGGTACTCACTACTTCCTCGATCATTTGTTGTTGGGTTTGCCAAAGCAAAGCAATGCATTTTATCTTGGAAGAGTGCGAGTGGACAATCGTGATGTCCCGCTATCAAACTTGGTTAAGACTTAATTAAGTTTTTCTTAATTAATTAAGAAAGTAGAGGCATATATTAGCTTTGAACATAAGTTTTAAAAATTAGTTTTGTGTGATTTTCGAACATCAGCTTTGTCTTAGAAAGTGGTCGTTGCTCCGATATCAAAGAAGGCCTCTGTGCCTCGCCACGGCCTGGAAGCTGGTTTATGAATAAGCACTAAACTAATCTAAACTTAACCAAAGCTATTAAAGTGTTACATCAGATGTAATTGGCAAAAGATTGCCTACCTAATCATACTACGTCTTGGGCGATTAGCCAAAGCTAACTCAAGACAAAGTATGATGTGGATCTTTATCCCATATAAATTTATAGCTAAATAGAAGCTAATGATGTAAGAAAAATGTGTTTGCCTACATCAATGATTAGCTCATATCAAAGCTATGAGAACTTAGTGGGAGCCTCATTTAATTTAAGGCCTAATTAAATGACTTAGGTATGATACTTAATTTTGCATTTTAATGTTGTAGATCACCAAGTCATCTAACACGGCACACCCCCTCAACTTGCGATCTGTCCTTGAGAAAGACAAGCTCAATGGAGCTAACTTTCTAGACTGGTATAGGAACTTGAGGATTATCCTCAAGCAAGAACGTAAACTGTATGTCCTAGAGCAGTCTATCCCTGAAACACCCGCCCCTGCGGCCACTCGTGCTGAAAAGGATGCTTATAAGAAGCATCAAGATGACACATTAGATGTGTCATGTCTTATGCTTGCCACCATGAACTCTGAGCTTCAGAAGCAACATGAGAACATGGATGCCTATGGTATGGTTGAGCATTTGAAACAACTATATCAAGGACAAGCTAGGTACGAGCGTTTTGAAGTGTCTAAGGCTCTTTTTGCATGCAAGATGCAAGAAGGAACACCTGTAGGAACTCACATACTTAAAATGATAGGGTACGTTGAGAACCTTGAAAGACTAGGTTTTCCACTGAGCCAAGAATTGGCAAGATGTTATCCAATCTTAAGCATATAATCAATTCATCATGAATTATAACATGAATGAAATTGATAAGCCTTTGCCTGAGATTCTCAGCATGTTAAGAACTGCTGAACCGAATCTCAAGAAGAAAGTTAGTAACGTACTAATGGTCAAGAAGGGCAAAGGTAAGCGCAAAGGCAAGGGTAAGACCCAAGCCAAAGGCAAGGCCAATTCATCCACTTCAAAGGGTAAAGGTAAAGTACCTAAGGAAGGGGACTGTTTCCATTGCGGTGAGACTGGACACTGGAAGCGGAACTGCAAAGTCTACCTTGAGGAAGTAAAGAAGAAAAGAAGTGGGACTTCTGCCTCAGGTATGCACGTTATAGAGGTTAATCTATCTATTTCTTCTACATGGGTATTAGATACCGGATTTGCATCTCACATTTGTACTAATGTGCAGGGACTGAGAAATAGTAGACTAATGGCAAAGGGCAAAGTGGACCTAGAGTAGGCAATGGCGCAAAAGTTGCTGTTGTAGCTGTAGGAACATATTCTTTGTCTTTGCCGACTGAGCTTATCTTAGAACTAGAGGAGTGCTTTTATGTACCTGCATTAACGAAAAACATAATTTCTGTATCTTGTTTAGACAAGAAATATTTTTCTTTTATAATAAAGGACAAATGTTGTTCCATTTATTTGAATGAAATGTTCTATTGTAATGCACCACTTATGAATGGTCTCTATGTTCTAGATTTAGAAAACCCAATTTATAACGTAAATACCAAACGGTTCAAATCGAATAATTGAACCAAACATATCTCTGGCACTATCGCCTTGGTCACATAAATGAAAAACGCATATCCCAACTCCAAAAAGATGGATTATTGGACTCATTTGATTTTGAATCATATGAGGTATGCGAATCTTGTCTTTTAGGAAAGATGACTAAAACTCCATTTAGTGGACATGGCGAGAGAGCGACAGACTTGTTAGGACTCATACATACTGATGTATGTGGCCCTTTCAATGTCGAAGCCAGAGGAGGCTATAAGTACTTTATTACTTTCACTGATGATATGAGTAGATTTGGCTACTTATATTTGATGAGACATAAGTCAGAATCGTTTGAAAAGTTCAAAGAATTCAAGAATGAAGTACAAAACCAACTTGGTAAGCGTATTAAGCTACTTCGATCAGATCGAGGTGGTGAATACCTTAGTGGGTTGGAAAATTCACATGGTCGGGGTCATGTGCAAGGCTAGAAACGCCTAAAATCTAGGCTAAAAATTGAGCTAGAATTTTAACACGGTCGTGTGGATTTCACACGGTCATGTGGATTTCACACGGTCGACCGTTTCGCTTCGAAAACATGCCCATGTCTTGGGACATGGCCGGTGTGTGTTCCCTATGGTTCGTGCTCCACAATTTGCTCCATTTTTGCTCCAAAAATGTCGTCCTACACATAAATTAACAAAAGTAAATCTCTGAACTAGAAAATAGGAAATGAATGCAAAACAAGGAAGAATATGCATGGAACAAGTATAAAATGCAATGAGATGTGTACTAAAACTACTCCTAAAATCCTATATATTATGCTCACATCAGTCATCTGCCATACGAATAGCTAGGCCAGCCAATTGTAACACACTCAACCCCATCTCACTATAGATTGCATAGGGCCTAACACTAATGGATGATCCCAGGTCATATAAAGCTTCATCGCGCTCTCCCCATGGATCATGTAGGGTAAGATAAAATCACCAGGGTCCTCAAGCTTGGGTGGAATCTTATCTTCAATTTTCACTTGGTTTGGTAAGGTTGAAATCATGGTTGCACACCCCTTAGTGATTTTTCTTTTCTGACCTACTACTTCATTGTATGCCCCCTCTCCTTTAATCAGGCATTGCTTGGATGGTAGGGGAGAGTTGTCCATGGGTTATGACACAGTCTTGGCGATTTGGGCAACTTGCATTTCCAACATCTTTGTGTGGCTTGTGAGCCCATCGACAGAGGCCTTCAACTCCCTAAGTGCCTCTTCAGCTCTCTGATGTTGCCGCTGGAATTCTACATTGGCCTTTGTTTGGGTAGCAATGAAGCCTTCAATCATGTATTCCAGCCTATATTTAGGCGGTTGGTGTTGCTCGCTGCTTAGATGTTGCCCATATCCTCTCGATTGTTGGAAAGTCCCCAAATTATTCCTATAGGAAAAGTTTGGGTGGTTCTTCCATCTGGGGTTATATGTGCTAGAATATGGGTTGTTGGGCCTCTGATTGTGGTCGCCAACCACATCAACATGCTGAATCTGCTCCTCAAGGTTGCTCTACCCTCCATAGTAGTCCTCCTGATATGCTGCTACTCCCTCTCCCCAAGAATTGGCTGCACACATAGAAGCAGGGGTTAAAGAGTCAAACAGTCTGCTTAGTGCATCCATTCTTGTAGCTAAATGATCAATGGAGTTGACAACATATCTACCGGTTGTAGGTGTTGGGGGGGCTACACTCAGAAGCCCATTCAATCATCTCTTCTGCCTCCTCAATGGTCTTATTCATTAACGCTCCTCCTATAGGAGAATCGAGGGAAAACTTAGTAGCGTATGTGATCCCATTATAGAATATGTGGATCACCAGCCACCTTTCTAGCCCATGATGGGGGCATTGATAGAGTAGCCCTTTGTAACAATCCCAGGCTTCAAACAGGGACTCCCTTTATTTCTGATAGAAGCTAGTAATCAAGTGTCGCATGTGGGCAATCTTACTTGGTGGGAAGAATTTATTCATAAATTTCTGCTCACACTGCTCCCATGTGGTGATTCTTCCTGAGGAAAGGGAGTGTAACCATGTCTTCGCCTAGTCCCACAGTGAGAATGGGAATAGGCTCAGATAGATCGTATCAAAATGGGAATGTTGAGCATATCTCTAAAAATGTCTATAAGTGTCGGTTCGGGTCTTCAGTTGTAGCTCCTCTGAATTAGTTCTGCTGGACCACGTGTAAGATACCGGAAAAATAATAATAATAATAATAAATAGGACTGATTAATTAGGAAATTATACTATAGAATTTTATTGAAAATTCTTAGGATTTTTCTAGATTTAAATAGAATTCTTAGGACATTTTACGAGGAGGATTTAAAGCCTATTAGGGATCATTGGATTAATGAGGGTTGATTAAGGTTAAATTAATCAAACCTAAGGTTGATACCTATATAAATAACCTCGACTTTTAATCAATTTTCCGATTTCGATTCCTCCTCTTCCTCTATTTGGTATTGTCACTGTGACTCCTCTTTTCTCTTCTCCCGATCTCACTCAAGCATCGGTCGCACCTTCTTCTCTTCTTTCGATCGAGTGGATAATCCTCATGCCACCTGATTTTGATCCGTCATTGGCCTATTCTTCTTATCTCGATAGTAGCAAGCGCGCCCTTTTCTCTCACTGCGATGGATCACCTCACGTCGTCAACTTCTCCTCACCATCGTAGCCACCCCCATCGTCGTCGACCCCATCCCTCAGTCGTCACTCATCTCGGTGCCCCGCTAATCACCAGCGGCACTGATCATAGCAATGATCGTCGCTGTGTTCTATGGTGGTTCCTGATCCAGAGTACATCACCACCATTTGTTGGAAATTTGACGCCGCTAGAGGGGGGGGGGGGTGAATAGCGGTTGACCGTTCGTAGATGGAATTCGATCGCGTGTTAGTGTCTATAAGTTTCGTTAGCATAGCCGAATATATATATGATAACAATAACGAAACACAATCAAAACACAATAAAACGAAGATTTAATGTGGTTCGGAACCACATGGTTCTTACGTGTGAATTTCCCTAGTGAAGTCAAAGAGAAGATCCTTGCACATCTCATGACCCCGACCGTGTGAATTTCCCGACCGTGTATATTTCTCAACCCCATCTCATGATATAATGCGTAGGGTATCATGCTAACTGATGACCCTAAGTCATACAGTGGTTCATCAAAACTTTCCCCATAAATCAAGCAGGGGATTACAAATTCACCAGGGTCCTCTAATTGTGGTGGAATTTTATCTTCAATTTCGACTTGGTCGGGTAGCATTGATATCATGGCTGCACACCCCTTCTTGGATCTATTCTTCTGACCTACTCTTTCGCCGATTATTCCCTCCTCCTTGACTTGACTCGGCTCGGGTAGTGATGGAAAACTATCCATAGATTGCGACACAGTTTGTGCTATCTGGGTCACTTGTGTTTCCAACATCCTTGTGTGACTTGTAAGACCGTCAACAGTGACCTTCAAATCCCTAAGTGACTCTTCTATTTTCTGATGTTGGCGTCGAAACTCTTCATTGACCTTTGTTTGGGTAGCAATGATGTCTTCCATCATCAATTCTAGCCTAGACTTCTGTGGTTGTTGCTGCCCATTGCTCTGCTGTTCCCCATACTCTCCTAATGGTTGGAAATTCCTTGAGTTATTCCGATAGAAAAAGTTCAGGTGGTTCTTCCATCTGGGATTGTAAGTACTAGAGTATGGGTTGTTGGGCTTTTGATTGTAATCCCCAACAGCATCAACATGCTCAATCTGCTCTTCAAAGACACTTTGCCTTTCATAGTAGTCCTTTCGATACGCTGTTGCTCCTTCTCCAAAGTTATTGGTTGCACATGCAGAAACAAGATTGAAAGAGTCGAACCGTCTGCTAAGCACATCTAACCTCGCTGCCATGTGGTCCACGGAGTTGACAACATATCATCCCATGGTAGGAACTGGGTGACTACGTTCGAAAGCCCATTGATGATGGTTTACGGGCCTCTTCTATTAGCTCCTCTGCTTCCTCGATAGTCTTATTCTTAAGTGCTCCTCCTACGGCAGAGTCGAGGGACATCTTTGTGGCGTACGTGATCCCATTATAGAAGATGTGGATCACCAGCCACTTTTCCAGTTCATGATGGGGGCATTAGTAGAGTAGCCCCTTGAAGCGATCCTAGACTTCAAATAGGGACTCCCCTTCCTTCTATCGGAAACTCGTTATTAGATGGCGCATGTGAGCAGTCTTGCTAGGTGGGAAGTATTTATTCAAGCTATGCTCACATTGCTCCTAGGTAGTAATGCTTCTGAAGGTAGGAGTGAAGCCATGCCTTAGCCTTATCCATAGGAGAAGCGGGAATAGGCTCAAAGCGGATCAGCGTCTGAGGACTCCATTAATCTTCATTATTGAGTAGATTTCCAAGAATGTCTCTAGGTGCCGGATCCGGTCTTCAATCGCAACACCCCCGAATTGACTCTGCTGGACCATGTGAATGAGTGCCAATTTCAGCTCGAAGTTGTTTGCTGAAATGGATGGTCCAACTATTCTCGGCCAAAATCCTCTAACACTAGGGGCTGCATAATCCTGCAAAGGTTGGCTACCTATATTCACCTCGGATGCAACTTGGTCTTCCATCCTCTTCTGTTCATCTCTCCGACAATGATAGGTTCGTTCGATTTCTAGATCGATCGGAATCAGGCCTTCCGATACTAAGCGTCTATGCATACGAGGAACCGAGCCACAAAATTAGAAGTATTACCTAATACTTAATTAAAATAGAAAATAGCCTAAACTAATACTAAATCAAATGCAAAAAATGTAATTAAAAGTTACTCTAATGTAATTACTAAAATAAATCTAAACTTACTCTAGATATTAAAAATCTAAAACTGAAGTAAATAAAAATAAATGAAAGAAATATAAAGCAAACCAAGTAAATAAATCTACCTTAAGTCCGATCAAATTATCTGCTTCTTGATTCAATATCGAATCAATCAGTCCCCGGTAATGGCGCCAAAAACTTGATGCATGAGAATGCGACCTGAAATCTCGTGACGGAGACTGTCGAGGATTCAAAGCACGCGCTCGTGCTCAACGCCCGCAAGTGCATGGATGTCGTCAAGTAATAAAAAGATTATCGATCTCATAGGGACTGAGATTCGAGTATCGATTTGGTAAGTGGAGGTTATTGTTTGGAATTCAGATTTAAGGGTTGTGAATGTGAGGGTTGACGGCGGTCCCAACTCAATACGGTGTCACACAAAAGAATAAAGAAACTAGTTGCGTGTCTTTGGAGGGGATTTTAGGATATCAGTTTTGTTTGTGTGTCAGAGAATATGTTGTCAATTGGGTTTTATCTAGGTTTCTAGCTACGATTTTGTGGAAAGGACATCATACACACCCCCGATAAGCCTTCGTATCTATCGGAAGCTACCTTTGCCATTACTAGGTCGACCCCTAGACTTAGGACAGGATAGTCGGTATGAGGATGCTGAATCGATCCCTATGACGAGTCAAAAATGGGACACGTTTCCTACTCTATCGCATCCTTCTACCCACGGTTATGGGAGATGAGGCCAAGCCCTAGGTTCCTCGTTAATTCTCCTAAATCTTAGATACGAGGGTTGTCACTCCTTGTATCAGCTAGCACAGTAGATAGAAAACCAAAACAATAGTTATAACTCTAAACCAAATGCCAATTGAAAATAAAAATTCAAGAATAGAATTTAATTTGGAATAACATGTTCTACACATACAAACTACTCCCTAATCCTAGAATTAGAGAGTCTACTCCATAAATAAGAGAGGAAAAACACATGGCACGATCATGTTTGTATAAACAATAGAAATTACAATGCAATGTGACTCTTCTCTCCGATGTTGAAGTGCAGAATTTGGATCTCGGTGACTTTCTTCCTCCCCATTGCGAGTTCTTGAAGCTTTTTAGGGTGTCAGAGTGCCATCCCGATCGTCATGCCTACTTCCTAGGGTTTGGGCATAGCCTCTTTTATATAGACATCATCCTAGATCTCTCTAAAACCTAGAAAATAACCGACTCATGTTGGAATCACACAGTGCCACATGGTTGTGTGTTTCCACATGGCTAGGCCGTGTGTGGCGTTGGGGTGGCCAATTTCAGCCCTTGGACATGACCGTGTTTAGCCACATGCCCTAGCCATGTCCCCTTTTGCATCCAGCTGAAAAATTCCCTTCTTTTGCTCCAAAAGTGTGTCATTTTTCCCAAGTAATGCTATCCTACACACAAAAGTACAAAGAGAAGATCTCTACACCAGAAAATAGGAAATGCATGCAAAACAAAGTAAAATATGCATGAAACAAATATAAAATGTAATGAGATGTGAGCGAAAACTATTCCTAAAACCCTATATGTTTTTCTCACATCAATTTCCCAAGTCTCACTGCCCGATTCCATCTCACCAGTCGAGGCGCTAGTCGAGTCACCTTGCTTCTGTTTGCCTACAAAAAAAGGTAAGTCAATTTGAGCCGAAGCTGGAAGTTGACTGTTATACCTCAACACTGAGATTTAAAACCCCAAGTATGATCCCTTCATACTTGATACTCACCCTAGGCCTAGACCTAAGCCTTCAACCCACTTCCATCAGCCTCATGTCTCTTGGATCCGTCGAGTTCGTGACTCTTCTGTTGGTGCAGGGGCACTAGATAATCGAATCTAGGTTTTGATTATGGCAAAGATCCAAAGTTAAGGTTATATTGTTATCTCATGAGCTGAATTAAGTGTACAGGAAATGGTTAAGCTAACCCGAAGGTCAGCGACACCCGGAGAATCTCGAGTCGGGAAACCGTGGTGGTCGGGCGACACTAGGAGAACTTTATGGAAGTCGAAGAACCTAGGTGGAAGACCGGAAGCAAAGTGACAGATCATAAAGGACCAGAGGTAAGCACGAGTGCAAAGAGAGATGGTAAGGTCATGTCCTCTATACGGGGACGATCGTAGGCAGAGATCCGACTAAGACTTCTAGTGGAAGGTCTAGGTCAAGATTGGATGGTAAGAAACTATTGCATTTACCATTTTCCGTGCTAATCTCTTACTGCAAGGAAGTGGTCACTGAAGTCAATCAGCTATTGGCGCCGATTCATCGTACATCAATCGACTGATGAATGGCTACATTCGAATGATGGTGAAGAATCAACCTTTTGCGCAATAGGATAACATTTGACACTGCCACTTCACGATAAGATAAGGTGCCACCTTGTGATAAGTTCCAAAAGTTGAAGATCTGCATCTAGACTTATTCCAAGGCACAAATCTATAAAAGGAGGGGAGGACTTCAACCCAATGATCATCTGTCTTGCTCTCAAAGTGCTCCCACAACACCAAAGCTCTAATGCCATAACGCCGTCATAACACCGACACAATGCCAAATTCAGAATCTCTTCATCGGCAACAAGTATTGTTTTTATTTATTGTATTTGTGGTTTTAATCATAATGAGGTGAGGTAGGTTTGTTGCCTCATCCTCGAGCTTTCGATTTTTGTGATAATTGTCTCCTACCTCCAACGAGGAGGAGACTCTATATTGGATTGACCCTTCGTATGCGGTCAAGGATCATGGGGCCTTGGAGTAGCAACCATTGTGTTGTGAACCAAGTAAAAATAATTTTCTACTTATTTTATTGTCTTCATTTCCACTGTGCTTTCTCTTATTTTAACATTGAGAAGAAAATTTCATGCTCGCTGTTCACCCCCCTCTAGCAACGCTTTCGATCCAACATCTTCATCCTTGTACTAGCCTTCAAGTGCTTCCATCAGCTATTGTCATGCTCTAGGGTCTACCTTTGCCAAGAGGCCTCGCCTCTAGGACTTCACTGCCAAGACTCCCTGTCCGAGACTTCATTTGCTAAGACTCCTCGTCCGAGACCTTATTTTCCAAGACTCCTTGTCCGAGACTTCACTCACCAAGCATGGTCTCCTAGACCAACCGGGACTTCCCTCGCTAACTCCCCATTGGTCTTTCCAACACTAAGGGTGCGTTTGGTTCAAGTAATCATACATAACCTTGGTTATATGATTACCAGGGTATAAAACATAACCTTGGAATAAAGTATAACCTTAGATAAAAACCTTGTTTGGTTGGAGGTTTTAATATATAACTTAGTTTAACATTTTACTAAATTATCCTTTATCTTTGCTCAATCAATTCGATGACGACGACAGAAATATTAATGACGTCGGCAGCGATCTGCCGTCAGTAGTGATGCCGACCGTAAGCCGGTGGTGGTGATCGACCGGCCGGCCGCGATAGTGGTAGCCGGCACGACGACGACGATCGATCGACCAGTGGCGACGATGGTGGTCGACCGATCAGCGGCGACAGCGATGATCAGTCGACCGACAACGACAATGATGGGCGACCGATTGGCGGCGACGATGACGACGACGGTGACTGGCCGGGTGACGTCCGCCGTCGGTTGTCGGTCGGCGACAGGCGGCGGTGAAGCGATCGGCGGCCGGCGATAAGCGGTGGTGGCGACGGCGGCGGCATGGCGTCGGTGGCGGCGGCGGCGACGGCGGCGGCGATGGCGGCGAGCGGCGACGACGATGGCGGACGGCAGCAGCGGCGGCGATGGCGGCGGCGACGACGGCCTTGGCGATAAGCGGCGGCAGCGGCGCGGCAACGGGCGGCGGCGATAAGCGGCAAGCGGCGGCGGCAAGCGGCGACGGCGGCAGCGGTGGCCGGCGACGTGGCGAGCGGCGGGCGGCGGCGGCGACGGCAGCAACAGCGGCAGCGACCGGCGGCAAGCGCGCGGCGGCCGGCAGCGGCCGGCAGTGGCGACGGTGGCGGCAACCGGCGAAGCGACGGCAACGACGGCGGCAGCGGCGGCGGCGGCAAGCGGCGGCGATAAGCGGCGGCGGCGGGTGGCAATAGTTTTGACAAATTGACATTTAATATATTGCTAGGGGTAATATTGGAAACAAGTTTCCTTAACCCCGGGAATCAACAAAAACCTTGGTTCTCCAAGGTTTTCCGATTCCCCCTAAAAAGGTTTTTGTTCATAACCAGGTAATGAACAATTACCAGGTAATTGTTTATAACCTAAACCAAACAAGATTTTTGTTGATAACCTAACAAGGTTATCAACAAAAACCCCCAACCAAACACACCCTAAGTGTTCGGTCACCCTTGACCCACTTGGATTTTTCCTTGCCATGTATTCATACTTCAATTTTTCATCGCCAAGTCACTATACTTGGACTTCTCCACACCAAGTGTCCGGTCAACCATGACCGACTTGGATTTTCCCTTGCTCCATACTTCGATTTTTCATTGCCAAGTCACTATACTTGGACTTCTCCACACCAAGTGTTCGATCAATCTTGACCGACTTGGATTTCTCCAATAATCTCCCTCATATGACCTTGGATGTTGTTGGGAATCCTATGCGATAAATAACGAAATCACAGCGGAAAAGGATCCTTAGGCGATCCATGCGAAAGAAACTCATATAAAGTATAGATCAAAAGCCCTATCCTATAGGGTATACCTTTGCTGCGTGCCCTTTGTCTATCTCACTCGTCCATGGTTCGCCGGATCTTTTACACATTAAGTGTACGTGCCTCTATGGTATCTACACGAATACTCTTTTGGAGAAAGGAGACAACACCTTTGGTTGTGCTAGCAACCAAAACAAGGCTCTCCACATAAGACCTTGGTCAAGAAGAAGGAAGAAGGGAAAAGGGATCTTTGAGCTAAAATGAGATTACACACCCAAAAAAAAAAAATGAAATCCCCTTCTAATTCACGTTAAGCCCAAAAGATCCATTTGCATCCATTAAATCCCTTTGCATGCAACATTGAGCATTAAAACTTATTTCATGCAATTAATCCATTTGCATGCAACATTAAGCATTAAATCCCGTTTCATGCATTAACATTAACCTTTTGCATGCAACGTTTGAGAATCTTCATGAAATCCCATTTCATGTAATTAATCCATTTGCTTGCAACATTAAACATCAAATCCCATTTTATGCATTGACATTTTTGCATGCAACATTAACTTTTTGCATGCAACATTTGAGAATCTTCATGAAATCCCATTTCATATAATTAATCCATTTGCATGAAACAACTCTCATTTGCTTGCATGATTAATCATCATTAATCATGGTAACCTTCTTCAATTGGTTTCACTTAAGTCAAACTCAAATTAAATCAATTTGAGTCCAACTCATTCTAGTCCATTCAATTAAATAATGATTCATTTAGTCAAACTAAAATTAACCCCATCTCCAAAACATGTTCTTTGTGTGTGACCCTATAGGTTTTCGTAACATTGGCAATGTCTCTAAACCACTTTAGACACGTAAGCAATTAGCAGCATCTAGCAATGCATCATTGCTACCCAAGTTATGAAAATGTCAAGATCCGACAAAATCTTTTTGTGGCTACTATCTTGTATGACATTGTCCTTCTATCCTCAATATCTAGATTGATCAATGAGGCATAGACCGTGTCATCCTCTTATCAATATTTGTGTTTCTTGATCCCCAAGTAGACTCACTCAAACAAATGAGCTCAATATTTCATATTGACTCATTTGAGCATGACCATACATTTCGTGGTCCTACTCTATCAAGAGGCCTAAAGATATCACTTTCGTCATATGGAAGGGATAGATCTCATCTACATCACTCACATCCCTCCATATAATTTGTTACATACCCAGTGATCACCTTTATAGTCCACCCTGTTACGGGTGACATTTGACAATACCAAAGTACATAACTCCTTAGGTAGTGAACCATAGTGATTTCAAGTCTAAGGACTATTCATACTAATAGTCATATGAGAAAGTTTATGACACTCATAACGATCCATAAAACTTTCTCATAGCGGGTCAATTCAGTACATAGTCTCTAATATGTATCCATGTGTCAACTTGATATCACATATCCATGACTTGTGAGATCAAATCATCAATTGACCTACATGTAAGTCTCAAAGCATTAATATTGCCCTTGTATATTAATACTTAACTAGGAATATTTAAGAATAGTGTTGTCCACAGCTTCTCACAATCAATTCTACCAATTGATATGTTATAGATAAGAACCTACTTTCTAGGGCATTATTATATTTTTTCAACTGACACAAGCATGAAATAAATATAATAACCAAACTTTTCCTTTATTATTATTGAAGTATGATACATATGATCCCTAATCAATCATCTCATGATTAGCACTAAGGGCTGACACTAACAATCTCCCACTAGCACTATTGCCAATCACTATAATCTCTAAGACCCAGTGACCTAGTATGACCATTATGCTTCCTCTGTGCCAAAGCCTTGGTCAAGGGATCCGCAATGTTAGCATTAGTATCTACTCTGCATATTCGCACATCTCCTCTATATATGATTTCTCAAATGAGGTGATACTGTCATAGTATATGTTTGGAACACTGGTGAGAATGAGGTTCCTTAGCCTGTGCTATAGCCCCGTTGTTGTCACAATAAAGCTCTATAGGGCTCACGATGCTAGGAACTACACCAATCTAAGAAACAAACTTCGTGATCCAAACAACCTCCTTTGCTGCATCAGAAGTAGCAATATACTCGATCTCTATAGTATAATCCGCGACTGTGTCTTGCTTTGAACTCTTCCAACTCACAACACCACCATTTAAACAAAAGACATACCCTGACTGCGATCTATAATCGCCCTTGTCCGTTTAGAAGCTAGCATCGCTATAACCCTTTACAGTGAGCTCCTCATCATCTCCAAATATCAAGAAATATTCTTTAGTTATTCTTAAGTACATAAGAATATTCTTGATGACTGTCTAGTGACTGTCACCTGGATTTGACTGGTACCTGCTCGTCATGCTTAAAGCATATGAGACATTAGGACGAGTGAATAGCATGATATACATAATAGACCCTACAACAGATGCATAAGGGATCTGATCCATATGCTCCCTTTCTTCCTTAGAAGAAGGGCATTGAGCCTTCGAAAGGCTCATACCATGTGACATTGGCAGAAATCCCTTCTTGAAATCTGCATGGCAAAATGTTTAAGCACCTTTTCAATGTATGCACTTTGACTTGAGCCAAGCAATCTCTTAGATCTATCTCTATAGATCTTAATGCCTAAAATATAGGCTGCTTCACCTAAATCCTTCATTGAGAAATAATTCCCAAGACAAGTCTTCACAGACTGCAAGCGTAGAGATGTCGTTTCAAATAAGAAGTATGTCATCAACATACAAGATAAGAAAGATAACTATCCTCCCACTAAACCTCTTGTAGACACAGGGTTTATCTTTATTTTTGATGAAACCAAACTGTTTGATCGCATCATCGAATCAAAAATTCCAACTTCTAGATGCTTGCTTTAAACCATAAATGGACCTTTGCAGTTTGCACACCTTACCAGCATGCTTTGGCACTACAAAACCCTCAGGTTGTGTCATGTACACATCCTAAAGGAGGTTTCCATTCAAAAATGCAATTTTGACAACCATATGCCAAATCTCATAATCGTGGTAAGCTGCAATAGTAGGCATGATCCAAATGTACTTAAGCATCGCAACTGGTGAAAAAGTTTCATTATAGTCAATACCATGAATCTGTTTGAAAACTTTAGCTTCCAATCACCCTTTATAGGTATGCATAAGTCCATACATGTCAATATTTCTCTTAAAGACCCACTTACACCCAATGGATTTGAGCCCTTCAGGTGAATCAACCAAAATCTATACTTGGTTAGTATACATGGATTCCATTTCGGACCTCATGACCTCTAGCCATTTCTCATAATTTGGGCTCATCACAACTTCCTGATAGGATGTAGGCTCGTTCAACTCAACAAGCATAATATCATTATTGTCAGAAAAGAGAAATGAATATCTCTCAGGTTGACGACATATCCTATCAGACCTGCGAAGAGGTTGTGTTGGATCGTTTAGAGTGCTAGAGGGGGGGTGAATAGCGCAAGACAAAATTAGTTCGTTTGTTCGATATAAAATATTGCGAGCGAGAGTAAATGCAACGAAAAGAAAAATTACTTGTTTGTTTTTACTTGGTTCACAGCCTTCGACTACTAGTCCAAGGCCCTAACGGTCCTAGACCGCATACGGAGGGAAAACACTAAAAACACTCTCCTCGTTAGAGGAAGGAGTAAGCGAATACAATCGATGAAAAAGCTCAAGGTAGAGGGACACTCCCCCTCTCCTTGTTACGATTAAAACATGATAAAAAGATAGACAACAATAAAAGAGAATAACAATGACTGAATAAAGTAATGAAAATTAAGCACTTGTCGTCAGAGATGCGGTAGCACTTCGTTGTCACAAGGTCGTCGTAGAAGAGTATCGTAACGGAGACTTTTTGGAGAGCTTTAGATGATGGAAATAGGATGGAGAAGCCCTACTTTTATAGCCTTAGAGACCCTAGATGTTCACATCTTCAACCAATGAGAGCAAGCCTCCTATCTCTTCAAAAATGGAGATAAGCTTTGACTCTCCACGAAGCTGATCCTTGACCAACAGTTGACTGCTACCCTTACCAGTCGACTGATACAAGCCCTCAGTCGATTGATGGAAGGTTTCCCAGCTGCAATGAAGAGTTAGCTTGAAAATACAGTTAATACAAGTAAATTAAATGGCCATACACCATCCGATCTCGACTTAGACCTTCGATGGGAGGTCTTGGTTCGATCTGTTGGTGCAGTAGGAACCTAAGTCGAACCTCAGTTTTTATTATAGCAAATGATACAAAGTTAAGCTTATATTGTTATCTCACGAGCTAAATCGAGTGTTCAGAAAAGTGCCAACATTGGAGCTAAAGGCTAGCGACACCCGAAGGAAGCCGCGATGGTCGGGCGACACTCGAGTGACTTTGGAGGGAGCCGAAGGAATCGAGTGGAAGGCCGGAAGCGAAAGCGACATAGTAAGTATCGAGGTAAGCTTGTGTGTGTGTGCTAGAGTAAGAGAGGTCGTATCCTCTTTACGGGGATGATCTTAAGTGTAGATCCGACCAAAGACATCCTATTGGTGGTCTAGGTCGAGATCAGACCGTCGGAGGCCGTCGAAATAATGTTTTTGTTTAGCTAACTTGTCATTTCAGCTAGCATCAGTCAACTGCCATCTTGGAGGACTCGACTACTGTAAATCAGTCGACTGTCTGTGGTCAACATTCGACTGATACTGCCATCAGTCGACTGATGATGGCTATCAGTTGATTGATGGTCAAGGATCAGCTTCGAGGAGTCAAGGCTTATCACCTCATTTCAAGGGAAGTGGTGCTCAAATTTGATTGGCTGAAGTTCCTCTCGAAAAGGGGCTCAAAGGCTATAAAAGGAGGGCTTCTCCTAGGGTTTCATAATCAATTCTAAGCTTCCAAAAGCCTCCACAAAGCTACAACTCTCCGACAATGAAGTGCTTTCTCTCCGACGTCTAGGTTTAAATTGTTTTTTATTTTGTTACGTCGGTATAAGCTTTATTTCAGTTTATTGCTTTATTTTCTCGGAGCTTTTATCGTAACGAGGAGAGGGGGAGTGCCCCTCTACCTCAAGCTTTTGGTGTGTTCTTGTATCGATTAACTCCTACCTCTAACAAGGAGGAGTTCTTTAGTGATTTGCCCTCCGTGCGTGATCAAGGATCACTAGGGCCTTGGAGTAGTAGCCGAAGGCTACGAACCAAGTAAAAATCTATTTGTCTATTTTAATTTTCATTTATCTTTCCGCTGAGTATATTTGTTTTGAAATGAATTCGAAAAAGAAAAAGTTTATCGCTATTCACCCCCCCTCTAGTGATCCACTTCGATCCAACAATTGGTATAAGAGCCGGGGTTGCTAAGATTCGGTGGAACCACCGATCTAGCCATTTTACAGTTTTTTTTTTTTTCTATTTTTTTTAATTTATTTCATTTGGTTAATTTTTCTCCCGCACTACTAATCCAAGACGCGAGTCTTGGTACATTTCGTGTGTTTGTGTCGTTGTTAGGTTTCTCGTCTTCATTTTCTTGTTTCTTTTGTATCAATGGCCCATCTCGAGGGTTTTAGCACCGTCCGACCTCCGTTTTACAATGGAGATGACTTCCGTTATTGGAAGGGTCGGATGGAATGCTTTCTTAAAACTCAAATTGAGATGTGGATCATAATCCAAACGGGATTCACACTTCCGACTAACGAAGTGGGTGAATCCTTGGATTATGACCAATGGACCATTGCGACAAAAAGACAAGTCGAAGCCGACGCCAAGGCAACTCAAATCCTCTAATGCGGCTTGTCCAAGGAGGAGCTTAATCACGTCGGCCCCTTTATCAGCGCAAAGGACCTTTGGACAAATCTAGTAGAGCTACACGAAAGGACCGATGAAGCCAAGGTATGTAAGCGCAATCTTTTGTTTAATAAATTATATAATCTAAAAATTCAGGAACATGAAACGACGATGCAACTTCACGCTCACGTTCAAGACATAGTCAATAACCTACATGCGATCAGACAAAAGGTCGAAAACCGCGACCTTATAAGGTATGTTCTTAACTCTTTTCCAAGGACTACCTTGTGGGCATCCATGGTCGATGCCTACAAGGTCTCCAAGGATCTTTCTAAACTTAGGTTAGATGAGTTATTTTCTGATTTCGAACTTCATGAGAAGTCTAACTTGGAACCCGAGAAGGGTATAGCACTTTTTGCAGGTTTGAGGAAGAAAACTACAAGCAAGCCACCCTCGAAGGAAGAAGAGGATGAGTCCGATTTGGAGGTCGACTCGGAAATGGAGGCCGAACTAGCCAACCTAGTTCAGAGGATAGTCAAGGGCTGAAAATGAACCATCACTCGACCCAATGAAGGTAAGCCTAAAAGTTCGAATATTAGATGTTACGAATGCAACATGTTTGGACACATCAAGTCTGAGTGGCAAAAACTCAACAGCAAAGCACCAAAACACAAAAAGGCACTCAACGATACATGGGAAGAAGCATCCAAGGAAGAAGATAATGATCATGTCCTCATGTATTAACCGGTGGAATCAGAGACGGAGTCAGAACCAGAACACGAGTCAGAAACCGAATACGAGTCAGACTGCGAAGCGCTATTCAAGACAAGCCACGGATATGCATCCAGTTCAAAAGATACACTCAAGGTAAGTCAATCCCTTATTCGTATGCTTTATAGTGCAATTAAATTCTTAAATAGAAAATTAGCTAAGTCCGAGTCCAAGGTCGAGACCCTGGTTGAGGAAGTTAAACTCCTTAAACACGAGGTCTCCCTAACCACTTCGACTAGTCAAGTTCGAGAGGATGACTCAACTCGGGTTGAAAAGCTCGAAGTTGAGAACTCACTCTTGAAGAGTCAAGTCGAAGATCTTAGGAACACGTTGGAAAGGTTTACTTTGGGATCCAAAGGACTTGACCTCCTACTTGGATCGCAAAGGGTCGTGTACAACAAGGCCGGACTAGGGTTTAGCTCAAATACGACCAACAAGTCATATATGTCAAATGTGAGTTGACATAAAAAATGTGTCCAAGCATGGGTCCCTAAGACCGTCTTGATTTCAAACTTAGGATCCAACCAGTACTGGGTTCCCAAGGACCAAATCCACTATGTGGAAAGACCGAACCGATTCAATAGTCCAGGGGGAGCTAGTACAAAACTTGTTTGTATTTTAACTTAGAAATTGCATGCTTAGGTTCTTTATTTAGTTTGATTCTTCTTTTTAGAATGGCTAGATAGGACTATAACTCGTCAATACTTGATAACATAGTACCAGGACCCGGCGAGATGATAGTACGCTAGGAAAGCAGAGTCTTGTGTATTCGGGCTAGATAAGGCGTATCTAGTTTGGTGCACTTGACCGAGTGGAACTAGCTGATGCTACCTTGCCGTATCCTAGACTAGTTAGACCAGGAAGTGGTCTTAGGTGAGTCAAGTCTCTATTTTCTTGAAAATGGCTTTGTCTAAGGAAGTGGTCATTGTTCCGATCAAAGAAGGCCTCTGTACCTCGCCACGACTTGGAAGCCATGATCTTGAAACAGTGACTTGATGAGCCTAAGGTCAAATCCGAATCTAACGCAAGGTTGACAAGTGTTTAAATCATTAAATTTAAATCAAGTAAAATTTGAAGTCATCTCACAAGAACATATAGGGTTAACGTGTTTGATCATGTAGACATGGGTGAGATGATTTAGGTTAATAATCTTCAACCAATATTTAATAAATGCAATATCCGATCCAACTACCTTGCGTGTAGGATCAATGGATATTGGACAGTGGTTGCTCCCGACACATGACCGGGGATTAACTCAAGTTTTCGAAGCTTCGATTTAAACGACAAGGATCGGTAGCCTTTGAAAACAACGACAAGCTCAAAATCATCGGATTAGGTGATATTGAGCTCAACTCTAACTTTATTATTCAAAATGTCTTATTGGTAGAAAATTTTCAATATAATTTACTTAGTGTAAGCCAATTGTGTGATAATAATTATAAGGTCATATTTCTAGAAAATGAATGTGTAATTAATACAAATGAAACTTCTAAAACAATCTTAAGGGAACTAGAAATAACAATATTTACACTATTAATCTAACTAACTCAACCAAGTGTCTTATGACACGACAAGAGTAATCATGGTTGTGGCACCGACGACTCGGTCACTCACATCCAAGACTCATCCACAAGATGAGTCAGAGTGACTTAGTCAGAGGTTTGCCTAACCTCAATAACTTGAACAATAAAATATGTAATGCTTGTTAACAAGGTAAACAATCTTGGACACAACATCAACTAACTAATCAAGAATGAACCAAAAGTGTTCTTGAGCTCCTACACATGGATCTATTTGATTCACACGGAGCTAAGTCACTTAATGGGAGTAAATTCTACTTAGTCATAATTGATGACTATTCTAGATTTACTTGGGTTAGGTTAATCAAACATAAAAGTGATACCCTAGATCAATTAATCAACCTATTTAAGTTAATAGAAAATCAACAAAGCATTAAAATCAAAAGACTTAGCACTGATCATGGAGGTGAATTCGAGAACCACAGGTTTACAGAATTATATAACCTAAATGGATACCACCATGAGTTCTCTTGCCCTAGAACTTCACAACAAAATGGCCTAGTAGAACACAAAAATAGAACCCTACAAGAAGCCGCTAGGACAATGTTAAACGAGTATAACCTACCCGAGAGGTTTTGGGCGGAAGCCGTGAGTACGACATGCTATGTCCAAAATAGGATCCTTATGGTAAAGAGACACCTTAAGTCCTCATACGAGATTTATCATGATAAAATACCTAACATCAAGTACTTTAGGGTATTTGGGTGTAAGGTACATATCCTAAACACTAAGGATTACCTAGGGAATTTTACATCCAAAACCTCGACCAGAATCTTTCTAGGATATTCGACTACGAGTAGAGCATATAGAGTATACAATCATGACACCCTTAGAGTCGAGGAGACTATCAATGTAGTATTTGATGAAGGACACGAACCTACAAAACCCCCGACAACCCCAATTAGTGAGCCAATTCATATTAGACTCAACTCCGATCCGGAGATCAAGTCTAGTGTTAATCCTAACCTAATTCAACCAAGTTAGTCTATCAACCAAGTGGTAGATGACTCTAATCAAACTAGGACTCAAAAGGGTCATCCTATTGACCAAGTGGTATACTCAAACCCTAATCCAACTAGGACTCAAACGAATCATCCTATCGACCAAGTGATAGGTGATCCAAGTCTGGGAGTTCGAACTAGAGCCTCATACAAAAACCTTAGTCAAATCTCCCTCATTTCCAAAATTGAACCCAAAACTATTGACCAAGCTCTTCTTGATCCCGATTGGATTATTGCAATACAAGAAGAGCTGGCTCAATTCACTAGGAATGAAGTATGGTAATTAGTACCACCACCTAAAGATAAAATAATCATTGGAACAAGGTGGGTGTTTAGGAATAAACTTGATGATAAAGGTGAAGTAGTTAGAAATAAAGCTAGACTAGTCGCTAAAGGGTTTGGTCAAGTCGAAGGTTTATATTACGACGAGACCTATGCTCCAGTAGCTAGGTTAGAGTCCATTCAAATGTTATTAGCATATGCTGCACATCGAGGTTTTAAGTTATTTCAAATGTATGTAAAGTCAGAATTCTTGAATGGATACATTAAAGAAGAGGTTTATGTTAGTCAACCCCACGGTTTCGAAAGCCTAGATAAACCCGATCATGTCCTTAGGTTAAAGAAAGCTCTCTATGGACTTAAACAAGCTCCTCGAGCTTGGTACGAGAGACTTTTGGTTTATCTTAAGTCCAAAAGATTTAACCAAGGTGTAGTTGACCCAACCCTTTTCGTAAAAACCTTAGGTAAAGACATATTCATAGCCCAAATCTATGTAGATGATATTATTTTCGGAACCACCAACTCGATTCTACTAAATGAATTCAATTCACTTATGGAAAGTGAATTTGAAATGAATTTAGTAGGAGAGTTGAGTTTCTTCTTAGGTCTACAAATTAAACAAACTAAAGATGGCATATACCTACATCAAAGTAAATATACTAGGGAATTAATTAAACACTTTGGAATGCAAGACGGTAAAATTATTAATACTCCAATGGCAACGAATGTCAATATAGAAAAAGATGTAATCGGAAATTCAATTGATTTAAAATACTATAGGAGCGTAATAGGGAGTCTCCTTTACTTAACTACAAGCCGACCTGATATCTTATTTGCAGTAAGTATGTGCACTAGGTTCCAAACCTGTGCCAAGGAGTCTCACCTAACTCTAGTCAAGCATATCCTTAGATATCTAAAGGGTACACTTAATGTCGGCATCTGGTACCCTAGATATATCGAGTTCGAACTAACCGGCTACTCCGATTCGGACTATGCCGGTAGTAAGCTCGATAGAAAGAGTACGAGTGGTTGTTGTCAACTTCTCGGCTCAAGTCTAGTAAGTTGGTGCAGTAGGAAGCAACACTGTGTTGCCTTATCTACCACCGAAGTCGAATACATCGCGATGGGTGAGTGTGTCACTTAGCTTTTTTGGATGAAGCACACTCTCCGCGACTTTAAGTTATACTTTACAAATACTAAACTTCACTTAGATAACATTAGTTCAATTAACCTTACTAAGAATCTAATATGTCACTCTAGGACCAAACATATAGAGGTCAAACACCATTTCATTCGAGAACATGTGGCCAACGGAGCCATACAACTCGAATACTTCGAATCGAAGTCTAACTTGGTAGACCTATTTACTAAACCCCTACCCGAAGCCGAATTTAGTCTATTAAGATGAAAATTGGGCATGTGCGTAGTAGAATAGGAACTTACAAATTATATTTTCTTACTACTATTTCTTACTTTTCATTTTCATGGAACTAGCATAGGACATACCTTAGATATCATGCACCTATAAATTCAAGGAGCCAATACATCTCATAACACATAGGACTAATGTGTTTGTGTACTTAGCCACGTAGATGGCCATGAGATGTTAGGACCTTCCTCTTGGTTCCAGATGTAGAGCTAGTGCATCGCCATGAACCACGGAGTATAATCATACATATTAACCGACTCTAACCAAGACTGGTTGATCTTTCATATCAATAAAGTCAAATATGAGTCGAACATGTTATAGATGAGATTATTTTTAGTATATTATTTTCAAAATAATATGGAACATGCTTGGACTTTAAAATTAATATCTATATTTGTTTTTCACACACCCCCACTCTTTTTTATATATGGAAAAAGGCCAAAGTTAAGGGATCAAAAAATTTGATAACTAGTTAAGGGATCAAAATTTTGATAACTTAACTTGTTTTTCATGGCCAAAAGTTCAAAAATTTTGATAACTTAACTTTTTTTTCATGGCCAAAAGTTAAGTAAATGTTTACTTAACTTTATGTTTTGAAAATTTACTTAAAAGGAAGTAAAGGCCAAGTTAAGAGAATTCTTAACTTAAACTTATTTATTTTTTAAACACTATGACCAAACGTTAATGCTTTACTTAAGAAAGGGGGAGCAAGGGCCAAGTTAAGAAGTCTTCTTAACTTAAACGTTTCACTAAGGCCAACTTTAAGTAATGTTAATTACTTAAACTTTTCCTAAATAGCAACCCTCAAGGGGGAGGATTAAGGTTTTTCTTTCAAGACTCACCCTCGGTCAAGGGGGAAGTTTTCCCAAGGGGGAATACATGAAGAAAATCCTTACTACTTCTACTTAATCCTTTTACTACTATTTCTCATGCACATTATTTTTCTTCATGCATGCTATTTTCTTAACTTTGTATGTGGGTTTTCCATAGATCAAAAAGGGGGAAATTGTTGGTGCAGTAGGCACCTAAGTCGAACCTGAGTTTTGATTATAACAAACGATACAAAGTTAAGATTATATTGTTATCTCACGAGCTAAATCGAGTGTGCAGAAAAGTGTCAATGCTGGAGCTGAAGGCTAGCAACACCTGAAGGAAGCCGTGGTGGTCGAGCGACACTCGAGTGACTTTGGAGGGAGCCGAAGGAATCGAGTGGAAGGTCGGAAGCGAAAGCGACATAGTAAGTATCGAGGTAAGCTCGTGTGTGTGTGCTAGAGTAAGAGAGGTCATATCCTATTTACGGGGATGATCTTAAGCATAGATCCGACTAAAGACATCCTATAGGTGGCCTAGGTCGAGATCGGACGGTCGGAGGCCGTCGAAATAATGTTTTTGTTTAGCGAACTTGTCATTTCAGCTAGCATCGATCATGCCGGCTTGGAGAACTCGACTCAGTCACCGGTATGCGTGGTCAACATTCGATCGATCATGCCATCACCGATCGGTGATGGCTATCAGTTGATTGATGGTCAAGGATCAGCTTTGAGGAGTCAAGGCTTATCACCTCATTTCAAGGGAAGTGGTGCTCAAATTTGATTGGCTGAAGTTCCTCTCGAAAAGGGGCTCAAAGGCTATAAAAGGAGGGCCTCTCCTAGGGTTTCATAATCAATTCTAAGCTTCCAAAAGCCTCCGCAAAGCTACATCTCTCCGACAACGAAGTGCTTTCTCTCCGACGTCTAGGTTTAAATTGTTTTTTATTTTGTTACGTCGGTATAACCTTTATTTCAGTTTATTGCTTTATTTTCTCGGAGATTTTATCGTAACGAGGAGAGGGGGAGTGTCCCTCTACCTCAAGCTTTTGGTGTGTTCTTGTATCGATTAACTCCTACCTCTAACAAGGAGGAGTTCTTTAGTGATTTGCCCTCCGTGCGTGATCAAGTATCACTAGGGCCTTGAAGTAGTTGTTAGTTAAAGCCCTAGAACCAATCATGTGATGGTTGAATAGGGAACATTTTGTATCATATTCTATAAAGGCAAAGGATTGGTTATTATATTTACATCTTGCTTGTGCCAGCTAATTTAAATATAATAATGCCCTAGAAAAGTAGGTTCTTATCTACAGCACATCAATTGGCTGAATTGATTATGAGAGGCTGTAGAGAACACTTTCCTAAATGTTCCTAGTCGAGTATTAATATGCAAGGGCAATATTAATACATAAAGACTAGCATGTAGGTCAATTGATGACTTGATCTCACAAGTCATGGATATATGATATCAAGTTGACACATGGGTATATATTGGAGAATATATACTGAACTGACCCGCCATGAGAAAGTTTCATGGATCGTTATATGAGTGTCATAAACTTTCTCATGTGACTATTGGTATGAATAGTCCTTAGACACGAAGTCACTCACGGTTCCCTACATAGAGTTATGTACTTTGGTATCGTCAAGCGTCACACGTAGAGGGTGGACCATAAAAGCGATTCTTGGGTATGTAACAAATTATGCGGAGGATGTGAGTGATGTAGATGGGATCTATCCCTTCCATATAGCCGGGAGTGATGCTCGGTGGGCCCCTTGATTGAGTAGAACTACTAAAACGCATGGCCATGCTCGAATGAGTCAATATGAGATATTGAGCTCATTTGTTTGAGTTAGTTTACTCAGTGATCAAGAAACACATAGATTGATCGAGGATGACACGGTCTATGCCTCATTGATCAACTGATATCAAGGATAGAAGGACACGGTCATATATTATAGTAGTCACGGAAAGGTTAGTCGGATCTTGACTTATCTCGTAACTTGGGTAGCAATGATGTATTGCTAGATGCCGCTCATTGCTTGTGTATCTAAAAGAGTTTAGGTCCACTGCCAACGTTATGAGAGCCTATAGGGTCACACATAAAGAGCATGATAATTAGAGGAATTAGAGTATTCTAGTTTGACTAGAATAATATGGGAATAAGCTTAAGTACAAAATGGTTTTTGGACTTTAAGCTTAATGAGAATTTTAGCTAATTGATTTAATGAGATTAATTCAATATGTTACCTTATTGATTTAATAAGATTAATTCAATATGATAACATAAGCTTAATTGAATTAATAAGATTAATTCAATATGATAACATAAGCTTAATTGAATTAATAAGATTAATTCAACATGCATGAATGCCACATAAGAATGCCACATAAGCATGCCACATAAGCATGCCACCTAAGCATCCACCTAAGCTAGTTAAGGTGGAAGGAAACAAAATGGTTTTGTCTCCTTAAGTGGCCGGCCAAACAAGGAAGCCAAATCCTTTTTGAGTGTGTCTCAATGCAATGGATTGCATTGAATGTGGAGGTGGAAGGGTTTTTCCAACCCTATAAAAGGCTCCATGGAGTGGTCGCCATAGTGAGTTTTTGGTGTTGTGGTTGTGAGAGAGCTTGGTGGAAGCTTTAGTTGTGTGGGTTTGTGAGTGTAGGCTAGCAAGAAGAGGAGTCTTCTTCTTCCTTTCTCCTTTTCCCTCTCTTCCTCTCCTTTAGGGACTTCTCTAGCAAGAAGTAAAGGAGAGCTCTTCTAGTTTTCCTTTTGTGAGACAAGAGCGTGCTCGTGTGGATACGTATAGAGGCACGGACACTTGAACGTGCTAAAGATCCAACAAACCGAAAGGAAAAGCGGGATTAGCAAGGGCACGCAACAAAGGTAATCCTCTCCTATAAGATAGGTTTGGTTTAGAGAAATTTATTTTATACGAGTTTGCTTTCGCATGGATCACTTGGAAGGGATCCTATTTTCCGCAAGATATGCCATTTGGCATAGAGATTTCTCTACAAAGGGTATCGTGAGCCACTTGCGAAAGATCGTATAAAAATAGGTTTTCTCTATTTTATATGTGATATAGAAGTAGGATAAATTTTATTATGAGTTGATAATTGCATTAGCAAATTTTTAAACATAATAAAATATCCAATGTCTTTTAAAAGTTAAAATGACATGGTGCATGGTTATGGCCTAGTCCCAAAAGGTTTGTGAATGTGTGTGTGTTGTAATTCTTAAATACGGCCTGCGTGTCGTGCCTTCCTCCTAAAATTCTTGTTGTAAAATTAGTTTTAGACTCGAATGTAACTCGAGTATTTCTCCTTTTATAATGTACAAAACAAAGATGGAGGGTCCATTGGAAGATGAGGTTACAAGGAGGAAGTCAACACACAAGACAACCAAAAGGAAGCACTTAGGAGAAGATGCTATCCCTAGGTTGACCAATCAATCTTTTTATTGGCTTGAGAAGATTGTAGAATAAGGGCCATAACCATGACACGTTAGTTTAATATGTATGTGATGCATGTTAGTTTAGCTTGTATGTGATGCATGATTAGTTTAGCTTATATGTGATGTATGCTAATATGTATATGATACATGTTTATTTCTTAATAAGTCTAAACGATATGCCTACCAAAGTTGGTACTCACTACTTCTCGATCATTTGTTATTGGGTTTCAAAGCAAAGCAATGCATTTTATCTTGAAGAGTGCGAGTGGACAATCGTGATGTCCCGCTATCAAACTTGGTTAAGACTTAATTAAGTGTTTTCTTAATTGGTTAAGAAAGTAGAGGCATATATTAGCTTTGAACATAAGTGTTAACATTAGTTTTGTGTGATTTTAGAACATCGCCTTTGTCTTAGAAGTGGTCGTTGTTCGATATCCAAGAAGGCCTCGCCTCGCCACACCGAAGTCGGTTTAGGAATAAACACTAAACTAATCTAAAACTTAACCAAAGCTATTAAAGAGTTACATCAGATGTAATTGGCAAAAGATTGCCTACCTAATTATACTACGTCTTGGGCGATTAGCCAAAGCTAACTCAAGACGAATTATGATGTGGATCTTTATCCCATATAAATTTATAGCTAAATAGTAGCTATGAGAATTTAGTGGGAGCCTCATTTAATTAAAGGCCTAATTAAATGATTTAGGTATGATACTTAACTTTGCATTTTAATGTTGTAGATCACCATGACATCTAACACGACACACCCCCTCAACTTGCGATCTGTCCTTGAGAAGGACAAGCTTAATGGAGCGAACTTTCTTGACTGGTATAGGAACTTGAGGATTATCCTCAAACAAGAACGCAAACTGTATGTCCTAGAGCAGTCTACCCCTGAAACACCCGCCCCGCGCCACTCGTCAAAAGGATGCTTATAAGAAGCATCAAGATGACGCATTAGATGTGTCATGTCTTATGCTTGCCACCATGAACTCTGAGCTTCAGAAGCAACATGAGAACATGGATGCCTATGATATGGTTGAGCATTTGAAATAACTATATCAAGGACAAGCTAGGCACGAGCGTTTTGAAGTGTCTAAGGCTCTTTTTGCATGCAAGATGCAAGAAGGAACACCTGTAGGAACTCACGTACTCAAAATGATTGGGTACGCTTGAGAACCTTGAAAGACTAGGTTTTCCATCGAGCCAAGAATTGGCAATCGATGTTATCCCGCAATCGCGTAAGCATACAATCAATTCGTCATGAATTATAACATGAATGAAATTGATAAACCTTTGCTCGAGATTCTCAAAGATGTTAAGAATCACGAACCAAATCTCAAGAAGAAAGTTAGTAATGTACTAATGGTCAAGAAGGACAAAGGTAAGCGCAAAGGCAAGGGTAAGACCTAAGCCAAAGGCAAGGCCAACTCATCCACTTCAAAGGGTAAAGGTAAAGTACCTAAGGAAGGGACTGCTTCCATTGCGTGAGATCGACACCGAAGCGGAACCGCAAAGTCTACCTTGAGGAAGTAAAGAATAAAAGAAGTGGGACTTACGCCCTGTGTATACACGTTATAGAAGTTAATCTATCTATTTCTTCTACATGGGTATTAGATACGGATGTGCATCTCACATTTGTACTAATGTGCGTGGAGAGAAATAGTAGAATAATGGCAAAGGGTGAAGTGGACCTACGAGTAGGCAATGGCGCAAAAGTTGTCAGCCAGAGTGTAGGAACATATTCTTTGTCTTTGCCCATCGGGCTTATCTTAGAACTAGAGGAGTGCTTCTATGTACTGCATTAACAAAGAACATAACGTATCTTGTTTAGACAAGAAAAACTTTTCTTTATAATAAAGGACAAATGTTGTTCCATTTATTTAAATGAAATGTTCTATTGTAATGCACCACTTATGAATGGTCTCTATGTTCTAGATTTAGATAACCCAATTTATAACGTGAATACAAACGGTTCAAATCGAATGATTTGAACCAAACATATCTCGCATCCGCTAGGTCACATAAATGAAAACGATATCCCAACTCCATAAAGATGGATTATTGGACTCATTTGATTTTGAATCATATGAGGTATGCGAGTCTTGTCTTTTAGGAAAGATGACTAAAACTCCATTTAGTGGACATGGCGAGAGAGCGACGGACTTGTTAGGACTCATACATACTGATGTATGTGGCCCTTTCAATGTCGGCAGGAGGCTATAAGTACTTTATTACTTTCACTGATGATATGAGTAGATTTGGCTACTTATATTTGATGAGACATAAGTCAGAATCCTTTGAAAAGTTCAAAGAATTCAAGAATGAAGTACAAAACCAACTTGGTAAGTGTATTAAGCTACTTCGATCGGATCGAGGTGGTGAATACCTTAGTCAAGAGTTTCGTGATCACTGGTGAGTGTGGGATAATATCCCAACTCACTCCACCGAACACCACAATGGAATGGTGTATCCGAGAGGAGAAATCGTACTCTATTAGATATGGTACGATCAATGATGAGCCAGATCGATCTACCTACTTCCTTTTGGGGTTTAGCTCTAGAGATACCGCTTACACTTAATCGCTTCCATCAAAAGCCAGAGAAAAGACACCATATACGATATGGACCGAAGAGTCCCAAAATGTCTTTTATAAAGATTTGGGGTTGTGAAACTTACGTTAGACGCCAAGTCTCGTATAAACTAGGACCCAAATCGGATAAGTGTTATTTTGTAGGATATCCCAAGGAAACTAAGGGATATTACTTTACAATCCCACACTTGGCAAGGTGTTTGTTGCAGAAATCTTGTCTTTTCTAGAAAGAGAATTTATTTCTAGAAATACTAGTGGAGTAAAATTCATCTTGAAGAAGTTCAAGATGACGATAACACTAAGGCTTCGATGGAAAATGAACAGAACCACAAAGTGTTGTGGATGAGGAATTGTTGCCCAAAGAGTTGTGGAGCAAACACTGCTCAAGTAGACCAACCTCTTCAGAGATCTAATAGGATCCGCTGCCAACCCGAGAGATATTCTTTTCTCTTGACCGACAACGGTGAAGTATTACTTGTCGATCTTGGACGAGCCTACATCCTATCAAGAAGCTATGATGAGCCCAGATTCGAGAAATGGCTAGAGGCCATGAGATCCAAATGGAATCCATGTACACTAACCAAGTATGGACTTTGGTTGATCCACCAAGGGTAAAACCCATTGGGTGTAAGTGGGTCTTTAAAGTAAAGACTGACATGGATGGTAATAAGCATACCTATAAAGGTAGATTGGTGGCTAAAGGATTCAAACAAATTCATGGTATTGACTATGAAGAAACCTTTTCACCTGGGCCATGATGCTTAAATCCATTCGGATCATACTTGCTATTGCAAACCTACCATGATTATGAGATCTGCAGATGGATGTCAAAACCGCTCGAATGGAAAGCTACCGAGGATGTGTACATGACACAACCCGAGGGTTTTGAGATCCAAAGCATCCCGGAAAGGTATGCAAACCGCAAAGGTCCATTTATGGACTAAAGCAAGCCTCTTTGGAATCTTCGATTCGATGATGCAATCAAAGAGTTTGGTTTCATCAAGAATGAAGATGAGCCTTGTGTCTACAAGAGAAATAGTGGGAGCACAGTTGTATTTCTTGTCTTGTATGTAGATGACATACTTCTATCGGAAATGATATTCCCTCACCCAAATCGTGAAGATGTGGTTAGGAATTGTTTCTCGATGAAAGGACTTAGGTGAAGCCTATATTCTAGGCATCAAGATCTATAGAGATAGATCTAGAAGATTACTTGGCCTAAGTCAGAGTACATACATTGATAAAGTGCTAGATCGCTTTGCTATGCAAAATTCTAAGAAAGGATTTCGCTTTATCACATGGTGTGAGTCTTTCAAGACTCAATGTCCCTCTTCTAAGGAGGAGAGAGATCGCATGGATAAGATCCCTTATGCATCGCTATAGGGTCTATCATGTACGCCATGCTTTGTACTGCTCGACGTCCTCGTATGCTTTGAGCATGACGAGTAGATATCACTGATCCAGTGAAAGTCATCGGATAGCCAAAAATATTCTTAAATACTTACGAAGAACGAAAGAATATTTCCGATATTTGAGGCAATGAGGAGCTAACTCAGAAGGGTTACGTGATGCAAGCTTCCAAATGCATAAGGATGATTATAGATCACAACGGTACGTGTTTTGCTCGAATGGTGGAGCCGTGAGTCGGAAGAGTTCAAAGCAGACACGCTTGCCGATTCTACAATAGTTTAGTATATTGCGATCCGATGCAAAGAAAGGAGGTCTTTTGGCTCCGCAAGTTCATCATCTGAACTTGGGGTAGTTCCTAGCATTGCAGATCCAATAGACTCTAGACAACAATGGGGCTATTGACAAAGCTAAGGAACCTCGATCACATCTGACCAAACACATATCAAGGGGCGCTTCCATCTCATTCGAGAGATCATCGATAGAGGAGATGTGAGGATATGCAGAGTAAAAGAAGCTAACATCGCAGATCCATTGACCAAGGCTTTGCGCAGAGGAAGCATGATGGTCACACTAGGTCACTAGGTATTAGATATCATAGTGATTGGTACTAGTGCTAATGGGAGATTGTTAGTTAAAGCCCTAGAACCAATCATGTGATGGTTGAATAGGGAACATTTTGTATCATATTCTATAAAGGCAAAGGATTGGTTATTATATTTACATCTTGCTTGTGCCGGCTAATTTAAATATAATAATGCCCTAGAAAAGTAGGTTCTTATCTACAAAGACATCAATCGCGTAATTGATTATGAGAGGTCAGAGAGAACACTTTCCTAAATGTTCTAGTCAAGTATTAATATGCAAGGGCAATATTAATACATAAAGACTAGCATGTAGGTCAATTGATGACTTGATCTCACAAGTCATGGATATATGATATCAAGTTGACACATGGGTATATATTAGAGAATATATATCGAATCAATTCGCCATGAGAAAGTTTCATGGATCGTTATATGAGTGTCATAAACTTTCTCATGTGACTATTGGTATGAATAGTCCTTAGACTGAAGTCACTACGGTTCCCTACATAAGGAGTTATGTACTTTGGTATCAAACGTCACCCGTAATAGGTGGACCATAAAGGCGACATCGGGTATGTAACAAATTATGCGGAGGGATGTGAGTGATGTAGATGGGATCTATCCCTTCCATATGACGGAGTGATATCGGTGGGCCTTGATTGAGTAGAACTACTAAAACGCATGGCCATGCTCGAATGAGTCAATATGAGATATTGAGCTCATTTGTTTGAGTTAGTTTACTCAGGGATCAAGAAACACATAGATTGATCGAGGATGACACGGTCTATGCCTCATTGATCAACCTGATATCAAGGATAGAAGGACACGGTCATATATTATAGTAGTCACGGAAAGGTTAGTCGGATCTTGACTTATCCCGTAACTTGGGTAGCAATGATGTATTGCTAGATGCCGCTCATTGCTTGTGTATCTAAAAGAGTTTAGATCCACTGCCAACGTTATGAGAGCCTATAGGGTCACACACAAAGAGCATGATAATTAGAGGAATTAGAGTATTCTAGTTTGACTAGAATAATATGGGAATAAGCTTAAGTACAAAATGGTTTTTGGACTTTAAGCTTAATGAGAATTTTAGCTAATTGATTTAATGAGATTAATTCAATATGTTACCTTATTGATTTAATAAGATTAATTCAATATGATAACATAAGCTTAATTGAATTAATAAGATTAATTCAATATGATAACATAAGCTTAATTGAATTAATAAGATTAATTCAACATGCATGAATGCCACATAAGAATGCCACATAAGCATGCCACATAAGCATGCCACCTAAGCATCCACCTAAGCTAGTTAAGGTGGAAGGAAACAAAATGGTTTTGTCTCCTTAAGTGGCCGGCCAAACAATGAAGCCAAATCCTTTTTGAGTGTGTCTCAATGCAATGGATTGCATTGAATGTGAAGGAGGTGGAAGGGTTTTTCCAACCCTATAAAAGGCTCCATGGAGTGGCCGGCCATAGTGAGTTTTTGGTGTTGTGGTTGTGAGAGAGCTTGGTGGAAGCTTTAGTTGTGTGGGTTTGTGAGTGTAGGCTAGCAAGAAGAGGAGTCTTCTTCTTCCTTTCTCCTTTTCCCTCTCTTCCTCTCCTTTAGGGACTTCTCTAGCAAGAAGTAAAGGAGAGCTCTTCTAGTTTTCCTTTTGTGAGACAAGAGCGTGCTCGTGTGGATACGTATAGAGGCACGGACACTTGAACGTGCTAAAGATCCAACAAACCGAAAGGAAAAGCGGGATTAGCAAGGGCACGCAACAAAGGTAATCCTCTCCTATAAGATAGGTTTGGTTTAGAGAAATTTATTTTATACGAGTTTGCTTTCGCATGGATCACTTGGAAGGGATCCTATTTTCCGTTGCGCATATGCCATTTGGCATACGAGATTTCCCTACAGTAGTAGCCAAAGGCTATGAACCAAGTAAAAATATATTTGTCTATTTTAATTTTCGTTTATGTTTCTGCTGCGTATATTTGTTTTGAAAAGAATTCAAAAAAGAAAAGGTTTATCGCTATTCACCCCCTCCTCTTGCGATCCGCTTCGATCCAACAAGATCGTCGCCTAAGAATGTCCTCGTAAAGAGGACACGACCTTCCTTGTGCTCACTCACACGAGCTTACCTCTTTCATTTACCTTGTAGCTTCTGTTTCCGGTCTTCCACCTGATTCCTTCGACTCCCTCCGAAGTTATCCCAGTGTTGCCCGACCACCATGACTCCCTCCGGGTGTCGCTGACCTTCATCTCTAGCTTTAGTACTTTTCTGCACACTTGATTTAGCTCGTGAGATAACAAAATGAGCTTAACTTTGTATCGTTTGCTAAAATCAAAACTCAGGTTCGACTTAGGTACCTACTGCACCAATAATCTCCCCCTTTTTGATCTATGGTAAACCTATACTAAGTTAAGGAAATAATATGCATGAAGAATCAAAGATTAAGTAGGAGTAATAAAGACTTTCTTCCAAGTACTCCCCCTTGCGGAAACCTCCCCCTTGACCGAGGGTGAGTCTTGAAAGAATATCTTAATCCTCCCCCTTGATGTTTGCTATTTAGAAAGAGTTTAAGTAATTAACAATTACTTAAAGTTGGCCTTATAATTAAAAAATAATTTTAAGTAAAGAAGATTTCTTAACTTGTCCTTTCTCCCCCTTTCTCAAGTAAAACATTAACATTTGGCCATAAGAATATAGAATTAAGTTACTAAGTTAAGTTATCAAAAAATGATCCCTTAACTTTGGCTTTTTCTCCCCCTTTTGCCATAAATCAGAAAGAGGGGGTTTGAAAAAAAATATAAGTATTAAGTTTAAGTTCCAAGTCCAAGCATGTTACATATTATATTGAAAATAATATACTAAAAATAAGGCCATCTATTAAATGTTCAACTCTTATTTGACTTGATTGATATGAAAGATCAACATGTCTTGGTCAGAGTCGATTAATATATATGATTATACTCCGTGGTTCATGGCGATGCACTAACTCTACATATAGAACCAGGAGTAAGGTCCTAACATCTCATGCCCATCTACGTGGTTAAGTACACAAACACATTAGTCCTATATGTTGTGAGATGTATTGGCTCCTTAAATCTATAGGTGCATGATATCTAGAGTAAGCCCTAAGCTAGTTCCATTAACACGAAAAGACAAGTAAATACTAGAGTATATAAAAAAATGCAAGTTGTACTCTATTACGCACATGCCTAATTTTTGTCTTAGTATACTAAATTCAGCTTCGCGTAGTGGTTTGGTAAAAAGATCGGCTAGGTTTGACTTGTATTCCACATATTCGAGTTTAATGGTTCTGTTAGCTACATATTCTCGAATAAAGTTGTGTTTAAATTCTATATGTTTGGTCCTAGAATGACAAATAGGATTTTTGGTTAGGTTGATGAAGCTAATATTATCTATGTGAGTTTTAATATTGTTGAAGTTTAAGTTAAAGTCTTGGAGAGTGTGCTTCATCCAAAGAAGCTGAGCTACACACTCACCCATCACGACGTATTCGACTTCGGTGGTAGATAAAGCAACACAGTGTTGCTTCCTACTGAACCAACTCACTAGACTCGAGCCGAGAAGTTGACAACAACCACTTGCGCTCTTCCTATCGAGTTTACTATCGGCATAGTCTGAGTCAGAGTAGCCGATTAGTTCGAACTTGGTAGATCTATGGTACCAAATACCTATGCTTAGCGTGCCCTTTAGATACCTAGGGATACGGTTAACTAAAGTTAGGTGAGACTCCTTGGCACAAGTTTGAAACCTTGCGCATATACTTACCGCGAATAAAATGTCGGGTCGACTCGCGGTTAAGTATAGAAGACTCCCTATCGCACTCCTATAGTATTTTAGGTTGATGGGCTTTCCTTCTAAGTCCTCTCCTATATTGACATTATTTGCCATGGGTGTATTGAAGGTTTTAGCATCTTGCATTCCAAAACGTTTAATTAATTCCCTAGTATATTTTTGTTTATGTAAATATATTCCATCCTTAGTTTGTTTAATTTGTAGTCCTAGAAAGAAACTCAATTCACCTACTAATTTCATTTCAAATTCCCTTTCTATAAGTGAAATGAATTCGTTTAGTAGGATCAAATTGGTTGTTTCGAAAATGATATCGTCTACGTAAATTTGGGCTATGAAGATTTCATTACCTATGATTTTTACAAAGAAGGTTGGGTCGACTAAACCTTGGTTAAACCCTTTAGACTTAAGATAAATTGAAAGTCTCTCGTACCAGGCTCAAGGAGCTTGTTTGAGTCCATAGAGAGCTTTCTTTAGTTTAAGGACATGGTCGGGTTTATCTAGGCTTTCGAATCATGGGGGTTGGCTAACGTACACCTCTTCTTTAATAAGTCCATTTAAAAATGCTGACTTGACATCCATTTGAAATAACTTAAATCCTCGATGTGCAGCGTAGGCTAACAACATTCGGATGGATTCTTGTTTTGCTACGGGGGCATAGGTTTCATCGTAATCTAATCCTTCTACTTGACCGAAACATTTAGCGACTAACCTTGCTTTATTTCTAACTACTTCACCTTTGTCATTAAGCTTGTTTTGGAAGACCCACCTTGTTCCAATAACTGATTTATCTTTAAGTGGTGGTACTAATTCCCAAACCTCGTTCCTAGTGAATAGAGCTAGCTCTTCTTGCATTGCAATAATCCAATCGGGATCAAGAAGAGCTTATTCAATGGTTTTGGGTTTGATTTTCGAAATCAAGGAGATTTGACTAAGGTTTTTATAAGATGATCTAGTTTGAACCCCTAAGCTATGATCACCTAGCACTTGGTCGATAGAATGATTCATTTGAATCCTAATTTGACTCGGGTTAGGGTCACCTATGACTTGGTCAACTGGATGACTCGTTGGACTTAGGTTAAGATTAATACTAGACTCGATCTCAGGGTCAGAGTCGAGTCTGGTATGAGTCGGTTCGCTAGTTGGTGTTGCTATGGGTTTTGTAGGTTCGAGTCCTTCATCGAACACTCCATTAATAGTCTCTTCAACTCTAAGGGTGTCATGATTGTATACCCTATAGGCTCTACTTGTAGTGGAGTATCTTAAGAAAATTCTGGTAGATGTTTTGGAGGTGAACATTCCTAGGTAATCCTTAGTATTCAGGATATGTACCTTACATCGAAATACCCTAAATCACTTGATGTTAGGAACTTTTGTTGGGATGTATACTGAAAAGTCTATCTTTTGTATGAACATCTTTAGTTTTGAAATAAGAATCACATCATCATTATTTGCATATTTATGGCTATGCATATTGTCTAATACATTACATTATAGATAACATGGTGTGTAGTGTCACACGGGAGATCATGTTATCAGTTCCTTGTAAAGTATAAGTAAAGGCTCACAATCGAGATGGTTTTGGATAAACCATTGGCATGGTTGTAGTGTGAATTGGTATTGGTTTGTCTTGACCATAGAGTCACACTAGTACACTTTGTGTGTATTGAGCAGGACTGATTTAGAGGGGATTCGATTTATTGCTGACTACATAATCAAATCGGACCTCAGATATTATGTTGTACATGCTCTTAATCCCGATATAATAACGGGCACATATACTTAGTTTTCATTTCTTTGATTTACCAATGGGCGAGATTTATAGAGTAAATCGATAGGCTCGGTAAGTTGGGAAATGATATTATTTATATGGTTTGCCATTGATTATAGGAGGAAACCATGTCCTATATATTAGGATGATGATGTCCCCTTGAGGAGCTCATAAGGTTCATCATGTAAACCCTGCAGGCGGACTTGGTCCGACATGATGATGAGGTTGAGTGGTACTACTCATGGAGTTAGATGTTGATTAATTAATTGTCAGTAAATTAATTAATCGATGAACATTCGAGATCTTAAACACGGGGAGATAGATGTACAAATAATAGATGGAGCCCATATTAACTTATGGGGGTTGGTGAGGTAGATCAATGATAATCCTCTAGTGGAATGGATTATCATTAATGGATCGGACTTTATGTGGGCTTGATCCATTGGGTGGCCAAGATCCAACTCCTCCTCATGGTTCCTATTGTAGCCTATTAAAATCTCATGGAGCCTAGATCCAATAATGGAAAATAAAACTCTAGATCCGACGGTAGAGATTAAATCTCTAGATCCGACGGTTGAGATTATATCTCAAGATCTGACGGTTGAGATTAAATCCCTAGAATCTACGGTGTAAATTAAAACAAGGCTTAAGCCTAACTCTATAAAAGGAGGTATTAGGGTGGGCGGCAAGAGCAATTGGTGGCAAGGAGGGATTAGGGTTTGGGCGGCAAGGGGCTCGGAGTTTGGGCGACCACAAATTAGGAAATTTTTTTCCTTCTTCTTCCTTAGGTGGTCGGCGCCCATCCTCTCCTCTCTTCTCTTTGGCCGGCCTCCAAAGCTCTTCTTTCTCTTCTCCTTGCTGGTGGAAACAAGGGTTAGGGTGATTCCTTGGAGCTCTTGGCCGGCGCCCACCATCCCCTCTCTTTGAGCCGGCGACAAGCTTCAAGTTGGGAGCTTGTTGGTTGGTCCTAGATAGAGGAGAGTTTTGATTATATACTTCCTCTTGTTTGGAGCGAGCAAGGAAAGGAAGATCGTGATCTAGGAGGCTTCGACTTTTGGAAGATCGTCGCCCACACGACGTCCAAAAGGAGGAAGGACATACAATAGAAGATCGAGAGGTATAAATTTTTCTTGTTTATATTCTTTTGTATTATCCCTATAATTGTTTTTCAATTATATGTATGTTGTATGTTTTGTTTTGTGGCTAAATTAACTTGGACCCCGAATACAAACACAAAAGTCAGCGATCCATACATCTTCTATTCCGCGGCTAATCGTAGAATAGAGGGTGGTTGCTTGAACAACAAGTTTGTTCAAGTGACTACTCTAATCGAATAGCACGATGATGAAATGATAGCTTGGGTGATCCCTCCTTGTAAAGGATAAATTTTTTTATCTGAGGACGTAGAAGGAATCGCCATGAACAAGCGACCGAGTTAAAGTGGGAAGCGAAGTTTCCTACCTTCAATTGGTATCAGAGCCATGATTTTCGATTTTGTGTGTTTAGGATTCGATTAATTTTATGCACTTTTTCATATATTATATGTGCCGGATAATAGTAGGATGTGTTGGGATGTATACTGAAAAGTCTATCTTTTGTATGAATATCTTTATTTTGAAATAAGAATCATATGATCATTGTTTGCATATTTTTATGGTTATGCATATTGTCTAATACATTACATTGTAGATAACATGGTGTGTGGTGTCACACGGGAGATCATGTTATCGGCTCCTTGTAAAGTATAAGTAAAGGCTCACAATCGAGATGACTTTGGACAAACCATCGGAATGGTTGTAGTGTGATTTGGTATTGGTTTGTCTTGACCATAGAATCACACTAGTGCACTTTGTGTGTATTGAGCAGGACCGACTTAGAGGTGATTCGATTTATTGTTGACTACATAATCGAATCAGACCTCAGATATTATATTGTACATACTCTTAATCCTGATATACGAATGAGCACATATACTTAGTACTCATTTCTTTGATTTACCAATGGGCGAGATTTATAGATTAAATCGATAGGCTCGGTAAGTTAGGAAATGATATTATTTATATGGTGTGTCGTTGATTATAGGAGAAAACCGTGTCCTATATATTAGGATGATGATGTCCCCTTGAGGAGCATATAAGGTTCATCATGTAAATCGTGCAGGTGGACTTGGTCCGGCATTATGAAAAGGTTGAGTGGTACTACTCATGGAGTTAGATGTTGATTATTTAATGGTCAGTAAATTAATTAATCGACGGACATTTGAGATCTTAAACACGGGGAGAAAATGTAGATATAATATATGGAACCCATATTAACTTATGGGGGTTGGTGAGGTAGATCAACGATAATCCTTTAGTGGATTGGATTATCATTAATGGATCGGACTTTATGTGAGCTTGATCCATGGGTGGCCAAGATCCAACTCCTCCTCATGGTCCCTATTGTACCCTATTAAAAACTCATGAAGCTTAGATCCAATGGATAGAAACAAAACTTTAGATCTAAAGGTAGAGATTAAATCTCTAAGATCCGACGGTTGAGATTAAATCTCTAGATCCGACGGTTGAGATTAAATCTCCAGATCCGACGGTTGAGATTAAATCAAGGCTTATCCCTAAACTCTATAAAAGGAGGCTTAGAGTTGGCATGGAGAATTAATTAGAGAAGCTAGGGTTGTTGGAGGTTGGCGGCAAGAAGCAAGTGTTAGGGTTTGGAGCATTGGCGGCACCAAATAAGGAAACAACTTCCTTATTTTTTTCTTCCTCAAGCTTGCCGGCGCCCATTGAAGCCCTTCCATCCCTTGGCCAGCATCCAAACTCCCTCTTCTCCTTCTCCTTGGTTGGTGGAAACAAGATTTAGGGCTTTCCCTTGGTGTCTTGGCCGGTTTCCACCCTAATCTCCTCTTCCTTTTTGGCCGGCGGCAAGCTCCAACATTGGATGTCGGTGGTTGGTTGAAAGAAGAAAAGGAGCTTTGTTTCTATTCTTTCTCTTGCTCGGAACGAGCAAGGAAGGAAGATTAGCGATCTAGGAGCTTCAACTTTTGGTAGATCTTCGCCCACACGACGTTCGAAAGGAGGATGGTCATACATTAGAAGATCGAGAGGTATATCGATTCTCTATTCTCTTTTGTAACATGTTTGTTTTTGTTTTTCAATTATGAGCATGATATTTTCTATTTGTGGCTAAATAATACTTGGATCCTGAACATAAACACAAAAACCGGCAATCCGGACATCGTCTATTCCGCGGCTACTTGTAGAATAGAGGTTGGTCGCTTGAACAACAAGTTTGTTCAAGTGACCTCTCTAAACGAATAGCACGATGATGACTTGGTTGTTTGGGCAATCCCTTTTGTCTAGGTTTAATTTTTTTTTAATCCGGGGACATCGATGGGATCGCCATGAACAAGTGACTGAGGTGAAATGGGAAGTGAAGTTTTCCCTCACAGACTCGAAAAGTCAAACCCTAAAATTGGTATCAGAGCCAAGGTTTCCGGTTTTGTGTGTTTAAGGATCTTAAGCCATTTTATGCATTTTTCATATATTATATGTGCCGGATAATAGTAGGATATGCTTAGTTTAACTCTTTGGTTGCAGGCATAAGATCCAACTATTATGGCCATATGTGTGTATGTGATTGTATGTGTGTAATAGTATATTTTGTTGAATCCTCGGGGTTGACGAGGCTAGTATTTGATTTTTTGTAAATTAGATACGACATTGTTTAGCCACTCTTTTTATTTTAGTTTACTTTTGATCTAGATTTCATGTACACTCCCTCGTGGAGTATAGGATCGATGGATGTAAATTAAAATAGATTTTAGTCTCCGCTCGGATCTCCGGAAGGCTCGTACATGGCATAGGAGGAGGGACGAGAAGACGATGCGATGGGAGACATATTGAAGACAAAAGCCATAATAGTTGGAAATTAATTTATTTTTCATATTTATTGCTTATTGTTTGATATGCATGTCGTAGGCTAGAAAATTCCTCAATTTTAAATTACTAAGTGGGAGAGGGAAATTTTTATAAATTCCCACGACCTCCATTACGATTTGACAAGTTATGCAAACAAACTTGCATGTCGGCTTTGAGTGCCTTCCTCCCCATTAGATGAGTTTGTTTGCAGATCACAAGGTCGAATATGGTTATAGGGAATTATTAAGGAGCGAGTGTACTTCCCCATCGGAAGGCACATAACCCGAGATAATTACCTTGGTACCGAGTAATGGTGAACACTTGGATACAAATATAAGTATCCTCCCCATCGGAGTCATTGCTTTTATTTGTAGGGCCAAAGAGGAACCAACTATTAATTTTACTTGTCAAAAAGTTAGGTTGACAAGATAGTAAAATTAATGGGTAAAACCTCTTACAAATGTAGAATTCGTATACGTCCACACTATCGTGGCATATGATATTCTCGGTGTTTTGAGGTGTTGGTTGATTTAAAAATTTTATTGTTTGAGGAATCAATAATTTTTTGAAATCTAATGTTTTGATTTATGTGATTCTTAGGTTTTCTTTCAAAATGACTTTCAACCCACTTGTTGTGATACTGAAAGAGAACAAACTTACTGGACCCAACTATGTTGATTGGAAGAGGAATCTAGACATTGTCTTGACTGCTGAGGAATACAAATATGTACTCCTCGAAGAGTGCCCTCCTAAGCCTGCAGATGATTCTGGGGAAAAGGATAGAGAGAGTTATAAGAAGTAGATAAAGGCCGATGAGATGGTGCGCTGTTACATTTTGTCTTCTATGTCAAATGTACTGCAACATCAGCATCAAGCCATGCCCACTCCTTATGACATAATGCTCAATCTCAAAGAGATTTTCGGATACCAGAATCGGGCTGCTAGGCAAGAAGCCATGAGAAACATGATGATAACCACTATGATCGAGGGAACACCCGTAAGGGATCATGTTCTCAAGATGATGGCTCATTTGAATGAGCTGGAGGTCCTTGGAGCTGAGATCGATGGGGAAACCCAGGTCGATATCATACTCCAATCTCTACCTAGGAGTTTTGAGCAGTTTCCCTTGAACTACATGTAGGGGATCGATCGGCCGGCTAGAGGCGGGGTGAATATCCCTCAATCGTTTGGTGGTGGATTTTGCTCGTCTACAAAGAGATTAGCGCAAGCGAAAAAACAAAACAAGACAAGCAAAATAGAAATAAGAATACAAACAATGCTAACACCGAAATGTAACGGGGTTCATGGCTACGCCACTAATCCACGATCCCGATTCGTCCAAGGTGAATCACTCCTTTACCAAATCCACTAGATCTCTCCTTTGCACAAAGCTAGGTGGAGGTAACCTCTTTTACACAAGGATCACTCTTCTACAATAGAATGAAGATTAGAACAAGTAGAAGAGTGGAAAAACCCTTAGACCACTTTGGGAGATGTTATGAGTTAAAGCATTAAGCCCCCAAAGGCCCACACCCTTCCTCTTTATAGAGGAAGAGGGTTTCTTCCAGTTGACACAGGAGAAGTCGACTGATGTCCCTATTAGTCGACTAGTCCTGTAGCCGTTGCCCAATAATGGTTGCTTTCCACGTTTGATTTCATCCAACGATATCGACATCAGTCAACTGATATTGCCATCAGTCGACTGATGCTCGATCAGTCGAGTGCTCGCGAGCTCGACTCCATTCTGTGCCCGAAACACTTGCTACCAGTCGACTGATGCCTTTATTAGTCGACTGGTGGTCTCTCAGTCGACTTCCATTCCATGACAGTCGACTGTTGGCACTTGAACCGAACTCGAAAACTAGTCGAGTCATCGTCGACTTAGAGTAGTCGACTACCATAACATGGTAGTCAACTGATGTCGGGAAATCCCATCTGACACTTAGCCAAATGGCCAAGTTTCACCTAAGAGCGCTACCCCTTTCCCGGGATACATTCGCTAACTCTCATCTCTCGGAGTCCCTCGCCTTTGAAGTTTTCTTCGTCCGGCCACGTCCCTCGTGTTGGTGCAATCGGCCCAGGTCATGATTGACCAGGACTCGAGTTTGACTCGAGTGATGTTTTGATGTTTCGACAAAAATATAAGACAATGTAATTGTCATGGGAAAGTCCAAGTCATGGGTACTTGGCATGGGAAGTCCAAGTGGGACACTTGGCATTTGAGAAAAGTCCAAGCATGAGTCTTGGTAAATGGAAAGTCCAAGCATGGGTCTTGGCAAGGTAAAGTCCAAGTCTTGTGTACTTGGCATGGAAAGTCCAACATGGGTTGGCAAGGAAAGTCCAAGCATGGTCTTGGCATGGGAAGTCCAACATGGGTTGGCAAGGGAAAGTCCAAGTTTGAGTCTTGGCATGAGAAGTCCAAGGGGTTTGATATTGGCGGCGTAAAGTCCAAGCTAGAGTCTTGGTAGCATAAGTCCAATGGTTGGCGGCGTAAAGTCCAAGCAGAGTCTTGGCGGCGTAAGTCCAATGTGCCTTGGCGGTGTAGACACCGTTAGCATGACATAGCGAAAAGCACCAAGGCTAGTGCGATGGATGAACAAGTCATGGATGACTTGGAGGGATCCGAGAGGCGTGAGGCTGATGGAGGTGGCTAGAAGGCTTAGGTCTAGGCTAAGGGTGGTCTAGCAAGTATGGGGGAACCATACTTGGGTTAAAACCTCATGTTTGAGGTGTGCGGTCATGGTGCCATGTGGCGATTGGACCGAGTCAATCAACTAGGGTTTATTGCGGGTTATGGCCTAGCAGCATTGCGCCAGAGTTAATGCGGTCGGTGATTGCTCCTCGGTGATCGTGTGATCAGTCGATTGGTGCTCGAGAAATCGGCCACGAGATCGGAGTCGAGACTCGGCCGAGTCGAGTGAGGACTCCATCGATCGGCCGATGGTCAATCGATCGGCGATGAAAAGGTTCCGTTGGACTTATCCAGCGTGGATCTAGCCGTTGTCTCACGACAACAGTGGCATCAGTCGACTGATGGTCCCGATCAGTCGATTGATCGACTTTTTCCAGCACATGTTGAAGCTACATATGGAGCTCGTGATGGAGGAAAAACCAATCGGTTTCTTGAGGGTTTTGGAGCGATTTGCTGTTGCAAATCAGGATCTCTAAGGTGATTTCAAGCAACCAAGCAATCAAGCAATCCAAAGGCAATTGTAAAGTAGTTTTCTTTACTTGAATTGTATTTCATTATTGTAATTGCTTGTATTAGTATCTTATTGTTGTAAGATTAATTTTACGAGGTTTCTCCGCCTCCGGATTGTTCCAAGAAGGAGTTATTATTATAGTGGTGTGTGATTGGCATCGCTAGGGTTCGTACGAACCCGATCCGCGGAGTAGGAACCGTGCGGTTCCGAACCACGTTAAATCTTCGTGTCTTTGTGTGTGCTTGTCCATTTCGTTATTGTATTATATCTATATTCTACTGCACTAACGAAATTGTAGACACGAATGCGAAAAAATTCCATTGACGCTATTCTCCCCCCCCCTCTAGCCGTTACAATATTCCCAACAAGTGGTATCAGAGCCCGGAGCTCTTCTACGGACTAATCGCCCGGAGCTAAGACAAAAGGCTAGAGGGTGAAGATGGAATTCCAAGACAAGCTTGGATGGGATATCAACACTCCACCTCCATATGATCCAGAAGATTTTCCGGCATGGAGAGCAAGAATAGAAACATTCTTGATGATGAACATAGAGGATTGGTTCATCCTCGTTGAAGGCCTTGACCCCCTAGGGATAAGAAGGGAAATGTCCTAAAATTGAAAAAGTGGACCCAAGAGCAACGCCAAAAGCTCAAGACCGAAATTAAGGTAATGAAACTTTTGGAAGATTTAATCCCTAATGATGTTTTGTGCAAACTAGGGGATTACATCTATGTCAAGGAGCTATGGAGAAAATTGGCAAGATTCCATGAGGAGAGTTCATCCTCAAGTGAAAGTGAGGAATCGGAAGTTGAGATGGAGTCAACTTTCGGATCGGAGAAAGAAGAAGTAGAAGAGATGGAAGAAGCATCTACTTCTAGGATTGAGGAGGAGAGACCATCCTCTACACAGGAGCAACCTCAAGAAGAGCCTTCAACATCCGATCAAGATGAGGAAGCTCAAAATTCAACTCCGGCACCTACCACCACCCTAGGTAACTCAAACACTTTATCTTCCAATAAAAATCATATTATGTGTTTTAAGTGTAGGGAATTTGGGCACTATAAGAGCAAGTGCCCAAAGAAGGTTAGGAAAGCTCCATCGGCACCAAAGGACAAGGATGCCGGTCCCTCAAGTCAAAAGAGCAAGGAGCATATTATATGCTTCAAGTGCAACTCAAAGGGACATTATCGGAGTCAATGTCCAAGGGGAAAGAAGAAAGGGCAAGAAGGAGCAACACAAGTAGGGGGAGCCTCCAAGGCAAACCCTAAGGTAAAATTTATTAATGCACCTTCAATTTCTAGGGATAAGAAGCATGCTAGGAATAATTTTAATAGTCTTGCTATTGTGCATGAAAAGCATGCTAGAAATAATAGATATATTTGCCTAGGAGCTAAGAGTGTTCACTTAGGAAATAAGAAGAAATTTGGGACTAATGTCCCTAAAAATATATTACCTAAGGAAAGCATTAAGAAAATAGGAGAACATCTAGGCTTTAATGCTAAGAAATCTAGACATATGCCTAGAAATAAAAATATCTCAAGAGAAAATGAAAAATCAAAAATTGAGATATTAAAAAAGGAAAATCAAGCCTTGAGATCAAGGCTTGAAAAACTTGAAAAGACCCTCAAGGTTATGCAAAATCAAATGCAAGGGTCAATTAGTCAAACTTCTAGGTCCAAAAGTCAAAGTCAACACCTAGGACCTAAGAGTCAAAAGTCAACCAAGGGCAAGCAAGGTTTGGGTCACAAACCTAAGCCTAAGGTGGCTTACCATAGTGTTCCATTTGATTATGGAACACAAACTAGGTCTAGGAAGACTAAGGTCAATAGGGAAGTCATCCCTAGAGTTGACCAAGGGTTGTGCCTAGTGGCTAAGGTTTCTAGGAAACCTAGGGTGGACACTAAGAAGGTTGCAAGGGGAGTGACCCCTAGAGTCAACCTAGGTAAGACCCAAATGACCAAGGCTAATAAGCCTAGGAGGGTCATTAGGAAGGTATCTAGGGAGGTTATCCCTAAGGAATACCTAATTAACCCTAGGAGCTCAAATCGGTTTTGGATTCCTAAGAGCGTGATTGATTCACGCTAGATGGGTTAGGGTGTGCCAACCTTAAATGGATGGGTAGTTAACTCAACCATGGCAAAGGTGGCACTTTAGGTTATTTTCAAGGTTATGGATACCTTGGAAATAGATTTGAATTATCATCCTAAAAGATTTTAGGGTGTGCCAATATTATTGAGAAGCTTGATAAAATGGTCAAATTGGCACAATTTAGGTTTAGAGGTCGTAGTGTGCCATTTTGGGTTTTTGGCACACTTGGGAAAATTTAGGTTAATATGGCAAAATATACTTAATTATATCAAATGACAATTAATATTAAAATTTAGGTATTACCATACGTATATATTTTATTTGCCATGCCTTGATTGCCATATGCCATGACATCATATTTTTTTTAATCATTTTTATATGTCATGATTATGCTTAGGTTTAAGGTTTTAAATGTCATGTGTTTTTAAATTTTATCATATGCCATGACATCATGATCATTGGCCATGTTTTAATAATGCTATTATTTCTGCCATGATCATACATTCATGCATTAACTTGATTAAAATTGATTTAAGGACTATGACATGACTTGAAGTCCCATTTATAAGGGAATCAAGTAGAGTTGCTTCAGAAGATGCATGAAACCCTAGTCTAGGGAGAACAAAACCCACATCTCACATCAAATTGACATGTATGTGTATTTATACACCATAGATACATGTGAGATGCTAGGATATGAGTTAAGTTCAAGGTGCATAGTTTTTGCATCTAGATGAACTAAAACTCATTTAATTCTATTTGTGGATCATTGGGAAAGCTTGTGTATAAGTCATGTGCATAGAGCCCAAGGAATATGATCCAAAATAAGGTTTTGAAAACATTTTAAAATCATTTTGAAAAACCTTGGTGAAGTCTATCTTTTGATAGCAATCACCATTGATGAGATTGATACAAAGTGAGCTTAAACTTTAAAGTTTTTAGTCACTTTTGGATTTTGTATCAATTTCACTATTTTATGGGTAAAATAATTTTCAAATATTTTTCACCCATTGTATTGGTCATAGGTATTATACGTATCAAATTTCATGATTTTTTGATATACGTATAATTATTTATGATTTTCTAAAATTCAAATCTGATAACTAAAATTCAGAAATTTTTATCGACCGCCATTGGTCGACGATGGAGGTGTGATCGATGTCGAATCACTGATTGGTGCTGATTTCGGGTAACCAAGGTTGTTTAACCCGATTTCAATACTATGGTCCCTAATCACTCCTAACCCTAGGATATGCTTTGGGAAGCATTATAAAGGGTTAAAATCCATTAGATATGGATTAGGAGAAGTATTTAGGTTTGTATCAATTTTAAGGTGTTGGAAAGTTCAATGTTGAATTTCTAACCTTAATTTTGATAGTTTAGAGTTCCTATTGGCTTAGGGACTGCCCAAGGACATTGTTGGTGCAATGGTCAAGGGGGAGCAAGCCTTTAGGGGGAGATATCCATCTTGGGATGATGGATGTGTTTTTCTCCTTGAAGAGGAGAAGTTATTGGGAGAACATGACATCAATTGGGAAATTGATGGGACTTTTGAGAGACCCAATTTGGAAATTGGGAGAGTAAATGGGATTGTCTCTCTTGGGTGATATTGGACTTATCACTAGGAAGATGGTAGGCATCCTAAGTATTTTTGGACCAAGGGGGAGATTGTAAGATCTCATTTGGACATGAGACATTGACCCTCTTGGGGAGAAAACCTTTTTGATGTTAGTCAAAAAGGGGGAGAATGTTTCGGGGAGAACATTTGGAGAGTATTTACCAATTTGGGATAATTGGTAAAGGATTTGAGTTAGTGTTCTAACTCAATCATTTGTTTGGTTTTTGTCAAACATCAAAAAGGGGGAGATTGTTGGTGCAATCGGCCCAGGTCACGATTGACCAGGACTCTAGTTTGACTCGAGTGATGTTTTGATGTTTCGACAAAAACATATGACAATGTAATTGTCATGGGAAAGTCCAAGTCATGGGTACTTGGCATGGGAAGTCCAAGTGGGACACTTGGCATTTGAGAAAAGTCCAAGCATGAGTCTTGGTAAATGGAAAGTCCAAGCATGGGTCTTGGCAAGGTAAAGTCCAAGTTTTTAGTACTTGCATTGGAATGTCCAACATGGGTTGGCAAGGAAAGTCCAAGCATGGTCTTGGCAGGAGGAGTCCAACATGGGTTGGCAAGGGAAAGTCCAAGTTTGAGTCTTGGCATGAGAAGTCCAAGGGGTTTGATATTGGCGGCGTAAAGTCCAAGATGGAGTCTTGGCAGCATAAGTCCAATGGTTGGCGGCGTAAAGTCCAAGCAGAGTCTTGGCGGCGTAAGTCCAATGTGCCTTGGCGGTGTAGACACCGTTAGCATGACATAGCCGACGGAAGCACCTGAAGGCTAGCGCGATGGATGAACAAGTCATGGATGACTTGGAGGGATCTGAGAGGCGTGAGGCTGATGGAGGTGGCTAGAAGGCTTAGGTCTAGGCTAAGGGTGGTCTAGCAAGTATGGGGGAACCATACTTGGGTTAAAACCTCATGTTTGAGGTGTGCAAGTCGACTGGTGCCATGTGGCAGTCGACTGGACCGAGTCAACTAGGGTTTTACTGTGGGTTATAGCCTAGTAGTCGACTGCCAGAGTTGTGCAGTCGACTGATTGCTCGAGCAGTCGACTGATCGTGTAATTAGTCGACTGGTGCTCGAGAAATCAGCCACAGAATGGAGTCGAGACTCGACTGGTCGAGTGAGGACTCCATCAGTCGACTGATGGTCACAATCAGTCGACTGATGAAGGTTCCGTTGGACTTATCCAGCGTGGATCTAGCCGTTGTCTCACGACAACAGTGGCATCAGTCGACTGGTCCCGATTAGTCGACTGATCGACTTTTTCTAGCACAGGTTGAAGCTATATATGGAGCTCGTGATGGAGGAAAAACCAATCGATTTCTTGAGGGTTTTGGAGCGATTTGCTGTTGCAAGTCAGGGTCTCCAAGGTGATTTCAAGCAACCAAGCAATCAAGCAATCCAAAGGCAATTGTAAAGTAGTTTTCTTTACTTGCATTGTATTTCATTATTGTAATTGCTTGTATTAATATCTTATTGTGGTAAGATTAATTGTACGAGATTTCTCTGCCTCCGGATTGTTCCGAGAAGGAGTTATTATTATAGTGGTGTGTGATTGGCATCGCTAGGGTTCGTACGAACCCGATCCGTGGAGTAGGAACCATGCGGTTCCGAACCACGTTAAATCTTCGTGTCTTTGTGTGTTCTTGTCCATTTCGTTATTGTATTATATCTATATTCCGCTGCGCTAACGAAATTGTAGACACGAACGCGAAAGAATTTCATTGACGCTATTCTCCCCCCCTCTAGCTGTTACAATATTCCCAACAAGTGGTATCGGAGCCCGGGTCTCTTCTACGGACTAACCGCCCGAAGCTAAGACAAAAGGCTAGAGGGTGAAGATGGAATTCCAAGACAAGCTTGGATGGGATATCAACACTTCACCTCCAAATGATCCAGAAGATTTTCCGGCATGGAGAGCAAGAATGGAAACATTCTTGATGATGAACATAGAGGATTGGTTCATCCTTGTTGAAGGCCTTGAACCCCCTAGGGATAAGAAGGGAAATGTCCTAAAATTGAAAAAGTGGACCCAAGAGCAACGCCAAAAGCTCAAGACCGAAATTAAGGTAATGAAACTTTTGGAAGATTTAATCTCTAATGATGTTTTGTGCAAGCTAGGGGATTACATGTATGTCAAGGAGCTATGGAGAAAATTGGCAAGATTCCATGAGGAGACTTCAACCTCAAGTGAAAGTGAGGAATCGGAAGTTGAGATGGAGTCAACTTCCGGATCGGAGAAAGAAGAAGTAGAAGAGATGGAAGAAGCATCTACTTCTAGGATTGAGGAGAGACCATCCTCTACACCGGAGCAACCTCAAGAAGAGCCTTCAACATCCGATCAAGATGAGGAAGCTCAAAATTCAACTCCGGCACCTACCACCACCCTAGGTAACTCAAACACTTTATCTTCCAATAAAAATCATATTATGTGTTTTGAGTGTAGGGAATTTGGGCACTATAAGAGCAAGTGCCCAATTAGGAAAGCTCCACCGGCACCAAAGGCCAAGGATGCCGGTCCCTCAAGTCAAAAGAGCAAGGAGCATATTATATGCTTCAAGTACAACTCAAAGGGACATTATCGGAGTCAATGTCCAAGGGGAAAGAAGAAAGGGCAAGAAGGAGCAACCAAGTAGGGGGAGCCTCCAAGGCAAACCCTAAGGTAAAATTTATTAATGCACCTTCAATTTCTAGGGATAAGAAGCATGCTAGGAATAATTTTAATAGTCTTGCTATTGTGCATGAAAAGCATGCTAGAAATAATAGATATATTTGCCTAGGAGCTAAGATGTTCACTTAGGAAATAAGAAGAAATTTGGGACTAATATCCCTAAAAATATATTACCTAAGGAAAGCATTAAGGAAATAGGAGAACATCTAGGCTTTAATGCTAAGAAATCTAGACATATGCCTAGAAATAAAAATATCTCAAGAGAAAATGAAAAATCAAAAATTGGGATATTAAAAAAGGAAAATCAAGCCTTGAGATCAAGGCTTGAAAAACTTGAAAAGACCCTTAAGGTTATGCAAAATCAAATGCAAGGGTCAATTAGTCAAACTTCTAGGTCCAAAAGTCAAAGTCAACACCTAGGACCTAAGAGTCAAAAGTCAACCAAGGGCAAGCAAGGTTTGGGTCACAAACCTAAGCCTAAGGTGGCTTACCATAGTGTTCCATTTGATTATAGAACACAAACTAGGTCTAAGAAGACTAAGGTCAATAGGGAAGTCATCCCTAGAGTTGACCAAGGGTTGTGCCTAGTGGCTAAGGTTTCTAGAAAACCTAGGGTGGCCACTAACAAGGTTGCAAGGGGAGTTACCCCTAGAGTCAACCTAGGTAAGACCCAAATGACCAAGGCTAATAAGCCTAGGAGGGTCATTAGGAAGGTATCTAGGGAGGTTATCCCTAAGGAATACCTAATTAACCCTAGGAGCTCAAATCGGTTTTGGGTTCCTAAGAGCGTGATTGATTCATGCTAGATGGGTTAGGGTGTGCCAACCTTAAATGGATGGGTAGTTAACTCAACCATGGCAAAGGTGGCACTTTAGGTTATTTTCAAGGTTATGGATACCTTGGAAATAGATTTGAATTATCATCCTAAAAGATTTTAGGGTGTGCCAATATTATTTGAGAAGCTTGATAAAATGGTCAAATTGGCACAATTTAGGTTTAGAGGTCGTAGTGTGCCATTTTGGGTTTTTGGCACACTTGGGAAAATTTAGATTAATATGGCAAAATATACTTAATTATATCAAATGGCAATTAATATTAAAATTTAGGTATTACCATACCTATATATTTTATTTGCCATGCCTTGATTGCCATATGCCATGACATCATATTTTTTTAATCATTTTTATATATCATGATTATGCTTAGGTTTAAGTTTTTAAATGTCATGTGTTTTTAAATTTTATCATATGCCATGACATCATGATCATTGGCCATGTTTTAATAATGCTATTATTTCTGCCATGATCATACATTCATGCATTAACTTGATTAAAATTGATTTAAGGACTATGGCATGACTTGAAGTCCCATTTATAAGGGAATCAAGTAGAGTTGCTTCAGAAGATGCATGAAACCCTAGTCTAGGGAGAACAAAACTCACATCTCACATCTAATTGACATGTATGTGTATTTATACACCATAGATACATGTGAGATGCTAGGATATAAGTTAAGTTCAAGGTGCATAGTTTTTGCATCTAGATGAACTAAAACTCATCTAATTCTTTTTGTGGATCATTGGGAAAGCTTGTGTACAAGTCATGTGCATAGAGCCCAAGGAATATGATCCAAAATAAGGTTTTGAAAACATTTTAAATTCATTTTAAAAAACCTTGGTGAAGTCTATCTTTTGATAGCAATCACCATTGATGAGATTGATACAAAGTGAGCTTAAACTTTAAAGTTTTTAGTCACTTTTGGATTTTGTATCAATTTCACTATTTTATGGGTAAAATAATTTTCAAATATTTTTTACCCATTGTATTGGTCATAGGTATTATACGTATCAAATTTCATGATTTTTCGATATACGTATAATTATTTATGATTTTCAAATTAACTGATAATCAAATTCGAAATTAGTTATCGATCGCCATTTGGCGTGATCGATGGAGGTGCCACGATCCGATGTCAATCACTCATTGGTAGCTCGATTTCGGTAACAAGGTTGCTTAACCCGATTTCAGCTACGGTTATGGTCCCTAATCACTCCTAACCCTAGGATATGCTTTGAGAAGCATTATAAAGGGTGAAAATCCATTGGATATGGATTAGGAGAAGTATTCAGGGCTTGTATCAATTTTAAGGTGTTGGAAAGTTCAATGTTGAATTTCTAACCTTAATTTTGATGGTTTAGAGTTCCTATTGGCTTAGGGACTGCCCAAGGACATTGTTGGTGCAATGGTCAAGGGGGAGCAAGCCTTTAGGGGGAGATATCCATCTTGGGATGATGGATGTGTTTTTCTCCTTGAAGAGGAGAAGTTATTGGGAGAACATGACATCAATTGGGAAATTGATGGGACTTTTGAGAGACCCAATTTGGAAATTGGGAGAGTAAATGGGATTGTCTCTCTTGAGTGATATTGGACTTATCACTAGGAAGATGGTAGGCATCCTAAGTATTTTTGGATCAAGGGGGAGAATGTAAGATCTCATTGGGACATGAGACATTGACCCTCTTGGGGAGAAAACCTTTTTGATGTTAGTCAAAAAGGGGGAGAATGTTTGGGGGAGAACATTTGCAGAGTATTTACCAATTTGGGATAATTGGTAAAGGATTTGATTTAGTGTTCTAACTCAATCATTTGTTTGGTTTTTGTCAAACATCAAAAAGGGGGAGATTGTTGGTGCAATCGACCCAGGTCACGATTGACCAGGACTCTAGTTTGACTCGAGTGATGTTTTGATGTTTCGACAAAAATATATGACAATGTAATTGTCATGGGAAAGTCCAAGTCATGGGTACTTGGCATGGGAAGTCCAAGTGGGACACTTGGCATTTGAGAAAAGTCCAAGCATGAGTCTTGGTAAATGGAAAGTCCAAGCATGGGTCTTGTCAAGGTAAAGTCCAAGTCTTGAGTACTTAGCATGGAAAGTCCAACATGGGTCGGCAAGGAAAGTCCAAGCATGGTCTTGGCATGAGAAGTCCAACATGGGTTGGCAAGGGAAAGTCCAAGTTTGAGTCTTTACATGAGAAGTCCAAGGGGTTTGATATTGGCGGCGTAAAGTCCAAGCTGGAGTCCTGGCAGCATAATGTTGGTGCAGTGGGCACCTAAGTCGAACCTATGTTTTGATTATAGCAAACGATACAAAGTTAAGCTTATATTGTTATCTCACGAGCTAAATCAAGTGTGCAGAAAAGTCTCAATGCTGGAGCTGAAGGCTAGCGACACCCGGAGGAAGCCGCGGTGGTCGGGCGACACTCGAGTTACTTCGGAGGGAGCTGAAGGAATCGAGTGGAAGGCCGGAAGCAAAAGCGACAAGTAAGTATCGAGGTAAGCTCGTGTGTGCAAGCGTAAGTGAGGTCGTGTCCTTTGTACGGGGACGTCCTTAGGCGACGATCCAACCCAAGACTTCCCATGGAAGGTCTATGTTGAGATCGGACGGCAAGTGGCCGTCGAATTCACTTGTATTTTGAGCTAAACTCCTTTTTTAGTCAAAAATCGTGGCTGCCAGTTCAACCGACCAGTTCAACCGGCGGCAGTTCAACCGGCCAGTTCAACCGGTGGTCAAAAATCAGCCTCGAGGAGTCAAGCTTTATCACCATTTTTCAAGGAGTTTTGTGCCCATTTGTGATTGGTTGAAGACCCATTCGTTGAGGGGCTTAAAGGCTATAAAAGGAGGGCCAAACCTAAGGTTTTTCATCAATTCAAAAGCTTCCAAGTGCTTCCGATACGCTCCGACTCTCCGACATCCCTACGACGAGCGCGAGACGACGATTTAAAGCTTCAACCTCCAATCCTTGAAGTCGTCGGTATAATCTTTAATTTTGTATAAGTTGTCTTTATTTTCAAGCTTTAAATCATATCAAGGAGAGGGGGAGTGTCCCTCTACCTTGAATCTTTATTGAGTTTTTGTATTCGCTTAACTCCTATCTCTATCGAGAAGGAGATCGTTTAATATTTGCCCTCCGTGCGTGGTCAAGGACCATTAGGGCCTTGGAGTAGTAGCCGTAGGCTACGAACCAAGTAAAAACCCCTCGTGTTTTTATTTATTTATTGCTATCTTTCCGCTGCGTTTACTCGTGCCAATTCGAACGATTACGAAAAGTTTTTTTCTTATCGCTATTCAACCCCCACTCGAGCGCTCATATCTATCCAACACTTGGTATCGAGAGGGGTTGCTAAGATTTGGTGAAACCACCGATCTAGCTTTTTTTTTACAGATTTATTTTCTTTTAATTCTGTTTATTTCTATTTATTTTGTTTGTTAAATTCTCTCCCGCACTACTAATCCAAGACGCGAGTCTTGGTACTTGTTTTTGAGTTTTTGTCTTTGCTAGCTTTTCGGTCTTCGTCTCTTTTTGTCTTTTTGTTTCAATGGCCCATCTCGAGGGTTTTAGCACCGTCCGACCTCCGTTTTATAACGGAGATGACTTCCGTTATTGGAAGGGTCGGATGGAATGCTTTCACAAAACCCAACTCGAGATGTGGATCATAATCCAAACGGGTTTCACACTTCCGACTAATGAAGTGGGTGACTCCTTGGATTATGATCAATGGACCATTGCAACAAAACGACAAGTCGAAGCCGATGCCAAGGCAACACAAATCCTCCAATGCGGCCTATCCAAGGAGGAGTTAAATCGCGTCGGCCCCTTCATAAGCGCAAAGGATCTTTGGACTAAACTAATCGAGTTACACGAAGGATCGGATCAAGCCAAGGTATGTAAGCGTGATTTGTTATTCAATAAATTGTACACACTAAAAATGCAGGAACACGAATCCGCGACGCAACTCCACGCCCGTGTCCAGGACATCGTCAACAACTTACACGCAATCGGGCAAAAGGTCGAAAACCGCGACCTTATAAGGTATGTTCTAAACTCTTTTCCGAGGACTACCTTGTGGGCATCCATGGTCGATGCCTACAAGGTCTCCAAGGATCTTTCTAAAATTAGGTTAGATGAACTCTTTTCCGATTTCGAATTACATGAACAATCCAACTCTGAACCCGAGAGGGGTATAGCTTTATTTGCATGCGATCAAAGAAGAAGAAAATCGCAAGCAAGCCACCACCAACCGAGGAGGAAGACGAGTCCAAGAAGAAGTTGACCGAATTGACCGAACTAATGAACCTAGCTCAAGAATAGCCAAGGGACGAAAGCGAACCACGACTCGACTCCAACCAAGGTAAACCTAAAAGTTCTAATATTAGGTGTTATGAGTGTAACAGGTTTGACATATCAAGTCCGAGTGCCCTAAGCTCAACCACCAAGGACCTAAGCACAAGAAGGCCCTCAATGCGACATGGGAAGAAGCCATCCAAGAAGATGAAGACCACATCTTCATGGCGAAATCAATTGAGTCGACACGGAGACCGAACCCGAACTTGAGTCGTAACCGAGGATGATTCTGACTACGGGCAATACCTTCAAGTCAAGCCACGGACACGATCCGGTGCTCAAAAGATACCCTTAAGGTGAGTCGTACTTTATTTAATACTTTACAGCATACGGTTAGGTTTTTGTCTAGGAAGTTAGCTAAGTCCGAGTCCAAGGTCGAGACCCTGGTTGAGGAAGTTAAACTCCTCAAACACAAGGTCTCCCTAACCTCTTCGACTAGTCGAGTTCAAGAGAAGGACTCAACTCGGGTTGAAAAACTCGAAGTTGAGAACTCACTCTTGAAAAGTCAAGTCGAAGATCTTAGGAATACGTTGGAAAGGTTTACTTTGGGATCCAAAGGACTTGACCTCCTACTTGGATCGCAAAGGGCCGTGTACAACAAGGCCTGACTAGGGTTTAGCTCAAACACGACCAATAAGTCGTATATGTCAATCGTAAGTAGACATAAAAAATGTGTCCAAGCATGGGTCCCTAAGACCTCTTTGATTTCAACTCTAGGATCTAACTGCATCGGGTTCCCAAGGACCAAATCCACTATGTGGATAGACCGAACCGATTTAACTGCCTAGGGGGAGCCAAGACAAAACATGTTTGTGCTTTAACTTAGAAATTGCATGCTTAGTTTTTTTTGTTGTTTTTTTAACTCACTTGGAATACACAAATAACCAACTAAAAAATCCTTCGAAAAGATTGAGCCTCGGGGAGCCTCTTTTCAAATAACCAACTAAAATCCTTCGAAAAGATTGAGCCTCGGGGAGCCTCTTTTCAAAAATAACTAGTTAGACTAGGAAATAGTCTTAGGTGAGTCAAGTCATCATTTTCTTGAACATGGCTTTGTCTAAGGAAGTGGTCGATGATCCGATAAAAGAAGGCCCTGTGCCTCGCCACGACCTGGAAGCCATGATCTTGAAAAGGTAAACTTGACAAGCCTTGGGTTAAATCCAAATCTAACTTGAACCTAAATCCACTTAATCAAACTTAATTGAAAATCATCTCAACATAAAATTACTTGAACCTAAATCCACTTAATCAACTTAATTGAAAATCATCTCAATATAAAATTACTTGAACCTAAATCCTAATTACTTGAACCTAAATCCACTTAATCAATTTAATTGAAAATCATCTCAACATAAAATCACTTAAACCTAAATCCACTTAATAAATTTAATTGGGAGTCATCTCACAAAAAACACATAAGTATAACATGCTTGATCATATAGACTGTGAGATGACCTAGGTTTAACAACTTACAACCAATTTAAAAATAAAATCTAACATCCAATCCAACCACCTTGTGTGTAGGATCAATGGATGTTGACGATGGTTGCTCACACATGACCGGGATCAACTCAAATTCACAAAGCTTCGATTCAAACGACAAGGATCGGTAGCCTTTGGGAATAACGACAAGCTCAAAATCATCGGATCGTGATATCGAGCTTAACTCGAATTTTGTTATTAAAAATGTATTACTTGTAGAGAATTTTGAATATAACTCGCTTAGCGTAAGCCAATTGTGTGACAATAACTATAAGGTCGTATTTTTAGAAAATGAATGTGTAATTAAAACAAATGAAACAAAACAATACTCAAAGGAACTAGGACAAATAACATTTATACAATGAACTTAATCAAATCCTCACCCAAATGTCTTATGACACAGAAGAGGAATCATGGTTGTGGCACCGATGACTCGGCCACTGCACTCCAAGACTCGGCCCACAAGATGAGTCGAGTGGCTTAGTCGAGGTTTACCCAACCTCAACAACTTGGTTAATAAAATCTGTAATGCTTGTCAACAAGGAAAACAACCTAGGACACAACACAAGTTAACTAACCAAGAACGAACCTCAAGTGTACTTGAGCTCCCGTGATATGGATCTATTCGATTCACATGGAGCCAAGTCACTCAATAAAAGTCAATATTGCTTAGTCATAATTGATTTACTACTGTGTTTACTCCGGGTTAGGTTCATCAAACATAAAAATGATACCCTAGATCAATTAATCAATCTATTCAAATTAATCGAGAATCAAAAAGACCTTAAGGTTAAAAGACTTAGAAGCGATCATGGTGGTGAATTCGAAAATCAAAGGTTCACCGACTCAGAACCTAAACGGATACCACCATGAATTCTCTTGCCCTAGGACCCTCAACAAAATGGCCTAGTGGAGCGGAAAAACCGAACTCTACAAGAAGCCGCTAGGACCATGTTAAACGAATATAACCTACCTGATAGGTTTTGCGTGGCGTAGTACGGCTTGCTATGTCCAAAATAGGATCCTTATGGTAAAGAGGCACCTTAAGACCTCGTATGAGATTTATCACGATAAAATACCTAACATCAAGTACTTTAGGGTATTTGGGTGTAAGGTACATATTCTAAACACTAAGGATTACCTAGGGAAATTTACATCCAAAACCACGACCGGAATATTTCTAGGATACTCGACTACAAGCCGAGCTTATAGAGTATATAACCACGACACCCTTAGAGTCGAGGAGACTATCAATGTAGTATTTGATGAAGGACACGAACCTACAAAACCCCCGACAACCCCAATTAGCGAGCCTACTCATACTAGACCTAACTCAATTTCGAGATCGAGTCTAATCCACATCAACCAACTTCTCTTGTCGACCAAGTGACAAGTGATCCGAGTCAAACTAGTGTTCAACCAAGTCACCCCATTGATCAAGCATTAGGTGACATAAACCCAACCCAATCTAGGATTCAGACTAACCACCCTATCGATCAAGTGATAGGAGATCCTAATCTAGGAGTTCGAACTAGAGCATCCTATAGGAACCTTAGTCAAATTTCCTTAATTTCAAAGATAGAACCCAAATCAATTGAACAAGCTCTTCTTGATCCCGATTGGATTATTGCAATGCAAGAAGAGCTAGCTCAATTTACTAGGAATGAAGTGTGGGAATTAGTACCACCACCTAAAGACAAAACGATAATTGGAACAAGGTGGGTGTTTCGAAATAAGCTTGATGATAAAGGTGAAGTAGTTAGAAACAAGGCTAGGTTAGTCGCCAAAGGGTTCACCAAGTCGAAGGCTTAGATTACGACAAACCTATGCCCCAAGAGCTAGACTCGAATCCATTCGAATGTTGCTAGCTTATGCCGCACATCGAGGATTTAAGCTATTTCAAATGGATGTTAAGTCGGCATTCCTAAATGGATACATTAAAGAAGAAGTTTATGTTAGCCAACCCCCCGGATTCGAAAATCTAGATAAACCCGACCATGTTCTAAAACTTAAGAAAGCTCTCTATGGACTTAAACAAGCTCCTCGAGCTTGGTACGAGAGACTTTCAATCCATCTCAAGTCAAAAGGGTTTAACCAAGGCTTAGTTGACCCAACTCTCTTTGTAAAAACCTTAGGTAAAGAAATATTCATAGCTCAAATTTACGTAGACGATATAATTTTTGGAACCTCTAACTCAGCCTTACTAAACGAGTTCGTTTCACTCATGGAAAGTGAGTTTGAAATGAACTTAGTAGGCGAGTTAAGTTTCTTTTAGGTCTACAAATTAAACAAACTAAGGATGGTATATACCTATATCAACAAAAATACACTAAGGAGTTAATTAAAAGATTTGGAATGCAAGACGCTAAGATAATAAACACCCCAATGGCGATTAATGTTAACATAGGAGAAGACCTAGAAAGTAAGTCCATTGACTTAAAGTACTATAGGAGCACGATAGAAGTCTCCTATACTTAATCATGAGTCGACCCGACATCCTATTCAGTAAGTATGTGCGCTGTAGTTTCAAACCTATGCTAAGGAGTCTCACCTAACCCTAGTTAAGCGTATCCTTAGATATCTTAAGGGTACACTTAACGCTGGTATTTATTACCCTAGATCTACGGAGTTCGAACTAATCGGCTACTCCGATTCGGATTATGCGTAGTAAACTCGATAGAAAGAGCACGAGTGGTTGTTGTCAACTACTCTACCAAGTCTAGTGAGTTGGTGCAGAGGAAGCAACATTGTGTTGCCTTATCTACCACCGGTTTAATACGCTATGCGATGGGTGAGTGTGTAACTCGGCTTCTTTGGATGAAGCACACTCTCCGAGACTTTAGGTTGGACTTCACCAAAACTAAAATTTTGTAGACAACATAAGTTCGATAAATCTAACTAAGAACCCTATATGCCATTCAAGAACAAAGCATATAGAGGTAAAACACCATTTCATTCGAGAACATGTAGCCAACGGCTCCATACAACTCGAATATGTTGACTCGAAGTCTAACCTAGCAGACATATTTACTAAATCACTACCCGAAGTCGAATTTAGTCTCTTGAGACGAAAATTAGGCATGTGCGTAATAGAATAGGTTTTGCAAATTATATTACTACTATTTCTTACTTTTTCATGAAACTAGCATAGGTCATACCTTAGATATCATGCACCTATAGATTTAAGGAGCCAATACATCTCACAACACATAGGACTAATGTGTTTGTGTACTTAGCCACGTAGATGGGAGTGAGATGTTAGGACCTTACTCCTGGTTCCAGATGTAGAGCTAGTGCATCGCTATGAACCATGGAGTATAATCATACAGATCGTTGATCATTCATATCAATCAAGACAAATATGAGTAGAACATTTCATAGATGAGCTTATTTTCAATATACTATTTTTTTAATAAAAAAATGTGGAACATGCTTGGACTTTAAATTTAGCAATTATTTTGATTTCCACACACCCCTTACTCTTTTCGATATACGACAAAAGGGGGAGAAAAAGGCCAAAGTTAAGGGGTCAAATATTTTCAAATTTGAGAAAATTCTCTTAACTTAACTCTTACTTCATGTTTAAACCAAAAGTTAACTTTAGGTTTTGAGAACTTATTTAACTTTTGACAAAAGGCCAAGTTAAGAGAATTCTTAACTTATTTATGTCATTAGTGTTTTACTTAAGGGGGAGAAAGGGCTTAACTAAAACGTTTTACTAAAGCTAATTTTAAAACGTTTTACTAAAGCTAATTTTAAGTAATGTTAATTACTTAAAGCAACCCTCAAGGGGGAGGATTAAGGTCTTTCTTCAAAGACTCACCCTCGGTCAAGGGGGAGGTTTCCTCAAGGGGGAGTACTTGAAGAAAATCCTTACTACTCCAACTTAATCTTCATTTTTTTTCTCTCATGCACATTATTATTCTTCATGCTTGCTTAACTTTGTATGTGGGTTTGCCATAAATCAAAAAGGGGGAGATTGTTGGTGCAGTGGGCACCTAAGTCGAACCTATGTTTTGATTATAGCAAACGATACAAAGTTAAGCTTATATTGTTATCTCACGAGCTAAATCAAGTGTGCAGAAAAGTCTCAATGCTGGAGCTGAAGGCTAGCGACACCCGAAGGAAGCCGCGGTGGTCGGGCGACACTCGAGTTACTTCGGAGGGAGCCGAAGGAATCGAGTGGAAGGCCGGAAGCAAAAGCGACAAGTAAGTATCGAGGTAAGCTCGTGTGTGCAAGCGTAAGTGAGGTCGTGTCCTTTGTACGTGGACGTCCTTAGGCGACGATCCAACCCAAGACTTCCCATGGAAGGTCTATGTTGAGATCGGACGGCAAGTGGCTGTCGAATTCACTTGTATTTTGAGCTAAACTCCTTTTTTAGTCAAAAATCGTGGCTGCCAGTTCAACCGGCCAGTTCAACCGGCCAGTTCAACTGGTGGTCAAAAATCAGCCTCGAGGAGTCAAGCTTTATCACCATTTTTCAAGGAGTTTTGTGCCCATTTGTGATTGGTTGAAGACCCATTCGTTGAGGGGCTTAAAGGCTATAAAAGGAGGGCCAAACCTAGGGTTTTTCATCAATTCAAAAGCTTCCAAGTGCTTCCGATACGCTCCGACTCTCCGACATCCCTACGACGACTAAAGCTTCAACCTCTAATCCTTGAAGTCGTCGGTATAATCTTTAATTTTGTATAAGTTGTCTTTATTTTCAAGCTTTAAATCATATCAAGGAGAGGGGGAGTGTCCCTCTACCTTGAATCTTTATTGAGTTTTTGTATTCGCTTAACTCCTATCTCTATCGAGAAGGAGTTCGTTTAATATTTGCCCTCCGTGCGTGGTCAAGGACCATTAGGGCCTTGGAGTAGTAGCCGTAGGCTACGAACCAAGTAAAAACCCCTCGTGTTTTTATTTATTTATTGCTATCTTTCCGCTGCGTTTACTCGTGCCAATTCGAACGATTACGAAAAGTTTTTTCTTATCGCTATTCACCCCCCCCCTCTAGCGCTCAAATCGATCCAACACATAAGTCCAATGGTTGGCGGCGTAAAGTTCAAGCAGAGTCTTGGCGGCGTAAGTCCAATGTGCCTTGGCAGTGTAGACACCGTTAGCATGACATAGCCGACGGAAGCACCTGAAGGCTAGCGCGATGGATGAACAAATCATGGATGACTTGGAGGGATCCGAGATGCGTGAGGCTGATGGAGGTGGCTAGAAGGCTTAGGTCTAGGTTAAGGGTGGTCTAGCAAGTATGGGGGAACCATACTTGGGTTAAAACCTCATGTTTGAGGTGTGGGTGCCATGTGGCGATCACCCGAATCAACTAGGGTTTGTTGTGAGTTATGGCCTAGCGATCATCGGAGATGTGCGAATGATCGATCGTAATCAGTCGACTGGTGCTCGAGAAATCGGCCACAGAATGGAGTCGAGACTCGACTGGTCGAGTGAGGACTTCATCAGTTGACTGATGGTCACAATTAGTCGACTGATGAAGGTTCCGTTGGACTTATCCAGCGTGGATCTAGCCGTTGTCTCACGACAACAGTGGCATCAGTCGACTGATCGACTTTTTCCGGCACAGGTTGAAGCTATATATGGAGCTCGTGATGGAGGAAAAACCAATCGGTTTCTTGAGGGTTTTGGAGCGATTTGCTGTTGCAAGTCAGGGTCTCCAAGGTGATTTCATGCAACCAAGCAATCAAGCAATCCAAAGGCAATTGTAAAGTAGTTTTCTTTACTTGCATTGTATTTCATTATTGTAATTGCTTGTATTAGTATCTTATTGTTTTAAGATTAATTGTACGAGGTTTCTCCGCCTCCGGATTGTTCCGAGAAGGAGTTATTATTATAGTGGTGTGTGTTTGGCATCGCTAGGGTTCGTACGAACCCGATCCGTGGAGTAGGAACCGTGCGGTTCCGAACCACGTTAAATCTTCATGTCTTTGTGTGTGCTTGTCCATTTCGTTATTGTATTATATCTATATTCCGCTGCGCTAACGAAATTGTAGACACGAACGCGAAAGAATTCCATTGACGCTATTCTCTCCCCCTCTAGGCGTTACAATATTCCCAACACCTCGGATGTGCCAAGCGCACGGCTCTGCAGCGCCATCCTTCCCGTCTCGCCCTGAAGTCTACTTCCTTCGGCTTCACTCCAAGCTCCTCGTCCGGCGGTCCCTCGGATGCTCCAAGTGCACGAGTTCCACAAAGCCATCCTTCACCGACTCAAGGACCGAGTCATGAGAGGTGAAACTTGCCAAGGCTCCATGTGTTAATTACTAAGCTCTGCAAGACTCCAACGCACATATTAAATCATAATAACAATCTAATTTAAACCCTTTGCCACACACATCAAAACCTTATCATGGCAAGAGATTTCCCTAACAATCTCCCCCTTTTTAATGTGTGGCAATCCGTTTAAGTTAGGTAAAACATTTGATAAACTATTAAGGAAAGAAAGCATGTAAATAACATGATTAGCACTCTCCCCCTTAATACATGAAACTCCCCCTAAATATATTCCCCCTTACTTAAACAAATATATTTCTCCCCCTTTGACACCATCAAAAATAATTAACAAAGTTTATACAACATGACATCAAGTCTAGAGAGAAACAAAAACCAAAACATGCCTTAAAATTGGATACAAGAAATTACTGGGCATGTTATCAGGCTACCAGTCGACTGACACATGTATTTCGGGGTTTTCAAGTTTTCAGGGTGGATTTCAGAAATGCATTAGAAAATCTATAAAATTCAAAAAATCCTGAAATTTGGGGAACATATTTCTTGTAAGTATATTTATCAATGAAAAATTGTTGTCCATGAAAAATCATTATATTTTCAAGTATTTGCCAAAAATCCAAAAGCTTTAAAAACCACTAGGTTTTTGATCATGTTAGTATCCATTTTAACACCTAGTCTTTCTTTGGATTGTTTCAAAACATGAATACACAGATTTTAAAGTAAAAAATTGTTTTGAAAACATATGAAATATCCAACCATGATCTTTGGGCAATATGTCTATGAATTAAACATAAGCCTTCCCCATGATTGGTCTATTATTGCTATTTTGATACTTTAAATAACCATCTAAATGCCATAGGCATTAGTGGACATTTGTATCTTCCTAACATCTCACTCTAAAGTTTTCAATCAAGGTAGCCTATGGTGAGTGTGAGATGTATCTAAGGTATTTGTATATACTTAACCATTATTTTCATGCAATTCTACAAGGTTAGTATCATCCTATCATTCCACATGATCATAAAGATGTATATGAATTAATTTCAAGATTATGATCATGAAACACATGTATTCATTAAATTGTTATCATGCATTAGGTATTACATGATGATAATAAGGTAAACATTAACTAAAGCATGATTTATCTACTTATACGTGCATTATCATCACCTAACACTATTTCAAAAATGTTGTCCCGACATCCTAAGTCAACCAACATATGATTTACATAAATTTCATATGGTTGACTATCCTAAGAGTTTTCTCAACCCTTAAGGATGGATTTTGGAACCCAATAATAATTCTTGCCTATGGGGTTCACTAAAAATTTTAGAGATCCATTTTCTAGCTATTACCTTCTTTTATCTTGACTCCTAGCAATTAGATATTTATAGGCCTTTTCATTTTCTTTTCCTTATATCCTAGGCCTTTCTTGTCAAGCTTGCCTTTGGCTCCCAATTATCATGTTAAGAGTATTGGAGCCTATTGTAAATTTTTCTAGGGCCTTGGTCAAATAATCTACCTTTTCCTTAGAGCCCTATTTTCTTCTATGCATGCATCCTGACATTGAAAGGCATATATTCATGTGAGCATGCATCATCATGACTAGAAGAAATATTTTCATTAATATTTAAGCATGCTTTTCCAATTTTTCTCAAGTCCTTAATTTGATCTAACATGCTCTTGTTCTTTTTCTTGGCTCTAAATAAATCCTTAGTGAGGCTAGAAATCATGGAAACTATTTTACTAGGTGAAAGGTTAGTTACCATAGTTTCCATGTCCTCTTCTTGAATGAGGAGGATGATGAAGCTCCCCTTCACATTAGCTCTCCTCACTTGTGCTTGATCCTTCATTTATCATGGAGGAGGATGAGTCTAGGTCGTCAAAGGCCACCAATGCTCAAATTTGTGACAAAGGCATTTTCTTCTCGGATGATGATGACATGAGGAGGAAGGGTCATCCCAAGTCCTTGCTTTTAGTGCCTTGGCCTTCCTTTTCTTTGTCCTTCTTCTCTTCTTCTTTCTTCTTTTCCCCTTCTTCTTCTTTCTTTTCTTCCTTCTTTCTCTCCTCCTTGCTTTTATTCAAGAGACAATTGTCCCTTATGTGTCCTCTACTTGGCAATTGTAGAAAATAATCTTCTTGGTCTTCTTCTCCTATCATTAGATTTATTAAATTAAAATCTTTATTTAATGCAGCTTACCCCTTACCATATAGGCTTCTTAGTGCTATCCATGGAGGAGGAGGAGGATGCTTCATCATCAAGAGGAGGAGGGATCTCCATCTTCTTCTTCCCTTGTTGGCAAAAGTGCTACTCCTCTTGAAGGTATTTAAATTTTGGCTCTTCTATTATTCCTTCAAGTCTTGTTTCAAAAGCTCCATTGTTGAAAAGAACTCCTCCAAGGTGCTCACTTCTAAGTTCTTTGACATGTAGAAGGAGTCCACCATTGAGCTCCATTTGATGATGGGAAAAGCATAAAATTGCTTTCATAAGCATATCCTTATGGAGAGCTTTTCACCTACACTTGTCAAAAGGTTAGAATTTCCTTAAATCTAGAGTGTAGGATTTTACCTTCTCATCTTTTCGAGTTTGATATTGGACAATCGGGAGCGAAGATATCTGTCCTTGCTAAGCTTCGCCTCGGATGTGCCTTATGAAATCTCTATTAGTTTCTCCCACATTTCTGGCGCTAGCACACTCTCCTATCCGATTGACTTCTTGTTGGGGAGGACATTGTAGAGGTAATGTTTGCTTTTAATTTACCAAATACTCTTCCCTTTTCCAGCTCCATCTTGATTTTTCCAATGGCTCACCTTATGTCATCCATAGGCATTTGATTAACGTTTTCCATAATCAAAGAATTTCAAAATCCTCTCTAAAATACCTCCCTTCTTTTTCACCATAGAGAATTCTCGAACTTTGGCGGATGAATATTAGAGCATCTATTCTTGAATGTGCTTGTTGGGCGTTAGTCCTCATAAGCATCTCTCTTATTACATAGGGAGATCAATCCCTACTAGAGGGGTGGTGAATCCCTCAATCATTTGTGGTGGATTTTGCTCGTCCTACAAAGAGATTAGCAAGAAAAAACAAAACAAGACAAGCAAAATAGAAATAAGAATACAAACAATGCTAACACCAAAATGTAACGTGGTTCATGGCTACGCTCATTTTACACGATCCTATCATAAACATGGTGAACTCCTTTGCAAAATCCACTACATCTCTCCTTTGCACAAAGCTAGGTGGAGGTAACCTCTTTTACACAAGGATCACTCTTACAATAGAATGAAGATTAGAACAAGTAGAAGAGTGGAAAACAGATCACTTTGGGAGATGTTATGAGTTAAGAATTAGGCAAGGCCCACACCCTTCCTCTTTATAGAGGAAGAGGGTTTCTTCGTTGACACAAGAGCATATTGATGTCCCTATCGGCTGACATCGGTGCATACCCGAATAATATGCTTTCCATGTTGGATTTCATCCAACGGTGCCCACATCTGTTATTATCCGTCATGATGCTCAATCAATGAGTGCTCTCGATTCCATTTGTGCTCGAAACACTTGCACGATCGATGCCTTTATCGATCATTGGTATGCCGATCGAGATATTCCAGTAACCCTAACTCTACTGAACATCGAACACTTTAGTCGCCGACTTAGAGTAGTCGACTACCATAACATGGTAGTCAATCATACCATAACATAAGAGAGTATTTTCATGAAACCCTCACTCTAAGAGTCTTACTTAGCCAAATGGGGTTTCACCTTAGGCGTCCCCTTTCAAAGTTACATTCTGCTCACTTATCAACCGAGTCATTTTTGAAGTTATCTTTGTCCGACCACGCCCTCGGATGCACTAAGTGCACGGGTCTGCGACACCATCCTTCGGCGTCTCGCCTGAAGTCTACTTCACTAAGCTCCTCGTCAGGTGGTCCTCGGATGCTGAGTTGGCCATAAAGCCTAACCTTCACCGCTCAAACCAGTCATGAGAGGTGAAACTACAAGGCTCCATGTGCGAATTAGTAAGCCCTACAAGACTCCAAGCATATCAAATCATAATAACAATCTTTAAACCCTTTGCCACACATCAAAACCTTATCATGGCAAGAGATTGCCTAACACCTACAACATGAACAAGAGGTTGTATTCATGCAAAACTTGTGAACTCAGGACGAGAGGGCTATTTCGTTAGAGTGCTCGCATGCCATGAGAGTGACCCAAATGGTTTCTACTTCTAAGCGAAAGGAATGAAAAGAAGAAACAACAAAGGGGTGAAGGCGGGAGAGGTACTGAGGAGGAGGAGTGAAGAAGTCCAAAAGGCAAGTGCTTCTTCTTGTAAAGCATGAGAAGTTTGGACTGGGAATCGCCTCAACCGCAAGAACAAAGGTATATCTTTTTGGTCTAGTCATTGAAACATGTTTAGCGGTCTTATCTAGTGGGTGCACTGTAGATACGAGCCAGCGATCATGTCCGAGTACTTTTGCGGGTTCCAGAAACTACAGCATCGGGCCGAGAGATTATTTTCTTTATTTTGGCGATGCCATGAAGGTGGTAGGCGATTCTGATGGGAGACATTCATTTATCTTTTGAGAAGAATAAAGTGTTGGTTCTTAAGAATTGCCTTTATGTACCCTTTATTTTAGAAAAGAATTTAATTTCAGTTTCTAAATTGTTTATGGATGGATATTCTATTTCTTTTAATGATAGAGTTGTTATAAGAAGGAATAGAGGAATAGGACATTATCCGTGTGCATTGATAGAAAATTTATATACACTTGAAGGCTTGAACCCAAAGCTCTACAATGTAAATTGAAATTAATAACTCATCTTCTAATTCCAATAAGAGAAAAGAACCTTCAAAGATGAACCAAGAACATATCTTTGGCATCTTAGGCTTGGTCATATTAACCTTAGAGGAATTCAAGGTTGATGGTGACTACATGGACCTTTGGGTTCATTAGTGGTGGAGATCCAACCTATTAATCTTGCTTGGAAGGTAAATGACTAATAGGCATTTTAAGGCCAAGGGTATAGAGCCAAAGATGTGTTAGAATTGGTTCATTCTGATTTGTGTGGTCTCAAGAAGCTAGATGTGGTTGAGTATTTTGTCTCTTTTATGAGCGATTACTCAAGATATGGATACATTATTACGATGATGATGTCCCGAATGCTTTGACAAGTTCAAAGAATTCAAGAATGATGTGGAGAAACGTCAAGGTAAAAGTATCAAGACACTATGATCTGATCATGGTGGCGAGTACCTCTTGGGAGAGTTTAGGAATTATCTATCGAGGATTCAGATTCAATCCCTGATCAGACCACACCCCCAAATGTAATGGTGTATTAGAGTGAAGGAATAGGACTATTATGGAGATGGTTAGATCAATGATGAGTTATTCTGAGTTGCCAAATTCATTCTGGGGATATGCTCTAGATACAGCGGTGTAAATTCTGAACTTGGTTCTATCTAAATCAGTGCCTTCTACTCCCACAGAATTGTGGACTGGGCAAAAGCCTAGTCTAAGACATATTCGGATATGGGGGAGTCCAGCACATGTGCTGAAGGCAGATGCTGGTAAGTTGGAACCTCGTACACAAGTACACATGTTCGTTGGCTATCCTAGAGGAACGAAGGGTGGTTTATTTTATAGTCCTAGAGATCAGAGGGTGATCGTTAGCACGAATGCCAGATTTCTAGAGGAAGACTATGTGATGAGCCACAAGCCCAAGAGTAAAATTGTTCTAGAGGAATTAAAAGGGGAAGTCACTTCTTTAGTACCACCGGTACAAGAAGATATACCACATGTCACTGCACCACGTGTCACAGAGGATACATAGGTGATGCCTCGTCGTAGTGAGAGGGTTGAGAGACAGCCTGATAGATTCATGTTCTTGGGAGAATCTTCTGATTTGGTCCCTGGCGAATATGAACCTGATCCCTGGACATATGATGAGGCAATCCAAGATAAAGATGCGGTATCTTGGCAAAGTGCAATGAATGCTGAGATTGAATTTATGGATTCAAATCAGGTCTGGGAGCTAGTAGAACCACCCGATGGTGTAAAAACCATTGGGTGCAAGTGGATCTACAAGGGAAAGAGAGGAATAGATGGGAAGGTTGAGACCTTCAAAGAGAGGCTTGTTGCGAAGGGGTATACTCAGAAAGAGGGTATCGATTATGAGGAGACCTTTTCTCCGATAGCCATGCTTAAGTCTATCCGGATTCTCTTATGTATAGCAACTCATATGGATTATGAGGTGTGGTAGATGGATGTCAAGACAACTTTCCTTAATGGAAGTCTTGAGGAAAACATCTATATGAAGCAACCAGAGGGATTCAATGCTAAAGGCAAAGAGCATCTTGTATGTAAGCTTAATCGGTCCATTTATGGATTGAACCAAGCTTCGAGGTCTTGGAACATCCGCTTTGATGAGGTAATTCAGTCTTATGGATTTATTCAAAGTCCGGATGAGTCTTGTGTATACAAGAGATGTGACGGAAACATAGTGGTATTTCTTGTACTATACGTAGATGACATTTTATTGATTGGCAACAATATCAAGGTGTTATCGGACGTAAGGGTATGGTTGTCCAAACAGTTTGATATGAAGGACTTGGGAGAGGTGGGACACATCCTTGGGATTAAGGTTATACGGGATCGCAGGAAAAGGATGTTGTGCTTATCCCAAGCTTCATACATAGACACGATTATGGATCATTTTAGCATGCAAAACTCCAAGAAGGGTTTTCTACCTTTTAGGCATGGAGTTCCTTTATCTAAGGAGATGTGTCCTAGAACATCTGAGGAGATAGAGGAGATGAAGGCGGTTCCTTATGCTTCGGCAGTAGGAAGTCTCATCTATGCGATGATATGTACGAGTCCATATATCTGCTTTGCCGTGGGCATGGTCAGCAGATATCAGAGTAATCTAGGTCAGGAACATTGGACTGCGGTAAAGCATATATTGAAGTACCTGAGAAGGACTAGGGATTATATGCTAGTTTACCAGGAAGACCAATTACTCCCTGTGGGTTACACGGATTCCGACTTCCAATCAGATAGGGATAACAGTAAGTCTACCTCAGGTTTCTTGTTTACTTTGGGAGGTGGAGCCATTGTATAGAGGAGTGTCAAGCAGAAATGCGTGGCGGACTCCACCATGGAAGCTGAGTATATGGTAGCCTCTGAGGCGGCCAAAGAAGCTGTGTGGCTCAGGAACATCCTGATGGACTTGGATGTGATTCCTGGTTTGCCCAAAACTATCATAATTTATTGTGATAATAGTGGTGTAGTTGCAAACTCAAAGGAACCACGAGCCAATAAGGCAAGTAAGCACATAGAGCGCAAGTACCACCTGATACGAGAAATCGTAAAGAGAGGAGAAGTTGTTGTGGCCAAGATTGCATCGGGGGATAACCTGGCAGATCCTTTCACTAAGGCTCTTCCAGCGAGAGCTTTTGATAGGCATGTGGATGGAATGGGGATCAGATGTATGACAGTTTCAGGACAACATAATCTTTTAGTATAAGTGGGAGATTGTTGGATGTATACTGAAAAGTCTATCTTTTGTATGAGCATCTTTATTTTGAAATAAGAATCACATGATCATTGTTTGCATATTTTTATTGTTATGCATATTGTCTAATACATTACATTGTAGATAACATGGTGTGTGGTGTCACACGGGAGATCATGTTATCGGCTTCTTGTAAAGTATAAGTAAAGGCTCAAAATCGAGATGACTTTGGACAAACCATCGGAATGGTTGTAGTGTGATTTGGTATTGGTTTGTCTTGACCATAGAATCACACTAGTGCACTTTGTGTGTATTGAGCAGGACCGACTTAGAGGTGATTCGATTTATTGCTGACTACATAATCAAATTGGACCTCAGATATTTTTTAGTACATGCTCTTAATCCCGATATAATAACGGACACAGATACTTAGTACTCATTTCTTTGATTTACCAATGGACGAGATTTATAGATTAAATCGATAGGGTCGGTAAGTTGGCAAATGATATTATTTATATGGTGTGCCGTTGATTATAGGAGGAAACCGTGTTCTATATATTAGGATGATTATGTTCCCTTGAGGAGCTCATAAGGTTCCTCATGTAAAACCTGCAGGTGGACTTGGTCCGGCTTGATGAAAAGGTTGAGTGGTACTACTCATGGAGTTAGATGTTTATTAATTAATGGTCAGTAAATTAATTAATTGACGGATACTCAAGATCTTAAACACAGGGAGAAAATGTACATATAATATATGGAGCCCATATTAACTTATGGGGGTTGGTGAGGTAGATCAATGATAATCCTTTAGTGGATTGGATTATCATTAATGGATCGGACTTTATGTGGGCTTGATCCATGGGTGGCCAAGATACAACTCCTCCTCATGGTCCCTATTGTAGCCTATTAAAACCTCATGAAGCTTAGATCCAATGGATAGAAACAAAACTCTAGATCCAAAGGTATAGATTAAATCTCTAAGATCCGACGGTTGAGATTAAATCTCTAGATCCGACAGTTGAGATTAAATCCCTAGAACCAATGGTGGAGATTAAAATAAGGATTATCCCTAAACTCTATAAAAGGAGGCTTAGAGTTGGCGTGGAGAATTAATTAGATAAGCTTGGGTTGTTAGAGGTTGGCGGCAAGAAGCAAGGGTTAGGGTTTGGAGCATTGGCGGCACCAAATAAGGAAACAACTTCCTTATTTTCTTCTTCCTCAAGTTTGTCGGTGCCCATTGAAGCCCTTCCAGCCCTTGGCCGACGTCCAAACTCCCTCTTCTCCTTCTCCTTGGCTGGTGGAAATAAGATTTAGGGCTTTCCCTTGGTGTCTTGGCCGGTTTCCACCCTAATATCCTCTTCCTTTTTGGCCGCCGGCAAGCTCCAACATTGGATGTTGGTGGTTAGTTGAAAGAAGAAAAGGAGCTTTGTTTCTATTCTTTCTCTTGCTCGGAACGAGCAAGGAAGGAATATTAGCGATCTAGGAGCTTCAACTTTTGGTAGATCATCGCCCACACGACGTCCGAAATAAGGAAGGTCATACATTAGAAGATCAAGAGGTATATAGATTCTCTATTCTCTTTTGTAACATGTTTGTTTTTGTTTTTCATTTATGAGCAAGATATATTCGTTGTGTGGCTAAATAATACTTGGATCCTGAACATAAACACAAAAATCGGCGATCCGGACATCGTCTATTCTGCGGCTACTCGTAGAATAGAGGTTGGTCGCTTGAACAACAAGTTTGTTCAAGTGACCTCTCTAAACGAATAGCACAATGATGACTTGGTTGTTTGGGCAATCCCTTTTGTCTAGGATTATTTTTTTTTAATCTGGGGACATCGATGGGATCACCATGAACAAGCGATCGAGGTGAAGTGGGAAGCGAAGTTTCCCCTCACGGGCTCGAAAAGTCAAACCCTACATATTTGAGACAAAAGCCATAATAGTTGGAAAATATTTGTTTTCATATTTATTGCCCTCCTAAGCCTGCAGATGATTCTAGGGAAAAGGAGATGGAGAGTTATAAGAAGTGGATTAAGGCTGATGAGATGGCGCGGTGTTACATTTTGGCATCTATGGCAAATGTACTGCAACATCAGCATCAAGCCATGCCCACTACTTATGACATGATGCTTAATCTCAAAGAGCATTTCAGACACCAGAATCGGGCTGCTAGGCGGGAAGCCATGAGGAACTTGATGACGACCACCAAGATCGAGGGAACACCCGTAAGGGATCATGTTCTCAAGATGATGGCTCATTTGAATGAACTGGAAGTCCTCGGAGCTAAGATCGATGGGGAAACCCAGGTCGATATCATTTTCTAGTCTCTACCTAGGAGTTTTGAGAAGTTTTGCCTGAACTACAACATGAACAAGAGGTTGTATTCGTTGGCGGAGCTTCTGATAGAACTCCAGGCGGCAGAGGGGATTTTTCGTCAGAGTGCTCAGGCGCAAGCCATGGTTGCCTAAAAGGTTTCTACTTCTAAGACGAAAGGCAAAAAGAAGAAGAAACAAGCTGGGGCAAAGGTGGTGGGAGGAACTCAGGTTGGAGTGAAGAAGCCGAAAGACAAATGCTTCACTTGTAAGCAGACTGGACACTGGAAGAAGGACTGCCCCAACCGCGAGCAGAACAATGGTATATCTTTTGGTCTAGTCATTGAAACATGTTTAGCGGTGTTATCTATCGACACCTGGTGTGTAGATATGGGAGCCACTGATCATGTCCGCAATACTTTGCAGGGGTTCCAGGAAACCAGACGACTGGCTGAAGGGGAGATTACCGTCTACTTGGGTGATGCCACGAAGGTGGCGGCTGTTGCAGTGGGAGATGTTTATTTGTATTTTGAGAGGAATAAAGTTTTGGTTCTTAAAAATTGCCTTTATGTACTTTTATTTAGAAAGAATTTGATTTCGGTTTATAAATTGTTTATGGATGGATATTCTATTTCTTTTATTGACAGAGTTGTTATAAAAAGGAATAGGGAGATTATCTGTTCTGGTGCATTGATAGGAAATTTGTATACACTCGAACCAAAAGCTCCCACGATGCAAATTGAAGTGAATAACTCATCTTCTAATTCCAATAAGAGAAAAGAACCTTCGAAGATGAACCAAACATATCTTTGGCATCTAAGGCATGGTCATATTAACCTAAGCAGAATTCAAAGGTTGATAGCTGATGGACCTCTGAGTTCGTTAGTGGTGGAAGACTTCCCAACATGTGAATCTTGCTTGGAAGGTAAAATGACCAAGAGGCCTTTCAAGGCCAAGGGGTATAGAGCCAAAGATGTGTTGGAATTGGTTCATTCTGATTTGTGTGGTCCTATGTCTATCCAGGCAAGAGGTGACTTTGAATATTTTGTCTCTTTTATAGACGATTATTCAAGGTATGGATACATTTACTTTATGCGCCGCAAGTCTGAATGCTTTGACAAGTTCAAAGAATTCAAGGCTGATGTGGAGAAATGTCAAGGTAAAAGTATCAAGACACTACGATCTGATTGTGGTGGTGAGTACCTCTTGGGAGAGTTTAGGAATTACTTATCAGAGGCTGGGATTCAATCCCAATTGTATGCACCTAGCACACCCCAACAGAATGGTGTAGCAGAGCGAAGGAATAGGACTCTTATGGAGATGGTTAGATCGATGATGAGTTATTCTGAGTTGCCAGATTCGTTGTGGGGATATGCTCTAGATACGACAGTGTATATTCTGAACATGGTTCCATCTAAATCAGTGCCTTCTACTCCCACAAAATTGTGGACTGGGCGAAAGCATAGTCTGAGACATATTTGGATTTGGGGGAGTCCAGCACATGTGCTGAAGGCAGATGCTGGTAAGTTGGAATCTCATACAGAAGTGCGCATGTTCTTTGGCTATCCTAATGCAACGAAAGGTGGTTTGTTTTATAGTCCTAGAGATCAGAGGGTGATCGTTAGCACGAATGTCAGATTTCTAGAGGAAGACTATGTGATGAACCACAAGCCCATGAGTAAGATTGTTCTGGAGGAATTGAAAGGGGAAGTCACTACTTCAGTACCACCGGTACAAGAGGATATACCACAAGTCACTGCACCGCGTGTCACAGAGGATACACAGGTGATACCTCATCGTAGTTGGAGTGTTGTGAGACAACCTGATAAATTCATGTTCTTGGGAGAATCTTCTGATTTGGTCCCTAGTGAACATGAACCTGATCCCTCGACATATGACAAGGTAACCCAAGATAAAGATGAGGTATCTTGGCAAAGTGCAATGAATGCTGAGATTGAATCTATGGATTTAAATCAGGTTTGGGAGCTACTAGAACCACCCAATGGTGTAAAAGCCATTGGATGCAAGTGGATCTACAAAAGAAAGAGAGGAATAGAATGGAAGGTTGAAATCTTCAAACCAAGGCTTGTTGCGAAGGGGTATACTCAGAAAGATGGTATCAAATATGAGGAAACTTTTTCGCCGATAGCCATGCTTAAGTCTATCCGGATTCTCTTATGCATTGCTGCTCATATGGATTATGAGGTATGACAGATAGATGTCAAGACAGCTTTCCTTAATGGAAGTCTTGAGGAAAACATCTATATGAAGCAACCAGAGGGATTCATTGCAAAGGGCAAAGAGCATCTTGTGTGTAAGCTTAATCGGTCCATTTATGGATTGAAGCAAGCTTCGAGGTCTTGGAACATCCGCTTTGATGAGGTAATCCAGTCTTATGGATTTATTCAAAGCCTGGATGAGTCCTGTGTATACAAGAGATGTGACGGAAATGTAGTTGTATTTCTTGTACTATACGTAGATGACATTTTGTTAATTGACAACAATGTCAAGGTGTTATCGGACCTAAGGGTATAATTGTCTAAACAGTTTGATATGAAGGACTTGGGAGAAGTAGGACACATCCTTGGGATCAATGTTATAAGGGATCACAAGAAAAGGATGTTGTGCTTATCTCAAAGCTTCATACATAGACACAATTATGGATCGTTTTAGCATGTAAATCTCCAAGAAAGGATTTCTACCTTTCAGGCATGGAGTTCCTTTATCTAAGGAGATGTGTCCTAGAATATCTGAGGAGATAGAGGAGATGAAGGTGGTTCCTTATGCTTCGACAGTAGGAACCCTCATGTATGCGATGCTATGTATGAGACCGGATATCTGCTTTGTCGTTGGCATGATTAGCATATATCATAGTAATCTAGGACAAGGATATTGGACTGCGGTAAAGCATATATTGAAGTACCTGAGAAGGACTAGGGATTATATGCTAGTTTACCAGGAAGACTAATTACTCCCTGTGGGTTACACAGATTCTGACTTCCAATCAGACAGGGATAACAGTAAGTCTACCTCAGGTTTTGTATTTACTTTTGGAGGTGGAGCCATTGTATGGAGGAGTGTGAAGCAGAAATGCGTGGTGCACTCTACCATGGAAGCTGAGTATGTGGCAGCCTCTGAGGTGGCCAAAGAAGCTGTGTGGCTCAAGAACTTCTTGATGGACTTGGATGTGATTCCTAGTTTGCCCAGAACTATCACAATTTATTGTGATAAAAGTGGTGCAGTTGCAAACTCGAAGAAACCACGTGCCCATAAGGTAAGTAAACACATAGAGCGCAAGTACCACCTGATATGAGAAATCGTAAAGTGAGGAGAAGTAGTTGTGGCCAAGATTGCATCGGAGGATAACCTGCCAGATCATTTGACTAAGGCCCTTTCGGCGAGAGCTTTTGATAGGCATGTAGAGGGAATGAGAATCAGATGTATGGCAGTTTGAGGACAGCGTAGTCTTTTAGTATAAGTGGGAGATTGTTGGGATGTATATTGAAAAGTCTATCTTTTGTATGGACAACTTTAGTTTTGAAATAAGAATCACATGATCATTTTTTGCATATTTATGGCTATGCATATTGTCTAATACATTACATTGTAGATAACATGGTATGTAGTATCACACGGGAATCATGTTATCAGTTCCTTGTAAAGTATAAGTAAAGGCTCACAACCGAGATAGTTTTGGACATACCATTAGCATGGTTGTAGTGTGATTTGATATTGGTTTGTCTTGACCATAGAATCACACTAGTACACTTTGTGTGTATTGAGTAGGACCGACTTAGAGGTGATTCGATTTATTGCTGACTACATAATCGAATCGGACCTCAGATATTATATTGTACATGCTCTTAATCCCAATATAATAATGGGCACATATATTTAGTATTCATTTCTTTGATTTACCAATGGGCGTGATTTATAGAGTAAATCGATAGGCTCGATAAGTTGGGAAATGATATTATTTATATTGTGTGCCATTGATTATAGGAGGAAACCATGTCTTATATATTAGGATGATGATGTCCCCTTGAGGAGCTCATAAGGTTCATCATGTAAACCCTGCAGGTGGACTTGGTCGGACATGATGATGAGGTTGAGTGGTACTACTCATGGAGTTAGATGTTGATTAATTAATTATCAGTAAATTAATTAATCGACGGACATTCGAGATCTTAAACACGGGGAGATAGATGTACAAATAATATATGGAGCCCATTTTAACTTATGGGGGTTGGTGAGGTAGATCAATGATAATCCTCTAGTATAATGGATTATCATTAATGGATAAGACTTTATGTGGGCTTGATCCATTGGGTGGCCAAGATCCAACTCCTCCTCATGGTCTCTATTGTAGCCTATTAAAACCTCATGGAGCCTAGATCCGATAATGGAAAATAAAACTCTAGATTCGACGGTAGAGATTAAATCTCTAGATCCGACAATTGAGATTAAATCTCTAGATCCGACGGTTGAGATTAAATCCCTAGAACCGACAATGGAGATTAAAACAAGGCTTAAGCCTAACTCTATAAAAGGAAAGATTAGAGTGGGCGGCAAGAGCAATCGGAGGCAAGGAGGGATTACGGTTTGGGCGGCAAGGGGCTTAGAGGTTGGGCAACCACAAATTAGGAAATTTTTTTCCTTCTTCTTCCTTAGGTGGCCGGCGCCCATCCTCTCCTCTCCTCTCTTTGGCCGACGTCCAATGCTCTTCTTTTCTTCTCCTTGGACGGTGGAAACAAGGGTTAGGGTGATTCCTTGGAGCTCTTGGTCTGCGCCCTGTAGGGAATTCTTTATGCCAAATGGCATATGCGCAACGGAAAAATTAGGATCCCTTCCAAGTGATCCATGCGAAAGCAAACTCGTATAAAATAAATTTCTCTAAACCAAGCCTATCTTATAGGAGAGGATTACCTTTGTTGCATGCCCTTGTTAATCCCGCTTCTTCCTTTTGTTTGTTGGATCTTTAGCACGTTCAAGTGTCCGTGCCTCTATATGTATCCACACGAGCAAGCTCTTGTCTCACAAAAGAAAACTAGAGGAGCTCTCCTTTACTTCTTGCTAGAGAAGTCCCTAAAGGAGAGGAAGCTAGGGAAAAAGAGAAGGGAAGAAGAAGACTACTCTTCTTGCTACACTCACAAAAGCCACACAACAATAAGCTCTCAAGCTCTCTCCAAGCCTCAAGCTCCCAACAACCACACTCCACCAAAAACTCCACTTTGGCCGGCCACTCCATGGAGCCTTTTATAGGGTTGGAAAAACCCTTCCACCTCCTTCACATTCAATGCAATCCATTGCATTGAGACACACTCAAAAAGGATTTGGCTTCCTTGTTTGGCCGGCCACTTAAGGAGACAAAACCATTTTGTTTCCTTCCACCTTATCTAGCTTAGGTGGATGCTTAGGTGGCATGCTTATGTGGCATTCTTATGTGGCATTCATGCATGTTGAATTAATCTTATTAATTCAATTAAGCTTATGTTATCATATTGAATTAATCTTATTAATTCAATTAAGCTTATGTTATCATATTGAATTAATCTTATTAAATCAATGAGGTAACATATTGAATTAATCTCATTAAATCAATTAGCTAAAATTCTCATTAAGCTTAAAGTCCAAAAACCATTTTGTACTTAAGCTTATTCCCAAATTATTCTAGTCAAACTAGAATCTAATTCCTCTAATCATCATGCTCTTTGTGTGTGACCTATAGGCTCTCATAACGCTGGCAAGTGGACCTAAACTCTTTAGATACACAAGCAATGAGCGGCATCTAGCAATACATCATTGCTACCTAAGTTATGAGATAAGTCAAGATCCGACTAACCTTCCGTGACTACTATAATATATGACCGTGTCCTTCTATCCTTGATATCAGATTGATCAATGAGGCATAGACCGTGTCATCCTCGATCAATCTATGTGTTTCTTGATCCCTGAGTAAACTAACTCAAACAAATGAGCTCAATATCTCATATTGACTCATTCCATGCGTTTTAGTAGTTCTACTCAATCAAGGGGCCCACCGATATCACTCTCGTCATATGAGAGGGATAGATCCCATCTACATCACTCACATCCCTCCGCATAATTTGTTATATACCCAGTAATCGCCTTTATGGTCCACCCTGTTACGGGTGACGTTTGACGATACCAAAGTACATAACTCCTTATGTAGGGAACCGTAGTGACTTCAGGTCTCAGGACTATTCATACCAATAGTCACATGAGAAAGTTTATGACACTCATATAACGATCCATGAAACTTTCTCATGGCGGGTCAGTTCAGTATATATTCTCTAATATATACCCATGTGTCAACTTGATATCATATATCCATGACTTGTGAGATCAAGTCATCAATTGACCTACATGCTAGTCTTTATGTATTAATATTGCACTTGCATATTAATACTTGACTAGGAACATTTAGAAAGTGTTCTCTACAGCCTCTCATAATCAATTCTGCCAATTGATGTGCTGTAGATAAGAACCTACTTTTCTAGGGCATTACTATATTTAATTTAGTTGGCACAAGCAAGACTTAAATATAATAACCAATCCTTTGCCTTTATAGAATATGATACAAAATGTTCCCTATTCAACCATCACATGATTGGTTCTTAGGGCTATAACTAACAATCTCCCACTAGCACTAGTACCAATCACTATGATATCTAATACCTAGTGACCTAGTGTGACCATCATGCTTCCTCTGTGCCAAAGCCTTGGTCAATGGATCTGCGATGTTAGCTTCTGTCGGTACTCTGCATATCTTCACATCTCCTCTATCGATGATCTCTCGAATGAGATGGAAGCGCCGCAATATGTGTTTGGTCCGCTGATGTGATCGAGGTTCCTTAGCCTGTGCAATAGCCCCATTGTTGTCACAATAGAGGTCTATTGGATCTGCAATGCTAGGAACTACCCCAAGTTCACTGATGAACTTACGGAGCCAAACAGCCTCCTTTGCTGCATCAGATGCAGCAATATACTTCTATTGTAGAATCAAGAATCATGTCCTGCTTTGAACTCTTCCAGCTCACAACTCCACCATTCAGGCAAAACACGTACCCCGATTGCGATCTATAGTCATCCTTGTCTGTTTGGAAGCTTGCATCACTGTAACCCTTTACAGCTAGCTCCTCATTGCCTCCAAATATCAGGAAATATTCTTTCGTTCTTCATAAGTATTTAAGAATATTTTTGACTGCTATCCAGTGACTTTCACCTGGATCCGACTGGTATCTACTCGTCATGCTCAAAGCATACGAGACGTCAGGACGAGTACAAAGCATGGCGTACATGATAGACCCTATGGCAGACGCATAAGGGATCTTATCCATGCGATCTCTCTCCTCCTTAGAAGAGGGACATTGAGTCTCACACCATGTGATAAAGGCAGAAATCCTTTCTTGGAATTTTGCATAGCAAAATGATCTAGCACTTTATCAATGTATGTACTCTGACTTAGGCCAAGTAATCTTTTAGATCTATCTCTATAGATCTTGATGCCTAGAATATAGGCAGCTTCACCTAAGTCTTTCATCGAGAAACAATTCCCTAACCACATCTTCACAGACTGGAGTGAGGGAATATCATTTCCGATGAGAAGTATGTCATCTACATACAAGACAAGAAATACAACTGTGCTCCCACTATTTCTCTTGTAGACACAAGGTTCATCTTCATTCTTGATGAAACCAAACTCTTTGATTGCATCATCGAATCGAAGATTCCAACTTCGAGAGGCTTGCTTTAGTCCATAAATGGACCTTTGCAGTTTGCATACCTTTCCAAGATGCTTTGGATCTTCAAAACCCTCAGGCTGTGTCATGTACACATCCTCGAGTAGCTTTCCATTCAGAAAAGCGGTTTTGACATCCATCTGCCAGATCTCATAATCGTGGTAGGCTACAATAGCAAGTATGATCCGAATGGATTTAAGCATCGCAACTGGTGAAAAGGTTTCATCATAGTCAATACCATGAATTTGTTTGAATCCTTTAGCCACCAATCTACCTTTATAGGTATGCTTATTACCATCCATGTCAGTCTTTACTTTAAAGACCCACTTACACCCAATGGGTTTTACCCCTTCAAGTGGATCAACCAAGGTCCATACTTGGTTAGTGTACATGGATTCCATTTCGGATCTCATGGCCTCTAGCCATTTCTCGGAATCTGGGCTCATCATAGCTTCTTGATAGGATGTAGGCTCGTCAAGATCGACAAACAATACATCACCATTGTCACAAGAGAAAAGAATATCTCTCGGGTTGACGACGGATCCTGTCGATCTACGAAGAGGTTGGTCTACTTGAGCAGTGTTTGTTCCACAACTCTTTGGGCAACAATTTCCTCATCCACAACACTTTGTGGTTCCTGTTCATTTTCCATCGAAACCTTAGTGTTATCGTCATCTTGAACTTCTTCAAGATGAATTTTACTCCCACTAGTTTTTCTAGAAATAAATTCTCTTTCTAGAAAGACAGCATTTCTGGCAACAAACACCTTGCCAAGTGTGGGATAGTAAAAGTAATATCCCTTAGTTTCCTTGGGATATCCTACAAAATAACACTTATCTCATTTGGGTCCTAGTTTATCAGAGACTTGAAGACTTACATAAGCTACACAACACCAAATCTTTATAAAAGACATTTTGGGACTCTTCCCACCATATCGATATGGTGTCTTTTCTACTGATGGACGCGATTAAGTGTGAAAGCGGCTGTCTCTAGAGCTAGTCCCCAAAAGGAAGTAGGTAGATCAGTCTGGCTCATCATTGATCGTACCATATCTAATAGAGTACGATTTCTCCTCTCAGATACACCATTCCATTGTGGTGTTCCAGGGGGAGTGAGTTGGGATATTATCCCACACTCAGCCAGGTGATCACGAAACTCTTGACTAAGGTATTCACCACCTCGATCTGATCGAAGTAGCTTGATACGCTTACCAAGTTGGTTTTGTACTTCATTCTTGAATGCTTTGAACTTTTCAAAGGATTCTGACTTATGTCTCATCAAATATAAGTAGCCAAATCTACTCATATCATCAGTGAAAGTAATAAAGTACTTATAGCCTCCTCTGGCTTCGACATTGAAAGGCCCACATACATCAGTATGTATGAGTCCTAACAAGTCTGTCGCTCTCTCCATGTCCACTAAATGGAGTTTTAGTCATCTTTCCTAAAAGGCAAGATTCGCATACCTCATATGATTCAAAATCAAATGAGTCCAATAATCCATCTTTATGGAGTTGGGATATGCGTTTTTCATTTATGTGACCTAGGCGACAGTGCCAGAGATATGTTTGGTTCGAATCATTCGATTTGAACCGCTTGGTATTTACGTTATAAATTGGGTTTTCTAAATCTAGAACATAGAGACCATTCATAAGTGGTGCATTACAATAGAACATTTCATTCAAATAAATGGAACAACATTTGTCCTTTATTATAAAAGAAAAGTTTTTCTTGTCTAAACAAGATACAGAAATTATGTTCTTTGTCAATGCAGGTACATATAAGCACTCCTCTAGTTCTAAGATAAGCCCAGTGGGCAAAGACAAAGAATATGTTCCTACAGCTACAGCAGCAACTTTTGCGCCATTGCCTACTCGTAGGTCTACTTCGCTTTTTGCCATTTGTCTACTATTTCTCAGTCCCTGCACATTATTACAAATGTGAGATGCACATCCGGTATCTAATACCCATGTAGAAGAAATAGATAGATTAACTTCTATAACGTGTATACCTGAGGCAGAAGTCCCACTTCTTTTATTCTTTACTTCCTCAAGGTAGACTTTGCAGTTCCGCTTCCAGTGTCCAGTCTCACCGCAATGGAAGCAGTCCCCTTCCTTAGGTACTTTACCTTTACCCTTTGAAGTGGATGAATTGGCCTTGCCTTTGGCTTGGGTCTTACCCTTGCCTTTGCGCTTACCTTTGCCCTTCTTGACCATTAGTACGTTGCTAACTTTCTTCTTTGAGATTGGTTGTAGTTCTTAACATGCTGAGAATCTCAGGCAAAGGTTTATCAATTTCATTCATGTTATAATTCATGACGAATTGATTGTATGCTTCCGGCAACGATTGCAGGATAACCTCGGTTGCCAATTCTTGGCTCAGTGGAAAACCTAGTCTTTCAAGGTTCTCAACGTACCCAATCATTTTGAGTACGTGAGTTCCTACAGGTGTTCCTTCTTGCATCTTGCATGCAAAAAGAGCCTTAGACACTTCAAAACGCTCGTGCCTAGCTTGTCCTTGATATAGTTGTTTCAAATGATCAACCATATCATAGGCATCCATGTTCTCATGTTGCTTCTGAAGCTCAGAGTTCATGGTGGCAAGCATAAGACATGACACATCTAATGCGTCATCTTGATGCTTCTTATAAGCATCCTTTTCAGCACGAGTGGTATGGGCGGGTGTTTTCAGTGGTAGCTGCTCTAGGACATACTTTATGCGTTCTTGCTTGAGGATAATCCTCAAGTTCCTATACCAGTCAAGAAAGTTTGCTCCATTAAGCTTGTCCTTCTCAAGGACAGATCGCAAGTTGAGGGGGTGTGTCGTGTTAGATGTCATGGTGATCTACAACATTAAAATGCAAAGTTAAGTATCATACCTAAATCATTTAATTAGGCCTTTAATTAAATGAGGCTCCCACTAAATTCTCATAGCTACTATTTAGCTATAAATTTATATTGGATAAAGATCCACATCATAATTCGTCTTGAGTTAGCTTTGGCTAATCGCCCAAGACGTAGTATAATTAGGTAGGCAATCTTTTGCCAATTACATCTGATGTAACTCTTTAATAGCTTTGGTTAAGTTTTAGATTAGTTTAGTGTTTATTCCTAAACCAGCTTCCAGGCTGTGGCGAGGCACAGGGGCCTTCTTGGATATCGGAGCAACGACCACTTCTAAGACAAAGCTGATGTTCGGAAATCACATAAAACTAATTTTAAAACTTATGTTCAAAGCTAATATATGCCTCTACTTTCTTAACTAATTAAGAAAACTTAATTAAGTCTTAACCAAGTTTGATAGCGGGACATCACGATTGTCCACTCGCACTCTTCCAAGATAAAATGCATTGCTTTGCTTTGGCAAACCCAATAACAAATGATCGAGGAAGTAGTGAGTACCAAGCTTTGGTAGGCATATCGTTTTTGACTTATTAAGAAATAAACATGTATCATATACATATTAGCATACATCACATATAAGCTAAACTAATCATGCATCACATACAAGATAAACTAACATGCATCACATACATATTAAACTAAGCGTGTCATGGTTATGGCCCTTATTCTACAATCTTCTCAAGCCAATGAAAAGATTGATTGGTCAACCTAGGGATAGCATCTTCTCCTAAGTGCTTCCTTTTGGTTGTCTTGTGTGTTGACTTCCTCCTTGTAACCTCATCTTCCAATGGACCCTCCATCTTTGTTTTTGTACATTACAAAAGGAGAAATACTCGAGTTACATTCGAGTCTAAAACTAATTTTACAACAAGAATTTTAGGAGGAAGGCACGACACGCAGGCCGTATTTAAGAATTACAACACACACACATTCACAAACCTTTTGGGACTAGGCCATAACCATGCACCATGTCATTTTAACTTTTAAAAGACATTGGATATTTTATTATGTTTGACAATTGCTAATGCAATTATCAACTCATAATAAAATTTATCCTACTTCTATATCACATATAAAATAGAGAAAACCTATTTTATACGATCTTTCGCAAGTGGCTCTGATACCACTGTAGGGAATTCTTTATGCCAAATGGCATATGCGCAACGGAAAAATTAGGATCCCTTCCAAGTGATCCATGTGAAAGCAAACTCGTATAAAATAAATTTCTCTAAACCAAGCCTATCTTATAGGAGAGGATTACCTTTGTTGCGTGCCCTTGTTAATCCCGCTTCTTCCTTTTGTTTGTTGGATCTTTAGCACGTTCAAGTGTCCGTGCCTCTATATGTATCCACACGAGCAAGCTCTTGTCTCACAAAAGAAAACTAGAGGAGCTCTCCTTTACTTCTTGCTAGAGAAGTCCCTAAAGGAGAGGAAGCTAGGGAAAAGAGAAGGGAAGAAGAAGACTACTCTTCTTGCTACACTCACAAAAGCCACACAACAATAAGCTCTCAAGCTCTCTCCAAGCCTCAAGCTCCCAACAACCACACTCCACCAAAAACTCCACTTTGGCCGGCCACTCCATGGAGCCTTTTATAGGGTTGGAAAAACCCTTCCACCTCCTTCACATTCAATGCAATCCATTGCATTGAGACACACTCAAAAAGGATTTGGCTTCCTTTGGCGGCCACTTAAGGAGACAAAACCATTTTGTTTCCTTCCACCTTATCTAGCTTAGGTGGATGCTTAGGTGGCATGCTTATGTGGCATGCTTATGTGGCATTCATGCATGTTGAATTAATCTTATTAATTCAATTAAGCTTATGTTATCATATTGAATTAATCTTATTAATTCAATTAAGCTTATGTTATCATATTGAATTAATCTTATTAAATCAATGAGGTAACATATTGAATTAATCTCATTAAATCAATTAGCTAAAATTCTCATTAAGCTTAAAGTCCAAAAACCATTTTGTACTTAAGCTTATTCCCAAATTATTCTAGTCAAACTAGAATACTCTAATTCCTCTAATCATCATGCTCTTTGTGTGTGACCCTATAGGCTCTCATAACGTTGGCAGTGGACCTAAACTCCTTTAGATACACAAGCAATGAGCGACATCTAGCAATACATCATTGCTACCCAAGTTATGAGATAAGTCAAGATCCGACTAACCTTTCCGTGACTACTATAATATATGACCGTGTCCTTCTATCCTTGATATCAGATTGATCAATGAGGCATAGACCGTGTCATCCTCGATCAATCTATGTGTTTCTTGATCCCTGAGTAAACTAACTCAAACAAATGAGCTCAATATCTCATATTGACTCATTCGAGCATGGCCATGCGTTTTAGTAGTTCTACTCAATCAAGGGGCCCACCGATATCACTCTTGTCATATGAGAGGGATAGATCCCATCTACATCACTCACATCCCTCCGCATAATTTGTTATATACCCAGTAATCGCCTTTATGGTCCACCCTGTTACGGGTGACGTTTGACGATACCAAAGTACATAACTCCTTATGTAGGGAACCGTAGTGACTTGTGTCCGAGGACTATTCATACCAATAGTCACATGAGAAAGTTTATGACACTCATATAACGATCCATGAAACTTTCTCATGGCGGGTCGATTCAGATATATTCTCTAATATATACCCATGTGTCAACTTGATATCATATATCCATGACTTGTGAGATCAAGTCATCAATTGACCTACATGCTAGTCTTTATGTATTAATATTGCCCTTGCATATTAATACTTGACTAGGAACATTTAGAAAGTGTTCTCATAGTGTTCTCTCATAATCAATTCACAATTGATGTCTTGTAGATAAGAACCTACTTTTCTAGGCATTACTATATTTAATTTAGTGCACAAGCAAGACTTAAATATAATAACCAATCCTTTGCCTTTATAGAATATGATACAAAATGTTCCCTATTCAACCATCACATGATTGGTTCTTAGGGCTATAACTAACAATCTCCCACTAGCACTAGTACCAATCACTATGATATCTAATACCTAGTGACCTAGTGTGACCATCATTCTTCCTCCGTACAAAGCCTTGGTCAATGGATCCGCGAATGTTAGCTTCGCTCGGTACTGCATATCCTCACATCTCCTCTATCGATGATCTCTCGAATGAGATGAGCATGTGTGTTTGGTCCACGATGTGATCGAGGTTCCTTAGCTGCAATAGCCCCATTGTTGTCACAATAGAGGTCTATTGGATCTGCAATGCTAGGAACTACCCCAAGTTCAATGAACTTCATGGAGCCAAACAACCTCCTTTCACGTGATCGGATGCGCAATATACTCGGCTTCTATTGTAGAATCAACAACCGTGTCCTGCTTTGAACTCTTCCAGCTCACAGCTCCACCATTCAGGCAAAACACGTACCCCGATTGCGATCTATAGTCATCCTTGTCTGTTTGGAAGCTTGCATCACTATAACCCTTTACAGCTAGCTCCTCATTGCCTCCAAATATCAGGAAATATTCTTTCGTTCTTCGTAAGTATTTAAGAATATTTTTGACTGCTATCCAGTGACTTTCACCTGGATCCGACTGGTATCTACTCGTCATGCTCAAAGCATACGAGACGCCGTGACGAGTACAAAAGCATGGCGTACATGATAGACCCCTATGGCGCGATGCATAAGGGATCTTATCCATGCGATCTCTCTCCTCCTTAGAAGAGGGACATTGAGTCTTCGAAAGACTCACACCATGTGATAAAGGCAGAAATCCTTTCTTGGAATTTTGCATAGCAAAACGATCTAGCACTTTATCAATGTATGTACTCTGACTTAGGCCAAGTAATCTTTTAGATCTATCTCTATAGATCTTGATGCCTAGAATATAGGCAGCTTCACCTAAGTCTTTCATCGAGAAACAATTCCCTAACCACATCTTCACAGACTGGAGTGAGGGAATATCATTTCCGATGAGAAGTATGTCATCTACATACAAGACAAGAAATACAACTGTGCTCCCACTATTTCTCTTGTAGACACAAGGTTCATCTTCATTCTTGATGAAACCAAACTCTTTGATTGCATCATCGAATCGAAGATTCCACTGAGAGGCTTGCTTTAGTCCATAAATGGACCTTTGCGCTTTGCATACCTTTCAGATGCTTTGGATCTTCAAAACCTCGTTGTGTGTCATGTACACATCCTCGAGTAGCTTCATTCGTAAAAGCGGTTTTGACATCCATCCGCCAGATCTCATAATCGTGGTAGGTCGCAATAGCAAGTATGATCCGAATGGATTTAAGCATCGCGAATCGTGAAAAGGTTTCATCATAGTCAATACCATGAATTTGTTTGAATCCTTTAGCCACCAATCTACCTTTATAGGTATGCTTATTACCATCCATGCCGCTTTACTTTAAAGACCCACTTACACCCAATGGGTTTTACCCCTTCGTGGATCAACCAAAGTCCATACTTGGTTAGTGTACATGGATTCCATTTCGATCTCATGGCCTCTAGCCATTTCTCTAACTGGCTCATCATAGCTTCTTGATAGGATGTAGGCTCGCCAAGATCGATAAGCAATACATCACCATTACCAAGAGAAAAGAATATCTCGGGTTGACGACGGATCCTATCGATCTACGAAGAGGTTGGTCTACTTGAATGTGTTTGTTCCACAACTCTTTGGGCAACAATTTCATCCACAACACTTTGTGGTTCCTGCTCATTTTCCATCAAGCCTTAGTGTTATCTTCATCTTGAACTTCTTCAAGATGAATTTTACTCCCACTAGTTTTTCTAGAAATAAATTCTCTTCTAGAAAGACAAAGATTTCGCAACAAACACCTTGCCAAGTGAATATCCCTTAGTTTCCTTGGGATATCCTACAAAATAACACTTATCCGATTTAGGTCCTAGTTTATCCGAGACTTGACGTCTTACATAAGCTTCACAACCCCAAATCTTTATAAAAGACATTTTGGGACTCTTCCCACCCATATCGATATGGTGTCTTTTCTCTACGGCTTTGATGGGACGCGATTAAGTGAAAGCTACCGTCTAGAGCTAGTCCCCAAAAGGAAGTAGGTAGATCACCTGCTCATCATTGATCGTACCATATCTAATAGAGTACGATTTCTCCTCTCGGATACACCATTCCATTGTGGTGTTCCAGGAGTGAGTTGGGATATTATCCCACACTCACCAGTGATCACGAAACTCTTGACTAAGGTATTCACCACCTCGATCCGATCAAGTAGCTTAATACGCTTACCAAGTTGGTTTTGTACTTCATTCTTGAATGCTTTGAACTTTTCAAAGGATTCGACTTATGTCTCATCAAATATAAGTAGCCAAATCTACTCATATCATCGCTGAAAGTAATAAAGTACTTATAGCCTCCTCTGCTTCGACATTGAAAGGCCCACATACATCAAGATGTATGAGTCCTAACAAGTGTGTCGCTCTCTTTCCATGTCCACTAAATGGAGTTTTAGTCATCTTTCCTAAAAGGCAAGATTCGCATACCTCATATGATTCAAAATCAAATGAGTCCAATAATCCATCTTTATGGAGTTGGGATATGCGTTTTTCATTTATGTGACCTAGGCGACAAAGATGTAGAGATATGTTTGGTTCAAATCATTCGATTTGAACCGCTTGTATTTACGTTATAAATTGGGTTTTCTAAATCTAGAACATAGAGACCATTCATAAGTGGTGCATTACAATAGAACATTTCATTCAAATAAATGGAACAACATTTGTCCTTTATTATAAAAGAAAAGTTTTTCTTGTCTAAACAAGATACAGAAATTATGTTCTTTGTCAATGCAGTACATATAAGCACTCCTCTAGTTCTAAGATAAGCCCAAAGGGGCAAAGACAAAGAATATGTTCCTACAACAAAGACAACTTTGCGCCATTGCCTACTCAGAGGTCTACTTCACTTTGCCATTTGTCTACTATTTCACCCTCGCACATTAGTACAAATGTGAGATGCACATCCGTATCTAATACCCATGTAGAAGAAATAGATAGATTAACTTCTAGTGTATACCGAGGCGTAAGTCCCACTTCTTTTATTCTTTACTTCCTCAAGGTAGACTTTGCAGCCGCTCCGAGGTCCGGCCTCACCGCAATGGAAGCAGCCCCTTCCTTAGGTACTTTACCTTTACCCTTTGAAGTGGATGAATTGGCCTTGCCTTTGGCTTGGGTCTTACCCTTGCCTTTGCGCTTACCTTTGCCCTTCTTGACCATTAGTACGTTGCATTAACTTTCTTCTTGAGATTTGGTTCTGAGCTTCTTAACATGCCGAGAATCTCAGTGCAAAGGTTTATCAATTTCATTCATGTTATAATTCATGACGAATTGATTATATGCTTCCTAACGCGATTGCGTGATAACATCGGTTGCCAATTCTTGGCTCCTGGAAAACCTAGTCTTTCAAGGTTCTCAACGCATCCAATCATTTTGAGTACGTGAGTTCCTACAGTGTTCCTTCTTGCATCTTGCATGCAAAAAGAGCCTTAGACACTTCAAAACGCTGCGTGCCTAGCTTGTCCTTGATATAGTTGTTTCAAATGCTCAACCATATCATAGGCATCCATGTTCTCATGTTGCTTCAAGCTCGGAGTTCATGGTGGCAAGCATAAGACATGACACATCTAATCGCCATCTTGATGCTTCTTATAAGCATCCTTTTCAAAGACGAGTGGCGCATGGGCGGGTGTTTCAGGGTAGACTGCTCTAGGACATACTTTGCGTTCTTGTTTGAGGATAATCCTCAAGTTCCTATACTACCAAGAAAGTTCGCTCCATTGAGCTTGTCCTTCTCAAGGACAGATCGCAAGTTGAGGGGTGTGTCGTGTTAGATGACATGGTGATCTACAACATTAAAATGCAAAGTTAAGTATCATACCTAAATCATTTAATTAGGCCTTTAATTAAATGAGGCTCTACTAAATTCTCATAGCTACTATTTAGCTATAAATTTATATGGGATAAAGATCCACATTATAATTGCCTTGAGTTAGCTTTGGCTAATCGCCCAAGACGTAGTATATAATTAGGTAGGCAATCTTGCCAATTACATCTGATGTAACTTTAATAGCTTTGGTTAAGTTTTAGATTAGTTTAGTGTTTATTCCTAAACCTTCCAGTCCGTGGCAGGCACAGGCCTTCTTGATATCTGAGCAACGCACCACTTCTAAGACAAAGCCGATGTTCTAAATCACATAAAACTAATTTTAAAACTTATGTTCAAAGCTAATATATGCCTCTACTTTCTTAACTAATTAAGAAAACTTAATTAAGTCTTAACCAAGTTTGATAGCGGGACATCACGATTGTCCACTCGCACTCTTCCAAGATAAAATGCATTGCTTTGCTTTGGCAAACCCAATAACAAATGATCGAGGAAGTAGTGAGTACCAAGCTTTGGTAGGCATATCGTTTTTGACTTATTAAGAAATAAACATGTATCATATACATATTAGCATACATCACATATAAGCTAAACTAATCATGCATCACATACAAGCTAAACTAACATGCATCACATACATATTAAACTAAGCGTGTCATGGTTATGGCCCTTATTCTACAATCTTCTCAAGCCAATGAAAAGATTGATTGGTCAACTTAGGGATAGCATCTTCTCCTAAGTGCTTCCTTTTGGTTGTCTTGTGTGTTGACTTCCTCCTTGTAACCTCATCTTCCAATGGACCCTCCATCTTTGTTTTTGTACATTACAAAAGGAGAAATACTCGAGTTACATTCGAGTCTAAAACTAATTTTACAACAAGAATTTTAGGAGGAAGGCACGACACGCAGGCCGTATTTAAGAATTACAACACACACACATTCACAAACCTTTTGGGACTAGGCCATAACCATGCACCATGTCATTTTAACTTTTAAAAGACATTGGATATTTTATTATGTTTGACAATTGCTAATGCAATTATCAACTCATAATAAAATTTATCCTACTTCTATATCACATATAAAATAGAGAAAACCTATTTTATACGATCTTTCGCAAGTGGCTCTGATACCACTGTAGGGAATTCTTTATGCCAAATGGCATATGCGCAACGGAAAAATTAGGATCCCTTCCAAGTGATCCATGCGAAAGCAAACTCGTATAAAATAAATTTCTCTAAACCAAGCCTATCTTATAGGAGAGGATTACCTTTGTTGCGTGCCCTTGTTAATCCCGCTTCTTCCTTTTGTTTGTTGGATCTTTAGCACGTTCAAGTGTCCGTGCCTCTATATGTATCCACACGAGCAAACTCTTGTCTCACAAAAGAAAACTAGAGGAGCTCTCCTTTACTTCTTGCTAGAGAAGTCCCTAAAGGAGAGGAAGCTAGGGAAAAGAGAAGGGAAGAAGAAGACTACTCTTCTTGCTACACTCACAAAAGCCACACAACAATAAGCTCTCAAGCTCTCTCCAAGCCTCAAGCTCCCAACAACCACACTCCACCAAAAACTCCACTTTGGCCGGCCACTCCATGGAGCCTTTTATAGGGTTGGAAAAACCCTTCCACCTCCTTCACATTCAATGCAATCCATTGCATTGAGACACACTCAAAAAGGATTTGGCTTCCTTGTTTGGCCGGCCACTTAAGGAGACAAAACCATTTTGTTTCCTTCCACCTTATCTAGCTTAGGTGGATGCTTAGGTGGCATGCTTATGTGGCATTCTTATGTGGCATTCATGCATGTTGAATTAATCTTATTAATTCAATTAAGCTTATGTTATCATATTGAATTAATCTTATTAATTCAATTAAGCTTATGTTATCATATTGAATTAATCTTATTAAATCAATGAGGTAACATATTGAATTAATCTCATTAAATCAATTAGCTAAAATTCTCATTAAGCTTAAAGTCCAAAAACCATTTTGTACTTAAGCTTATTCCCAAATTATTCTAGTCAAACTAGAATACTCTAATTCCTCTAATCATCATGCTCTTTGTGTGTGACCCTATAGGCTCTCATAACGTTGGCAGTGGACCTAAACTCTTTTAGATACACAAGCAATGAGCGGCATCTAGCAATACATCATTGCTACCCAAGTTATGAGATAAGTCAAGATCCGACTAACCTTTCCGTGACTACTATAATATATGACCGTGTCCTTCTATCCTTGATATCAGATTGATCAATGAGGCATAGACCGTGTCATCCTCGATCAATCTATGTGTTTCTTGATCCCTGAGTAAACTAACTCAAACAAATGAGCTCAATATCTCATATTGACTCATTCGAGCATGGCCATGCATTTTAGTAGTTCTACTCAATCAAGGGGCCCACCGATATCACTCTCGTCATATGAGAGGGATAGATCCCATCTACATCACTCACATCCTCTCGCATAATTTGTTATATACCCAGTAATCGCCTTTATGGTCCACCCTGTTACGGGTGACGTTTGACGATACCAAAGTACATAACTCCTTATGTAGGGAACCGTAGTGACTTCAGGTCTGAGGACTATTCATACCAATAGTCACATGAGAAAGTTTATGACACTCATATAACGATCCATGAAACTTTCTCATGGCGGGTCAGTTCAGTATATATTCTCTAATATATACCCATGTGTCAACTTGATATCATATATCCATGACTTGTGAGATCAAGTCATCAATTGACCTACATGCTAGTCTTTATGTATTAATATTGCCCTTGCATATTAATACTTGACTAGGAACATTTAGAAAGTGTTCTCTACAGCCTCTCATAATCAATTCTGCCAATTGATGTGCTGTAGATAAGAACCTACTTTTCTAGGGCATTACTATATTTAATTTAGCTGGCACAAGCAAGACTTAAATATAATAACCAATCCTTTGCCTTTATAGAATATGATACAAAATGTTCCCTATTCAACCATCACATGATTGGTTCTTAGGGCTATAACTAACACGCCCACCATCCCCTCTCTTTGAGCCGACAGCAAGCTTCAAGTTGGGAGCTTGTTGGTTGGTCCTAGATAGAGGAGAGTTTTGATTATATACTTCCTCTTGTTCGGAGCGAGAAAGGAAAGGAAGATCGTGATCTAGGAGGCTTCGACTTTTGGAAGATCGTCGCCCACACGACGTCCAAAAGGAGGAAGGACATACAATAGAAGATCGAGAGGTATAAATTTTGCTTGTTTATATTCTTTTGTATTATGTCTATAATTGTTTTTCAATTATATGCATGTGGTATGTTTTGTTTTGTGGCTAAATTAACTTGGACCTCGAATACAAAAACAAATGCCGGCGATCCGTACATCGTCTATTCCGCGGCTAATCGTAGAATTGAGGTTGGTTGCTTGAACAACAAATTTGTTCAAGTGACTACTCTAATCGAATAGCACGATGATGAAATGGTAGCTTGGGTGATCCATCCTTGTCAAAGATAAATTTTTTTTATCCAGGGACGTAGAAGGGATCACCATGAACAAGCGACCGAGTTGAAGTGGGAAGCGAAGTTTCCTACCTTCAACTTTGTCATGATAGATTTCGTACGAGGTTTAAGGTGCCTTTATACCAAAAGGATCCTATTTTGGACATAGCAAGCCGTACTAACGGCTTTTGCCCAAAACCTATCGGGTAGGTTATACTCGTTTAGCATTGTCCTAGCAGCTTCTTGTAGGGTTCTATTTTTACATTCGACTAGACCATTTTTTTGTGGGTTTCTAGGACACAACAATTCATGGTGATATCCGTTTAGGTTATAGAAATCTGTAAACCTGTAGTTTTCGAATTCACCACCATGATCGCTCCTAAGTCTTTTAATTTTAAGGTTCTTTTGATTTTAGATTAGTTTAAACAAGTTGATGAGTTGATCTAGGGAATCACTTTTATGTTTGATGAACCTAACCCAGGAAAACCTAGAATAGTCATCAATTATGACTAAGAATAATTGACTACCATTAAGTGACTTAGCTCCATGTGAATCGAATAGATCCATATGTAGGAGCTCAAGAACACTTTTGGTTCGTTCTTGATTAGTTAGTTGATGTTGTGTCCTAGATTGTTTGCCTTGTTGACAAGCATTACAAATTTTATTGTCCAAGTTATTAAGGTTGGGCAAACCTCTGACTAAGCCACTCTGACTCATCTTGTGGACGAGTCTTGGGCGTGAGTGACTGAGTCGTGGGTGTTAGTGAAATCAACCCGTGATATGGTTTTGATGTGTGTGGCAAAGGGTTTAAGTTAGGATGCTTGGATTTTGATATGTACGTTGGAGTCTTGGAGGACTTAGCGCACATGGAGCATTGGCGAGTTTTACCTCTCATGACTCAGTCTTTGAGTCGGCGAAGGATGACTTTGCGGAAGCCGTGCGCTTGGAGCATCCGAGGGACCACCGGACGAGGAGATTGGAGTGAAGCCAGAGGAAGTAGACTTCAGGGCGAGACGCGAATGATGGCGCTGTAGAGCCGTGCGCTTGGCGCATCCGAGGGACGTGGCCGGATGAAGACAACTTCAAAGGCGAGGGACTCCAAGGGATGAGAGTGAGCGAATGTAACCCGGGAAGGGGTAGCACACTTAGGTGAAACTTGGCCAATTGGCTAAGTGTCAGATGGGATTTCCTGACACCAGTCGACTGCCATGTAATGGTAGTCGACTACTCTAAGTCGACTCTGACTCGACTAGTGTTCGAGTCCGATTCATGTGCCAACAGTCGACTGCCATGGATTGACAGACAACTACGAGACCACCAGTCGACTGATGAAGGAATCAGTCGACTGGTTGCAAGGGTTTTGGGCACAGAATGGAGTGTCCGCTTCCAGCACTCGACTGATAGCTCCATCAGTTGACTGATGGCAATATCAGTCGACTGATGTGGGAGTAGTTGGATGAAATCTAATGTGGAAGAAGCCGTTATTGGGCAACGACTACGGGATCAGTCGATTGATCAGGGGCATCAATCAACTGGTCCTGTGTCAACGGAATGAAACCCTCTTCCTCTATAAAGAGGAAGGGTGAGGGGCTTTGGGGGCCTAATGCTTCAACTCATAACATCTCCTAAAGTGCTCTAAGGGTTTTCCACTCTTCTACTTGTGTTAATTCTCATTCCATTGTAAGAAGAGTGAATTCTTGTAAAGAGGTTACCTCCACCTAGCTTGGTGCAAAGGAGAGAATAGTGAAAGCTTGCGGAGTGATTCACCATGGACGAATCGGACCGTTGATTAGCGGCAAGGTCGTGAACCACGTTACATTGCGGTGTTAGCGTTTGTGTTTCTATTCTTCCTTTGCTTTGTCTTTATTTGTGTGTATTTGTATATTCCGCTTGCGCTAATAGTTTTGTAGACGAGCAACGAACAAACGACTTCCACCGTCTACGATAAAGGATATTCACCCCCCCTCTAGCCAACCAACATCTTCCCTACAGTGGGTGCCACAACCAAGATTCCTCTTGCTGTGTCATAAGACACTTGGTTGAGGAGTTAAGTAGATTAATAGTATAGATGTTGCTATTCCTAGTTCTTTTAATGTTTGTTATAGAGGTTTCATTTGTTTTAATTACGCATTTTTTTTCTAGGAATATGACGTTATAGTTATTATCACACAGTTGACTTATGCTAAGTAAATTATATTCGAAATTTTCAACTAGTAAAACATTTTGAATGATAAAGTTTGAGTTGAGCTCAATATCACCTGATCCGATGATTTTGAGCTTGTCTTTGTTTCCAAAGGCTATCAATCCTTGCCGCTTGCATCAATGCTTTAAAAACTTAAGTTGATCCCCGGTCATGTGTCGGGAGCAACCACTATCCAACATCCATTGATCCTACATGCAAGGTAATTGGATTGGATATTGGAATTTAAAATTTGGTTGTAAATTATTAGACCTAGATCATTTCACCCATTTCTACATGATCAAACATGTTATCCATATATGTTCTTGTGAGATGAATTCAATTTTACTTGATTAATTTTAATGAATCGAAACTAATTAACTTTGCGTTAGATTCGGATTTGACCCTAAGCTCATCAAGTCACCTTTTCAAGATCTTGGCTTCCAGGTCGTGATGAGGCACAGGGGCCTTCTTTGATCAGAAAAATGACCACTTCCTTAGACAAAGCCAATTTTGAGAAAATAGTAACTTGACTTACTTAAGACTACTTCCTAGTCTAACTAGTCTAGGATACGGCGATGTAGCTTCAGCTAGTTCCACACGGTCAAGTGAACCAAACTAGATACGACTTATCTAGCTCGAGTACTCAAGACTTTGCTTTCCTAGCATACTATCATCTCGTCGCATTCTGGTACTATTGTTATCAAGTATTGACGAGTTATAGTCCCTATCTAACCATTCTAAAAAAAAAGAAAGAGAAACTAAGCATGCAATTTCTAAGTAGTAGCACGAACATGTTTTGTACTAGCTCACCTTGGACCATTTAAATGGTTCGGTCTTTTCTCATAGTGGATTTGGTCCTTGGGAACCCAGTACTAGTTGGATCCTAATTGAGAAATCAAAGTGGTCTTAGGGACCCATGCTTGGACATGTATTCTATTTCGACTTACGATTGACATATATGACTTGTTAGTCGTGTTTGAGCTAAACCCAAGCCCGACCTTGTTGTACACGGCCCTTTGCGATCTAAGTATGAGGTCAAGTCCCTTGGATCCCAAAGTGAACCTTTCCAACGTGTTCCTAAGATCTTTGACTTGACTTTTCAAAAGTGAGTTCTCAACTTCGAGCTTTTCAACTCGAGTTGAGTCCTTCTCTTGAACTTGACTAGTCAAAGAGGTTAGGGAGACCTCATGTTTAAGGAGTTTAACCTCCTCGAACAGGGTCTCAACCTTGGACTCGAACTTAGCTAACTTTCTAGTTAGAAACTTAATTGCATTGTATAAGGTACTAATGAGAGACCGACTTACCTTGAGAGTTTCTATTGAACCGGATGCGTATCCATGGCTTGTCTTGAATAGAGATTCGTAGTCCGACACGTCCTCGAGTTCAGATTCGAACTCTGGCTCCGATTCGGTTGGTTTAGCCATGATGACGAGGTCATCGTCTTCTTCCTCCGATGCCTCTTTCCATGTAGCATTGAGCGTCTTTTTGAACTTCGGTACTTTGTTTTTAAGCTTCGGGCATTCCGACTTGATATGTCCGAACCTATTGCATTCATAGCACCTAACGTTAGAACTAGTTTTAGATTTACCATCATTGGGTTGAGTGACGGGTTGTCTTCGGCTCTTGATCATCCTCCAAACTAGGTTGACTAGTTCGGTCTCCATCTCCGAATCGACCTCCGACTTATACTCGTCCTCTTCATCCTTCAGGGGTGGCTTACTTGCGGGCTTCTTCTTTTGACCTGCAATGAGAGCTATACCTTTCTCGGGTACCGAGTTAGACTGCTCGTAGAGTTCAAATTTTTAAAATAATTCATCTAACCTAATTTTTTATAAGTCCTTAGAGACCTTGTAGGCATTGACCAAGGATGCCCACAAGGTAGTCCTAGGAAATGAGTTCAAGACGTAGCTTATTAGGTCGTGGTTTTCGACCTTTTGTCCGATGGCGTGCAAGTTGTTGACGATGTCTTGACCTCGGGCATGTAGTTGAGTTGTGTTCTCATGTTCCTGCATTTTTAAGTTATATTATTTATTAAAATGAAGGTCCTATTTGCATACCTTTGCTTCGTCGGTTCCTTCGTGCAATTCCACTAATTTGGTCCACATGTCCTTTGCACTGATGAAGGGGCCGACGTGATTAAGCTCCTCCTTGGACAAGCCACATTGAAGGATTTGAGTCGCCTTGGCGTCGGCTTCAACTTGTCTTTTTGTAGCATTGGTCCATTGGTCATAATACAAAGATTCACCCACTTTATTAGTAGGAAGTGTGAATCCCGTTTGGATTATGATCCACATCTCGATTTGGATCTTAAGGAAGCACTCCATCCGACCCTTCTAATAACGGAAGTCATCTCCATTGTAAAATGGAGGTCAGACGGTGCTAAAACCCTCGAGATGGGCCATTGATACAAAAAATAGCAAGAAGAACGAAGAACAAAACCTAGCAACGACAAAAACAAGCGGAATGTACCAAGACTCGCATCTTGGATTAATAGTGCAGTAGAAAATCTAATTGAATGAAGAAGCTTGTAAAAAATTCAAAATAAATAGAAATAAAAAAGAAAATAAATCTGTAAAAAAAACTAGATTGGTGGTTTCACCAAATCTTAGCATCCCCAGCTTTGATACAAATTGTTGGATCATTTAGAGCGCTAGAGGGGGGGGGGGTGAATAGCGCAAGACAAAATTCGTTCGTTCATTTGATATAAAATAATGCGAGTGAGAGTAAATGCAGCAGAAAGAAAAAGTACTCATTTGTTTTTACTTGGTTCACAGCCTCCGGCTACTAGTCAAAGGCCCTAACGGTCCTAAACCGCGTACGGACGACAAAACACTAAAAACACTCCTCCTCGTTAGAGGAAGGAGTAGGCGAATACAATCGATGAAAAATCTCAAGGTAGAGGGACACTCCCCCTCTCCTTTTTATGATTAAAACACGATAAAAAGATAGACGACAATAAAAGAGAATAACAACGACTGAATAAAGTAATGAAAATTAAGCACTTAAATCGTCAAAGGTCACTTAAAGGTCAGAGAAGAGTATCATAACGGAGGCTTTTTAGAGAGCTTTAGATGATGGAAATAGGGTGGAGAAGCCCTACTTTTATAGCCTTGGAAACCCTAGATGTTCACATCTTCAACCAATGAGAGCAAGCCTCCTATCCCTTCAAAAATGGAGATAAGATTTGACTCTCCTCGAAGCTGATCCTTGACCAACAGTCGACTGCTATCCTTACCAATCGATTGCTGATGGATCAGTTGACTGATACAAGCCCTCAGTCGACTGATGAAAGGTCTCTCAACTGCAACGAAGAGTTAGCTTGAAAATACAGTTAAAACAGGTAAATTAAATGGCCATACACCATCCGATCTCGACTTAGACCTTCCATGGGAGGTCTTGGCCGGATCGTCGCCTAAGAATGTCCCCGTAAAGAGGACACGACCTTCCTTGCACTCACTCACACAATCTTACCTCTTTCATTTACCTTGTAGCTTCTACTTCCGATCTTCCTCCTGATTCCTTCGGCTCCCTCCGAAGTCATCCCGGTGTCGCCCGACAACCATGGCTCCCTCTGGGTGTCGCTGACCTTTAGCTCTAGCTTTAGTACTTTTCTACACACTTGATTTAGCTCGTGAGATAACAAAATGAGCTTAACTTTGTATCGTTTGCTATAATCAAAACTCAGGTTCGACTTAGTTGCCTACTGCACCAACAATCTCCCCCTTTTTGATCTATGGAAAACCCATACAAAGTTAAGGAAATAATATGCATGAAGAATAATAATATGCATGAAGAATCAAAGATTAAGTAGGAGTAATAGAGACTTTCTTCTAAGTACTCCTTGGAGACCTCCCTTGTAGGGTGAGTCTTGAAAGAAGATCTTAATCCTCCCCCTTGATGTTTGCTATTTAGAAAGAGTTTAAGTAATTAAAATTTACTTAAAGTTGGCCTTAGAATTATAAAATAAGTTTAAGTTAAGAAGATTTCTTAACTTGACCTTTCTCCTCCTTTCTCAAGTAAAACATTAACGTTTGGCCATAAGAATATAGAATTAAGTTACTAGTTAAGTTATCAAAAAATGATGCCTTAACTTTGAATTTTTCTCCCCCTTTTGCCATAAATTTGAAAGAGGGGTTTTGAAAAAAAAATAATATAAGTATTAAGTTTAAGTTCCAAGTCCAAGCATATTCCATATTATATTGAAAATAATATACTAAAAATAAGCTCATTTATTAAATGTTCAACTCTTATTTGACTTGATTGATATGAAAGATCAATAAGTCCTGGTCAGAGTCGGTTAATATATATGATTATACTCCGTGGTTCATGGCGATGCACTAGCTCTACATATGGAACCAGGAGTAAGGTCCTAACATCTCACGCCCATCTACGTGGCTAAGTATACAAACACATTAGTCCTATATGTTGTGAGATGTATTAGCTCCTTAAATCTATAGGTGCATAATATGTAGAGTAAGCCCTAAGCTAGTTCCATTAACATGAAAAGAGAAGTAAATACTGGAGTATATAAAAAGAATGCAAGTCCTACTCTTTTACGCACATGCTTAATTTGTGTCATAGTAGACTAAATTTGGCTTCAGGTAGTGGTTTGGTAAAAAGATCAACTAGGTTTGACTTGGATTCCACATATTTGAGTTTAATGGTTCCGTTAGCTACATGTTCTCAAATAAAGTGGTGTTTAACTTCTATATGTTTGGTCCTAGAATGGCAAATAGGATTTTTGGTTAGGTTGATGGAGCTAATATTATCTATGTGAGATTTAATATTGTTGAAGTTTAAGTTAATGTCTTGGAGAGTGTGCTTCATCCAAAGAAGCTGAGCTATAGACTCACCCATAGCGACGTATTCGGCTTCGGTGGTAGATAAAGCAACACAGTGTTGCTTCCTACTGCACCAACTCACTAGACTCATGCCGAGAAGTTGACAACAACCACTCGTGCTCTTCCTATCGAGTTTACTACCGGCACAGTCCGAGTTTGAGTAGACGATTAGTTCGAACTCGATAGATCTAGGGTACCAAATACCTACGCTTAGCGTGCCCTTTAGATACCTAAGGATACAGTTAACTAAAGTTAGGTGAGACTCCTTGGCACAGGTTTGAAACCTTGCACACATACTTACCGTGAATAAAATGTCGAGTCGACTCTTGGTTAAGTATAGAAGACTCCCTATCGCACTCCTATAGTATTTTAGGTCGATGTGCTTTCCTTCTAAGTCCTATCCTATATTGACATTATTTGCCATGTGTGTATTGAAGGTTTTAGCGTCTTGCATTCCAAAATGTTTAATTAATTCTCTAGTATATTTTTGTTGATGTAAATATATTCCATCCTTAGTTTCTTTAATTTGTAGTCCTAGAAAGAAACTCAATTCACCTACTAAATTCATTTCAAATTCACTTTCCTTAGGTGAAATGAATTCATTTAGTAGGATCGAATTGGTTGTTCCGAAAATGATATTGTCTACGTAAATTTGGGCTATGAAGATTTCAATACCTACGATTTTTACGAAGAGGGTTGGATCGACTAGGCCTTGGTTAAACCCTTTAGACTTAAGATAAATTGAAAGTCTCTCGTACCAGGCTCGAGGAGCTTGTTTGAGTCCATAGAGAGCTTTCTTTAGTTTATGGACATGGTCGGATTTATCTAGGCTTTCGAATCCTGGGGGTGGCTAACGTACACTTCTTCTTTAATAAGTCCATTTAAAAACACTGACTTGAAATCCATTTGAAATAACTTAAATCCTCAATGTGCAGCGTAGGCTAACAACATTCGGATGGATTCTAGTCTAGCTACGGGGGCATAAGTTTCATCATAATCTAATCCTTCTACTTGACTGAAATCTTTGGCGACTTACCTTGCTTTATTTCTAACTACTTCACCTTTGTCATTAAGTTTGTTTCAGAAGACCCACCTTGTTCCAATAACTGATTTATCTTTAGGTGGTGGTACTAATTCCCAAACCTTGTTCCTAGTGAATTGAGCTAGCTCTTCTTGCATTGTAATAATCCAATTGGGATCAAGAAGAGCTTGTTCAATGGTTTTGCGTTCGACTTTCGAAATCAAGGAGATTTGACTAAGGTTTCTATAAGATGATCTAGTTCGAACCCCTAAGTTAGGATCACCTAGCACTTGGTCGATAGGATGATTCGTTTGAATTCTAATTTAACTTGGGTTAGGGTCACCTATGACTTGGTCGACTGGATGACTCGTTGGACTTGGGTTAGGATTAATACTAGACTCGATCTCAGGGTCGGAGTCGAGTTTGGTATGAGTCGGTTCGCTAGTTCGTGTTGCTACAGGTTTTGTAGGTTTGTGTCCATCAAACACTACATTAATAGTCTCTTCAACTCTAAGGGTGTCATGATTGTATACCCTATAGGCTCTACTTGTAGTGGAGTATCCTAGGAAAATTCCGGTAGATGTTTTGGAGGTGAACTTTCCTAGGTAATCCTTAGTGTTCAAGATATGTACCTTACATCCAAATACCCTAAAGTACTTGTTGTTAGGTACTTTGTCGTGATAGATTTCGTACGAGGTCTTAAGATGCCTTTTTACCAAAAGGATCATATTTTGGACATAGCAAGCCGTACTAACGACTTCTGCCCAAAACCTATCGGGGAGGTTATACTCGTTTAGCATTGTCCTAGCGACTTCTTGTAGGGTTCTATTTTTACGTTCAACTAGACCGTTTTGTTGTGGGGTTCTAGGACATGAGAATTCATGGTGATATCTGTTTAGGTTACAGAAATCTGTAAACCTGTGGTTTTCGAATTCACCACCATGATCACTCCTAAGTCTTTTAATTTTAAGGTTCTTTTAATTTTCTATTAGTTTAAACAAGTTGATGAGTTTATCTAGGGTATCACTTTTATGTTTGATGAACCTAACCCAGGTAAACCTAGAATAGTCATCAATCATGACTAAGTATAATTGACTACCATTAAGTGACTTAGCTCCATGTGAATCGAATAGATCCATATGTAGGAGCTCAAGAACACTTTTGGTTCGTTATTGATTAGTTAGTTGATGTTGTGCCCTAGATTGTTTACCTTGTTGACAAACATTACAAATTTTATTGTCTAAGTTGTTAAGGTTGGGCAAACCTCTGACTAAGCCACTCTGACTCATCTTGTGGACGAGTCTTGAGTGCGAGTGACTGAGTCATCGGTGCCACAACCAAGATTCCTCTTGCTGTGTCATAAGACACTTGGTTGAGGAGTTAGGTAGATTAATAGTATTGATGTTGCTATTCCTAGTTCCTTTAAGGATTGTTTTAGAGGTTTCATTTGTTTTAATTATGCATTGATTTTCTAGGAATATGACTTTATAGTTATTATCACACAGTTGACTTACACTAAGTAAATTATATTTGAAATTTTCAACTAGTAAAACATTTTGAATGATAAAGTTTGAGTTGAGCTCAATATCACCTGATCCGATGATTTTGAGCTTGTCGTTGTTTCCAAAGGCTACCGATCCTTGTCGCTTGAATCGAAGCTTTGAAAACTTAAGTTGATCCCCGGTCATGTGTCAGGAGCAACCACTATCCAACATCCATTGATCCTACACGCAAGGTAGTTGGATCGGATATTGGAATTTAAAATTTGGTTGTAAATTATTAGACCTAAATCATCTCACCCATTTCTACATGATCAAACATATTATCCTTATATGTTCTTGTGAGGTGAATTCAATTTTACTTGATTAATTTTAATGAATCGAAACTAGTCAACCTTGCATTAGATTCGGATTTGACCCTAAGCTCATCAAGTCACCTTTTCAAGATCTTGGCTTCCATGTCGTGGAGAGGCATAGGAGCCTTCTTTGATCGGAAAAATGACCACTTCCTTAGACAAAGCCAATTTCGAGAAAATAGTAACTTGACTTCCTTAAGACCACTTCTTGGTCAAACTAGTCTAGGATATGGCGAGGTAGCTTTAGCTAGTTCCACTCAGTCAAGTGAACCGAACTAGATTCTTCTTATCTAGCTCGAGTATCGAAGACTTCGCTTTCATAGCGTACTATCATATCACCGCATCCTGGTACTATTGTTATGAAGTATTGACGAGTTATACTCCCTATCTAACCATTCTAAAAAAAGAAAGAGAAACTAAGCATGCAATTTCTAAGTAATAGCACAAAAAGTTTTGTACTAGCTCCCCCTGGACCATTTAATCGGTTCGGTTTTTTCTTATAGTGGATTTGGTCCTTGGGAACCAAGTACTGGTTGGATCCTAATTGCGAAATCAAAGTGGTCTTAGGGACCCATGCTTGGACATGTATTCTATTTTGACTTACGATTGACATATATGACTTGTTAGTCGTGTTTGAGCTAAACCCAAGCCCGACCTTGTTGTACACGACCCTTTGCGATCCAAGTATGAAGTCAAGCCCCTTGGATCCCAAAGTGAACCTTTCCAACGTGTTCCTAAGATCTTTGACTTGACTTTTCAAAAGTGAGTTATCAACTTCGAGCTTTTCAACTCGAGTTGAGTCCTCTTGAACTTGACTAGTTGAAGAGGTTAGGGAGACCTCGTGTTTAAGGAGTTTAACCTCCTCGAACAGGGTCTCGACCTTGGACTCGAACTTAGCTAACTTCCTAGTAAAAACTTAATTGCATTGTATAAGGTACTAATGAGAGACCAACTTACCTTGAGAGTTTCTCTTGAACCGAATGCATATCTGTGGCTTGTCTTGAATAGAGATTCATAGTCCGACTCATCCTCGATTTCAGATTCGGACTCCGGCTCCGATTCGGTTGGTTTATCCATGAAGACGAGGGCATCGTCTTCTTCCTCCGATGCCTCTTCCCACGTAGCATTGAGCGCCTTTTTGAACTTCGGTGCTTTGTTTTTAAGCTTCGGGCATTCCGACTTGATATGTCCGAACCTATTGCATTCATAGCAACTAACGTTAGAACTAGTTTTAGATTTACCTTCATTGGGTTGAGTGATGGGTCATCTTCGTCTCTTGATCATCCTCCGAACTAGGTTGACTAGTTCTGTCTCCATCTCCAGATCGACCTCCAACTTGTACTCGTCCTCTTCTTCCTTCAGGGGTGGCTTACTTACGGGCTTCTTCTTTTGACCTGCAATGAGAGCTATACCTTTCTCGGGTACCGAGTTAGACTGTTCGTGGAGTTCAAATTCTGAAAATAATTCATCTAACCTAATTTTTGATAAGTCTTTAGAGACCTTGTAGGCATCGACCATGGATGCCCACAAGGTAGTCCTAGGAAATGAGTTCAAGACGTACCTTATTAGGTCGCGGTTTTCAACCTTTTGTCCAATGGCATGCAAGTTGTTGATGATGTCTTGTACTCGGGCATGTAGTTGAGTCACGGTCTCATGTTCCTGCATTTTTAAGTTATATAATTTATTAAAAAGAAGGTTCCATTTGCATACCTTTGCTTCGTCGGTTCCTTTGTGCAATTCCACTAATTTGGTCCACATGTCCTTTGCACTGATGAAGGGGCCGACGTGATTAAGCTCCTACTTGGACAAGGCACATTAGAGGATTTGTGTTGCCTTGGCGTCAGCTTCAACTTGTCATTTTTGTAGCATTGGTCCATTGGTCATAATCCAAAGATTCACCTACTTAGTTAGTCGGAAGTGTGAATCCCGTTTGGATTATGATCCACATCTCGATTTAGGTCTTAAGGAAGCACTCCATCCTACCCTTCCAATAACGGAAGTCATCTCCATTGTAAAACGGAGGTCAGACGGTGCTAAAACTCTCAAGATGGGCCATTGATACAAAAAAGAGCAAGAAGAACGAAGAAGAAAACCTAGCATCGACAAAAACAAGCGGAATATACCAAGACTCGCGCCTTGGATTAGTAGTGCGGGAGAAAATCTAATCGATCGAAGAAGCTTGTAAAAAATTCAAAATAAACAGAAATAAAATTGAAAATAAATCTGTAAAAAAATCTAGATTGGTGGTTTCACCAAATCATAGCACCCTCGGCTCTGATAGCAATTGTTAGATCGTTTAGAGCGCTAGAGGGGGGGGGCTGAATAGCGCAAGACAAAATTCGTTCGTTCATTCGTTCGATATAAAATAATGCGAGTGAGAGTAAATGCAGCGGACAGAAAAAGTACTCATTTGTTTTTACTTGGTTCACAACCTTCGGCTGCTAGTCCAAGGCCCTAATGGTCCTAGACCACGTACGAAGGGCAAAACACAAAAAACACTCCTCCTCGTTAAAGGAAGGAGTAAGCGAATACAATCGATGAAAAAGCTCAAGGTAGAGGGACACTCCCCCTCACCTTGTTATGATTAAAACACGATAAAAAGATAGACGACAATAAAAGAGAATAACAATGACTGAATAAAGTATTGAAAATTAAGCACTTGTCGTCGGAGATGCGGTAGCACTTCGTCGTCACAAGCTCGTCATAGATGAGTGTCATAACGGTGGCTTTTTGGAGAGCTTTAGATGATGGAAATAGGGTGGAGAAGCCCTACTTTTATAGCCTTGGAAACCCTAGACGTTCACATCTTCAACCAATGAGAGCAAGCCTCCTATCCCTTCAAAAATGGAGATAAGCTTTGACTCTCCTCGAAGCTGATCCTTAACCAACATTTGACTGCTACCCTTACCAGTCGACTGATACAAATCCTCAGTCGACTAATGGATGGTTTCCCAACAGCAACGAAGAGTTCGATCGAAAATACAGTTAATACAAGTAAATTAAATGTCCATACACCATCCGATCTCGACTTAGACCTTCCATGGGAGGTCTTGGGCGGATCGTCGCCTAAGAACGTCCCCATACAGAGGACACGACCTTCCTTGCACTCACTCACACGAGCTTACCTCTTTCCTTTACCTTGTAGCTTTTTCTTTTGGTCTTCCACCTGATTCCTTCTGCTCCCTCCGAAGTCATCCCGGTGTCGCCCGACCACCACGACTCCCTCCGGGTGTCGCTGACCTTCAGCTCTAGCTTTAGTACTTTTCTGCACACTTGATTTAGCTCGTGAGATAACAAAAAGAGCTTAACTTTGTATCGTTTGCTATAATCGAAACTCAGGTTCGACTTAAGGTGCCTACTGCACCAACAGGTTGGTCTACTTGAACAGGTTGTTGCTCCATAACTTCTTGTGCAACAATCTCATCATCCACAATACTTTGTGGTGCCTGTTCAATTTTCATCTTAGTGCTATCTTTATCTTGAATTTCTTTAAGATGTATTTTACTCTCACTAGTTCTTCTATAAATGAACTCTCTTTCTAGAAATATGCCATTTCTAATGACAAACACTTTGTCGTGTGTGGGATTGTAGAAGTAATATCCTTTCGTTTCCTTAGGATATCCTACAAAGTAGCACTTGTCTGATTTGGGGCCTAGTTTGTCGGAGACTTGACGTCGAACATAAGCCTCACAGCCACAAATCTTCATAATAGACATTTTGGGACTCTTCCCAGTTTAAATCGCATATGGTGTCTTTATGACTGCCTTAGATGGGATGCAGTTAAGTGTGAAAGCAGTCACCTCTAAAGCATATCCCCAGAAGAAAGAAGGATGATTTCTATGACTCATCATGGATTGTACCATATCTAAAAATGTATGATTTTTCCTTTCTGATACACCATTCCACTATGGTGCTCCAGGTGGAGGGAGATGAGATCTAATCCCAAACTCAACGAGATAGTCACAAAAATCTTGGCTAAGGTATTCTCCACCTTGATATGATTGAAGCACTTTTATACTCTCACCAAGTTGGTTTTGTACTTCATTCTTGAATTCTTTGAACTTTTCAAAGGATTCAAATTTGTGTCTTTAAAAATACACATATCCATATCTATTGAAATCATCAGTAAAAGTAATGAAGTACTGATAGCCTCCTCTAGCTGCTACATTGAAAGGCCCACAAACATCAGTATGTATGAGTTCTAACAAATTAGTAGCTTGTTTGCCATGTCCATTAAATGGAGTCTTGGTCATCTTGCCTAGAAGACAGGAGTCGCATGTCTCATATGATTCAAAATCAAATGAGTCTAGTAATCCATTCTTATGGAGCTAGGATATGCAACTCTCATTTACGTGACCCAGGCGATAATGCCAGAGATATGTTTGGTTCAGATCATTAGATTTGAACTGTTTGGTATTTATGTTATAGACTAGGGTTTCAAGATCTAGAAGATAGAGACCATTCACAAGGTGTGCACTACAAAAAATATATCATTTAAATAAATAGAACAACACTTGTCCTTTATTACAAATGAGAAACCTTTCTCTTCTAAACAGGAAACAGAGATAATGTTTTTAGTCAAGGCAAGCACATAACAATATTCTTCTAGTTCTAAGATAAACCCAATGGGAAAATATAATGAATATGTCCCTACAGCGATGACGACAACTTTTGCTCCATTGCCTACCCATAGGTCCACTTCGCCCTTAGTCAATGATCTAGTCTATTGAAGGCCCTGCACATTAGTACTGATGTGAGAAGCACAACCGATATCTAATACCCAAGAAGACGAGATAGATAAATTGACTTCGATAACATATATACCTGAGGCAGAAGTCTCACTTCTCTTCCTTTTCACCTCTCTCTTCCAATGCCCTGTCTCACCACAGTGGAAGCATTCCCCTTCCTTAGATATCCCTTCTTTAGGTTTCAATGCATTTGCCTTGCCTTTGCCTTTGCCTTTGGCTTGGGTCTTACCCTTACCTTTAGGCTTCTGCTTGCCTTTGCCTTTGTTCACCATCAAAATGGTACTAGGCTTTGCCTTCTTAAGGTTGAGTTCAGCAGTTCGCAACATGCTCAACATCTTAGGTAAAGGCTTGTCAATTTCATTCATGTTGTAGTTCATGACAAATTGACTATAGACTTTTGGCAGTGACTGCAGAACAAGGTCAGTGGCTTGCTCTTGGCCCAATGTAAATCCCAATCTCTCTAGGTTCTCAACGTACCCAATCATCTTGAGTACATGAGTGCCTACGGGAGTTCCTTCTTGCATCTTGCATTGAAACAAGGCCTTTGACACTTTGTATCTCTCGTGCCTTGCTTGTCCCTGATATAGTTGTTTCAGATGCTCAACCATACCATAGGCATCCATGTTCTCATGTTGCTTCTGAAGCTCAAAGTTCATGGTGGCAAGCATGAGCCATGACATATCTAGTGCATCATCTTGATGCTTCTTATAAGCATCCCTGTCAGCATGAGTGACCGTAGGGGTGGATGGTTCAGGAATAGACTGCTCTAGGTTGTACAATTTGCGTTCTTACTTGAGGACTATCCTCAAGTTCATGTACCACTCCAGGAAATTAGCTCCAGTGAGCTTGTCCATATCGAGGACAGATCACAGAGAGAGTGTGTTCGACGTATTTGATGACATGGTGATCTAGAATATAGAAATGTAGAAATGTATCATATTTCAATAATTTAATTATACCATTAACTAAATGATTCTCCCACTGGTCACAAAGTGGGACAAGATCCATATTATACCGCATCTTGAGTTAGCTTTGGCTAATCGCTCAAGACTCGTATAAGTTAGGTAGGTAACTTGTACCAATTACTTCTAATGTAACTCTTGTATATCTATATGAACAACGTTATTTGTTCATTGTGCCCATCGCATGAGATATCTTTCTAAATTACCACTCGTCTTGAGTTAGCTTTGGCTAATCACTCAAGATTTGTATAATGTAGGTAGATGTCCCGTATGAGCTATGCCTCTAAGTTCATCAATCTAATTTGAGAGAGCTTAGTTAAGTCAAACCCAAGGTTTAATAGTCGAACATCACAATTATCCTATCATACTTTATCAAGGTAAATCGAGTCACTTTGTTTTGGCAAATGCGCTACGATTGAACAAGGTAATAGTAAGTATTAAACTTTGGTAGGCATATACTTAAGTGACCTAATTGTGTGACAACTAACTATGCATGCATCACATATACAAGCATCACATGCATCACATATAAGCATAAAGAAATGTGACATGGTTATGACCCCTTTCTACGATCTTCTCAAGCCAATGAGAAGAGAGATGGGTCAACCGAGGGATAACATCTTTTCCAAGTGCATCCTTTGTTTGTTATGTGTTGTCGGCATCCTTCTTGTAACTTCATCCTCCAATTGACTTTCCACTCATCATTTTGTACATTTACAAAATAAGAATACTCGAGTTACATTCAAGTCTAGATCTATTTTATAGCTAGAAAAATAGAGAGGGATCCACGACTCGTAGGCCATATTATGAATTACAACATGCACACATAACACAACCACAATCAAATTAGGGTTAAGTGCCATAATCATGCACCATGACATACATCATTCACATAGATCTATGACATGCAAATTTTATTATGGTGCTATGCATGACTTATAAGCCGCTACGACACGGCGATCCCGCTAGCTGATTAGCGGGCAGGGTCAAGGGGAAAAATTTTATTTTAACAACTCTTTAAATGAGTCGCTGCCCTTAGTGTTGGATCGAGCGGATTGCTAGAGGGGGGGGGGTGAATAGCAATAAAACTTTTAATACAAATTCGTTCGAGTAGACAATTAAATGCAGCGGAAAGATAAATGACACATAAAAGAGACAGGTGGATTTTTTACTTGGTTCGTAGCCTTCGGCTACTACTCCAAAGCCCTAGTGGTCCTTGACCACGTACGGAGGGCAAAACACTAAACGAACTCCTCCTCGTTGGAGGTAGGAGTTGATCGAATACAAGAAATCATAAAGCTTGAGGTAGAGGGACACTCCCCCTCTCCTCGTTACGATAAAAACTCCGAGAAAATAATATGAAGAAGATAAAATTAATTGAAGCTTATACTGACGAAAAAATATAAACACTTAAACCTAGAGCGTTGGAGAAGTAGCACTTCGTTGTCGGAGAGTTGTAGCATTGCGAAGGCTTTTGGAAACTTAGAATTGATGAGAAAACCCTAAGAGGGGCCCTCTTTTTATAGCCTTTGAGCCCCTTCTCAAGAGGAACTTCAGCCAATGAGATTTGAGCACCAATCCCTTTGAAATGAGGTGATAAGCCTTGACTCCTCGAAGATGATCCTTGACCATCTGATGGCTATCATCACGGCCATCATCACGATCGATGGCGATCACGAATGCTAACCATGTAGTCGATCGATGGACGTGATGAGTCATCCAAGATGGCAGTCGACTGATGCTAGCTGCAAGTCAAAGTTAGCTTAACAAAAAGATAATTTCGATGACCGCCGACCATCTGATCTTGACCTAGACCATCTATAAGATGTCTTTGGTCGGATTTACGTTTAAGATAATCCCCGTAAAAAGGATACGACCTCTCTTACTCTCACACACACACGAGCTTACCTCGATACTTACTGTGTCGCTTTAACTTCTGGCCTTCCACTCAATTCCTTCGTCTCCCTCCGAAGTCACTCGAGTGTCGCCCGACCACCACAGCTTCCTCTGGGTGTCGCTAGCCTTCAGCTCCAGCTTTAGCACTTTTCTGCACACTCGATTTAGCTCGTGAGATGACAATATGAGCTTAACTTTGTATCGTTTGCTATAATCAAAACTCAGGTTTGACTTAGGTGCTTACTGCACCAATAATCTCCCCCTTTTTGATCTATGACAAACCCACATACAAAGTTAAGAAAATAATATGCATGAAAAACAATATGCATGAGAAACAGGAATAAAGATTAAGTAGGAGTTGTAAGGATTTTCTTCAAGTAATCCCCCTTAAGGAAACCTCCCCCTTGACCGAGGGTGAGTCTTGAAAGAAGACCTTAATCTTCCCCCTTGATGGTTGCTCTTAAAGTTGGCCTTAGTAAAACGTTTAAGTTAAGAGGACTTCTTAACTTGGCCCTTTCTCCCCCATTCTTACGTGAAGCATTAACGTTTGGCCATAGTATTAAAAATAAGTTTAAGTTAAGAATTCTCTTAACTTGGCCTTTATTTCTTTTTGTTAACTCAAACAAGTTAAGATGCACAAATTAAAGTTAAGTAAATTTTCAAAACTTAAAGTTAAGTAAACATTTACTTAACTTCTGGCCATGTGAATAAGTATGAAGTGAGTTAAGTTATCAAAATTTTGATCCCTTAACTTTGGCCTTTTTCTCCCCCTTTTTGCCATATATTAAAAAGAGTGGGGGGTGTTTGAAAAAATATAGGTATTAAATTTAAAGTCCAAGCATGTTCCACATTATTTTGAAAATAATATACTGAAAATAAGCTCATCTATAAAATGTTCGACTCTTATTTGACTTGATTGATATGAAAGATCAACACGTCCTGGTCAGAGTCGGTTAATATATATGATTATACTCCGTGGTTAATGGCGATGCACTAGCTCTACATCTGGAACCAGGAGTAAGGTCCTAACATCTCACGCCCATCTTTTTGGCTAAGTACACAAACACATTAGTCCTATGTGTTGTGAGATGTAATAGCTCCTTAAATCTATAGGTGCATGATATCTAAGGTATGTCCTATGCTAGTTCCATGAAAATGAAAAGTAGGAGATAGTAATAAGAAAATATAATTTGTAAGTTCCTATTCAACTACGCATATGCCCAATTTTCGTCTTAATAGACTAAATTCGGCTTCAGGTAGGGGTTTAGTAAATAGGTCTGCCAAGTTGGACATCGATTCGACGTATTTGAGTTGTATGGCTCTGTTGGCCACATGTTCTCGAATGAAATGGTGTTTATCCTCTATATGTTTGGTCCTAGAATGACATATCGGATTCTTAGTTAGGTTAATTGAGCTAATGTTATCTATGTGAAGTTTAGTGTTTGTAAAGTCTAACTTAAAGTCTCGGAGAGTGTGCTTCATCCAAAGAAGCTGAGTGACACACTCACCCATCGCGATGTATTCGGCTTCGGTGGTAGATAAGGCAACACAGTGTTGCTTCCTACTACACCAACTCACTAGACTCGAGCCGAGAAGTTGATAACAAGCACTCATACTCTTTCTATCGAGCTTACTACCGACATAGTATGAGTCAGAGTAGCCGGTTAGTTCGAAATCGGTAGATCTAGGGTACCAAATACTGACATTAAGTGTACCTTTTAGATATCTAAGGATACACTTGACTAGAGTTAGGTGAGACTCATTGGCACAGGTTTGGAACCTTGCACATATACTTACTGCAAATAAGATATCAGGTCGGCTCGCAGTTAAGTAAAGGAGACTCCCTATTATGCTCCTATAGTATTTTAAATCAATTGAATTTCCGATTACATCTTCTTCTATATTTACATTCGTTACCATTAGGGTATTAATAATTTTAGCATCTTGCATTCCAAAGCGTTTAATTAATTCCCTAGTATATTTGCATTGATGTAGGTATATTCCATCTTAAGTTTGTTTAATTTGAAGACCTAAGAAGAAACTCAACTCACCTACTAAATTCATTTCAAATTCACTTTCCATAAGTGAAATGAATTTATTTAGTAGGATCGAGTTGGTGGTTCCGAAGATGATATCATCTACGTAAATTTTGTTGGGGATCGAAACGGCTAGAGGGGGGGTGAATAGCCCTTTGTCGTTGGATGTCGGTATTTGCTCGTCTACAAAACTAATTAGCGCAACGGAAACAATAAAGACAAGCAAATGCAAATACAAGAAAACAAACGCTAACACGATAGTATAACATGGTTCATGGCTATGCCGCTAATCCACGGTCCCCGATTCGTCCTCGGTGACTCACTCCAAATCCAATCCACTACTGGTCTCTCCTTTGCACCAAGCTAGGTGGAGGTAACCTTCACAATCAAGATCACTCTTCTTACAATAAGAATAGAGTAAAAGCAAGTAAGAAGAGTTTAGAGCTTGTGGGGCACTTGGAAGATCACTGAGAGCATAAACATTAGCCATCCAAAAGCCCACACCCTCTCTTTTTATAGAGAGGAAGCTTTTCTTCCCGTTGGCCGCCACTAGTCGATCACGCCTCTAGGCCGCCCACTCCAACGACTCCGAATACGTCGGATCCCGACCGCTGTAGTCCAACGGAACACTTGGCGATCGGATGGACCTCATCACGACCGCCATGTCATCTACGAGCGGTTCTATGGTCAAACCCTTTCGAACCGATCACGCCTTTCGTAAGTCGATCGATGGTCTTGGCGGGCCGACGCGCCACATATGGCACGGATCGCTGGCCTTAAAACACTCGTTGAATACCAACCACGCTCGATTAAGAGCAATGATCGCCATTCCATGGCAATGACCGGGTGTGAAATCCCATTCGACACATAGCCAAATCGCCAAGTTTCACCTAAGAGCTACCCCTTCCCGGGTTACATTTGCTCACTCTCATCTCTCGGAGTCCCTCGCCTTCGAAGTTCTCTTCGTTCTCGACCACGTCCCTCGGCAGCATCAGGCGCACGACTCTGCAATGCTCCTTCGCGTCTCTTGCCTCAAAGTCTACTTCCTCCGGCTTCACTCTAAGCTCCTCGTCCGGAGGTCCCTCAGATGCTCCAAGCGCACGGCTTCCGCAAAGCCATCCTTCACCGACTCAAGGACCGAGTCATGAGTTGTGAAACTCGCCATGGCTCCATGTGCAAATTACTAAGCCCTGCACGACTTCAACGCACATATCAAATCAACATAACAAACTAATTTAAACCCTTTGCCACACACATCAAAACCTAATCATGGTAAGAGATTGCCCTAACAATCTCACCCTTTTTGATCTTTGGCAATCCGTTTAAGTTAGGTAAAAACATTTGATAAAAATTTCTAAGGTAAGAAAGCATGTAAACATAAACACGATATAGCAACATGAAACTTCCCCTTAATCCATGAAACTCCCCATACATATTTCTCCCCCTATCATAATTAACTTAAACATAATATTTCTAAGGTAAGAAAGCAAGTAAACATAAACATGATATAGCAACATACAACTCCCCCTTAATCCATGAAACTCCCCATACATATTTCTCCCCCTATCATAATTAACTTAAACATAATATTTCCTCCCCCTTTGACACTATCAAAAAGATTAATACTAAGTTATAAACACATGGCATCAAGTCTAATAGAAGGAAAATACCAAAAATTAGTTTAATAACTGAAATCAGCCTTTACTATTCGGACTGCTGTAAATTTGATTTTTCAGTATAAATTGTAAATGCATTAAAAATTCTAGAAAATTCGAAAAATCATGAAATTTGGGGAACACATTCCTTTTAAGTACATCTATCAATGAAAAATAGTTTTTTTTTTATGAAAAATCATTATATTTTCTGAGATTTGCCAAAAATCCAAAAGCTTTAAAAACCACTAGGTTTTTGATTATTCTAGTATCAAGTTTACCACCTAGTTTTGGTTCCAATTGTTTCAAAACATGAATACATAGATTTTAGATTAAGAAATTGTTTTGAAAACATATGAAATATCCAACCATGATCTTTGGGCAATATGTCTATGAATTAAACATAAGCCTCCCCCATGATTGATCTATTATTGCTATTTTGATACTTTAAATGACCATCTAAATGCCATAGGCATTAGTGGACATTTGTATCATCCTAACATCTCACTCATGCTAAGTTTTCAATCATGGTAGCCTATAGTGAGTGTGAGATGTATCCTAGAGGTATTTGTATATACTTAACCATTATATTCATGCAATTCTATCAAGGTTAAGTATCACCCTAACAATCCACATGATCATAATGACATATATGAATGAATTACACATTATGATCATTAAAAACATGTATTCATCAAGTAATAATCATGCATTAGGTATTACATGATGATAATTAGCAAATATCACCTAAGGCATGATTTAAATCCTATTTCTCATGATTATGTGCCAAATATCAAAATCATAAATCATGATTGCAAACATGTGTAACAATTACATCAACTATCATGATTTAAGCATTATTATCTATTTATGGGCACATTATCATCACCCAACACTACTTCTAAAAGTGAGGTCCCACCATCCTAAGTCAACCAACATATGATTTAGGTGAAATGCATATGGTTGACTATCTTAGGGTTTTCCTAACCCTTAAGAATGGATTTAGGAACCCAAAATAAGTTCTTTCCTATTTGGTTCACTAAATACTCCTTGGGATCCATTTTCTAGCTATTACCTTCTTCTTATCTTGTCCCCTAGCAATTAGGCATTTATAGGCCTTTTCATTTTTCTTTTCTTTGTATCCTAGGCCTTTCTTATTGAAGCTAGCTCTTTGGCTCCCTATAATCATGTTCAAGGTGTTTGAGCCAATTGTAAACTTTTCTAGGGCTTTAGTTAAATAATCTACTTTCTCTCTTAAAGCCCTATTTTCTTCTATACATGCATCACTAACATCCAAAGGCATATAGTTATCATGTGAGCATGCATCATTTAAGCTAGAAGAAATATTGTCATCATTTAAGCATGCTTTTTCTAGTTTATTTTCTAAGTCCTTAATTTGCTCAAGTATGCTCTTATTTTTCTTCTTAGCTCTAAATAAATCCCTAGTTAAGCTAGAAACCATGGAAACTATTTTTTTGGGAGTTAGATTTGTTACCATAACTTCCATGTCTTCTTCTTCTTCGAATGAGGAGGATTTAGAGGAGGCTCCCCCTTCACTAGAGCTCTCTCCACTTGAGTTTGATTCTTCGTTTTTGGTGGAGGAGCAATCCAAGTCATCGAAGGCCATCAATGCAAGGTTGGAGTAGACATGTTCTTCTTCTTCCGATGAGGATGAGGAAGAAGGGTCATCCCATGTCTTTGCTTTGAATGCCTTGGCCTTCCCCTTTTCCTTTGTCTTCTTCTCCTCTTTCTTCTTGCTCCCCTTCTTCTTCTTCTTTTCTTCCTTCTTTTTCTTATCTTCCTTGCTCTTGTTTAGGAGGGGACAATTATCCCTTATGTGTCCCTCTCCTTGGCAATTGTAGCAAATGATTTTCCCCCTTGGTCTTCTATTCCTATCATTAGATTTATTAAAATGAAAACCCTTTAAAGCATGCCTTACCCTCCTTACCATATACGCTTCTTCCGTGCTATCCATGGAGGAGGAGGAGGATGCTTCATCATCATCGGAAAAGGAGGGGATCTCTATCTTCTTCTTCCCCTTGTTTGCCAAGAATGCTACTCCTCTTGAAGGTTGGATTTTTGGCTCTTCTTGTATTCCTTCAAGCCTCGTTTCGTGGAGCTCCATTGTTGAGAAGAACTCCTCCAAGGTGCTCACTTCTAAATTCTTCGGAATATAGGAGTCCACCATGGAGCTCCACTTTGAGGATCGCGGAAAGGCATCTATAGCCTTCATAACCATATACCGGTTTGATAGCTTCTCACCTACACTTGACAAACCGGTTATAATTTCCTTGAAACGAGAATGTAAGGAAATTACCTTTTCTCCCTTCTCTAGTTTAATGTTGTTGAGTTGGGAGCGGAGGAGGTCTCTTCTTGCTAGCTTCGCCTCGGATGTGCCTTCATGAAGCTCAATTAGCTTCTCCCACATCTCCTTGGCACTTAGGCATTCTCCAATTCGGTTGATCTCTTGTTGGTGGAGCACATTGAAAAGATGATGCTTGGCTTTTGAGTTTGCAAGGTGCTCTTCCCTTTGCTTTTTGGTCCACCTAGATTTCTCTATTGGCTTCCCTTCTTCATCCCTAGGCAAAACGAAACCGGATTCCATTGTAATCATAATATCAAAATCCATTTCGAAAAATACCTTCATTCTCTTTTCCACCAAGAGAATTTGCCGTCGAACTTCGGTGGCTGGATGTTGGAGCCGGCCATTTTGAATGTTGCTTGTTGTGGCGGTTAGTCCTCAACAAGCTTTCCTTGGCTCTGATACCACTTGTTTGGGATCGAAACGGCCGGCTAGAGGGGGGGGGCTATAGTCCTTTGTCATTGGATGTCAGTATTTGCTCGTCTACAAAACTAATTAGCGCAACAGAAACAATAAAGACAAGCAAATGCAAATACAAGAAAACAAACACTAACACGATAGTATAACATGGTTCACGGCTATGCCACTAATATACGATCCCCGATTCATCCTCGGTGAATCACTCTTCCAAAACCAATCCACTAATGGTCTCTCCTTTGCACCAAGCTAGGTGGAGGTAACCTTCGAAATCAAGATCACTCTTCTTACAATAAGAATAGAGTAAAAGCAAGTAAGAAGAGTTTAGAGGTTGTGGGGCACTTGGAAGATCACTTAGAGCATAAGCATTAGCCATCCAAAAGCCCACACTCTCTCTTTTTATAAAGAGGAAGGCCACTATAACGACCTCCGAACACGTCGGATCCTGACCGTTGTAGTCCAATGGAACACGCGATCGCGATGGACCTCATCGGTCATCGGCCGCCTGTAATCGGCTTGCCCGATCGGCTACGGCGGTTCTATGGCTAAACCCTTTCGACCCGATCGGCTGCGCTTGATCGGCCGATCGATGTCTTATAATGTTTCGGCGCCCACATATGGCAGTCGACTGCTGGCCTCAAAACACTCAGTCGAATACCAGTCGAACCACATTCGACTCAGAGCAGTCGACTGCCATTCCATGGCAGTCGACTGGTGTCGGGAAATCCCATCCGACACTTAGCCAAATGGCCAAGTTTCACCTAAGAGCTACCCCTTCCCGGGTTACATTAGCTCACTCTCATCTCTCGGAGTCCCTCGCCTTCGAAGTTCTCTTCGTTCGCGGCCACGTCCCTTGGCAGCATCAGGAGCATGACTCTATAATGCTCCTTCACGTCTCTTGCCTCGAAGTCTACTTCCTCCGGCTTCACTCCAAGCTCCTCCTCCGGCGGTCCCTCGGATGCTCCAAGCGCACAGCTTCCGCAAAGCCATCCTTCACCGACTCAAGGACCGAGTCATGAGTTGTGAAACTCGCCACGGCTCCATGTGCGAATTACTAAGTCCTGCACGACTTCAATGCACATATCAAATCAACATAACAAACTAACTTAAACCCTTTGCCACACACATCAAAACCTAATCATGGCAAGAGATTGCCCTAACAAATTTGGGCTATGAATATGTCTTTACCTATGGTTTTTACGAAAAGGGTTGGGTCAAGTACACCTTGGTTAAATCCTTTGGACTTAAGATAAACCGAAAGCCTCTCGTACCAAGCTCGAGGAGCTTGTTTAAGTCTATAGAGAGCTTTCTTTAACCTAAGGACATGGTCGGGTTTATCTAGGCTTTTGAAACTGGGGCGGGGGGGAGGGGGGGGGGTTGACTAACATAAACCTTCTCTTTAATATATCCATTCAAGAATGCTGACTTCACATCCATTTGAAACAACTTAAATCCTCGATGTGCAGCATATGCTAATAACAGTTCAATGGACTCTAATCTAGCTACTGGGGCATAGGTCTCGTCGTAATCTAAACCTTCGACTTGACTAAACCCTTTAGCGACTAATCTAGATTTATTTCTAACTACTTCTCCTTTATCATCAAGTTTATTTTTAAACACCCACCTTGTTCCAATGATTGTTTTATCTTTAGGTGGTGGTACTAATTCCCATACTTCATTCCTAGTGAATTAAGCCAGCTCTTCTTGCATTGCAATAATCCAATCGGGATCAAGAAGAGCTTGGTCAATAGTTTTGGGTTCAATTTTGGAAATCAAGGAGATTTGACTAAGGTTTCTGTATGAGGCTCTAGTTCGAACTCCTAGGCTTGGATCACCTATCACTTGGTCAATAGGATGATTTGTTTGAGTCCTAGTTTGATTTGAGTTTGAGTCATCTACCACTTGGTCAATAGGATGACTCGTTTGAGTCCTAGTTTGGTTAGAGTCATCTACCACTTGGTCGATTGAATGACTTGGTTGACTTAGGTTAGGATTAATACTAGACTTGATCTCCGGATCCGAGTTGAGTCTGGTATGAATCGGCTCGCTAATTGGGGTTGTCGGAGGTTTTGTAGGTTTGTGTCCTTCATCAAACACTACATTGATAGTCTTTTCGACTCTAAGGGCATCATGGTTATATACTCTATAAGCTCTACTTGTAGTCGAGTATCCTAGAAAGATTTCGATCGAGGTTTTGGATGTAAATTTCCCTAGGTAATCCTTTGTGTTTAGGATATGTACCTTACACCCAAATACCCTAAAGTACTTGATGTTAGGTATTTTATCGTGATAAATCTCGTATGAGGTCTTAAGGTGCCTCTTTACCATAAAGATCCTATTTTGGACATAGCATGTCGACTACGCTTTTGTCCAAAAACCTATCTGCAGATTATACTCGTTTAACATTGTCCTAGCGACTTCTTGTAGGGTTCTATTTTTACGTTCTACTAGACCATTCTGTTGTGGGGTTCTAGGACAAGAGAACTCATGGTGGTTTCCATTTAGGTTACATAATTCTGTGAACCTGTGGTTCTCGAACTCACCACCATGATCAGTCCTAAGTCTTTTGATTTTAAGGTTTTTTTGATTTTCTATTAATTTAAATAGGATGATTAATTGATCTAGGGTATCACTTTTGTGTTTTATGAAACTAACCCAAGTAAATCTAGAATAGTCATCAATTATGACTAAGCAAAATTTACTCCCATTAAGTGACTTAGTTCCATGTGAATCAAATAGATCCATGTGTAGGAGCTCAAGAAGTCTTTTGGTTCGTTCTTGATTAGTTAGTTGATGTTGTGTCCTAGATTGTTTACCTTGTTGACAAGCATTACATATTCTATTATCCAAGTTATTGAGGTTAGACAGACCTCTGACTAAGTCACTCTGACTCATCTTGTGGATGAGTCTTGGGTGTGAGTGACCGAGTCGTCGGTGCCACCACCATGATTCCTCTTGCCGTGTCATAAGATACTTGGTTGAGGAGTTAGTTAAATTAATAGTATAAATATTTTTATTTCTGGTTCCCTTAAGAATTGTTTAAGAAGTTTCATTTGTATTAATTACGCATTCATTTTCTAGAAATATGACCATATAGTTATTATCACACAATTGGCCTACACTAAGTAAATTATATTGAAAATTTTCTACCAATAAGACATTTTAAATAATAAAGTTAGAGTTGAGCTCAATATCACCTGATCCGATGATTTTGAGCTTGTCGTTGTTTCGGCTACCGATCCTTGTCGCTTGAATCGAAGCTTCAAAACTTGAGTTGATCCCCCGTGTCGGGAGCAACCCATCCAACATCCAATCCTACATGCAAGGTAGTTGGATCGGATATTGGATTTATTAAAGATTGGTTGAAAATTATTAACCTAAATCCTCTCACCCATGTCTACATGATCAAACATGTTAACCCTATATGTTCTTGTGAGATGACTTCCAATTTTACTTGATTTAAATTTAATGATTTGAACACTTGTCAACCTTGCGTTAGATTTGGATTTGACCTTAGGCTCATTAAGTCACCTTTTCAAGATCATGGCTTCCAGGTCGTGGCGAGGCGTAGTGGTCTTCTTTGATCGGAAAAATGACCACTTCCTTTGACAAAGCCATTTTCAAGAAAATAGAGACTTGACTTACCTAAGACCACTTCCTGGTCTAACTAGTCTAGGATACGGTGAGGTAGCTTCATCTAGTTCTGCTCAGTCAAGTGTACCTAACTAGATACGCCTTATCTAGCCCGAATACACAAGACTCCACTTTCCTAGCGTACTATCATCTCACCGCATCCTGGTACTATGTTACCGAGTATTGACGAGTTATAGTCCTATCTAACCATTCTAAAAGAAAAATCAAAATAAATAACTAACCTAAGCATGCAATTTCTAAGTTAAAATACAAACAAGTTTTGTACTGGCTCCCCCTGGACCGTTGAATCGGTTCGGTCTCTCCACATAGTGGATTTGGTCGTTGGGAACCCAGTACTAGTTCGGCCCTAAGTTTAAAATAAAAGTGGTCTTAGGGACCCATGCTTGGACACATTTTTTATGTCGACTTACAATCGACATATATGACTTGTTGGTCATATTTGAGCAAAACCCTAGTCCGGCCTTGTTGTACACGACCCTTTGTGATCCAAGTAGGAGGTCAAGTCCTTTGGATCTCAAAGTAAACCTTTTCAACGTGTTCCTAAGATCTTCGATTTGACTCTTCAAGAGTGAGTTCTCAACTTCGAGCTTTTTCAACAAGAGTTGAGTCCTCCTCTCAAACTTGACTAGTTGAAGAGGTTAGGGATGTTAGTAATATATGAGAGATGTCCTAAGGCAATCGCCTTATGTTTGAACCATTTATATGATAAATGAAGATTCACTATTTGAGCATACATATTTTCATGTATTTGATTAGATCTAAAACTCATTTACTGAATGTCCACGATATGATTCACAACATGTGAGAATTTGTGATTGGATCACAACTAGTGAGTATCTCTACATGTGTAATTGTGATGTATCAGAATTATCCCTAGTCGATGAATTGATGGATTTGGACACCATCAATTCTGTCGAGACTAGCACGAGGTATACTCCTTGGTGTATCCAAGCAGCTAATTCTCACTGGCTGGAGACATTGTGATGTCTGGAGTTAATCGTTGATGCTAGTTATGGTAACTAGTTTTTTGTAGTGACCAGTTGTAAGACTTTATATGGTTCTCTGCATATATAGATATGTCAATGAAGTTCTTACTGCGGCTTAAGTGTGATGTTCCTTTGACTTGCGGTATTCAAGTCATCTTGATCATGAAGACTTATTCTTTGACATCTTAAGCAAGCATCTCTGAGGAGATGTGGACCTGGGATGATTGGGTATAAGTCGAAGTGATCGAAGGTGTTTGAATAGCCTATAAAGGATTCATCACTCCTTGCGAGGAGATGTATACCCATGGCCTCTCATTGGATTGTTACTAAAGTCTTTGGCCAAAGCATTACATGTTTAGAGTAAGGTACTCTTGGATACATGTGCAGTAACTAGAATTCGTAGGACGAGGAAAATGATACTTGGGCTAGGTGTGACGTAGTCAACCTACTGGGGACTGACACTATAGACCATGTCCTGAACCAAGTGAGTATAAGATGAGTGAAGGGAATGGGGTATGAATCATTATAGCTGCTGAAGGGTTTCAGAAATAGTTCTGGATCAACCGTTGATCTTTTCGGTTAATTGGGGATCATGATGTACTACTAGGTTCCACTCATGATCGTTCTATAATTAATGGTTAATTATAGACGGCCAACATAAACCAAGAACCTATTTAGTCACACGAACAATGAGTGTAATCCGAAGGATTTAAAACGAGCTTGAGAATGAGATTCTCAGACCGAGAGAAACTAGGTTTGGTTGGACCAAACAAGGAGTGAGCATGAAATCGTTTCAGTCGCAATTGAAGCATGGATGGGTCGTGTCTTATGAAGACATGATGGATGAATCAAATTGGTTTGGTTCTAATCCAATGGTGGAGAATAAACCAAAGGGGGTTGGTTTGTTTTAAACGAATGAACCAAAGTTGGTTCGGTTCATTTTAACATAAAATAGACCAAATCAGTTTGGTTTATTTTAACTTAAATTAATGGAGCGGGTTAACGGATTTTTGGTTATGAACCAATAACCATTAGGAGTATTTGTTCTTTATAAAAATAGGGCTTAAGGGTTTTGTGAAAACCTAATCTAATCTTGCTGCCCCTCTCCCTCCTCTCCTTGTAGTTGGTGCCCAAGCCCTTGCCGCCACCCACCCCTTGTGCCACCGTCCAAGTTGTTGCCGGCATCCAAGCTCCTGCCGGTGACCCTCCGGTGATCTTCCTTGGCTCCGACGACAAGGTGAGCATCTAGCTTTCCTTATTTGGCCGACACAATATCCTCCACCAATGCTGTCCAGTTTTCTGGACAGCTTGTTTCCTTCTTGTCGCATCATCGTTTGGACGACGTTTGGAGCTCCGACAGTGGCTACCTTGATTCGATCTCCGATAATCCTCATAGGTGGAGAATGAAGGATTCATCAAACGGTTGACGAATACCTCTCCGGAGAAGTGAGTTTTGGGGACTCGATTTTGAATCCGAATTTTGATTCGGATTGTGATCTTCTCTCGATCACATCGTCTTCGACACGAGGCTAGTGACTCGTACGAAGATGAAGTCATACTGAAGATACTCGGCGTGGATACGGATAGAGGCGATTCTAGCGAGGGTCACTCTAGTTGATGCCTTTCCCGCTACACGTGATACGTCAGGTATACATAGAATAATTTCCTTTTATTGCAAAATTTGAAACTATGGTTATGTCTACACATGTTGTACTATGCATGCGTGTGGTGTGTGTGATGTAATAAATTTGATTTATTTCTTTTTATTTCTTCCGCTGCGCACATGTTTACGAGACATATTTGAACACACACTCGCTGCGGTGCCAGAAACCCAACAGTGGTATCAGAGCCCAGGTTGTGTTTCGACATAATCCTAAAATTATTTTGCGATAGTCGTAATTGTATTTATGGAAATTTTCTACTTTTGGAAAGTTAGAAGTATTTATGGAAATTTTCTAATTTTGGAAAGTCTAGAAGTATTTATGGAAATCTTCTACTTTTAGAAAGTTAGAAGTATTTATGGAAATTAACATTTTCCATAAATAAAATATTTGATTAGATTTGGAAATTTATTTCCTAATTTAATCATGATTTGATTTGGGAAATCAAATCTAAAATATATTTTATTTCCATAAATGGTTTTGACAATTTAGGAAATTTGTTTCCTAAATTAAAAAAAAAATTGAAATTTGTTTCCTAATTTAATCATGATTTGATTTTGAGAATCAAATCTTAAACATATTTTATTTCCATAAATAGTTATGACATATAAGGAAATTTTGTACATGCCATAATTGTATGCCATGTAATTGCATTAGATGCATATCATTATGTCATGCGTGTCGTGACATGTAGATTTATGTCATGTATGTCATACCATGTAGATAATAGTTATTTGCATGCAAAGAGGATGAGACATAAAAACCCTAACACAATATTAAAGCCTACACCTTCCATTAATATGGTTAGAACCAGAGTTCTGTTTCCTGTTTGGGTTGTTGGACTCTCTCCAAGCCTGGCTTGAACCTGAACATGTTCAAATCATGAAATAGTTTAATACTAATATGGTAAAAGTCAGAGGTCAATCGTTAGCTTTGGTTGTTGGACTCTCTCTAAGCCAGGCTAATTGGTTGAATGTGATCTAATCATATTAAAACTATTTCTCGATTAATGGGTTGGCTTTAACCTGAAGCATCAGCTTGTTGGACTCTCTCCAAGGTCGATGTGATGGAGGTGAAGTTGGGTGCTATGCATACTTGTTAATGAGTTAACAATCTGATGTATGTGTGAACATTCAATTAGTTGATAGCAAATTGTGATAGTTGCATATATGTGATATGCAATCGGTATATTTGATACCTACCATTGTAGCTATGAATGGCTTGTTGGACTCTCTCCAAGGTTTTTCATATCTATGTCGGATATCAACCCATTCGGAGATGGACCTATGATCTCCCAAAGTGATTTTGGGGTTTTTGAAATTCAAAAAATGAATGGGATTTATGAATGTATATTGATGCATTTTAAATCATCTTTCTCATATATGCTCGGTTTGTATTTCTAGGATAATTGTTGATCATGATGTCTTTGAATTTGCACTCTATCTTGGATTCAAATAAATTGACTGGGTTAATCTTCTTGGACTGGCTTTTGGATTCATCCTGAGAATTTGTTCTCAAGGTTGAAAAACTTGCGAATGTCCTCGAAGCGCCTCTTCCCGCCCGTCCTATTGACAATGCAACTCTGGACCAATTGTTGGCCTATCAGAAACATGTGATTGATTCTGAAATGGTGAGTTGCATCATGCTAGCCGCAATGGTACCTGAGCTGCAGAAGCTGTAGGGATGTATACTGAAAAGTCTATCTTTTGTATCAACATCTTTATATTGAAATAAGAATCACATGATCATTTTTTGCATTTTTATGCTTATGCAATATTGTCTAATACATTACATTGTAGATAACATGGTGTGTGGTGTCACACGGGAGATCATGTTATCGGCTCCTTGTAAAGTATAAGTAAAGGCTCACAACCGAGATGTCTTTGGACAAACCATCGGAATGGTTGTAGTGTGACTTGGTATTGGTTTGTCTTGACCATAGAATCACACTAGCGCACTTTGTGTGTATTGAGTAGGACCGACTTAGAGGTGATTCGATTTATTGCTGACTACATAATCGAATCAGACCTCAGATATTATTTTGTACATGGTCTTAATCCCGATATAATAACGGGCACATATACTTAGTATTCATCTCTTTGATTTACCAATGGGCGAGATTTATAGATTAAATCGATAGGCTCAGAAGTTGGAAAATGATATTATTTATATGGTGTGCCGTTGATTATAGGAGAAAACCGTGTCCTATATATTTGGATGATGATGTCCCCTTGAGGAGCTCATAAGGTTCATCATGTAAACCCTGCAGGTGGACTTGGTCCGGCATGATGAAAAGGTTGAGTGGTACTACTCATGGAGTTAGATGTCAATTAATTAATGGTCAATAATTAATTAATCAACGGACATTCGAGATCTTAAACACGGGGAGAAAATGTACAAATAATATACGGAGCCCATATTATCTTATGGGGGTTGGTGAGGTAGATTAATGATAATCCTTTAGTGGATTGGATTATGATTAGTGGATCGGACTTTATGTGGGCTTGATCCATGGGTGGCCAAGATCCAACTCCTTCTCATGGTCCCTAATGTAGCCTATTAAAACCTCATGAAGCTTAGATCCAATGGATAGAAACAAAACTCTAGATCCAAAGGTAGAGATTAAATCTCTAAGATCCGACGGTTGAGATTCAATCTCTAGATCCGATGGTTGAGATTAAATCCCTAGAACCAATGGTGGAGATTAAAAGGAGGCTTATCCCTAACTCTATAAAAGGAGGACAAGGGGGTTGGCGTGGAGTTTGAATGAAGAGAAGTTAAGGTTTTTGAGGTTGGCGGCAAGAGAGCTAGGGTTTGGGTTGGGCGGCACCTAATAAGGAAAGAATTCCTTGCCTTCTTCTCCTTCCTCAAGCTGTCGGCGCCCCTCCATCCCTTTCCAGCTATTGGATGGTGGCCAAAGACCCTCCTCTCCTTCTCCTTAGGTGGTGGAAAGAATACTTAGGGCTTTCCCTAGGTGTCTTGGTAGGTTTCCATCATCATCTCCTCCTCCTAGTTGGCTGGCGACAAGGATTCCCCTTGTTGTTTGTTGGTTGGCTATAGGAAGGAGAAGAACCTTGTTTCTATTCTTCCTCTTGCTCAGAACGAGCAAGGAAGGAAGATTGGCGATCTAGGAGCTTCAACTTTTGGTAGATCATCGCCCACACGACGTCCGAAAGGAGGAAGGTCATACATTAGAAGATCGAGAGGTATACCTATTCTCTATTCTCTTTTGTTACTTGCTTGTATTTGTTTTTCCAATTATGAGCATGATAAATTCTGTTTATGGCTAAATAATACTTGGATCCCGAACATAAATACAAAAACCGACGATCCGTACATCGTCTATTCCGCGGCTACTCGTAGAATAGAGGTTGGTCGCTTGAACAACGAGTTTGTTCAAGTGACCTCTCTAAACGAATAACACTCCGATGACTTGGTTGTTTGGGCAATCCCTTTTGTCTAGGATTATTTTTTTTAATTGGGGGACATCGATGGGATCGCCATAAACAAACGACTGAGGTGAAGTGGGAAGCGAAGTTTCCCCTCACAGACTCGATAAGCAAAACCCTTCAATTGGTATCAGAGCTAAGGTTTCCGATTTTGTGTGTTTAGGATTCGATTAATTTTTATGCACTTTTCATATATTATATGTGCCGGATAATAGTAGGATATGTGTAGTTTAACTCTTTGGTTGCAGGCATAAGATCCGACTATTATGGTCATATGTGTGTATGTGATTGTATGTGTATATTTTGTTGAATCCTCGGGGTTGACGAGGCTAGTATTTGATTTTTTTGTAAATTAGATACGACATTGTTTAGCCACTCTTTATTTTAGTTTACTTTCGATCTAGATTTCATGTACACTCCCTCGTGGAGTATAGAATCGATGGATGTAAATTAAAATAGGTTACAGTCTCGGCTTGGATCTCCGGATGGCTTGTACATGGCATAGGAGGAGCGGACGAGAAGGCGTTGCGACGGGAGACATATTGAAGACAAAAGCCATAATAGTTGAAAAATAATTTATTTTTCATATTTATTGCTTTTTGTTTGATATGCATGTCGTAGGCTAGGAAAATTCCTCAATTTCAAATTACTAAGTGTGAGAGGGAAATTTTTATAAATTCCCACGGCCTCCATTACGATTTGACAAGTGATGCAAACAAACTTACGCGTCGGCTCTGACTGCCTTCCTCCCCATCGGATGAGTTTGTTTATGGATCACAAGGTCAAATATAGTTATAGAAAATTATTAAGGAGCGTGTGCACTTCCCCATCGGAAGGCACATAACCCGAGATAATTTCTTTGGTACCGAGTAATGGTGAACACTTAGATACAAATATAAGTATCCTCCCCATTGGAGCCATTGCTTTTATTTGTAGGGTCAAAGAGGAACCAACTATTAATTTTACTTATAAAAAAGTTAGGTTGACAAAATAGTAAAATTAATGGGTAAAACCTCCTCTTACAAATGTAGAATTCGTATACGTCCACACTATCATGGCATACGATATTCTCGGTGTTTTGAGGTGTTGGTTGATTTTAAAATTTTATTGTTTGAGGAATCAATAATTTTTTGAAATCTAATGTTTTGATTTATGTGATTCTTAGGTTTTCTTTCAAAATGACTTTCAACCCACTTGTTGTGATACTGAAAGAGAACAAACTTACTGGACCCAACTATGTTGATTGGAAGAGGAATCTAGACATTGTCTTGACTGCTGAGGAATGCAAATATGTACTCCTCAAAGAGTGTCGTCCTAAGCCTGCAGAAGATTCTGGGGAAAAGGAGAGAGAGAGTTATAAGAAGTGGGTAAAGGACAATGAGATGGCGCGGTGTTATATTTTGGCATCTATATCAAATGTACTGCAACATCAGCATCAAGCCATGCCCACAACTTATGACATGATGCTAAATCTCAAAGAGATTTTTGGACACCAGAATCGGGCTGCGAGGCAAGAAGGCATGAGAAACTTGATGACGACCACCATGATCGAGGGAACACCCGTGAGGGATCATGTTCTCAAGATGATGGCTCATTTGAATGAGTTGGAAGTCCTCGGAACTGAGATCGATGGGGAAACCCAGGTCGATATAAATCTCCAGTCTCTACCTAGGAGTTTTGAGCAGTTTCGCCTGAACTACAATATGAACAAGAGGTTGTATTCGTTGGCAGAACTTCTGACAGAACTCCAGGCGGCAGAGGGGCTATTTTGTCAGAGTGCTCAGACACATGCCATGGTGACCCAAAAGGTTTCTACTTCTAAGCCGAAAGGCAAGAAGAAGAAGAAACAAACTGGGGCAAAGGAGGTGGGAGGTACTCAGGGAGGAGTGAAGAAGCCAAAAGGCAAGCGCTTCACTTGTAAGCAGACTAGACACTGGAAGAAGGACTGCCCCAACCGCAAGAACAAAGGTATATCTTTTGGTCTAGTCGTTGAAACATGTTTAGCGGTGTTATCTACCGGCACCTGGTGTGTAGATACGGGAGCCACTGATCATGTCTGCAATACTTTGTAGGGGTTCCAGGAAACCAGATGACTAGCTGAGGAGGAGATTACCGTGTACTTGGGCGATGCCACGAAGGTGGTGGCTGTTACAGTGGGAGATGTTCATTTATCTTTTGAGAAAAATAAACTTTTGGTTCTTAAGAATTGCCTTTATGTACCCTTATTTAGAAAGAATTTAATTTCGGTTTCTAAATTATTTAAAGATGTATATTCTATTTCTTTTAATGACAGAGTTGTTATAAGAAGGAATAGGGACATTATCTGTTTGGGTGCATTGATAGGAAATTTGTACACACTTGAACCAAAAGCTCCCACGATGCATATTGAAATTAATAACTCATCTTCTAATTCCAATAAGACAAAAGAATATTCGAAGATGAACCAAACATATCTTTGGCATCTTAGGCTTGGTCACATTAACCAAAGCAGAATTCAAAGGTTGATAGCTGATGGACCTTTGGATTCATTAGTGGTGGAGGATCTCCCAACCTGCGAATCCTGCTTGGAAGGTAAGATGACCAAGAGGCCTTTTAAGGCCAAGGGTATAGAGCCAAAGATGTGTTAGAATTGGTTCATTCTGATTTATGTGGTCCTATGTCTATCCAAGCTAGTGGTGGTTTTGAGTATTTCGTCTCTTTTATAGATGATTATTCAAGATATGGATACATTTACATGATGCGCCGCAAGTCTGAATTGTTTGACAAGTTCAAAGAATTCAAGGCTGATGTAGAGAAACGTCAAGGTAAAAGTATCAAGACACTACAATCTGATCGTGGTGGTGAGTACCTCTTGGGAGAGTTTAGGAACTACTTATCAGAGGCTGGGATTCAATCCCAATTGACTGCACCTGGCACACCCCAGTAGAACGGTGTAGCAGAGCGAAGGAATATGACTCTTATGGAGATGGTTAGATCGATGATGAGTTATTCTGAGTTGCTAGATTCGTTCTAGGGATATGCTCAAGATACGGAGGTGTACATTCTGAACTTGGTTCCATCTAAATCAGTGCCTTCTACTCCCACAGAATTGTGGACTGGGCAGAAGTATAGTCTAAGACATATTCGGATATGGGGGAGTCCAGCACATGTGCTTAAGGCAAATGCTGGTAAGTTGGAACCTCGTACAGAAGTACGCATGTTCGTTTGGTATCCTAGAGGAACGAAGGGTGGTTTATTTTATAGTTTTATAGATCTGAGGGTGATCATTTGCACGAATGCCAAATTTCTAGAGGAAGACTATGTGATCAACCACAAGCCCAAGAGTAAAATTGTTCTGGAGGAATTATAAGGGGAAGTCACTTCTTTAGTACCACTGGTACAAGAGGATATACCACATGTCACTACACCGCGTGTCACAGAGGATACACAGGTGATACCTCGTCGTAGTAGGAGGGTTGTGAGACAGCCTGATAGATTCATGTTCTTGGGAGAATTTTTTGATTTGGTCCTTGGTAAACATGAACCTGATCCCTAGACATATGACGAGGCAATCCAAGATAAAGATGCGGTATCTTGGCAAAGTGAAATGAATGCTGAGATTGAATCTATGGATTTAAATCAGGTCTGGGAGCTAGTAGACCCACCCGATGGTGTAAAAACCATTGGATGCAAGTGGATCTACAAAAGAAAGAGAGGAATAGATGATAAGGTTGAGACCTTCAAAGAAAGGCTTGTTGCGAAGGGGTATACTCAGAAAGAGGGTATCGATTATGAGGAGACCTTTTTGCCGGTAGCCATGCTTAAGTCTATCCGGATTCTCTTATGCATAGCAGCTCATATGGATTATGAGGTGTGGCAGATGGATGTCAAGACAACTTTCCTTAATGGAAGTCTTGAGGAAAACATCTATATGAAGCAACCAGAGGGATTCATTGCTAAGGGCAAAGAGCATCTTATATGTAAGCTTAATCGGTCCATTTATGGATTGAAGCAAGTTTCGAGGTCTTGGAACATCCGCTTTGATGAGGTAATCCAGTCTTATGGATTTATTCAAAGTCCGGATGAGTCTTGTGTATACAAGAGATGTGACGAAAACGTAGTGGTATTTCTTGTACTATACGTAGATGACATTTTGTTGATTGGAAACAATATCAAGGTGTTATCGGACGTAAGAGTATGGTTGTCCAAACAGTTTGATATGAAGGACTTGGGAGAGGTGGGACATATCCTTGGGATCAAGGTTATAAGGGATCACAGGAAAAGGATGTTGTGCTTATCCCAAGCTTCATACATAGACACGATTATGGATCGCTTTTAGCATGCGTAACTCCAAGAAGGGTTTTCTACCTTCGTGCATGGAGTTCCTTTATCTAAGGAGATGTGTCCTAGATCATCCGAGGAGATAGA